>OY660865.1:21129410-21729410 GCA_962446985.1 Xyrichtys novacula
TTTCAATCTTTAACCAATCTTTATTGATATAGCTCCAATTCACAACAAATGTTGTCCCAGGATGCTTGACAAAAGAAGACCAGACTCTATTAACAAAGACTCAATGTAAAGATGGGATCAGACTGAGCCCCATCATGTGAGATCAGCGCCACTCCCATCCCATCTTTATCCACAAGTGAAACACCTTGCAGCATGTAGAGAGTTACAGTGAAGAGGAAGAACTTCTTTTAACAGGCTGAAACCTCGAATAGAACCAGACTCATGTTGGACAGTCATCTGCTGAGACTAAGCTAGGATTAGAGAGGGAGATGGAGAAGAAAGAGATGGACAGAGGAGAGATTTAAAATTTGTAAACTTATCATCTCATCTGTCCATAAAGAGCAGAGAAGTGCTGTCAAGCTGCTTTAGATATTAAACTCTGTGCTAAGCTATTACGCTCCTTGCAAAACCTTGATTTTAGATTTTCTGGACAAAACCATGTTTCAACAGAAAATATACATCTGTTTTTCAATCCTGCTCCAGTGTTGCCAGGAGTGCATTATGTTTTGTCAAAGGAAACATCATTTTTCGTGCCTAAAAGCCTCTTAATCTATGATCAAACTATCTCTATGTTTCAGTTAGTGAACAATGGTCCAAGTGTAGTCAGCCAGACCACATTAAAGGTGAAATGTCCGCTGAGGGCTCCAGGCCATGAGCTGCTCTACCCTGTGGAGGTGATCACTGAGGGGCCGCTGAGCTGCTCTTCTAGACTCACCCTAAATGCACTACAGCTCAAGGTGAGGGCACACGCACAAACAAAATAACACATACACTTTCAGCTCCGTTGGCATGGTGAGCCCATTACCTTGGTCTATTTGTGGTCCGGACGATTTGATTATATTCTTAAACGACTCTCTTAATGTCTTTATGCATGCAGCTCCAGCCTCCAGCAGCTGACAGCCCCAAGTTACTGAAATCCAGTGCTGAGCATCAAATCCACAGAGGGGAGGTGAACACTGATGTTCTGGCTGAGCAAGGAAACCTGGTGAGGGACACATGGCAGGTCATGTTGTTTCATGTTTTGTGTATCAATTGGCACAATACAAAAAAAAATCATCTATATCTGCTGTTACATGAGAAGGTACCCCTGTTATGTAGCAGCGCACTGTATGGCATGAAGGAAGACCATTTCTGCTGCTTAATCAAACTATCTTTTGTGATTGAGTCTGGTTTAGAGACATAGTTAAGTCTTTGTTTTTTGTTTACTTGATAGTAGGCCCAGTCCCCACTGCACTTTTTCCATATCAGAACACAACAAGTTGAGTTTGTGTGTCCAGCAAAAACCCAGGAGGTGTTTATTTTCTTCCTCTCTTTTCCTGACTCAGCATGTGGAGGCCATCATGGTGACGCAAGTCTGTGGGTCTGTTCACTGCAAACACACCACAACAGAAGCTCTTCAATTAAGTCAATTGCTCCTATGTTGGGTGTTCAGCTCCTCTGGCTTTCGAATGGAAGTGCTCTTTCATTTATGCAGGACTCTTTACTGAAGTGACTCATGAGAGGGCTTTGCACACTCATGAAGTGCACTTAGACCAGAAATAAACCACTGAGACTGTAGGCAGGATTAGCTCTGGGTTAGAATTAAAATAAAATTATATAACTTAAAGAGGAAGTGGAAATGACATAATCAGCAGTGTTCAGCATCTCCCACTGCTTGATGAAGTCAATTATGCTTGTGGTTTTGCTGGTTTGCCCTCTGTGGCTTGCGTCACTTGCTGTCATGTTTTTGCATCTATAATCTGAAGAATGAATCACATGTTGTAGATTTGTCCCATAAATCTTTCAAGTTTAAGTTTAATCTTATGTTAATAAATTTGAATTACAGTTGAAACTGTTATTTGCTCTGAATAGGACATATGGCTGTGAAATCCATCTGCAGAAAATGCAAGCAGAGAAGCTCTTGTCTATGGGATTTGTACCCTTGTATTTTGGTGAAGATACAGATATTGATTGGCTTTTGGCTCAAAGCTTTGATTTTTAAGTGTATGTGGGACATGTGGCTACGATATTTGAGCTGGCTTTGTTGTTCATGATTACAGGGATATAACCTCAGGTCTAAATACTTTCAACAGCAGTCAATATTATATACTGTCATAACTTGATACAAACTGTCATAAAGGTCAATATTAATTGAGAGAGTTTAATTGAGATGTTCATTATGCTAATATCAAGTGAGGATTAAATGTTTTTCATTAAAGGGATATTTTGGCATAAATTTAAGTTATGGTCAATCACACTGTATCAACACGTGAGACACCCCCTCGAGAGATGAATGTTGCCGACTGCTTGCTTCTCTAGTTATACCAACCTCAGTAACGACCATACAACAACTTCTCATGTCCCTGGATCCAGGGAGCTACACAGCTTAATGACCAGGAGACGGCAGTCCTCTACACTCAAAACAAGCCGAAAATGGGAGGAAAGGGAAGAGACCCAAAACAGATGTTCCTGGACTGCTGAGAGAGATGTTTATAGAGCAAACTCATCAGGAACAGCTTGCAGACACTCAAGAAAAGCCAGTTTTTGCACCCAAGGACTCACTGCTTATAGGACAAGCTGAAGGCTTCTCTGTCCCAGGCTATCTTGGACTTACAGAATAAGACATGCTTGTGGGCAGAAGAGAAATCTCTTCTTCTTGGAGAGATCTCCAAACTAAAAACTGAACTGAAACAGGCACATTTGGAAATGGAGATCCAGAGTGGTCAGTCAGCTGAGGATAGGTTCCATCTACCAGCTGAGGTAATGATAGAGACCAGTACCATTGTGGCTGAACCAAACAAGGCCCAAGAAGCACCTGGAATCAATAACCACCAGATGGAAGAGGAAGGGTCCCATCTTGTTTCAGAGCAAAAGAGAAATATCAGGTTGAAGGCTAGCAGAATGCAAGATAGCCTACAACAGGCCCAAGAAGATGTGACAAACTGGAAAAACCAGTGGGAGGAGGACAGGATTCTGCTTCTTGCAGAGCAGGACGCAAAGATGTGCAAGATGAAGACCTCCCTGATCAAGGCCCAAGAAGAGCTGCAAAAACACCAGAGCCTGTGGCAGCAGTAGAGGAAATCTCTCCTGCTGTTCATCAGCACCTTCAGGCAGGCTCTCCAAGAGAAGGAAGAAGACGAGGCCAACTCAACCAATGTGGTGATGGACAGACTGAAGAGCCTGGGAGTTCAGGTGGAGGAGGCTCAGAAAAAAAGAAGTCTTTCAAGAAAAGGTCCTGGGTCTTTTCAAGAGTGATACTTGAAGCCCTTCTGTGACCTCTGACCCTTTTGGCAAAGACCCTTTAACCCTTCAACTTAAAGGACTCACCCTGTTCTCCCTCCATCCACCCCAATTCCCTGAACTCTATCGTTCTCCTCACCCAAATGCTTTCTTTTTTCTTTTAACTGTGCCCAACAGCACCCTCTCTTAAAAGGACAGGATTTTAAAGTAATTTTTATCGCCTGTTTTGTCATGATAACAAGATGATTTCAGTGTTTTGTCTCGAAATAATGCGTAAAATAACTTGAGATCTGGAGAAAAACGAGCAAATTAAAATCATGTCCTATTAGGGCTTCTGTACTCTGTAAACGCAAACCCTTTCCTTTGTTCTCTTAACCTTGTGTCTTTTGTCTTTAAAATAAGGAGAGCCATTTTTGTCCATAAACAGTACACTACTTAAATATGCAAATTACATGATAAGCAAAGACTGCATTGTCTTCAGAAGGTGCCAGGCTTGAGCCAGACCAATAGTTTCTCACAGTAGCTTTAAATGTTTATGTCTGTTTCGATTTTCACATGAGCTGCAGCACATCCTCTTCATCAATCACAAATCAAATTCATAATAAGTATTTCAAAATGCACCATAATCTGTGTTTTTGCTCTCTCCCTCTGTAGACATGCGCTACAGTGGAGTGCTGGCAGCTGCAGTGTGAGGTCGGGCTGCTGGAGAGAGGAGCCAGTGTTATCCTGACGGTACGCTCCAGACTATGGGCTGAGACCTTCATTGAGGTAAGACTACAAAAAAAAAACCTAATAATAATCCTGCTGTTGGCTGAGATGCAATATGTTTGGATAGGAAACTCCAGCGGAGATTATATCAAGAAAGTACACCAACTCTCAGTCAAACATGTGTTTTTATACTGCCCTCTGTTGGGCAGCTTACCACACAACCTCAAACTAAATGTGCAACACATTTTGTACTGCTGGGCATGTTTACACTTGGAAAAATATCTTAGCTATTATAATAATATAAGTATATCTATGATAAGAGCAGTTTCTATAGCACAAGCCATAACAAGTGCTGGATTAACTCAGTGATTACACAGGCCACTGTGAGGCTGGATGCCGAGGTCTGAAAAGCCTCTTTAATCATCTCAAACTAAAAAGTATGACAAGAACCCAGTAAACAATATACAGATATTTGTGTATACTGGTGTCTTTGAGCTTCTTTTAAGCTTTTTGTTTTTAAGCAGCTCCTCGGTTTTATTCATAAACTGCATTGTAAAAAAACAATAGCCATCTGCAAATCACAAAAAAAGTCACATGCACATTTTCATGGCAGCAAGAACGCAACACATACTTGAGATTTTGTCAAGACTACATTTATAATTAGGAGCAGAGTTTCTGTTTAAACTGGCTCGTTATTGCAGAACAGGATTCTGGATTCCTTGGGTTTCGGTTCATTGTGTTAATTTTGTACGTCAGGTATATTTGCAGCTTATTCAACTTCTTTTTGAAATGCTCCCTGGATCTTTTTTTCATCCTCAGAGGGTTTACAAGCAGTATATCCTGGAGTGCTCTGTTCAGTTCAGCGTCAACAGGATGCCTTACTCAATTCCTCCCAAATTCAAGCCCTCCGGGTCCAAAACGGTAACATTTTTCTGATATTCGCTGTCTTGGTTTGCATGTGGCTGTCAGTGAGAATTGGTCCTAATCTGATCTGTGCACTGTTGTCCAGGTGGTGACAGCTGTGATTTGGAACAAGCCAGACAGTTTGTTTTATGTTCCAGTTTGGATCATCATCCTGGCCGTTCTAGCTGGGCTGCTGTTACTCTCCTTGCTTATATATCTGCTCTATAAGGTAATTTTTCTATTGAAATTGTGAAAGAAAATTAGAAGTCAAATGTTTATGAAAGAACATAATATTAGGGAGAACCAAGGAGGAGATCACATTGTGGTTTGTTTGTATTATTAAGGACAAACTACACCTTTTACAGCAACAAGGCCAGCTCAGAAGGTACACTGTGCTTAGATAGTATTTAAATGGCTTACCTGGCACTTGAACAGCCTTAAAGCACCACACATTGGACAAAATGTAGCTCAGAAACTGCGTATGTCTATTACAAAGACACTGAAAACAATGTAAGAACTTGAAAGACTAAAAAGACAATCACAGACAAGATTTAAATTCTTTATGGTCAAAAAAAGAGTCAAAACAACTGCAATAGAATGACTGTTGTCATATGCTGTCTTTTTTAATCTGTATGTTTCACTTCGCTGCATTTTTTGGGTGAGGTTACAGATATTCCCTTCTTTAGGTCTTGGTGTAACAAAATTTAAACATGCACAAAACCCTTAAAATCTCCTTAGATATCAGAGTCAGCTGCAATTGGGAGAGCAGAGACCTTGACTTTATCCAAGATTATTCTCATCAGCACCTTGAAAATCCTCTGCAAGAAGTCAGGGTGAGCTGATCTGAGACTAGAGGAGAATCATTTTTTGGAAATCTCCACGTGAATCAGTTGACTGGTGATGACACTGACTTCATGTCACAGAAGTTAAACTAGAAAATGTGCACGTTGCAGTAAGGATGAAGGGAGCAAAGATATCAGCACACCCCATTCATGTCGTGTTAGTATAAATGTAAAACTGACATGGTCTTTTTTGTCTTCCATCGTGTTTTTTTTTACACTGCTGCTTTCACTGCATACTTTTTCTATATGTCCTACCTCTGAGACTCAGTCCCTGTCTACCTAAGGAGACTAAACGTAACCCTTTGAGGGACATGTGTGAACAAGCAACCTTGAACAATTTCAGGAGCAGCACTCCTGAATTTTTTGGAAAAGTTTCAGTGTATGGTATGATGAAGGCTTGTGTCTGATTGTTTTATATGTTTTATGATCTTCCTCTAGATGGGCTTTTTTAAACGGTCAGATCCTTACGGTACGACCATGGAGAAGGCCCAGCTCAAACCCCAGGCGTCCTCTGAGGCGTAGACCCATGAAGGAGCCTCCCTGCAGCTGTTCCATAGAACTGGAATTACCCCAAACAAATAAGAAAACTTGCTTATGATAAACAGGCAACCCATGTATGAACGGGTATGAGTTCTGTATCACTGGAATACATAATATCTGGTGCTGCACTAAAATACCAAAGCAGAAAAGACTACCAGGATAATGCAGTTGAATATGCACTGCTGTTGGAGACATGATTGTACCATCAAATCAAGAAATAAAGAAGGCCGCTGTTCTCTTCTGAAGCTCCCTGTGGAAAAATGTTTTCACCGCAGATACTAGAACATGGTGATCTGGAAAAATTGGAACATCCCAGCTGATACAGGATCAAAAGCGAACCTCCAACAAAAGGCACTAATGCTACAGTATTTCTTCATTCTCAGATGTGTATTTTCAGTTGTGTTTTCATTCTCAGCACTTGATATTTCTGAACTTTATGCGTTTGTATGATTTATACACCACTTTTATTTATGGCACAGTGTTTTTGCTATTAGCTGTTGAATGTTGTACTGTACTGTCAGCAGGACAATCCTGATAAAACTGCAATGTTTGACTTGAAGTATTCCTCTCCCATATTGGGAGGTATTTGTGTATGTTGTAATGTATGTAATGTTTTATTGTGCTATGACCCATCGGTGTCCAGAATAAAGCCTAATTTTGTATATCTATCCAAAATGTTCTATTATGTCCCAGTTACAAGAAATCAAAAACAGACTCATTGCTTCTGCTGTCAAGAAGGAAATGACATGTGCAATGACCTGTGCAAAATTAGACCTAGCTTCATATATAATTTTTCCCCCTTTGGGCAGAAAAAAACAATGCCAAATGATTCGAAGGATGATCATCTAAAGATTGCATTATATTACTGTGACATGTGTCAGTGTGCCATTACCTCCCTCAGCTGGTGGTATGTGGTATAACAACTGTTCAACTTGTCTTTGAGGTCTTAAACTGTTTTTGTTTTATAAAAATTATATAACGCTTATGAAAAATAGCAAAACGAGTGCTGCAAGGTGTGTCACAAAAACAGGTTTACACATGTCAGCATTAAAACAGACCATGCGTTAAATGAAAACAGGAGCACTTTTGAACAGGTAAAACACAAATGTGTAGGGAATAAAAGTAGTCTTTTAAAAGCCTGTGTGTGATGACCTTTGGCAGGGGGGAGACTTCAGGGGTCTGCCAGTGCTTACATATTTATTGGGGCAAGTGGAGATTCGTAAACTATTATAAGAATTTTGAGGCAAATTTTGAAATGAAAAATGAGTTTTGAAGTGAACGGGGAGCAAATGTAAGAATGCAAGAACAGGACTGACATGTTGGTTTTTCTTTGACCTTTTTTAACAACCAGGCAGGGGTATTATGAGTTACCTGCAAATAGGAACTGTTGTTTAAGATATATGAAAGAAAATAGACTTGCAGGTCTCAGGTCAGGGAGATCAGATCTGAGTAGCAGTAGAAAGAGATGCTGTATGTCTGGATGATTTTTGTCTCGTGTTGTTGATTTTAAGTTTATGATAACAAAGCAAAGTAGTTAGTTTACCCCGATGTGACAGAGAAGGAACACAGAGGCTTACAAAAACGACAGAAAAGAGGCTCGTAGTAGCGGGTAATAGCGATAACTACTGTTACCTTCTACAATTTCAAACCAATATCATATTCAGATGTTTTGTTTAAGTATTTAAAAATCAAGTATTTCATGGATCACCAACTTCACAACAGTTACTGCACCATGAATGCATACGTCCAAATCAAATAGATATTTTTGAAGGATTTGATATAAAAAGTCATATTTGAATTCTTTATACTCAAAACAATGTTGGATATGACACTTTGAATTGGTTTAAAGCTGGACCTTTTCCATGTTTATTTAACTTTAGTGATAAAACACAATATTTGTTGTAACAATCATCTATTATTCACAAAACAAAACAAAAAAGGTCTATAACTTTAAGTTCCTATGAGGAGTATGTACTGGTTATTAAGTAGACCAAAATTCACATCCATTGCTCCACACAACCTTTAAAAGCAAACAAGGCCATCTACAACAGGATTCATTTTTTTATTATAATTTTTACCTCCATACTACTGCCTGTGGATTGGTGTCAGACAAGACAATTTAAAGCAGGCTGCAAAACCCAGCCTCATTTTACATTTCAACATAACCATTTTTTTTTTTTCATTTTTGTATCTAATAAATCACAATGTTTACAGACTATCATGGGCTTTTTATAATGTGAAATGTGAATTCATGTTTTTTTCCCACTACTTACCATATTCACACAATCATACAGGCAGGTTTCGTACACTAATGGTGAAGACTACAACAATGGGCTGTCAGTATGAACTAATTCCATTAAAACACATTCACACAGAACTGATTTTATCACAAGGGAGCCACAGCTGTCAAATCAAAATAAGAACCAGGGTTGTTTTGATTGAATTTATCCCACAGTTAATACCAATAGCTATCCGAAGTGTCTTTTATTTAATTATTGACAGTTTTTTCTTATTTATTTTGTGATTGGTCTCCCCTATTGTTAGAACATTAATAACAAGCTATATCCCGTTAAATAAAAGTGTTACAGAAGCTGTAGTATTCATAATGATGAAGCCAGTTGTGCTTTAGTTGAGATTCATCCAAAACATCTAACTTTGAATCAAATCTTAAAAGTGATGAATATTCAGAACATGTTGGTTTGTGTTTTGCAGTGAAAGCGCAGGTTCAATAAGCCAAACTGTAATCACTGTTTTTAACCATCCCTCCAAGAATAGTTTAAGTCACTGAACACACGCAATCCATAGTACGATTGTAAACAGGGTGGGCGCGGCCTGCAGCTGTTTAAAGTCAGACATGAATAGACAGGTCTCGACAGGAAATTCAAATATATACTTTCAGATTAAAAAAGCGAATGCATTCAAGTCCTGATTTTTCTGATTTTAGTAACTAACTGAAACTCTTAAGTCCGTGTGAGTGTAGTAGAGTTTTTTTTATTATTAATTTTTATTTTTACCTCTCCTTTTTTTTTTTATTGTTAAGTTCCACTCCTGGCAGCAGGTGGTCTCTGGGTTCACTGGCTCACAGTTTACACACCTGAACCCCCAGGCAACTTGGGATCTCTCCTGCTCCTCTTAAAGCACAAAAGTTTATCCCCCCTCTCCTTTGTTCTGTTTTTCGTCCTTGATGGAGCATATGGTAAAGGGCCTAAAAAAACACTGCAGTTATGCTCTGAATTACTTGTGGTTTGGATTGGTTGTATTTTCGTTTCTATTAAAGCCCAACTACAGTGGCCCTGTGGCAAAAAAAATCTGTATCAGATTAAACAAAAAAACATATTAACTGGATAAAATCTTACAACCGCAAAAAAAAAAAAAAAAAAAAAAAAAAAATCAAAAGGGAACAATGTTTCAAATTAACATTTTAAAAACTATTAAATAATAATATTAAATAATTTGGTCAAAAATACATCTTAAATATATTTAAAAAAAATGGAAAACCCAATTATTCTTGAAAATATAAAAGTATTTTGAAGCATTAATCATTAAAAAAAAAAAAAACAACAACACATATTTGCTTTAAAAACTAAAAGCGAATTTTTAGGACTAAGAAAATTTGAAACAGTTTTGCTTTGAATACAAAAACATTTTGGGGTCAATTTTTAAAACAATAGAAATAGATTTTTTTTAAATTTTTGAAACAATACTATCTGGTGTCCGAAAATAACACAAAAATAGGGCTCTGAAAATTATCTATTTAAAACAACTTATTTCATCAAAACACTGTGTTTTTGTTCAAGCAGAACACAGCATTAGTTTTTTGGAATGGAGCATTTAAAGTTGACTTTAATGTCTGCTGGTGTTAATGGCGTAGCTATTCTTCCATTTCTTCGGAGGGGGTTTCAAAAAGGAGCCGAACTGGCAAGTATCATCCACTGTTAATCCACCTACTGACAAATATCTCATACAAACTGTACTTCAAATGAAAATTCAAGAAAAAAACCCACCACTTTCATCATTATCAAATGCAGTCAACTAACAACTGAAAGGACAAATGCAAAGTTAAAAAAAAGCATCTTTTAAAAATGGTTTTCACAACTTTTAGTGTTTTCATTGATGGTTTATCCAGAGCGTTTTTTTTTTTAGTCAGAAGTGAGTTTTAAATCCGTTGTTTAGAGACAGGGAACTGCTCTCATTTTCAACATTTTAAAAACACCTGAGCTTTTATTTTTAAAATCCTAACCGGAAGCTGGTCTTAGCTGCTATTGTCGGATCGGTCGCTTGCATATTTTACGTTACAGATATTCATTCACTTCTCACGACACAGCTGCAGAGATATGGACGACAGAGAGGACTTCCTCGGTAAGAAATAACAATCTGTTAGAAAAACCAAAGAAGAGTTAAGAAACAGAGTCTATTTGTGCTTTTCGTGTTTGTGTCAGAAGTTTTCACCCTCTGCTCTTGTACTCGTAAACCCCACCGTACTGGACTTTAAGGGGGCTTAAATGGGCTAAAAGACAAGCTTTAAGTGGGCTGTGAAATCCAACACGTTAGTCCTGGTTTAAGTTTGTTTACCTGCGGTCAGATTTGGAGAAGTATTTGGAAGTTTGGCGAAGGTACTTAGAGGTTTACATGTGCTTTAAAGTCGAAATTTTGAACCAGTTAAAATCATTTTCAGGAAGTCTTCTGAGGTTGTTCTCGGTTATCACTGAGCAGATACTTACTTTCTGTAAGTAAGGTTTAAATGTGTTTTTCTGTGGTTCTCCGTCTGCTGTCACTGCTTTACGGCCAAACACGAAGATATTCCACCGTTATTGAATTCAGATGTCTGTTACAACTGTTACATAATTTATCATCTACAGTAAGTTTTATGGCTTTGATATGTTGTATTTTTCCGTAGCCTGTTAATTATTATTGTTCAATTTTTTACCTGTTTTAAAGGTTTTGACGGGTTTTGGTGCCTTATTTGCATTAAGTGTTCTGTCCTATAAGTGAATTCTGATGTGTGATCAAACAGTCTTTGTGTGTCACTATGCTTCTATAACAAAACATCCCACCCTACTCTCTGTAAACTGTCAATTATGTCACTCAACAGGAAAGAAAAAGCTTGTTTTACAGCATGTAATTTCTTACCTCATGTAACACTCACCCCAGGGCAAGAGTTTCAGGTCTTAATAATCAATCTTTTACCCTGTGCACTTGTTCCCTTCTGTAGCCAATGAAGAGGCTTTAATGCAAGTTCGTGTTCAATAAGTTCAAGACTTCTTTTTAACCTATTTTAAAACTTCTCATGAGGTCTGTAATCACACATATTTTATCATCTTAGTGTAGCTACCAGGGGTGTATACAGAGAGGTTGCCAGGGGTGGCATGACCCTCCTTAAAAGCTGATTGGCTGCCTCAAATCCCACCTAAAAATTCTTGATTGTTATTGGCACATTGCCTTGTCAGGGGTGGGGTTTTGAGCTTGAATCAACTTTTTGCGCCTTGTGTCAAAAGGTTGCTGCTAAGTGGTTTGAGTGAGCACCCCAATGTATGGGTGTTACAGTAAAGTGGTTCCTGGTTCAACTCACATTCATGACCATTTTCTGCATGTCATCCCCCTTCCCCCTATTCTTTACGTTTTCTGTCTGTCTTTAGCTGGTTTATCAAAACTAGTGTTTTAAAAATGACTTCAAGAATCAGTCTGCTCACATTTTTTACATTGAAATCAGGCAAATCTTCTCTGGTTGGGGCTTTACAATGAAGCTAATACTTTACACATAAAGTGTTTGGGGGTATGAGCACATTAAAAATCACAAATAAACTCCTGTACACTTTTGATCAGAAAAACATTCATGACATATCAATGTTTTTTTTCTAAAGAGTCATTAATATACTGATAGTGAAGTGTAGGAGTTTTCCTACATTTTTTAAAGCGCACAAAGTTGTGAGTTAAAATGAAAGCCCCTCTGAATGAAGGAATAAAATATAAGACGTGTGTCACCAAACTTTGTGTGTCTTATTAACAGTTGAGGATAATACACAGGATTATAATCTCAGTTTAATACTGTTATATAAGTCATCACTTGTTTCATAATAAGTGGAGCCAGAATGGCTTAATAAATAATTAACTGTAAGCACACACTGTATATCACTGGATATCCCAATGCCCAGGCTGGGCCACCCATGTCAAAGTCTGGACACGCCCCTGACTCCAAGAACTAGCCACACTATGGCGTACATGAGTTCAAGATAAACACACCTCAGTCTACTTGCTGAACTTAGACTTTGACTGTTAAGGCTAAACTGAGACCAACAAGTAGAATATGGCTAAAGCTTAAGTCACACAGAAAAGCATTCCTGTCATACTTTAGTTTATTACAGAGACAATGTCTCAGCTGTGGACTTATGTCAGACACCAGTTGAAGTGTTTTGTATGCTTGTATATAGTTTTCTGTGTAGTTTTTGGAATATAAAGTCTGTGCATTTATGAAAATAGACTATAATTATTTTTTTTATAATTTAGAAAAAGCAAACAAGATCATCAGTGATAAGATGGACAGTGTTTTCTTTGTAACTTTTAATGCCTGAAATGAGTGTGAGGAGGAAGGTGTCAACTGAGAAGCTGAAGAAACAGTCCAGTTTTTGCATTTTCTCCATTTAGATATTCACACAAAAAGATAGAGGAGACAGCTGGAGATAATTTGTCTAAAGACACCACTTTAGCATGTAGATGACAGTATTAACAAAGACTACTTTGTTCATAAAGGGGAACTGAAATTTACACAAACTAAAAGATTCTCTCAGGACCTTAAAAGATTGTTGCACTGCAGGTCAAGGATGGAGAGGACTTCAGCACAGGGCTGCCACTGACATTCATTACTACTCCTGATTGACCTGCTGATTATTAACAACATGGTCTTTAGGTTTAGAAACATGCTTCACAGCAGGGATGGGTGATAAATTATTGTTCACGATATATCAGAAAAACCCTCCATGATAAATATTTGCCATCTCATGATAAATACGATTTATTGCAAGTCGATGATGTAAACGTGAGTGACGGACTCACAGCCATAGCCCACAAAGAGCAGAATAACTAACAAACATGGCCGAAGGTAATGAAGAGGACGTTTCTGAGCAGCTCATTACTGAACGAATGTTTTCACATTTGAGACTTGTTTGATGTCATTAGTTTTCTCCATAACCTACCACTCAAACTGGTGGTTAAGTGTCTTATTTGACTTCTCCAACTGGTGTACTCAAAACAAAATGATTAAAAAGTATAGATTGGAATTATAATATTTGACATCGGGACTTTTATTGTTATCGGCAGAATGGCAAATCTTATCATGATGAATTTTTTTTTGCCCATATCGCCCATCCCTACTTCACAGCAGGCATTTTGACAGAGGATCAGAAAAAGGCCTTCAGAAAAAGTTGCAAGATTGCATATTTGATATTAGTTCAAAGTTGATTGTTTTTTATTGATTGACAACCCTAATGCTAACATGGATGCAGTTCACTTGTTTTTTTAAACAAAATGTGCACACGGTTTAAAAATAATGACTGTGTATGTAGGGTAGAAAATATCACTAACTCTTGTGCTGCATGCCAAAACATTGTTTGCCGGTGTAATATGAGTTGCTCTGTAACGATTGTTTTCTGGGGGTTTCTATGCTGGCTTTAAGTTTACATAGCAACCTGTCTGGACCCTCTCATTGTATAATGCTTTTGTCCATACACCTGATAAATCTGAGCACTCCTGCATACAATAGATGGAACAGTAATGGGTCGTTTTCAAGCCTTGTTAGCTCCACTGACCTGTGGACACTACTGTGATCTCTGCAGCATAGAAAGGCCCATCCTCTGTCAAAATCAGAGGTGAAGCTCTAAGCCCTCCCAAAAAAAGGAACCCTCCTTCTTCAGGCTGCACTATGAGGTCCAGTCCATGAAGATCAGAAAAAGAGAATCAACCACAAAGGGAAACCCTCACAATGTCTCATCAGTTTTCTCCCTCTCTTCTTATGAAACAAAACTTTCCGTTCAGTTCAGCTCCAGACATCTGTTTCAGAATCTCGTGTTTCTTAACATGTGACTCACGTTAACGTATCTATCTTCTTAATCAGTGAACTAAAAACATCAGAATTCACCAGAGCAGAGCAGACTGTAGCAGCCTGAGTTTAGTTTAGCTGCTCTGCCTTACTCCGTTGACATTTCTGATGTTGGATGGTTGTCAGATGATAAAAGAGCTCATTAATATTTGTGGCATGCTTGTGCTTTGTGAAATAGTTAAGACTGGTAAAGTCTGCATGTCCCAGTACAATGATGCATGGAGGGAGAGAAGGGCACGAGCATGAAGGCCTGTATCCTGCAGTATTTTAGATGCATTGTCCAGTGAAAGTCTCAGTAATCAGGCCGGCTTTGTTCTCCTCTTTTTATAACTCACATTCCTCCTCCTTCTCCCTCCGTCTTTTCATTTTTTTCTCTCTCTTAATGAGCCCCTGTCTCCCTCCCTCCCTCAATCTTAAAGACTGTTCTCACACACTCTCCATCTGTCTAACAACACTGATCGTTTTGGGGGAAACACCTTCTCGCTGATATTTTTAGCTCTCAGCTGGAGTTATTGTGTACAGTGCGGTATAAACACACTGACTCCGTTGTATTTTTATCTTCCTGGCAGCAGGAAAAAAACAGGCCGAATGAAAACCACCCTGAGGAGTTACTGTTGTTGGGGTGAAAGTATTTGTGTGGGGTGCGTGACGCACTCAATAAATGGCTGCATGGTGCCTCGGAAGTGTCTCAATCAGGGTGCCATTGTGTGCATTTATGTAATATTACATTGTTGTGTAAAAACATATTCTTTGGTGTTTTGTGTTATTCATTGGCGGCTGCCAGGCTGCAGTCAGAGAGGTCAGTGCTTGAGTTATTACTTAAGTTTGGTCCTATGATCCCTCACAATAACACATGAGCACAAACACAATGATGTGGTTCTCCTGAAAAGTACCGCGGGTAAATCTGATGGTATTTTCATTTCACATCTGCTGAGGTGGGACAAAGTCGTGATTCAGGATCATTATTATTTCTGTATTTACCACTGTGATAAACCTGAGACATTTTTTGTCAGCATGGATGATTTTGACATCCTTTTTACACCACAGTTGCAACTCGTGCCAGTATACGTGACATGTAGTACAAACGTTACAAAAGGAGTAGTGAGAGGAATTAAATATGAGAGCAAAGCGACTTGACAGGAGTTGCACAATCACTTGTTGCTTCTTTTGATCATGATACATAAGATTCTACTGGACTACAAAAAAATTGGGAAACACTTTTTAACAATGTGGGACCTTCTCACGGACATGTGATTTTTAACACAGCAGAAGGTGGAGGTGTTTTGGTCTGTTGTAAAAAAAAAAAAGGAACATTGAGATAAAGGGAAACACTTTTTCTTTAGTTCAGGTAATTGATTAAGAATGACGCAGACTGCCTGGGTATCGTCAATGTGTGGGAGACACTGGGCTCTTGGGGTGTGTTTTGATTGGCTTTTGCAAAATGAGTGACATATTCTCATTTGCATTTTGTTAAAACAACTATTAAGATGTTGTCTGATGCTTTACTGTAGATCACACATTTACTACCAGTACTTTTTAGTACGTATACCACTCAAGGCATAAAGGGCACATAAACTCAGAACAATCTGTTATGTAACTTTTAATTTTGATTAGACAAACAATAATCAGCATTAGCTCATGTGTGTGTTTTCGGTTTGTCTTTTTGTCAGCTTGTTCCTGAATGAGAGAGGTGTGATCTGTGTTTGTGTGTATGAAATTTAACCCTAAGCCTTAAAAACACAAAGATGAGCTCATATAGGGTGTGGGTGGAAAATTGCTTGCAAAGTATTGTATGATCATCAGAGCTTTTCCTAACCTGCGTGGACTCTAATGTATGACATGCAGTTAGGCTAAAAAATGAATAGTTGTGCAACCATAGAAATGTCTCTCAGCCTGCACAGCTACTGCCCATAAGCTTCATGAGATAGAGACCTTCCAATGCTCTGCGCCACAAATGACAACACAGCTTAATATTGAGGGGCTGCATTGAAGGGATGTCAGAGAGATGTTAACAGCACACTGAGCCTGGACGAGGAAGAGGTGACAGCATAGCGTGTTTCAGGTCATATGATTGACATTGCACATCTTGCAACTTTATCTTGGCCCGAGACAGAAATAGTAGAAGAAAGTACAGAACAAATATAAAAAAAAAACATGAAAATGATAATCTGTTATGAAATGAAGACAAACATGAAGGTCTCTACCCTTGAGAGCTGCTCTTTGGTTAAGCCTTCTGAGGTCTGGTGTGTTTACTGAAGTCACATCAATCTATGAAGTGGAAGCCTTAGAGAAACACAGATGTGCACATACAGGGTGTGGGTGGGTGTGAAGGGGTTTTACAGTTTAGTTATTGCAGTTTGTTCTGGACTACATTGACAATGGAAAGGGGGTCTTTATGGACTCTCAGTTATTCAAAAAAGTCGATCTAAACAAACATGAAATCACATATGGGATGCTTTAAAATAGTATTTAATTTTTCATATGTCGAAGGTGGGCAGAATAAGTTGCCCAGCGTTTGTGCTTTGAGCTCTTTGTGTGTGACATCAGACAGAAACCAGGATCCTGACAGCCTGAGGAATGTATCCTCCCTTCCTGTGGCACTGACAGACAGACACACTGTTGTAACCCTCTTCAACATGCTGCAGAGAGGACAATTGAACACTACAGCTTCTGCTAATGATTGTCTGACAACACTTTTGCAACTTCTTTACTTTTGCAAACAGATATTTCCATGTACGTGGAAAGACATGAGATCATAAATGTTGCTCCCTACTCTTTTCTTGCATCGCCTGTTGCAAATCAGATGTTAATGACCAGCATGTAAAGCTGGAGGTCTTGGCCTTGACATAGCCTACTTAACTGCCTCTCTTAACAACTGCAGGCTGCACAAGGAGTCCCAATAAAAACAGTTGCAGGCCCTAGAGGTGTAAGTGTTGCCAGATCAAGCAAATGTGCTCCAAGATTGCTGCTATGTAAATTGGACGCCTAAAGATAAACAGTTGTAGGTGCTGATTAGATCGGTGAAATTCACAAAAACCATGCTGAAGAAAGCTTTTTTATTTTTGCCAAGAAGTGATACAGAGGGTTTCATAACAAACTCAGACCATGACAGTTTATTAATCCTGTTTGAACTTTTCCGTTTCATGACCTGTTTTCCTTCGTGTTAGTGCCAGCACCGTGTGTTTACAATGTCCTGTATGGGTCAGAGTAGACAGTCCGAGCAAAAACACCTGTGGATGGAAACTATTCGGTGATCACACAAATATTCTATTCTCCCATGGCATGAGAAGACAGACAACAAGTATTAGTTCGTAGAGGCATTATGAGGAGTTGGCAAGTTGATTCTGGTGACCGCTTTGGATGAAATCTATACTGTTTAGATGCTGTCCTCCACCGTCACAAAGATACCGTGCGTTAAGCGTGCATTTGTAGTGGAAGTGAGTGAATCCAGGTCTTCTTTGTGATGCTACTTCTCATTGTTTAAAACAGCTTTTTGCAGGCTGCAGAGTGATGAGGTTTTGTTTGATTTGTAGCTTTGCCAAATAAACAACTGTAATGTCTAAACTCTGATTTTGTACAGTTACCTAGCTTACAAGTTTGAATAAACAATATCATCAGCATGATATCAGATTTGGTAGCTGATATAATATGCTGTGATCGGCCCAAAAAGTGACTGTCTGGACTTTCACAATAAGAGTCGAATAGAATCTTTGTTTCTGAAAATGACAAAAAAAAAAAGTGTATATTTATTGTTATTGATATTGGCCAGAAATGTCAACATATCAGATGTTGGCAAAGTTCCAACATACTCACTAAAGGTGACCAGAAATACCAGTTTGACCTTGCTTGGCACAGTCCTGGTGTTCGCCCTGTTAGAAATGCCTCAACACTGTAAATATGCACATGGTTTAAGTCTTAAATCCTCAAAGCGCACACCCTGGCATAAACATTGAATCCTGTTCATATATCCATTTGGCTCTTTCACTGAGCAAATACGCCTTTTTGCTAATTTGGATCCAGTACCAGCCATGAGAGTCTCCTGCTTGATAAATTACCTCCCACTGATATGAACAGAGACACACCTGGGTGAGTGCTGAATATCCACCTGACTTTTACTGGGAAAGTCTGACCTGAACACAGGCGCTAATATTCATAAAGAAATAACTGATACAGCCTCTGATAATCTCATTTTGCTGTGTTAATCATAAAGAAGCATCAAAATAAGAGTGAGATTATTTCAAAATCAACTTTTTAAAAAAATCTTAGAGACCTATTTAGGACCCTGTCAGTTCTTTTTTCTTTTTTTTGTCTTTCTTTATTTATACATTTATTTTTTTGTAACGAATAAATATGATGGTAATAATAGTGATGCTACCCCTTTATATTCCTTCGTATCATGTTGTAATGCCCTGAGTGGATCAGCCCGCAGCCCGTAACTCACCACCAAGACCCCTTTTTTTTTCCCCTAACAGGACCCTGTCACTCTGTGTTCATATAACAGCGTGTACCCCCCAAACCCCTTTAAAACCCAGTCTATATTACACTGTGCAGCAGCTGTATGTGATTCACAGATATGGATCATTTCTCTCAACCGTGAGAATCAGTCTGTTTTACAACACTTAAGTATGTTTAAGGCGACTTTACAGGCCTCACAAAAGTGAACAAAATCCCACAAAGCAGTCTCTGAACAAGAGTTTCTCCAGTTCTGCAGGAGTAGCTTTTGTCTATGGGTAAAAATTAGAAAAATCTTTGGATGAACTTTAGTCTCTATCACTCTTAAGATGAAGTCTGTGTTTACAGCTCAATCCAAACATTAAATTTACTCCAAACATTGATGGAGTTTGCTGCTGATAGCTGATGGCCCTGAACTGGATTCTTCACTCTTAAATGATTGCGCAAACTTGTAGATGTTGTTTCACTCAGTCAAGTTTGCACTTCGCCTCATTTTTGTTTAATCTTTTGAAAGAGTCTCACACAGGACTTTTTGACAGTTGCAGAAATCTCGACATCTTTCTTCAGAGTCCCAGAGCACCAAAACCATATTACTTTGACCCTGCATCGATGCTTGTATCTTCTTTTATCATAAAATGTGGTTTGCAAACAGTTTAAAGATGTACTGCAGTAGTACCATTTAAACCAGGCACCAGCAAAACCTATAAAAAATGTTAAGATGAGATAAGTGCCCAAATTCTTTAATTATCTGTTCATTTTTGACTATCCAAACATTCAGAGGTCATAATTGATCTTATTGCATGAATCCACACTTTTAATTTGGACTGTAGAAGTCAATCTGTTCAAGATAAAAGATCCTTATTACACATAAGGACACATAAGAATTACACATTAACAGCCTTTGTTTTACCTAATCACTTTAGGTTCATTTGATCCAAATATACCAGAGGAGGGACCGTCAGCGCCCCCTCCTGGTTGGCTGGATGACGTACATGGATACCAGGGGCACAAAGGAGGAGGTGAGATTTTAGCTGTCCCCTAAACTCAACTTTGAAGTTTTTCTTGACCTTGACATCCTCTCTTTGTGTTTGTGTTGGTGTGCATGTCCAGAAGGTGATAACCCCTTGTATCCACCTCCACCTGCCTACAACCCTCAGCCTGAACAAGACAGGAACACTTCAGTGCCTAATGTCAGGTAACACACTTCAATTTTTCGCTCTGCTGTATCTAAAATTATAATGAAATATGATGAACAAATACAACTTCAGTGTTTTTGCCTCTTTAGGGTCCCCACAGTATCAGAGGACGTAGCCAGAGAGGCTTTACTCAAGTATGTGGAATCCAAATGGAAGTACAGCTCTAAACCTGCTAGAAACCTCACCTTTAAGGAGCTCAGACCCATCACCGTGTACAGGGTAAGAGAGTATAAGCATTTTTTATTTCTTTTCCTTCTCCAGGATGCACTTTTTGTTTGAAGGTGCACAGCCATAACTTTTGATCAAGAGGAAAATGAACTACAATAACAAATTTGTGGGAGAAGTGATTCTTCCGCAGCACTTCAATATGACCTTTCCACTTCCAAACCACTCCAAGCTTTACACAACCGGGTGTGTTTTTAGTCACAGCAGTTGAGTGACATGCAGGAACAAGCATTGTGTGCATTGTTTGGACTCATGCTTTCAAATTCTGCAGCGCAGCTTTTTGCATCCCACAAAATACACACAAAATTTATACATGAAAGAAATGTTAGTATATTGATTAAGACTTCGTAGGTTGATAAACAACACTTAGAAAAGTTAAATATTTGCTCTTTTACAGTATTTGATTATGTGGGCAGAACCATCATACTGTTGATCTTGTATTCAATAGGAAAAATAGTGAAGACAACAAAAACTTTAAAAAAAAACCCTCTAAAGTAGCTCTTTAAACCCATCTACTGTGAACCCATCCGCACATCCGTCCTGTGTTTTCTGCCTCCTTTTGTAGTATCGACTGGAGACCTACACTGAGACCAGAACCAGCTCCTGGCAGCATGAACCCTACAACGGTAAAACAAAACCATGAGCCTGTAAACAACTTAACTCCTTCTCTTTCATGTAAAATGAGATTAAAATGTAGTGTGTACAGCGTGGGGTATTTCTGATAGTTGAACACCAAAGTTTGCTGAAGTCAGTCACTGAGAAGATGTCATTCTTCTAACACCAAAAAAATCCACTGGACATGTTTTCTACATAGACATGAAGATGTGGAAACAAATCTGAGATGATCTGAAGAGACTGTTTGTTTCTCAAGCTTTACACATAAGGCACACTGATTGTCTTCCAGTATTGATTTGGTGTGACCTCCTATGCTTGATGTAGTTGACTTATAACTTATTTGGTCTTACTGGTACATACTGTAGTTGAAATTCTAAAAAGTGTACGTGGGAAACACTAAGGATACAAACCTGAACTTGATCGGCTGTCTAAGGCGTACTTTCGTGGAGTAGTAATTTGGGTTTTTCCTCAAACAGGACAGCCGGTCGACGGTCCTCAGTTCGGTATGAGCCCTCCACCCTGGGACATTCCTGTGTCGTTGCCTGAAAGATTCTGTGAGAGGGTGGAGAAAGTCCGCGTGCCGCACTCATCTTTCGTCAAGGTACAGAGTTTTTGTTTTTTTAGAAACAAGCTTTTTGTTCTGACTTTAGTGTTGTGTAACACGCTGTTGCTCTGTGTGTTTGTGTGTGTGTTTCTTTAGATGTGTCATACATGCCATGGCTGTGGTAGGACTCGTTGCAATAGCTGCTTTGGGAGAGGCCAGGTGAGACGTTGTTTTTGAAATATGAACCACACATCTGATTTTAGTAACAGAATAAGCCAAACAAGCTGTGTATTATTGAAGGTGAATCACTGTTTTTATTATTATTATTATTTTTTAGTCAGCCAATTTAGTTATACTTTATTATTGATGATGGAATTTCAAGAGTTAATTAAGATGAATCCCATTTTAAACTACATGTTTATATTCCCATGAATCTGCATTTGGAAACTGTTTTGTGAGTCCATGTAAACACTGTTAACTGATTATAACCGTGGTCTTGATTTTGGACTCAAGTGACTGCAATACAAATATTGACTCAAATAAATGCTGCACTGCTACTCCAGTGTGGTCTGAAACCCTACTGAAAGGTAGGAGATAGCTTCAGAGTGCTCTCTCTTTAAAATACTTGAAATGTTTCTTAAGGATAACACTGTTCCATTTGAAGACGTGTGCAGAAAGACACGTTTAAAAGGTCAAGTTAGTGTCATTGTGGTGTGCAGTTATTCTGAGATCACTGGTGTCCAGTGAGCCCTGGATGGTGCAGTAGCATTTGCATTTTTCAAGAGTTTCACTTTGGTTACTTTCGTCATTACATACAGGTCTTGTTTGCATGAAACTATCAGGTCTGTGGCAACTCCCCTAGTCTTGGGATGTGGTTGTCATCATATCAGCTGTTACTGTATGCTAAACTCACGGGTGGAAGCTCAAACTCGGCGCATGTCTGTTATGTTGTGATTCAGTTTGACACAAGTTGCATCTTGCTTTTCACTTGTCAACTAAGCTGTCTGGTAATTTTTTTAAAGTAAAATGTACCACTCAAAGGTACAGCAGTATCATTATTTTCTATTATTGCAGCAGCAGCCAAAAAAGAAAGGCTAGAGATGACCTTGTCCAATGTCATCAAAGCCTCTGTGAGAAGTTTCTGCACTCTAAAAACCCAACTTGGGTTGTTTTTAACCCAGCACCAGGGTTGAAAAGGGACCGACTACTTATTGGGTTATTTTGACCCAGAATGTTGGGTTATTCAAATTAACCCAAATTCTGGGTTGACTAAATAACTCTTTTTAAGGGTCACGTTAACCCAATCTTTGAGTTAATTTGACTGATGATCTTGGGTTAAATTGATATATGCATTCGGGGAGCTTTTTTTGGGAGCTTTGCTTTTACAACCTGTACCATCTGAGCCGGTATGGCTGTCAATGGTACACACTCATGTTTATGAGGAGGTATATATATATATATATATATATATATATATATATATATATCATATTGTGTACAAAATCAAGGTCAAAGTTCACAAGGTCACTTTATATGCCATTAGGTCTAGAAACCACGTAGAGTCAATCGTAGAGTTCTCACCCAATTATTGGGTTACTCTTAGAAAAATAACCCATAATTATCAACCCATTCAAAAACCCTCAAACTGGGTTACAATAGAATCGATATGACCCAAAAAATGGGGATGGATCTGAAAAATAACCCAGAAATTTAACTCAACTCGTATAACTCAGGAATTGGATTGAAGAAATAACCCAAGTGTTTTTAGAGTGTGACCAGTAATTAAACCGACTGAAATCAACAGTGATACCTCTCATCATCAAGAAGACCTTCAACAATGAGACTGAACATTTAGATGTAATCATTCTTGATGCCTATGGTGATCTGGAACTGCTGGTGAATGCTGTATGAAGAAGGAATAGTCTTGAAATCATTCACAGTGAGTAATGCATGAGGGTGAGACTATTTGTCAAAAAATACAACTTATATATTAAGTTAGCCGAGATGTGGGATGTGTCCATAGACCGTGTATGCTATGGACAACTTGGTTCTGCCTTCCGCCAGTATACGGATTTGAAGCTGAATTGCTCTTGGTATTTCCTTTTTTTTTTTCTCCACTTCCTGAAACCAACATTGCGCAGTAACATTGTACGCATTCGATGGGAGAGCTGCTGTGATGACGCTCGGCTCAAACAGTGTATCCCCTGGGTGAGCAATGCAATCTTCGTACGCCCATAGGTTGTATCAAGTGTCAATCATAGAAAACATGAACCCCCCAATAACTTGTAAAAATGGAGCTGCACAGAAAAAAGAGGACTTGAGCACAAACCAGTCTCACAATAACTACATGTCAACATCGCAACCAGTGTGGAAATAATCATACTTTTGTTGAAGTAGTTTTCTGTTGAACTCTTCACACAAACCCTGGTCTCATTTTGCAGAAGCGTTGCACCTTCTGTCACGGTTGCCGTCACTCCAGGAAAAGGCGCTGCTCCTCTTGTCACAGCAGAGGTTACAGGAAGTGGGGGTCAAACATGCCTGTTTGTTCACCACTCTCTCTCTCTCTTTGATTTCCTTCAACTTGCAGAAACGTTGCATGACATGCCATGGCAGTGGTTTCAGGCATAGGCCGGGGAATCACCACAATGCTGGGAGGACACGCTGTACTTTTTGTCATGGGAGAGGCATGAAGAGGTGAGAGGAGACTTTCTGAAGGACTCTGGGTTGTTAGATTACGATGTGCAGGGGGCAGAGATGTGACACATATTTGTATCTGTTATCGTTGTGCCCGTTTATGTTCCCTTTTAGGCACAGTGGTCTTATTTTAAAGGGAAATATTTGCCAAGAACTCAGAAAAAGTGGCACAAAAATGGCAGAGCTGGTAACTCTTTGCCCAGTTTGACCAGACACAGCCTATACACAGATTTATCTCTATTGCCTTGGTAAAAACGCTGATAAACTGTACCATACATCTTTCTTCTGTGTTTGTTTACATCCAGGTAGTAGAGCATTATTGCATTATGGCAGTTTCCATGAATCAAAGCTACACCCCTGGTTGAACTGGCTTTTTTGGTCAAGAATAAATGAAAATTATGAATGATTTACTGAAGTGAGTAGTTATTCTGATGTCCTCTTACAAGAGGGACGGGATTTTAATATTTAGTGGACTATAAATGTGAAAGTTCCTACTCAAGTTCAAGAACTCAAACTGGGTCCTGAGGTATTTTTCTCTTATTTTATGATTAATTTAAGAAGGTTTAAGATTTTAGAAGTGAATCTTAAGAGGACTGACAGTCAGAGAAAGACTGAAGAAAAAACTAAAAATAATGAAGTTTGTCAGTTAGACGGCTTAAAAGGATCTTTATTCATCAAAACTTGTCTATTTGTGCCTCACATTAGTCAGCCTCTTTGAAGATTTATGAACATGTCTTCCTGAGGACACAACAAAGAAATAGCTGTCTCCAAAGCTTTATTGTCATTTACTGTATTGATCCACTCTTGTATTGAACCAGAGTCTTCTGTTTTTTTTAAAAATATATATATATATATGAAATCACAGAAAAAAAAACAACAACAACAAAAAAACACATTCTCTGCTCCACTTTCTAAAAATACTGAGCTTTCTTGTGTAGCATGCTGCTCCAAAGTTAAGATAATAATAATGCATCTGATTTTTATAGCGCTTTTTGTCAGTGATCTCAAAGTGCTTTACATTGGATACATCATTCATTCGCTCACACGGTCACAACCTGGTGGTGGTAAACTACCTTAGTAGTCACAGCTGCCCTGGGGCAGACTGACAGAAACATGGCTACCAGTTTGTGCCTACACCACCACCACCGACCACCATCACACAACACTCACAATCATACACCAGTGGAGGACACACACACTGGGAGCAATGTGGGTTAAGTGTCTTGCCCAAGGACACAACGGACAGACTAGGGAATAGGACGGGGCTCGAACCGCCAACCTTCCAGTTACTGGCCGACTGCACTACCTCCTGAGCTACTGCCGCCCTGCTGAGATCTGGTTACTCTGATAAACTGTCTTGTCTAACTGTATTTTTAGTGTTTTAAAGCTCATGCACAGACTTCTCCTGTTTGCATTGAAGCTCCTGATGTTTCCTCTTTGTATTCTGGTTTAACTTTAACTTTCTACAAAGCTATGTAGCGTTAGACTTCTTTCTGCTCTTGAATGACGACTTGGCTTGTTGCTTTATTTCCATCATGTAAATTGGTTTCCTTTTGCATGTTTGACCTTAGCATTGATATAAAAACAGTCAGCAGCAAAGGTTTCAACCTCTTTGTCACTCCTCCAGGTGTATTCACTGTCAAGGTCATGGCTTCAAGACCTGCACTGTTTGTCACGGCAGTCAAAACCTCCTGCATTTCATCCTGCTCACTGTCACATGGTATGTGAAAGCCACAAACAAATACAAGCTTGCACAAACACATTTCTTCAGTTCTCATGGGTCTCTATCTCTTTGTGTCGGTCTTCAGGAAGAACAATGTGGAGAATTTCATTCCGGACCGTCAGCCGGACTTCCCTGACGAGAAGTTTGACAAAGTGAGGGGAGATCCTTTCTTTGTTGATGAAAATGTTCTGGTAAGAAGAAGCACTTCTTTTCTCTTCAGTTACTTTTTACTTATAACTAATAACTACTCATAACCAAATCTGGCCTGCAGGAGTTTCCACAATCCAATCAGGGTATATAAATCTGGAATATGAAAAAATAACTCAACAGCATATACAAGTGAGGTTGCATGTGAATTTGTGTGAACAGATACAGGCAGAGAATCAATTTGGATACAGTGTAAATATTAATTGTTGAATATTTTGTTTGGTTATTTCACTGGATTTAAGTGCGTTTGATGCTTGTATTAGCAATACTAAAAAACAATATTAAAAAAGTCTGTTTTTTTTTTGGCTCTTTGAAAAGTCAATAATTGCAAAACTTCCCAAATAGTTCTTTCCCCTGAATCCTTTATCGTTATTGAAACCATAAAGCCTTTCATGAAGTTTTTGAGTCTTGTTTTATCATTATTAAGGATGTTTTTGTGGTGACATATTCCTTAGAAGATATCAAACTTAGACTAACTGACTTGTCAGAATTGAGGAAAATTGATTAGACATTGTAAAATGTCTGCTCACAGAGTCTGCAGGTAAAAAACAACAACAAAAAAAAGTTGGTCTGGACTCAGGAGAGTGTGGCTAATGCTAATAGAGCCAGCACCACAAAGATGTATGGTCTCATAACTTGGAGATGAATCTATTTGACAAATGTTTAATCGGTTTTAAAAAATCCATTTAAAGTCAAGCTCAGACTCTAATTACTCTAATGGTGCCGTAAGAGCCTCAAGATATCACCTTGACAGTAAGATATCACTTCAGTGAAAGAAAGACTAAATGCGGCTCATGCTGAATATTGTTTGGAAGGATTTAAAGGGCTGCTGACACAGCTGTTTACTCTCAGTCTTGTTAGACTGAGAGTGACACCTACAGTTCATATTTTTAAACACAAACTCAAGACCTTCCTTTTTAGTCTGGCTTTTAGCTGATTTTTGTTTTATTCTTCTAGCCTCTCTTTTAGTCTACTCTTTTTATCTTATGTATTTTACTCGTTGACTTTAGTCCCAGAATTATTATTTTATGTTTTAACACTATTTGTTTATTTTCTTTTATTGTTTGATTTAAAAACTGTTTTATTATATGATATTTTATTATTATTATTTTATTATTATTACTATTTTATTTCGTTTTATTTTCTATCATTTTATGAGTCTCCTATATCTTGTAATGGTTTTATCAGTTTAGCTTCAGCTCCAGTGTTTCCCCATTTTAGTTTAAGATAGCGTTTCCTTGGTCCTCTGGGGCTTCCTGCTGAGCCCTGACTTGGTGTCCCAGTGGCTGTGTGTGTGTGTGTGTGTGTGTGTGTGTGTGTGTGTATGCGGGCTTGGAGGGTGGGTGTATTGGTGGGGTTTTGCAATTTGTATTTTGTGTTTTATTTTGTATCCCCTGATCCTCTCCTTCTTGTGTTCTTTAATGTACAGCACTTTGTGATACAGTCCATATATGAAAAGTGCTTTACAAATAAAGTGATTGATTGATTGATTGAAATACGTTGATTTGACCTGGTTTTGTCCTCACTCTTTGTCCCTCCAGGTGTATCCTATCCAGGGCTTCCCTGATGAAGAGATCTGCGCTGTTTCCAGAACGCTGATCAACCAACATCTGAATAAATTCAGCTCCACCAGCCGCATCCTGCAGCAGGTATCAACAAATACTTAATCTCCTTTAAAATTCAAGGAAAGAAAGGCAGTTGTGGCAGAGTCTGAACTTGAACTATTTCATACACAACCTGTCCGACATTATATGTTCTCATATTTTCACAGTGCTGCATGTATGTAGTTTTCTCTGTTCAACAGCAGGCAGGCTTAGGCTCCACATTTAGACATGACCTCCAGGTGACCATATATGCCTGGCTGGAAGCCAACGGTAAAGCTGGAGTAATTGACTGCGTAGTTGACCGCATGCTGATGAGCACAGAGGACATTTTCAAGGTCAAGTTTTCCCCTGGGGTATCTGATGTTAAAACGGTCTGTTCCATGTAAGGACTTTCTGGCTGTAAAGAGGAGAGCTGCTGATTCACAGAGGTTATAATTACATTAAACTTTTGTCTGTGTATATGACCCGGCTGTTATAAAGCTTAAGATAACTCCCTGGTGTTGTCTCATATGTCTTATACTTATATAGAGCTGTTCCCCTGTAATCCAATCACCCAGGAAGTATGTGGATAGCAGGGGTACATTTGAGCAGTCCAAAAAATTAACCCATCTGTTCTTTCCTCTCTTCTTTTCCTTGATGGACACATCAGAGGGTCAAGAAAAGAGTATATACGATATTAGGAAAAGACAACCGCAGTATGTGGAGTTTAACAAGAAATATAAGTTACTAATAAGTTAGTAATCATTAAGCTCTCTCTCCTCTCTGTCATATTCATTCTCATGAATCAAACGTTTTATTGAATGGAAACATTTTTTTGATTAAGTGAATTTGGCTGCAGATCAGCTGCTGTCATACTGATCATTTCTTGTCTTGCATGATCAGGAGAAGCGTAGCTTCAAACGTAGTCAGCAGTAAAAAACACTGTGGGTCATTTTTTCTTCTCTCAATCATTAAGGATGGTCCAGTGTTTCTTTCACTGAAGGAGATAATAGAGGGAGCAGTGAAGCTCCTTTCCTTATCATTTAGAGAATTTAAAAAGCTCTTATCATGGTCCTCACACAAAGACTTCTGGGTTGTTTCACCCAATTAGGAACCTTCCTAACCTTAAAGGACTATTCAAATGGACCCTGGGTCTTCCTGACTCTTTTGTGGTCCACTTCTGTCCGGTGCTTTGTGTCTTTCTTTGGTAGGAAGGGGCCTTTGACCTGTTGACTTTAGCTCTTAAATGTCCACTCCAGATACATAATATTGATGCCAATTTGAAGCCCAGCAGTGGATGAAATTGTGAATCATTTAGTTTAGTTCTGTTGGTATTTTGAAATCCTGATCTAACTTTGTTTCTCTCCCAAAACATGAACTTATCAGTGACCAAGTGGAACTAATGTCAGGATTTCTTCTTTCTCCTTTCTGTCTGCAGCGTCAGACCATCGAGCTGGTGCCCCTGACTCATGCTTACTACACCTACAGTGGGAAAGACTACAGCTTCTTCGTCTACGGGACGGAGAACAAAGTCTTTGCTGCAAAATATCCCACAGCCTGCACTATTTTATAAACCACAAATGTTTAATCCTGTACTCTTGAGTATACATGTTCATGTTCGTGTGCAGTCTGGTTGTATAATGATAGGATTTTTGAGGATTTATACTGGGAGCAACAGGAGAGAAAAGCCAAACTTCCTGTTATTGTATGTACACACTTCTACTAAGAATCTGTTGTTGTTGTCGAAGTGCGTTAGTTCAATGGAAATATCAATATTAGTCAAGTATTGGTGCTATACTCCTACATAATTAATGTTGTATATACAGCAGTTTAATCCAAAGAGTCTGCAGACATCAAAGGTTGAATTTTAGATAATTCATACACAATCAATAACTGCTAAATGGTACCTCCAAATTTCTCAGACAACTACACGGGGGTGGAGTCACGGAGTCGCGTGTCGTAAATGTTGAGAGTTTTTCGGTCCAGGTCCAGTTTTTTTTCTGCACTTCTAACTCAGTAAGTCTACTGAGTCTACTCACTAAGTCTACGTGACATCAACTGAAAACCTGGACATTTGAAGGATTTTATGAACTCCCCCGGACAAGGCTGGACAGCCCCCCCAAAAGAAGGAGATGTCCTGGTAAAAGAGGATGTGTGGTCACCCTAGCTAAAGTCAGCTAATGTCAGTCAAAGTGAATGAGTACAGCAGCCCTGGAGCTGTTTTTGGGTGCCTTAATGACTTTTTATGACACAAAGTTTGTGTAAAAAATTTACTTTGATATGTTTAAAACCTTTACTGGATGCTATTTGGTTTAAATAAGGTAATCTATACTCAGAATGAACTAATTATCTTTATTTCATTAAGCAAAAAAATGTACCCCTGATGTCTGACAGGCTCTCTATAATCCAATTCAGCTTTATCTAGAATAATCTACGTGTTTGTGCCTCCACAACTAACACTAACTACCTCTTTACTGACAGATCAGCCGGGAGATAGTAACTGATAACCGATTGCTCACTTTAACTGGGTATTTACTGCCAAATGATTTACTCCTACTTAAGAAGACTGCAGAGTTATGACAGATAATCATGTTATGATTATGATAAACACAAGGCCACCATTACTCCTGAAACTTCACTCACAGGAGGGATGGGCAAGGACGCATTTTAACTGGAAATACTGCCAGATATAGGCGAATATTTTCAAGATTTATCATCAGAGTTTTTTTTTTTTTTTTTTTTTTACAAAATTTTAGTTTGTTTTTTGGAAAAATCACTCTTGGACAGGTTTCAAGAATATACAAAACAGGCTGTGCTGAAACAAAAAAGGAGAGAATTATGAGAGAAATATGTTTTTCATTAAATTTCTTAGAGCAGATACTTTCCTTTTGATTTAGCTAAAAGAGTAAAATCCTCATCAGACTGCTGATAAATGGTTCTGAAAGTCTGACTGGAAAGGGGTCACCCCACTGAAAACAAAGTTCGGAACCAAACATCTTTTATAGTGATGTGAAGCTGCTGACTGTGAAGCCTTAACATATAAAGTTTAACCTCTGGTGACTGAAAAGTCTTCAGACGATAGCCTTAGAGAGTGGTTTTAACCTCAATCTATCCTGCTTTTTTGAACTAACATCACTACCTATAACCAGAAATCTGTTACAATCAATAGTGAACAGATAGTTGATGTCAATCCTTAAATGCATGTGGTGCTTCCTAAAACAAAAACAACTCTTTTCCTCTCCATTGTGTGCCTGATAAGTGTATTTTCAAGTCAGTAATCTCAGTATTCATGTAAACTTACCTGTCAGACATGATTTTGATCATTCTGAGACCTCATAATGCAGGGGAAGAAAAGCTCTTTCGAAACGCAACAGGGATTTTCAGAACATAAAATAACTAATTACGTGGCCATAAAAAAGAACTTTTATTTTATTTTAAACTGAGCTTTAAATCTTTTTCTGATCAGGATGGTTGTTTTGTTGTTTTAAAGCTTCTGTCAGGAGTTTTTAGGTGGTCACAGAACAGATTGAAATCGTTCTTCATTCTTCTTCATTGGCAGCAAAGAGCTAGACCATCAGCTTTTTCTATTTTTATACAGTTGACTATATTTGTTCAGTGTTTCAACGTGTGATCTTCATATTTTTATTTGTACGGCTTTAAATGTGCTTTAAAACAAACACCAGTTTCTGTCATAATAATCAATAGTACGCACATCATACTCCTCCATAAGGACCTCTATTTTGTAGATGAGACATCTTTCTTTTGTTTATTGTTCCAGTTTCATGCAGCTCAGGCTTTAATGTGTACGCTTGTGTACAAATATACATTAAGTAAACAGTCCAATGGGATCCTGCCTATCACAGTATGATCTTATATTCTTCTTTTTTAGGATTTAGATGTTTATACATTTGTCTCAACTTTTAATGAAAGCTTTGATTACTTTAGATTTTATATGTTATAAAAAAATCATATGGTGAGGAGTGTAAAGCAGTACCTCTCAAACTAACTTGCTTAAACTTTCTGAAGCTTGTGTTTTATACAAAACATCTACACCTGTTCAGTTTATCCACTTAACATGTAACTGATACAGTTTTGGAACAATAATAAACTTATTTCATGTTATTATCCCACAGTGTCGTGGTCCTTACTCGAAGAACAATCAAGACACAAGCAGAGATAAAACAGTGTGACATTATGGATGCTGTCGCTTTAACAGTATCATGGTTTTTAACATTAAGTTAAGATTAAAAAAAAACAAACAGGATATTTGAAATGTTGCTTAGTATGTTAAGATGTGTGAAGTAACTACAATCACATCAGACTTCATGCCCAGTTCCAGAGTATTTGTACTTTTGTATTTTAATTACTACAACAGTATGTCAGGTTTAATGCATATCTTTCTATGTAGCTTTGGTATTAACAACTACAATTAGGTCCAGACAAGAAATAATTCAGTGTGTCTTTATTTTTATTGCTATGCAATGTAAGACTGACATGCAGCAATCCCACAAAGTTTGACACTGATTTGGCTATTGGAAAAAAAAAAAACACCTTATGCGTCCCTTTAGCAAAGTTACTTCAGATATGTCCATCCTACATTAACTCCAAATATTCAAATCATCAGCCTGACTAAATAAGGTAACTCTGTCTGAATTTTGTAATATCAAACTCTTGCCACAAGGGTGAGCTCTAGTTTGTAAAACTGGCTTGCAAGTTGCCTGAAGGCCTGTTCACTGACATTTGTGCTGTGGGGAATTCAGCAATTCAACCAAAAAGACACATTTTTCCTCATATAAATGAATGTGCTGTAACAATCCAACATTAAAAGTTCAATGAGATTCAAGATTATCTTCTGTCACTTCTCATTTATCTCAAATGAAATGCTACTACCAGCTCGCATAAAAACTGGACATTCAAACACAAAGTAAATGATGATGGAGGATAAGGATTTATCAGGACTGAAAGGACTGGGTGCATTACTACAGACCATATATTCTATGAATGCATACCTATATATGAGACCAGAAAGGACATGTGAACATATTAAAGTGGTATGTATTGTGATGTTGCCTTTTCCAATTAAAAATAAAAGTAAAGTTAGAAGAATAAATGCCAGGAAACAGAGATATTTGTGTCCACCTTCATTTAAACACACGTTTTTAGGGAAAATCAAGGTTGAAATAAGGCAAGTTGATAAAAGCTGTGTTAAAGTCAGGGCTAAAGATAAATGACCCATGAATCTTACTGCAACTTTCTGACTTAAGGACTTTTTTTCTAGGAAAGCTATTATTATTATTATTATTATTATTATTATTATTATTATTATTATTATTATTATTATTATTGTTGTTGTTGTTGTTGTTGTTGTTGTTGTTGTTACTATTATTTTAATCATATTTAAGACATAAATGAAGCTACTTTGTAAAATGTCCCCTGTGTATTTTTATGTGATGTTTTCAATATGGAATTAGATGCCATATTCGATGTAATAAGGAGTAATTAAGCCAAAACTGGCGTTCAGAACAAGTTTCTGGTACATGGAGTTCTGTATTGATGATATTACAGCGCCTCTGCTGGGAGTTTTCAGAACTTAAGGGGTAAGACCTGTTTTTGATGCCAGTCTTCTGCAGCCTTTCTCTGTGTAATTACTGGAAAAAATAACAAAAAATGGCAGTTTAATATATAACTCTTTAAGTAGATATCTACTATTATAAATGGTGTGTTGGGGTCAAAAAGTGCACGCTTGTGATTGGTTAATCACACAACGCAAAACAAAATAATTTAAAAAAAAAATTACAGGCACATTAGCGCTTCTGTATGAGGTAATATCTGCTGTTAGAGTGAAAGAAAAAGAGATGCCCATTTTAAAACCATATGATTGTCTTGTGTCAGTTGAGAACGCTGAGTTTCCGAGCAGCACCTGAACGCCTCCCCGCTGCAGCAGAGGCTCGGTTGGATGAGTGGAGGGAGGCTGAGTTAAGCCCACATGTCTTGAGTTTGTTTAAACGCGTGGAGTCCTCAGGTGAGCGGACACTGAAAACCTGACGTGACCTGGATTCATCCTGATTTTAGAGCTGAGGAGGACTGACTGAGAGTCCAGGGATCCTCACCAGACTGAAGCTCTGCTCGGTGAGTTCAGGAAACTTTTTTTTTTTTAATTCTGAAATGTTGATGCTGATGCTCCGCTGTCTGTGTCAGTGGAGGAAATAACCCGAGGATGAATCAGACTTTAGGGAAGAAAGTTAAGTGAAGTTCAGTTTGTTGTGCTTGCTGAAGTGATTTTGGTTAAAAACTGGAATGTTAGTTCAAAGTTCTTGACTAAACCTGAACATTTTCTTCTCATGTGGGTAAAAAGAGTCAGGAACCACAGCTGATCACTGGTGATTTTTTCAGCAGCGAGACAACACTTGATTTTTTTTCTCCTATAATTTCTGTAATTGACAGCAGCAGGTTACGATATTTGAATTAATGTAGTCATTTTTCTCAATTTATACATTACAGTTTCATCAACAAGTGTAAAAAAAGTAGAAAAAATAGCTTAAGCAATTTCCAGCATTCAAAGTGAAACCTGGAGCAAGTCTTTCCACCAAATATTACACCAGAAACTGTTACATTGTACATAAGTTGTGGGGCTGACTCTTAAATTTAACAGGAACCAGTGGGGCCTAAATGATGGGAAAATGACTGAAGCACGACTGTAGGATTGAAGGAGTCCTTTAATGTGTCTTTAAGAGGTTAATGTTGTCAGTGAGACCTTGGAGGAGTTTAGATTTTGATTTAAATGTTTCTTGAGGTGTTGAGGGTGGAGAAAGAAACTCAGCGATCTTTTTTTTCAGTATGGAAGATGAAACTTCAGGATTGAATCACATGAAGTTTGATTTGGATTGCTATCAGAGCTGTGTACATATTGGGTGGGGGGTCTCAGGGACTTATTTCTGAAACCTTCAGCTGAGTTTACTAAAGAGCGTCCTGTGTGTCTCTGCTGTGAGTAAACGTCCCCCAATTGTCCCCGTCCTTTCCTGTTATGGAGTTCAACCCCCATCTGTGCAATCTGTGCAGGACTGCTGCTGCTTCCTGCATAAGTGTGTGTGTGTGTGTGTAGATTGTTGTTTTCCTGCTGCATTGTGTCATTGTGTCTCCTGTTGCTCCTCTGGTGATAGTAGAGTGAAGCTGAACACACAGCCACCTGTAAGATTCCTGTGTGTGTGTGCATGTGCTGCACTGTCTATTGTAACTGTTTGGGTCTTTCGCAGTTAATTTGGCTCAGAGGTAATTAAGAGGTTGAGATTTTCTTGCATGATCAACATATTTACATATAGATAGACTTTCACTCACTCTGGTTCCATCACATATTGGACAAATTCAAAACATTTTGGTTCCTTTAAATATTTTATATTAAGTGTTTTTGTGTAGAAAAACATTTCAAGTAGGTGCAGAGGGACCAAAAGGTTGTGATTTTGTCCAATAAATTCTGAAGCTGAGTGTTTGAGGTATGCAGGGTTTGCTCTTCACATAATTTCTAAGATTTTTGTCCTATGCACCTACAACAATAATACTTTTGAGTGTTGAAATGCTCTATTTGCATTAAGGGTCACAAAGTGACAAAAGGGGCTGTCATCATATTTAAGAGTCAAACCTTGCTTCTTTGAACTCTTTACTTTTCACACCATCAGTCAGTTGTAGTGTGACAGACTAGTGGACTCACTAGCAAAAATAGATAAATAAAAACAGTATGAGAGAATCATCCGAGATGGTCTTTTGATCTGGTGTCTAGTTAAACTGGTAGTAACCACTCAGCTGGAGCGATGTGCAGCAGCACAAATATGTGAACTTTTAAACTGTAGGAGGTCTGAAGTTTGGTGGTACTAGCTCTGCTTACTGTAGCAACACTTAGAAAACATATTCAACATTGTTTACCGGCAGACTCTGTGATCCACTTGAATAAATTGTGCTTAATTTTGACAATTTTTGAGTTTTTTGGACGAGTTGGTCAGAATTTAAATTCCTGATTAAATGACTAGAACATTAATTGCTTTACAATCCTAACACTGATGTTTTCATAGTTTACATAGAAATAGTTGAAAATCAGTTCTAACGTTCACACTACAATAAACTGCTGACCACACAGGTGTTATTGTATGCCATAGAGTAATACAACTTTATGGCTCTTAGATACTTGCTGAATATTAATTTTTTTTGTTTCATTACTTTCACTCACACCAATGATCTGACCAATCTTATGGACCATTTTGTCAATCATGTATGATCCAGAAAACAGTTAAACCGAGGCTGTCATCATGCCTTTGTAATTGCTTGGTAAATAAATGGAGTGTCAAAGGGCCGTCTTATATCACTGTACCTGGCGGGAGCTGAGTGGATCCTGTTAAAGCCACTTGACTTCCTCTCAGTCAGACTCCTTCAGTGAAGAGGGGATTACAGTAGCTTTATGTAAAGCCAGCTGCTGAGTGAGGAGTGTAAATTTAAAGAATATTGAACATCAACAGAACAGAGAGCGCCTTACTGACAGAGAGAAACACACAGACACAGATAGAGATCTCTCAGCATGCAGCAGGTCCTCCACTCATGTTTGTAAAAGCTGAACTGAGCTGACCAGCTCCACTTCACTCTAAGACTAAAATCAACAAAGCCTCCTGATAAGTTCTTATCTGATCTCTGCAGCCGGAGAGCGGTGAAGTTCAAAGCTGCAGTGATGAAGACTTTCGGCACTTTCTCCTCTGTTTGGGTTTTTGAGGACATTTTTGAGGACAGAGTTAAACAAAGGTCTCGGTGTGTGCAGGGAATAGAAAACAATATCTTATGAGCGGAGTAGCAGGGCAACTTTTAAACTTTGATTTTGTGTTTTCTCTGCATCCAAACTTCTAAAGTGCTGCATAAAAAGACAGAATCCACCCACTGGCATTTAGTATTGCAATCTAGACTGATCATTTTCAAGACCCACTCCGATGAAAATCATGTTTTCCTTGTTGTTTACATGTTCATATGGCATTTTTTTCTGATGCTACAGGACATATGAGAAAAATAAGTGCAAAAATGCATTTCTGAGTATTTCTGCATTCAAATTGCTGTGAGTCTGTGGCAGACCCAGACGGCAGGCTCAGACACAGTGAGATTTCCTATGACACAAATCCAAGCTCCACCCCCGGAGCCCCACTATGCAGGCCAGACTCTGAGAAATAGAGGGGACGATCACAGAGCAAGCATGTGCGGTATGGGGATAGCAATGCTCGTAAGAAGGCTAATTATATGATTATTTATCATGTCCCCAAAGACATTAATGTCCAAGAGCTGAATAGCTCCTATGTTACCTGCCACTTCTGCTGCACAAGCAATGTTAGGCGGCAAGCTAGTGTGAGGAGGAGGGTGCAGAGCAGCAAGAAAAGCCCTTGAAAATGACACAGGTAACACGACTTTGGCTAAAAACTTCATAATCACAATTTAAAGACCACTGAGAACACTTTAAGCTCTCTTACGAATGAGAGCTTTTTGATTGGAGAGTGGTTCAGGGTTCCACTTTACCAGATTAACAGTGTAGATGCCATGATAGATAGGCCTGTCACAATAACAAATTTTCAAATTTTGCTGGACAATAATTGTCCTAAAAATGATTGACGATAAACGATATTATTGACGTTTTTAAAATTATATATAATGATAATATTTTGCATAATGTGAGTACACCATGTCAAAAACGCTTAACTTTTATTTCTCAAGATGAAGAACTTTTAAATAAGATGAACTAACAACAACAACAAAAAAGACAAAAAACAATGAAAATAAAATGGACTCACATTCTGTTTTATCAAAAATTACATTCAAATAAAAAAAATCACAACTAAAAACAATTAAAAAAATAGACCAGTTGTGGTAAGGAAAAAAAAAAAACTACTCTCCAAAAAAAAAAAAAAAAGAAAAAAAAAAAATACACTCCACACAGACCATAGAAGACGCTCTCTTGCAGCACTGCATCCGTGTGTGTGTGCGCGGACGCACACACACACGGACGCATTTAAGTTTGGGATAAAAAGTGACAGCATCACTTACAGAAGAACGACCACTCCCTCAGAGATGCATCAAACCAAAAAGAATGTGGGCGTTTGCTTTGCAGATCATAATGCTGTATGGAAAATGAAGGCTTAGTTTTCTTAGTTATTTATCCCAACTGCTGACTCCACCAGAATTACTGCTAAGTTGGCATCCATTTCCAGAGGCATGTTGTTTATTGTCTATGGAAGACAGTAGATGATGACTGCTGATGTGCCCCAAGAAAAAAAAAAAAAACAGTAAAAAGTGATCCCAAACTTTAGAGAACTAAGGGTATGATATATTGGCACGTGAACAGAGATTTCTGTAACCCTGCTGTCTCCCAGACATGGAAACGTTTCAGTTTCATGTCCTCACCATTGTCTTTCACTATTTTTTCACTTGATCTAATCAACATGTTTGTTTGTTTTGGAGTTAAGTAGATCTGTGGAGATAATCCCCGAAAGATCATTTTAATGTTTGCAGAGTTTGTAGGCTGCTGTGCTGTTGCTTCTGCATTTCTGACAGAAGAGTGGAAAAACTCCAGAGATTAGTGAGTGGGCTCCGGGCCTTCTTGACTGATGATTTGAGTTGACCTTTAGGAATCTGCACTAAACTGTTTGCAGACATACCAGCACTTCCTGTTTGGTACTGAAAGAATATTTCATTCTTATATTAACTTTTCCTTATTTAAAACATTCAAACTTTAACTTTTAAATGAAAACCTGTCTGTGATTTCCAGATCTCCAGAGATAGTCTTATAGGCATGTGGGCTGTTCTGTACTGAACCTGAGACCTGTCTATCACTGAAAGCTGACCTCTTGGTACATGACGTTTAGTACAAAACGTTTCCTGTGTTCAGATCTTTGGCTGTCGTTCTCTGTTGTTTTATTACCGTGTGATTTCCCAAACTGACTCTGAAATCTGCCTCTCATTCTCCACGGATGAAAGAAATATCTTCTTTGAGGTTGTTCGACCATTAGATACGCAGGTCTGGTTTTCATTCTGGGTTTGACGCAAGTTCTTCCTTCACCTGACCTCTGGATGTGAATCGGCAGAAGGATGGTCAGAGGCTGCTTTAGATTTTTAGAGGTACAGAGTGTGAGGTAGGTTCAAGATCTGGTTTCAGGCTGAAATGAGAAGGAGGAAATCAGTTCCTCTTGTGGCAGGTTTTTTGTGTCTGGATTTGGGCCTTTGAGTACTTTCAACACATCCTAAACAAGGTTTCATGCAGTCCACATGCCCCTTGTACACACAGGTGCACATACACCCTCTGGAGCTCAGTTTTTGGCTTTTTATGTTTTTACTGCGGCATCTGCACATTATATCACAAATAATCCAGGTAGAAATGTCTGTTATTTGAAACAAAAACTTCCACTTTGAGTCAACTTTAGATTGATGAGGTGTTCAAAAGTCAGAGATCAGTGCCCCTACTCAAGACTGTATTTGCTTCAACTTGATATAAATACCGCAGCTCTGTCACATTTGGTCCTGAAAACACATTTTTTTGCTTCTATATCTGCTCAGTTTTTGTTCAATTATAATCTCAGGATCACTTGAAGCTCTATTAACAGTGATGAAGAGTCTTATTCTGCCTTCATCCCACTTCAGCGTCTAAGAGTCAGACTACTGTGCTCGCTGCCTCTACCATTAACCTAGACAAATCGGTTAGGACTGTCGCTTTTTCAAATATATCAAGTTTGAATGAATGTTAAGATTTGACATGCTGTTGTTTTAAACCCCCACCACTTCATTCAATGGCTTTACTCAGGGTAGCAGACCATAACAGAAATACCGGCCTGTAAGAAAATGAAAACACCCTCCAAACGTCAAATAAGACTGCAGAAGATAATTTCAAGAACTGTGACTCAACCATAATAGTATAACTATTAAACCAACAGCCCGTTGGCAATCCTAATCATCTGATGACTGAGCTTTCAAATATTATTTACCAGAAACATCAAGTCTCAACCCGATCAGGACTGAATGCAGCTCTCTGTTTAATATCACCTGCTGACATGACACGCTCCACTGCAGCGTCTCTTCTGAAGATTTGTTGTGATTTAAGAGTAAGACCGCAACTGTGTACAAAGTCGACAAACAGCCCTGTCTCTGTTCTCTATCTCTCTATCTGTGGTTGAAAACCCAAAAGACTTCCACAAGGTGTTTCTCGGGTGCTTTTGTGTGATAAATGCCTGCTCAGGATGGCTTCTTTGCAGCATGTGTGTCATGATATATTCTGTTTATTTAGTTTTCTCCTGGTTTTATTTGAGTACATTTTGTGTATTTTCCCTGTTGTTCCTGTAGTCCAGTCTTGTGAGGTTTTAGTTTGTGTTTAACCCTGTTTCCCTCCTGTTCTCTGTGTTTTATTCTTTAGATCAGTTGTTAGTGTTTCCTGTTTTATTTTGTAGTAGTTGATTCCCTGTGTTTCTCGTCTGGTTTTACTTCCTCAGTTTTCCTTCCTTCGTTAATCACCCATGAGTTTCACCTGTGTCTCGTTAGCCTCACCTGTGTCTCGTTGCCTAGTGTGTGTATATAGTCCCTGGCTGTGTCCGAAATGAATCACTCAATCTCTAACCCCCATATGGGGTTTCAATATAGCTGACTATGTAGTGAACTCAATCACCAGAGGTTTCGGACACTACTGTTGTGATGTTGACGCTGGAGACGCAATGCGTGACGGGGTGCCCACCGTCGGTGAGTGACCATTGGATATTCACTACATTTTGCAATGCTTTATGGGAAATTTTGAGTCGCCTATATGGGGCATTAGAATTGATTACTCAGGCTTCGGACCTCTCAAAATGGCGCTAACCCCCATATAGTCGCCTGTATAGGGGTTAGGGATCCATTTCAGACACAGCTCCTGTCTTCCCCTCTGTCCTTGTTGCTTCATTGTATGTCGATGTGCATGTATGCTTGTGTTCCCAGTTGTTCCTTGTGATTTTTTCTCCCAGTGTTTTTAGTTGGATTTTACCGTTCAGATTTTTTGGGTTGGACATTTTGGAAATAATTTTTTGTCGCTTTTTATTTCATTGTTTTTAAAGAAATCCTTTTTTTGTCTGCGTTTTGGGTCCTTTCCCTTTTTGTTTAACTCTGGCACGTGACATGTCCTCCATTTTCTTAAAAAGCTATCAGTTTACAGATTCAGCTGAGGTCAAGAGTGCCAGCCAATGTTCAGGTAACGAGCAGGAAACAGTGAGCCACTCCAGATACACTGAAAAGCCATGTAATTTAAATTTGAATGGCTTGATAAAGTGTGAATAAAAACTTTCCTCAAAGTTTGAATAAATACTCAAACTTTTGATATAAAACAGCCGCCTTTATATCAATCTTTCTCATGCATCAAGGAGGTGTGAAGAGATGCTGAACAGAGAGGGTCAGAGGTCAAATAAAAGCTTTTCATTTGCTATTTGTTACTCCAGAACTGCAGATACCGATTAGAAAGCCTGACTGAGCCTGTTAAACAGACATGAGAAGAATACCCACACACGCACGCACGCACGCACGCACGCACGCACGCACGCACGCACACTAGTATACATTCAGTTTTTATTAAAAGGTGAATTTCCACTGGATTGGTGACTTATTTGATATAGTTTCATTTTTTTTCCTCTTAAAAGGATACCATCTTTCATCTCAACATAGATGATGCTGTTGTGTGTTTTGTGGACTTTCTGTGGAGAGTCTAAGCTGACAAAAAAACTCTGAACTGAAGACAAGCCTGTTCAGTGTCCTTCTGTTTTTCAGCCACTTAGTATTTGGTATTTGTTATGGTTATGTTTCCAGGCTAAGTAAAATAAGTCCTCCACCCTGATTACTACTCCAGCTCCTCCTGCGGGATCCCGAGGCTTTCCCGGCCCAGATTAGGTTATAAACTTCTCGAGCATGTTCTCAGTCCTCCTTTTGGTTTGCTACAGTTGAACATGGCCAAAATATTTTCCTCCTGAGCTCAGGAAGCATCCTGATAAGATGCCAGAGGCTGCATGGAGGCAGAGAGCTTACGCTAGACTCATACCATAACTCTGTCAGACTGAGGTCTCCTTTACAAAACAGGCGGTTACAGCAGTGCCATTCTCACCAAGAAAACCAAGACCTTAAAACTTTAAATTTCAGCTGTGATTGCAAATATTTCTTTTGGGGGAAATCCAGAATTTACCAGCTCAGGACTGTGGTGGTGCAGCTGGAGATACCAGTGCAAACCACTTCCCATCTTACTACAAACCACAGTCTCCATGTTTATCTGCATCTAGACATTTATGCATGTGTAAATCAAGATGAGAGCAATTAAAAAGCAGGCTGAGAAGAGCCCACAAACCATGAAATATTGGGCTTGACTTGAGCTGTTATCAGTTTGTAGTTCTCCCAAAATTCTGCACAACACCATCGGCAAAATACTGATTCAGACATCCCGGGAGATTTCTCAGAAACATGAACATCACATTTTTACTGCGCAAAAAAAGATTGTTGTCAAACCTTGAGCTGAACAAAATTCTTCTTTTGGTCAATCTAACCAGATTTTTCCAGTTCAAACAAAGTGAGTTTCATTTGTTTTGTTGTTTCAACTTCCACGCCCATCTTTTAAATGTCTGACAAGAGCACTTCTGGCCTGCTTGATGTTTTTATCAGAGGGGGGAATTGCTGCAGAGAATTGAACTGTTTATATGAACCTCAAGAATACATAGAATCAAGCTCAGTGCACATTTGAACTTTACATGTTTGGCCTGTAACATGGGTTTAGATGCAACGATAAAAACACAATTGTCTGTGTATCTGTAACCCTTACTCAGGTCTACAAAGAAAATTGAAATGAGTGGGACTAGCTGCCTTTGGACCTAACCAGTTTGAATGCTGGAGTGAAATCTGGTCAATTGTGTTTCGCTGTTTTAGTCAGAATCTGCATGACTGAGCTGCCTGTGACATAAACTTTCCAGTTCATAACCTTTTCTGAGCCTTTGTGGTACTCAAATAATTGGAGCACTCCCTCCAGTCTCCTGGAAACCACCACAACATCTGACTGCAGGTCAATAGGCGTTTCAAGTTGACCTTAAAACACAAGCTGTTCCCATGCACTGTCTGTAACATTTACTGTACAGATGGATGACTTTTCCACAGCTATAGAAAAAAAAATTATAAAGAAGCCAGAAAAGTTTCCTTCTTTGCTTCGGCCCAGCTTGAACAGGCTAGCATCATGCTCTTTGTGTGGTCCAGTTTGAACTAGCATTTTTGTTATGGACAAAAAGTGGAAGTGGTTTTGAGCTCATGTGGTGACTTCCACTACAGAGTCCTATCTGTTTTAAACAATCAGTACAGTCCTGAAGATCACAGCCATCTAATATTGGTTTTAGTCCTTGTCCTTTTTGTGTAGATTCCTCCAGACTCTGATCTTTTAGTGTTTTTAGGTACTGTACATTTTCTTCTTCTGAATTTGACACTCAGGAACATTTTTCTAAACTTTTCCCTCACAGTCTCTCACAGAGTGGTGAATATCCCGCACATCTTCCTCCTGGGAAACTCAACCTCTCTGTAATGCTTTTTTTTCTACCCAGTTGGGTTACTCACTCCTTGCAAATCAACCTCAATAGTTTTGAGGTGTGCTTCCAGTTTTTTTTTCCATTTTTTTTTCACATTCAAAAGTTTTCTTACAGTTTTGTTGCCCTTGTCCAACTTTTTTGAAACGCTTTGCTTGCATCAAATGCAAAAAGAGTATACATTTGTCAGTAAACGGAAACATTTCTCAGCTCCAAAGCTCTTGTTTGCACTATTTTCAATGTAGTACAGGAATTACCGTATTTTTCTGACTATAAGGCGCACTTAAAATCCTTAAATTTTCTCAAAAAAGCGACAGTGTGCCTTATAATCCAGCGCGCTTTATGTATGATTACTTGTTGTGCTTACTGACCAATTTTATGTGGTACAATGCGCTCAAAAATCTGTCGAAATGTGTCTAAGTATGACTTTGGTGAGCAACAAAGTCGCTCTGCTCAATGGATATTCAGAGCATTACGGTACGCTGTCACTACCTGATCGGCCCCATAACAGGACCCTGAGCTGTCTACAAGACCGCCTGACTGTAAATTCTAAACTAGAAGTGCATTCATATAAGGCAGCCCAGGCCCAGAGTACGCGCTAGAAACAATAAACCAATCAATGTGCCAATGCTTAATGCGCCTTACAATCCTGTGCGCCTTATGTGTGACATAGACACGTTAATTCCCAGTGTGCCGTCTAATTCAGTGTGCCTTATCGCCCGAAAATACGGTACAATTTTGGCAAAACATCAAAATCTGTTTTTCACTAACATTTTACACACAGTGTCCCACTTATTGTTGGAGTTGGGGTTCTGTACAACTTTCAAAAAAGGAGCTGCAGCAAAGTATGAAATGGTTGACATTTGTAGCATACCACATTAAAATGATGGTCATGGTTTCATACCATACTTGAACCACTGCATTAGGGGCACGTTGCAACATAACAAACGAGTCCGAGTGTCTTAATAATTTCAGGGACTCCTGTTTCCCAGGGTCAAGCTCATCCATCAAACTAAGCTTAAGAATTGGACCAAAATAATACAAATAAACTCTTCAGCTGTTTATTTATGTTTCAGAATGGTGTACTCAAGAGCTGGGATTGAACCTGGGTTGTCTCAGTTAAAGATAAAGCTTTTCATTGTGGGAAAATGTGATGTCTTGCACAATCAGACCTTTAGTTTGCTCTTGGTCACTCTGTCATCACTCATTCGTCATCACTTTTTCGACCATACTGCTCCTCTCTTTGTCCAAAAATAATGTAAACACTTTCTAATGGACACCGAGGTTTTCCCATAACTGTTTTAAAACACTTCTTTACAAACCCAACCTACACTGTGGTCATTCTGGGGAAATTAATGTGGACAGATGCTCTCCTTCAACAACACTCTGCTTGACGTTAACTCTCCTAAGAGCAGTTATACATCAAAAACTCGTTTCTTTTGGAGCTCCTCAGAGTAAATTTAATGTCTGCTGTCTTGAACAGTGATGGCATACAAGTAGCTGATGAGGGAGGAGTGCACATTACAAATTAATCTCAACAACCACCCAGTAGTCACCAGAAACAGTAGAGGCTTCCCCACCCTGAAACATGGGGTTGTTGAATGAATGAATGAATGAATGAATGAAAGCTTGTAGTGTTTCTTACAGTTTCATCACCCCTCAGTTGCTGCTTGCTGATCCCTGGGTTAGAATCACAAAACACTCCTAGTCACTATTAAAATATCACATACCCCAAAACCACAGCAAAACACACACACACTAAAATATGCAGGCACACCACACTGATGAGGAGCCCAGAATAACATCCTCTTCATCCTCCACGGAAACTCTCCTGTGATTGGATAATTCCCTTCTTCCTCCAGCCCACAGTTATCCAGCTCTGGAGGACTCTTGTGTTCGGAGGGCTAGACACAAACTCACACTTTCATGCGCGCACACACACACACATTTTTGTGAGGCTGAGAAATTCCCCACCTTACACTGCACTTAAGTCTTGACCACAAAGGACACAACACAAAGAGCACACCCCAAAGAAGGAGACAAAAACAGAGACGATAAGACTTCTAGCTTCCCTTGAGAAGACCTCCTCTGTTACGGTAGTCGTTAAAGCTTCTCATGTGAGGGTCACCGCTCAAACATCATAACTGTCAGCGATTCTGCAAATACCTCCTCTAGTATCTTTTTCAAGTTTTCTTTTTGCATTTTATGAAAAGCTCTCGCTTCCTAACACCATACATCATTTAAAAAAATGATGTATGGCTGATTAGGCCCAAGCTCTTTTGCTCCCAGCTTTTCCAACAAAGATCTTCTGTATAAATTGCAGTCCTTTTAAACTGTATTATTTTGAACTACCTTTGCAATGATCTCCTCTGTAATAGGAGTCGTTTTATCTCCTCACACAAGGATCTCCTTTTTAAGCATTGTTACTACGGGTGTCTGCAACAAATACTTCATAATCTTTTTTGCCACTTCAGAGAGTTTCATTTTTCATTTCATTGAAAGCTTCCTCAGAATCAAGCCTCAAGGAGATGTTATCTTTTTGCGGTCTTCTTACTAGTGGTATTATTGCATTTTGAGAGCAGTGATTGTACCCTAAGTAACTTACTCATTTCCTAATGAAGAGGAGCAAACATGAGGAAGTGAATGTTAGAACCCTGGACTGCAAATACATAACTCATACTCATAGATCATTTTAATCCACGTTTTATTGCAGATCATTTATTTTACTTTATGGCTGTACAACAACAACCTTGGTTTTAAAAGAAAAAAGAGTAAATATTTGTATGTGCATATTCCAAAATAACATTTGAATATTTGCGCCCCTCACCCTCTATTCACCTGTCCTAACTGCTTCCTCTTTTGGGATAAAGTTATCCAAATCCTGCTCAAAAGTTTTCACCAACACAAAGTCAAGGTAAAACTAGAGTGGAGCTCCTGGTCTTCTGAAGGTACTTAATTTCTTTTAAATGACCTATTGTCTAGATTTGACCTTCTCTGATGGCTCAATCAGATATAAAGACTTTTGAAGCAGCGGCTCTGGTTTTAAGGGACTCTGGTGTGTGTTTCCATCCTCCAGGCGATGTGCATTCACTCCTGTAGAATGGTCCTATTGTAGTTCGTGGTCGTTACGATGCTCCCTGTGTGTGTGTGTGTTTTGTTGTTGTTCCTTCCTCCTCTGCAGTTTCCTGAGTGTGTTTGTGGGTCAAAGGACAGCAGAGGGATGTGAGGACACAAAAGTCATGAAACAATGTTTACTCGGTCAAGTGTTTTTGTTCTAACATTTACTGACATTTTCTTGCTAATCTCATCTTTTCTGAGATGTTACTGTTACTGCTTGACCTTTTTTCTGACGGATATGGATAAAAGACAGTGTTTCAAACAGAGACAGAAAGAAGAAAATGAAAGAAACCAAGAAGCAATTATGAGAAACATTACTCAGTTTAATATAATGTATGAAACATCAGGAATAGATATGAAATTCAACCTCCACTGTGGTTTGTGATTGTTGTAGACCTGTGTACTGCAGACATTCAGCCACCTCCACTGTGGTTTGTATGCTATGTTACTGATAAGGTGAAAGCGACAGTCTTTAATATCCATATTTATACTCTATGACCTCTTGGTATTTGTTTAAAACATTTACACAGTTGCAACACATCAGAGGATATGTAGACCCTGGTTTTATAAGCCGATGTTATTGGGTTGTAGCCAAAGTTGTTTTTTAGGTCCAAACAGCTCTAGAGGGGAAAACTTTGACCACTTGGTCAAACTGGTGCCTAAACGGACGAGTAAATCTCAATTCTTAAGCCAAAGTTGATTGAAAAGAGAGTGAAGTGTCTAGAATAAGTGTCAGAAGAGTGTATAAGCGCTGTCAGTCACACAGAGAGCAGACCACCCAGCCAGGCGGACATCAGTATCCGTGTCCCAGAGGACGTGACAGCTGAGAAGAACAGTTTATCCGTCAGCCGCCTCATGAGGAGTCAGGACAGCCGGGTCTCTACTGAAGACGCTCTGCCTTAAACTGGAGGTCAGCACCCAGAGCGGGTCACTGGTCTGGTTCCACTGAGGCCTCAGCATGACCACAATGGAGCAGATTAGCTGTGACATGTCCTGTTGACTGTGAGAAAAAGTGTTAAAGCTCTGCTGGAGGACTGGTGATGACAATTTTAGGCTCTCTATGTTGTAGAAGGTTTTCAAGTTTATCTACATGATCTTTTTATTTACTCATGACTGTAAACCTGTTAGATGTTTCATCCCATAGTCAGCCAGAATGAGTTCATGAACATCATTCAGAGTGCTTGTTTTATTCCTCCTGTTGGCTCATACTGTCTGATTTAGTTTACATCATCTGATGAGAGGACATCTCCTTATATACAAAAATAATTACACACCAGTCCAGCTAATAAATATTAGCATAGAAGTGATTAATTGTGCTGATGTGACAGCAGTTCAGCACGAGTGTGTCTCAAACGGTTATTCATCAAGTATTATGTTTCGGGATTTCTAAAGATGGTCTCCTGAAGCCAAATTAAACAAACTGATCACCACCTGCAGTTATTAATCCTCCTTTTAGACACTTTTATCTCACAGCTGTATGTCTTCTGAAGCATCTCATCAATCTGTTTATGACACAGTGAAATTTTCTCTTTTTTTTCTGCACATTTAATCACTTTATTTCAGTGCCTACGTCTACATAACAAACACCTGAGTCAGATTTAAGGTACGGGTACCAAACAGAAAAGTGATAATATATCTAGTTTGAAACCTGTTTTTTTAACAGCCAAAATAAGCATCCAAGTTGATATAGAAGTTCAGTCAGATGTCTTGCTGTACAGTATGTTTGTTTGAAGTGTTTCTTGCAGCTGCAGAACATTGTTTGTATTTGGCGTCAAGGCTCAGACCTTGCAGATTTATCACTACATGCTGAAGTCGTATGGTGCAGAGTTGTATATTAAACTTCCCAGGAGTGTGCAGGTGGACTCTGAGGTAAAAAGACATTCATATAAGCACAGTATTTCAGACAGTATTGATGACAGTGTAAGAGGAAGGTTGGACATCTGTCTGCTTGAATATGCGGCCAAAATGGGAGGATAAATTTGTCAAGTGGTTGTGAGAATGGTGCATGTCAGGTGTGAATCTGATATGTTTAAATGTAAAGGTTTGAACCAAGATTGTTTAAAAAAATCATTCCTCAATACATGGCGCTGCAGACATGAATAATTCTGCATTAATTCAGTGATGGGACATAATAGATTCTTCTATGGCGGAGAGCGGACAAAATCCAAGAGCAGCCGATAATAACGCTCCTTGTATGTTAAAAGCGGACATCTGGGCTCAATACAGAATTTACAAACCTGAGCAGCAAGAGGCAGCAAGAACTTGACAAGAAAAACTGTGTGTAAGATGTGTCACTAAAAAATCAAATACCATGGAAATACCACCAATCGGAGAAACTATGTCAGCCGTTTTCCACCCAGAGAAGCCAACGTCTGCTAGACACTACCATTAGATTACATATTACATTTTATATGTTCAGAGTCAATTCATGCTTGCTTGGTGCAAAAGTAGATTTCCAGTAACATAAGAATTCAGGATATAAACCGTTGTAATGAATTGTCATGCATCGTGATATTGAATCAGATAGAATTGTAGACATGATCATCGGAACCAAATCATGACACCAATGAAGATGCACAGCACCTCACTCTCACTTGCACCCTGCATCGCTTATCTAGTAAACTGTAGTCTGACGTGTCTCAATTCACTATATGCCATGTGCTTTTGATAATGTGTATTTAGATTGTTTATATGAGGCTTAGTAAGGCTTCAAGACTGTAGTACACAAACAAAAGCAATTTTTCCACTAATGATTCCTCAAAAAGTGACTCTTCTTTATTTATTCAATCATGCTGCAGGTGAAAACAACAAAAGATCCTCAAAACATCTGTCTGTGTGGCCTCTGTATGAGTTGGCACACAAACAGCCTCCTTCCCCACCACCCCCGCCTCCCCCTCAGCTGCTCTATCAGACTCTATTGTATCATTGTGTTTGTCTAGCTTACTAATTAATAACCTCTTATCAGGACTGAAGCAACAATAAAGGATTTCTGCCAGGCCAAACGCTTCCTTCCTCTCCATAGCCATCTGAGCAAATCTGCCAGCTGGCGCCAAGAAGCCCAAACACAGACACACAGACACCTACACACACTCTGACTGGGATAAGTCAATAATACAATATTATGAAAATAAACTCCTACATGAAGGATTCAGACAATGACTGAAAGTGTCAACATTTCAAGTGGAAATTTTCAGGGATGTTTGGACTGCATCACTGGGTCTAATGCCAACTATTAGGCCAAAAACTGACGCATGAAGCATGTTTAGTTAGGGGGATTAAATCTTAGTAGGTCCTGCTGAGGTCAGAAACGCTTGTGCTTATCAATACTGATGCGACTTTGTGTGGGTCTCATGGCATGACTCTTTTGTAAAATTATGTCTTGAGTCAGGTATTATCATAAATCAAATCATTTCTCCACAATCTATGCAAAATAAGAACATTTGTACAATTTGCTGACAAGATATTAACCTGTGCAAATGTAACATTGATTTGTAAACGTAAGATAATGACTTGTGGAAATGAGTTATCTTACGCTAAGTAGTTATCTTGTATCAATGAGTTCAGAATCTCGTATACAGTGTGTGAGTTGATTATCTTGTATACACAATATAATTCTCTTTTGGGAACACGTAAGTATCTTGTGAGCTCAAGATGTTTACTTTCTTAACGTTACAAAAATCTGATTGGAACAAGTTTTATATTATCTGGTGCTCGCAAGATAACAGCTCCTGCCCACGACTTTAACTTGTGTAATTGTTTTTCTCCCAAGATTATACCCTGTGTGAATTGTTTATGACTATGGGATGACCTGTTTTCACAAGATAAGTGTGCACAAGATAAAACTGTTAACTGTCAGGGCTTTGTGACTTATAAAGTATCTCAATCAAACGAAACTGCCAGCTGAGAGGCAGTTAACTCCATTTAGAAGATAACTTCGCTTATTTGTGACGGTGGCTGAGTGTGAATGCACAAAATTTTATTATTGCCTCTATCCAATATGTCAATATTGGTACCTTTATATGAAAATAGGGTTTTAGTGTAAGCTGTCATTGCAGAAGCTTAAAAAATGTGTCACCTTATTGCCCATTCAGAATTTTAATGTCTGCCAAAACTGATATTGTGCTGATAATATGCATCCCTGGAAAAAAGATCTGAGTTTGCAACATTTTAAAAAGCAGAAGCTTAGGTTGCAATCAATGTAGAGTTAATATCTAGCACAATGGAAAACACGAGCATGGTGCTTAACTGATTGTTGCTGCAGATATCCTTGTTCTCTTTATAAAGCAGCCAAACTTCAGGGGTATTTTAAAAGTTGTAATCCAGTGTTGAAATAGGCAGAAGAAAAGCTAGTTGTGAGATGACAAATGGTCATTTTATGACGTTTTTGATGTATGGCAAACAGGGATGACGTAAAGACAAATATGGATAAAAACATCTCCAATTAAAACAAAAGCAGCTCTATCAATAAAAGTATTGTGGACTGTGAAACTAATTGAAAGGAGGGTGCATTTTATTTGAGAGTAACGTGACGACGTTGAAGCACTTTTGTGTTTTTATAGGCCACATATTGATAGTAAAACCACAAAATATGTTTTAGAGAAATTAACAAGCTCCTTTGTTTACTCAGAATGTTTGTAGGATTAGTTTGTTGGACACACTTCTTGCTGATTGGTCATTACTAAACAAAGACATCTGAACATAAAATATGGGCCACAAACAATCCCATGCTGAAGGAGTGCAGAGAAATTAAATTGAGTCTGGATGTCGAGTTGAACTTTTCTGCTATGACACATTGTGCAGTTTAAACCACGACCATCACTGTGGTGGATTTCGTGTTGGCACGCACAGTCAAAGATGCCAGAGTCACAGTTTACAGCTGTCAAACAGATGTGTTTAGTGTTATATAATACAATTGTTCCCATTTAAGACAAACAAAAGGCAAAGTGTTGGGTCAGTGGCTGAATAGAAAGCTGTAATATTCATCCTGCAGTACCTTCAAAATACAGCAGCTAAACAGTAGAAATGAGGTAAGAGAATTGGCACACGCTGCTCCCATAAACTAACATTACTGTATACAGCTCACACAGTAACACACACACACACACACACATATTTATATTCAAACATTTATCTGCTGCTCTGCTTACTTTACAGGCTCCAGATGCAGCTTGATTTTATATTGGTGTCCTCCATTCTTCTGAACTCATTGTATATCACTGTCTGCTCCCTGCTGGGCTCTGTTTTGTCTATGCAAGTATGAAAATAACAGACTGAGACACACACACACACACAAACAGATACATACACACTGAGCAGATACACGCTGCGCATGTTAACGTGTGCGTGAAACTGAAAGGCTTTGTTTGAATCTGTGTCCTCAGGGGAAAAGTTTATTTGACTAACAGAAGGACAATGGAGCACATAAAGGACTTTATTTTGGAGGCCATTGTTTCTGCTTTGGAGCTGTACGGTGTGTGAGCTTGTGTGTGTGTGTGTGTGAGAGAGAGAGAGAGAGAGAGTGTGCGTGTGTGAGTCCTCCTTTTTATGTATTTGGTCTCTACTCTGACCCTTTATTCTCATTTAAAATCTGCATTTCATTGATTTGTAGTTAATTCAAAGCTCCTGTGAGGAATTTTTAGTTTACATCAGTTATGGCGCCCCCCTGTGGTTAAAGCAACACTTAATAACATCTTTGCTGATCTTGTCCTGTGCATGTGTGCATGTGTGCATGTTTTGTCACCCAAGTCTGGTCTAGTTATGCAAAAATCCAGAAAGTTGTTCCTCTTGTGCTCTATAGTCTTGTTAGCTTTTGACACTGCGGTGTGTAGTATTGTTGCATGGGTCTGTTTGTCTTTAAATAGTTATGTGTCACTTTATACCAGCTATTTACATGAATGTCTGAAGATGCTTGTTAAAACCTCCAACTTCTGTTTCTTTGGTTATTATTTTTGGCTTAGCCTATTTGACTTCACTGCAGTATCTGTGCTGAGGTGTGGAGCTGGTGTTAGTTATCAAGGACTTGACTCAAAAAAAACAAAAAAAAACGAAAAAAGGTTTCTGAGGAATGTCTTGGAGCAGAAAAAGTCTCTTCTTGCAGAAAGATTATCTGAATCAACTGGAATTAGGTCAGTTTTTGTAGATTTAATTTATGGATCTTTACGGATATAATGTGTTTGAATTTAACCTTCAGTGGACTTGGATTGCAGGGACTCTCTCGGTAATCTTCCATTAGTTTGTTTTTTGTGAACTTATATAGCTTGTCCAGTTTCTGAAGCTCTGGCTGACTGTCTGTTTCTTGACAGTGAATTTGAAGAAATATGTCTGAGAGGCGTTTGTGTCTGTCACTGTTAGTGTTGTATTTGGCAGCTCTGATTAAGGCTTGACTGTATTCAAGCTGTCTGTGGACTCCGACTTGAGCTGAGCAGGAGGGGCAGCAGCTTCAATGGTAGCTACTGTAAGTGGGACCTTCCACTTAAATTCAGTGTGTTTCCTTGTTTCACCCACACCTTTTTTTATGCTGAATTTAAACATCGACACTCATTGATTCTGCTAGAGCTAAATCTAAGTCTGAGTCTTCAGTGTTTGAATCTGAATATGAGGACTTAAGTCAAGCTGGAGTTTTGGTCCTGGGCCTTAGCAATACAACAGCTGAGCTCTCTTATTTGTTTATCCATCACTGATTCGGTTTTCTTTTAGCTCTCACCTGAATCCCCTCATGCATTTCAAAAGGAGCAGCTGTTTTTCGGACCTAGTGTCTCTCTGGATGGATTTTTGTGTTGGAGTGAGATCTTAGCCTGCTGAATATAACACAGACACCCAAGCGGACGCCACTCGTCTTTATGAGACTTGACAGTGTGTTATTTCACAACACGAGATCATCTGCATTTAATCTGATGAAGAACATGTTTTTCTTACCCTTAAAATCTAGAAGAGGGAAATAACTTCATCATGTAGGCCGGCCCTGAATGACTGAGAAGTAAAAACAGAAAAGATCATCTGCAGCGGTCTGAACACATGTTGAGCTAGTTTTTATAACGTCTTTAAAGCTTTCTTTTAATTAACTCAACAGCTTGTTTATGATCTCTTCCTGTGTTTTGAAAGAAGTTAAGATCTCAGATCTCCTTCATTGTTATTGAATCCGGACCGTCAAGAATCAGGTGTTTGCTTTGGAAATAGTGTCCTGTAAACTCAGAGATTTAAAAGATGCTGTAGCAATTTAAACATTCATATTATACCATCAGTATTGCTGCGTTCCAGTTACCTCGGAAGTCGGATGTCGGAGCTGGGAATGACGTTACACCCAAGTTGCAGGTCCATTCCAGGTAACAAGTTGAAAAACCAAGATGGACGCCTACATTTAGCCGTTGTTAGCTGTTGTTTACAATTGTCAGCTGTCGTTAGCCATTGTCAGCTGCTGTTAGTTGTAGTTAGCTATACCAGTTGTAAACAATATAACACAGTATTTTACTCTTACAAACACCATAGCACCCTGTGTTCACAGTTAGACGTTGGGCAGTACAACATGTAACGCTTAATTCATTTCACAAAATAAAAAACAGAAGTGTTAATAAATAATACATTGCGAAAGCTTTCACTGTTACTCTTTACTGTTGATGCACTGCACTGCTATCTTGGGTTATGACGTTTCGTCAAGTTGGTGAGGATCGACTTTCCAAATCTTTCCGACTTCAGGGGGGTGTTCCAGATAAATTTTCGACTCACAGCTTGGAAATTCTGACTCCTGAGTACAACTGGAATGCAGCATATGTAACCATCTATTAAGATTCCCTTCTCTATCTTAGGTCTGTTTTACTTTTGTATAAAGACAGTAAAATCATTGTTGTTTTCTCACAAATTCAGCTCAGACTCTCAGATGTGCTGACTCCTCAGAGTCCTACAATGTGGTCCCAACTATTTAACAATGAACCACAGATACAGTGAATTACAGTACAGTGTAAAACCTGCCAATTTATGCTAATCTCTGCATCACATGCAAACACAAGACAGACGCACAAACATGCAGAGACACACAAACACATGAACCCAGACACAGCTCTGAGCGGAGTGATCTGGAAATGCTTTTGGAAGAATCTCATAATGAAGCTCCTGCAGATGAAGTGGTTTCTCTCAGCTTTGAAAACAGGAAAAAACAGACCCAAATTACTGTTTGTCACAAGTTTTTGAACTCTGAAGCTCTTTGTCACAGGAAAGGGAAGGAGATTTATCATTGTGAGTGCAAAATAACAGACCAAAAAGTAATATTTAGGTCCTCAGATCCCTACAGAAAAGCACACAATTAGATGTACTGTATTTTATCTAGATCTGTGTGTGCATGTGTCCACATGTGACACTGAAACTTCCTGCACTTTATAACTTGAACTTGTCCTTTTACTGAGGTAGTAAAATACTTTCTCGTTTCCCAGAGAAACTTTATTTGCTTCCTGCTCTTCAAATCAAGAGAAACAATAAGAGTCGGCTGGTAAAGTTTAATGTCAGGCACTAAAACTCCACAGAAGCTGCCCACTTTGTGACACTTTTTCCCACTTGGCTGCTGTAAGGAACGAGTGTGTTTTTTATTTTTATTGCAGCTGTTAAAACGGTGTCTTGGATTTGTCTCCATCAGTAACTGTTCCCTCTCAATGAGTTTCACTCTGTATTGAAACTGCTGAATTGACCGTGTGCTCCTAAGATCTTCTTCCTTTTGATCACATAGAGACACCACTTGACAAGCAAAGGAACAAATCAACAAAAAATTCAAGTCCTTCAGATGAAATCTACTGTTTTGCTGCCACTTATTCCACTATGAAGTGTCTGTAAGCTCCTTAAGCCTCCATTCAGTTTAACAGTTACCCAAGACGATAAAATAAGGCATATGAGTGGTTAACATGCCAGTGTACTGAGGATGTCCCAGGCCTGAATTTTCTTCTGTTTTGACTGGCCTACATTTGATTTCCACCCATTAGCCAGTGCTGAAGTTTCATCCACAGGTTTGTGGGGTTTCATTTAATCCAAAATAGTGCTCTGTAAGTACTTCAGGTGATGGTTTAATTTTTATTACGTATTACTTTTAGTAAAAAATTCATGTTGAGCTCCAGCTGGTCAAACAGTTGGAAACTATTGTATCTCAGAATACAGACAGTAAATTAGTACACCAAGAAAGAAGATCAAAACGTTTATGTATACATACACACATATGTTTTCTTAATATTGAGATTGGAGAATTAAGCGTGTGCTCCAGGATCTTCCTCCTGACTTTTTTGGCCCCCTCAACTGAGCTCTCTTGGGGTTTTCCAAGTTATAATGTGTCATTCAAAAGCACAGCGGTATGGAAGGATGTCAAATGCCAAACCTTAACATTGTTACCCCGTTTTAAGTGAATGTTGTTTTTGTGTTTGCTAGAATTAAAACTGAGCTCATATCAGTGGTGTTTTTCATAACATTTGACATCTGTGTGTGTGTGTGTGTGTGTGTGTGTGTGTGTGTGTGTGTGTGTGTGTGTGTGTGTGTGTGTGTGTGTGTGTGTGTGTGTGTGTGTGTGTGTGTGTGTGTGTGTGTGAGTAGTGTAATGGCTGGGCTCAGCTCAGTATCAGAGCAATAGGAGATAAGAAGACCGTGGGAGTAGATGATCTCCCTGCTCTCTGTTGTCATATCATTACAGCAGAGATTCAGTCCGCAGATACACAACATAGAAGCACACACATTAAAAACAGGGGTGTGTATCTGCTTTGCTCTGCTTTGTCAGCATACACGTGAGTGTTTGACCTAAGAAACTGAGGTGAGACTAACTCATTTTTTGACTGTATGAACTTTGAGAAGAACTGCATAGCTAAACATGCAACCAACCATGAAGGTGTCACCTCAGCAGGTGACTTCTGAATCAGGGAGTATTTCCATTTCTCTGTGGGCCAACTGATGGGCCTGCAGATTTGTCTTTGTCCAAGAGGTATCTGCTCTGCACAAAGTCAACACACAGCCTCATCTTTGTCTGTTATCTTTTTATGTGTGATTTAAAACCCAAACTACTTAAACAAGGTGAGCCTCAGAGAAGTTGGTGTTGTGACTGTCCCATTAGGATGGAACTGAATGCAACAAACATCCTCTATTAAAAAAATATAGTATAGTATAGGTCATAAATCCCACCTCCTCCAGCAATCCCTATGGAGCTGTGGACAAACTTCAGAAATTTATTACACAGAATATAAATTTTTCTCCCCCCTGCTTGCGATGTTGACATGTAGTTATTGTAAGACTGGTTTGTGCTCAAGTCCTCTTTTTTCTGTACAGCTCCATTTTTAAAAGTTATAAGGGGGTTCATGTTTTCTATGATTGACACTTGATACAGCCTATGGGCGTATGAAGATTGCGTAGCTCTCCCGGGGGATTCGCTGTTTGAGCCGAGCGTCATCACAGCGACTCTTGGCAACTCTCCCGTCGAATGCGTACAACGCTACTGTGCAATGTTGGTTTCAGGAAGTGGAGAAAAAACATGGAAATACAGACAGCTTTTTGGCTTCAAATCCGTATACAGGTGGAAGGCGGAACAGTCTATGGATTAAACTCAAACATGCTTAAATTTCAGGTAAAAGTGACAGAAACCTTTGTGGCAGCTAGTAAACTATCAGTAAATCACCATCTGTCAGGAAACCAGCAACATAACTGTAGTTTGACACATTTCTGAGAAAAAAGTCAAGGCTGTGTCATTCTGTCAAACAATGGTTCACATCCAGCGTACACCACTCACCTCACTTCCCCCAATAGAAAGCATTGTTTCAAAGAAAAAGTCCCCTCAGTCAGGAGCCATGAGTGGTCGCTGAGGCACTTTAACTCACTGGAACCAAACTGTGAGTGATTTTAAAAACCTGCTGCTGCAACTTAAGTGAAATAAGATCCACCTTTAAAATGAAAATTTGACAAACAGCCGTCTTTCTGGCAGAATTGTCTTGTGAAGAGAAACAGAGCAGTAATAGTATCCTGCAGTATTTGTGTTTTTCTTGTTTGGTTGTCAGGTCTCTTTGTTTCTGCGTTGTTATTTTAGCTCTGTGTGAAGTTGAGTTGCTTTCTCACTGATTTCTCACTGATGGGGGTTTCTGCTCCTGCTGATCAGAGTGACAGCTGTCAGGAGGAATTTAGCGGTTTTCTTTATAAACTGAGAGGCAGAGGAGGGGGATGAAGATGTGGAAGGAGACGCAGTAAAGAAAAGTGAGAGGACACAAGTCTTGATATCTAAGCTGCACACGTATTCACCCTTTTGTGTGTGTGTGTGTGTGTGTGTGTGTGTGTGTGTGTGTGTGTGTGTGTGTGTGTGTGTGTGTGTGTGTGTGTGTGTGTGTGTGTGTGTGAGAGAGAGAGAGAGAGAGAGGAGGGTCTGCTGGTGTGTGGCTGCCTCCCTGCCCGCTCGGTTGTTTTTTTGCTCTGCTGCTCCCAGTGTTCCCACCAAAACCAGTGAATAGACACTCCTTTCAGAGCCCTCTAAGACGCCTAATGAGGGGGGACTACTTTCTGTCTCACTGTGTGTCAGTCTAAAGGCTGCTGGGGTGACTGTGTGTGTGTGTGAGAGAGAGGTTAAAGTGTGTGCTCGAGTGTCACAGAAAAAATTCAAAATTGTGTTGAACTCAAAGCTTTGGAAGCTCGTCATTCGCCTCTGGTTAAACTGGCATGTAACCACTCACCTGGATCAATGTGTGTCCAGCAGGGACGGGCAATATAGGCTAAAAAATCTATCACAATAATTTTTGCCATTTTTTACTCACTCTCTCTTAAGAACCTCACAATCATTATTCTTGGATGGCACTTACTGATTGGTATAGTCAAATAAGATACTTAACTACAAGTTTAAGTAGTAGGTTATAGAAAAAAACTAGTGAAATGTGAAAACACTTTGAACATTTGTTGAAAACTCTTATTGCACAGAGTGAACAGCAGCAGATCTACTGTCCGATGTCAGGCATACCTGATCCGTCTAAACCTCAATCTTGAAGGAAATCCCTCATGTGGAGCCTCGTTCAGTAACGAGCTGCTCAGAAATGTCTTTATTACCTTCAGCCATGTTAGTTTGTTATTCTGCTCTGTGTGGGCGATGGCTGCGAGTCCATTTCCCTTGTTATGTCATCAACTTGCATTTATCGCATTTATCATGAGATGGAAAATATTTGTCGTGCAGGATTTTTCTGAGGATAAATCGTGAAAGATAACTTATCACCCATCCCTAGTGTCCAGCACAAGCTTGTGAATGTGAGGCTGGTGGTGCTAGCTCTGCTCATGTGAGACACAACCAGAAAACCCATTTGACAGTACTTTGTGGATCTGTGTTGTAGAAACAGTGCAAAGTTTTCCTTTATTTTTTTACCTTAGGCTGGTCAGCTTGTTTTAATTTAAATGTCTGTTAAATGGCTTGGAAATGAGTTGCTAAGGAACAATTTTATTGTGGATTAGAGTTAAAGTTCTCAAGACAGACAACTTATTTAAACAAAAAACGGGTCTGATTCATCACTTTTTAGTACTTACTGTCAGCTGCCTGAGTTTGCTGAGCATGTCTCTGCTCTGCGTGGTTTACCGCTGACTCCTGGAAATCTCCATACTCTTTATGTAAAGCTGTGGCTGATCAGCAGATGGTAAAACTAGTTAACTGTTGAGCTGTCTGAAACTGCAACCACTTTTTGACGTGGTCTACAAGCCATCCTGCAAATCAGTCTAATGATGTTGATTCAGAGGTTGGTGGTGTTTGTGTTTTGTCTCTTGGAGCTGTTCACTCTTTTTTAACTTCAGCCATGTGGGCAGCCACGCTATCGTAGCTTTTTATGATGTGTGACAGCTGCTTGTGTTCGTAATGTGCGTATGCAATAGTCCATTCTTCTTGGGTTAATCACAGTCAAAAGGAATGAAAAGCTTGTTTTTGTTCCTGACCTCCTCAGAGCTCTGTTACCTGCTGTCATCTCTTACTCCTCTCAGATATTCCACATCTTTGTTTGAAGGGGCGATAGTATCTGTGCTCTGAATCATGGAGCACGCCCTTATCTCCCTGCAGCTGCCTGTAAATTTTAATCAGATTTTTCGGACCCTCTGTGCGTGCCGCTCTTTAAAGGTCCCCTCAGACTGATCGGAATTTTAGACTGTTTTGAGTCTCGGCCTGCAGAAAAGACTTATTGACCGCTCAGGCCAACATATGGACTCCTGTGTTATTGCAATATGTCAGAACTGACTCCAGCTCCCTAATTCAGGTAATGGCAGATCATTAAAGGGGCATTCCACTCAAAGCTCATATGTGATGTTCCCTTTGTGGTGATTAAAAGTTCAGACAGTAGAGGGTCATGCTAATTTAAACTGCTGAACTCATTTATTATAATTTATTATGACTCATTACAGTCAGTTAGCACACAAAAAATGACCAGATGTACAAATTTATCACGGCTCTGTTATCACGATTTATGCTCTGGTGTCCTAATAAATGTCTGGATAATGCAAATATAGAAATAAATATAGACTAACTCTTTAGTCCTTTAAAGAGCAGTGCTACATTAAAACACCAGAGTAAACATTCAAACCTGTTCACAATCTTTTTGTTGTCTTACTGATTAAAGCCCTGCTGTAGAGTTTCTCACTGCCTGACTTCATATATCAACTTGTTTTTTCACCTTCAAATCTAGCCCTGACACATGAACTTAAATTCAATGCAAAAAAAAGAACAATCTTACTGCTGATGATCCAATTTTATTATACAGTGCATGAAAAAGGATTACTATGAGAGTTAGGTTGTTTCAACATCAATTCAAAACACTAATGGTGTTTTTAAAAAGTATAAATGTAGCTAGAACTGTTTTCGCACAAACACTGAGAGTTGTCTGTTCAAGGAAAATGTCATCCTCTCACAGAAAATCATGATATTACAAGCTGCTTGAGAGCTGCAGTGCTTATAATCAAAGTTGAGTTATTAGACCTTGTGTCTGAAAGAGCCCGGCAACATAGGAAGTTAACTCTTGGCATCAAAGCAACAGATATGTTTCAATAAAACGTTGCAGTACCACCAAAAAATATGGGAGCAGTGTTGAGCGGTGACGTTAACCCTTATATGCTCTGCTAGCAAAATACACAAAGATACTACAGCAATTTAGATCTTTATCATCAGTTTCTGTCAGACCAATTAAAATTCTTGATACAGATGTTGTGATGCAGAAAATCCCCAGACTCACCACCGTCTACAACGGTGCCTTTTTTTTTTCTCTTACCAGAAATATGATGAATCTTCCTCCGCTGTTGCCATAATTGTTTTTTCATGATAAATTCTATCCTGGTGATATAACAGACCTGTGAGAGTACACAGGCAGCAGTGATAATTTTGGCAGTGATTTTTGATTTGGTCTTTACATACATGCTTTCAAGTTTTAAATTACATTTCAGTCATTTTTTTCCCTTTATGGTGTTCTAGTTAACAAACAGTCAATACATTTTAATCAAGTTTTAGTCAATGAAAAGTCATCAGTGTTGAAGACTGCAACATTTCAGTTTATTGATGGTTTGGTTGAAGAAAGGGCAAAGTCAGTAAAGTGTGTTACTTCTGTTACACTCTGTTACAAACAAGATGTGAGTCATTGAGCCAGAAACTCTTTAAAAAAGTAAATGAGTCATTTGTTTTTTGTTTAACCCTAAGTTAATTAATTATTTACTTTAAGACGTGGCTAAGCGTTTAATCTTATTGTCTCATGACAAACAGACAGACGTTATCGGCTTCAGATTAGATTAGATAAATATTGTTAAAGAGCAGATTCAGATTAGATCATTTATCTGATTACATGACGTCAAACTCCTAATTATCATGAATAAAAACAACATACAGAATCAAAACAAGATGTTTCACTGAGACACAGCTGCATCTAATCTAAACAGGCAGCAGTAAACACATACAGTAAATACCAACAGACTAATGCAGCCTTGGACCAAGAATGAGACATGACTGCAGTGTGGACTATAATCAGTGCAGCAGGATTTACCAAAATACCATTACTGCTCCAGTTCATTATAATAACATACCATAATAAATCTGATGGATGTCTCTAATGAGCCTCAATCATCTGAATGTCTGAAAGGTTTCCAGGTATCCTGCTGTAGATCCCCCTTCAGACACGACAAGTTTGGATGTGATTGATGTTGGTGTTTTAAAGAGGCAGCAGCAGGTTGCCTGAAGAGGTTTTTTTTTAACAAGCACACACGCACACACTCTCTTTCTCTTTAAATAAAAGGAAAATATCTTTCAGACTGAAGTGTGTGGAGGCAATAACAAACCCGGAGTCCCTGCTGGTCCACTCTTTATACTCCACCCGTCCCCAAACCCCAAAGGCAGAGGCCTGGACATAAAAGCAGCCATCCATCTCTGCAGACAGTGCCCATACATCAGTCGTACTGCACATGAGTGATTATACGCACTCAGACGTTCATGCACTCACATTCATCATGCATCACACAAGACGTTAGAAAATCTACATGAAGGAATACCAGCTGAAAGCAGACACGTTAGAAACACACCTTTTATTCCCCTGATCAGAGGACTGCACGCAGCTCATTATGTTGTTCCCTCACTCTCACAATAAGCAACAGTTTCCCTCTGGTTGTCGTCCAGCTTCATTCCTGTGCTGATGAAAAGAAAGAATGAAAGAAAACACAGGAACACAGTGTGCTTAAAGAAAACGTCACGCTGCACCTGCATGCAGGTCTTTGGGACTCTGGGAAATCTCCAGGACTTGGTGAAGTACTTGCTGATGAGGAAAAGACTCAAATATTTGGGTCACTGACTGATTTAATTGTAAGATCTCAAACACTAGATTTAGATTTAACAACTCTAAACTGTGTATCACTTTTCATAATCAGCTCATTACATTCTTCAAAAATTCATAAAAATAAAACAGAAAAGTTTTAAAATCACCAAGTACATAAAAATCACAGAAAACTTTACTTTTCAGTTTGTTTTTTTTTACCTCCTCCTCTCCCTCCCTCTTGTGTGTACTTTCCCCATCTGTAAATGCAATTTCGTTGTGCACAAGTGCAAAAACAATAAAGACCATACCATATCATACCACTAAAGTAAGTCTCCTGTTCAACTAACTGAAACTGAGACTCAGCAGAGACAGATTAACACGTCTGTCTAACGAGGACAGAAAACTAGAGATAGGTGAATGAACCTCATGAAGCTCTGGGATGTTCTTCTGTTTAAAAGTTTTGACACTTTGAAACTTAAAGGGATATCCCAGCGTATTTAAGTTATGGTCAAACACACCATAACACAGAGTTAGACACTCCCTCGAGAGATGAATGTTGCTGACTGCTTGCTTCTCTAGTTAAACCAACTTTAGTAATGACTGCATGATAGCAATACACAGTGGACTACGTCTCCACATGCACGCCTCTCTATAAGCCACTCTATATCCACAAATAACAGCTCAGAACAGCACCTAACTTCATCAACAGAACATACAGGGTCCCAGCCATAGTACTAGCCACCAAACATCTTTTTAGCTTTACCTAATTTCTTTAGCAAAGAGACTAAACACAACTCACCTACTCTCCTCTTGCAGCCGCCTGTTTGTGGGGGAGCCCTGACGAGTCGAACACCGAGTGCAGCAGAGTTTCGCAGCTCAAGGAAGAACATTAAGGATTATTACTCAATGGAAATGCAATCAGACAGAGACGCTAAAGCAGAAGCACTACTGCGTCTGCAGTGCAAAATTATTATTATGATGATAATTACTTCAAATGATCCGCTGCACTCGGTGATCAACTCATCAGGGTTTCCCCACAAACAAGCGGCTGCTGAAGAAGAGTGGGTGAGATGTGTTTGGTCCCTTTGCTAAAGAAACCAGGCAAAGCTAAAAAGGTGTTTGGTGGCTAGTACTAGTATCTCAAGAATAAAACACCTCTCATTCCAAAGGCTTCTCAGGAAACATCTTGGTTATTTAGAACATGTTTTTTTATCACCTCTGGAACAACAGGATGAGGGCAGTTTTAAGGACTGAGTTCTTAATCCTGTTTTTGAATGCACTAATATCATTGTTAACATAGCAGACAAGCTGCTGGTAAGATCTTTATATTTAAGACCAAAGTGAACAATCCTCGGAGCTGTGTTCGACAGCTGACAAGCACAAAGCTGTGAGAAAACATATTTACTGGATGTTCAGACAGACTGAAACCATACTGGCTGCACACGTTATCATGATCCTGATATGACGTACTCACTGGGATATCTCGCTCCTTTGGATTAAATATTATTGTACATCACGGTGCTTCACACTAAACGTGAGTATATCTTTGTTTTTGTTCAAGATGCACTGTGACCAATTCTTCTGGACAGACTTTCTCTGGCACACTGATAAAACTTTATAAACTCTGTTAGAGATGATAAATTCACGGGCTGGAAGAGTTTCTTAGAATGAAACAAACAAGTGCCTCAGCTTGTTTATTCCAGACTTCCTATAAAATCATGTCCAAAGAGCCCAGAGCTGAGTGACAGATAAATAACAGGGTGCAGGTGTGTTTGTTAAAGTCTGTGTTCTCACAATGTGCCTGAAGAAAAAGCGTAACAGTATGTGACTAACTTAAAGGACGTGGAGGTTGTGTAAGAGTTAAGAGGCCCGTTTCCTATTCCTCTCTTTCCTTACGGTGCCATCTGGAAGTGGATGACTTCAGCTCTCTTCCTCTTCCCAGAAACCCCCCGAGAGAGAGAGAAAGAGAGAAAGAGTGGGAGAGAGAAACTGACAGAAAGAGAGAGAGAGAGAATTTCCTCGAGGCCCTGCACAGATAGAGTAGAGCCAGTGATGAGAGTGCGAGGTTAAAAGATAGTTTCCTCTTCCCAGAATTCCTTGCACAGAGCAGCTCAGTTCCCATAACGCTGTTTGTTTGTCTTGAACCACAGCCTCGGTCATTTTGGTGGAAAAACAAGACATGCACTTGTCTCGGGTGTGTCTCTCACTTGACCTCAAAGTCTTTCATCTGAGAATGAAACTGTGTTGATTCATCCCATCATGTTTTCTGTCCGTGTGCAGTAAGTCAGAAACAATAAGGCTGAGGCCTGTTTTTCTAGCTCACTGGACTGTGGAGGTTAATCTTGGGTCAGGACGCTGATATGAAGTCTGACATCACATTTGGGCGAGCCTCTCTCTTCTATAAGCTTCTGCTAGAGTGGATGTATTTTCTCATTGTGGGGATTTTTCTACTTCTTTTCTGGAAAAGGAGAAAATATTCTCAAGCCATGACGTTTTTGTAACTTTTTGACTTTGTTATATGTTGTACATCACCTCATCCTCGGAGCAAACAAGCCCCTGATATTGCAGTGCACCCTGTGAATCTGCTGGGTAGAGTTTAAGTGGTGCGCTTTGGCATTCTTCAGAGAAAAAAAAGAGAACAGTTTTCTGCACATTGATACCAGATGTTACCTCTCGAGTGGACTCTGAGTGTATGGGCCCACCACACTTACACTTTAGTTTATCTTTATATAATTATCCAATCAAGTCCTCCTCCATGACATTATTAATTATGCTGTTTCTTAATGTTAAGTTTGAACCATTAAAAAAAGCCATCAAAACAAATTAGATGTAACATTGGTTCTGTTGTTAGGTTCTGGGGTTCTGTTAGTTCTGGAGATGAAATTGAAGTACCTTTGATAGAACAAATGATTGAGTTTGATTGGACAGGAGGTGCTGTAGAAAGGACAGAGTTTTGTCAATGGGACAAGTAGAATATTGGCCTGAACAGAGGAAGAGGGATGGCTCGGTTTGAGGGTCTGAGGGTTCTGTTTATGAAACAGAGGGATCTGTGATGGGACAAATAGTTCTGTTGATATGATAGGAGTCTCTGTAAATAGAAAAGTTTTATTAATGACAAATGAAATTATGTTAAAAAGACAGCGGGTTCTGTTGGCCAGACAAAAGGGTTCTGCTGGTGGCTCTTTCAATTGGACAGTAGTGTTCTGTTGATTGGACTCTGGGTTTCTTGGTAAGTTTGTGTTCTGTTGGTGAAAAATAGAATTCTGTTGATTGGATGGAGGGTTTTTGGTGGGACAAAAGGTTTTATTGGTGGGTGGAGGGTCTTGTTAATTGGTGGAGGGGTCTGTTGACCATAAAGAGGGTTCTACCGGTGGAAAAGAGGGTTCTGTAAATGAGGTATATGGCTCTCCTGAAGAAGCATAGTGCTGTGGAGGTAGGACGAAGGGTTTTGTTGATTAGATAGATTTATTTTGTCATGGCAGAAAGTTAGATGGATCTGTGATGAAGTACGAGGTTCTGCTAAGAGGACACAAGGTTCTGTTGGTAGCACTAAAGGTTCTGAATGCTTGTTCTCTGTTAATAGAAAGGATAGAGGGGAAAGGCTGTAGGGACAGAGTTCTAATGGCACAAGAAGCTTCTTTTGTTGGGATGGAGGTTTTGGTTGATCAAATAAATGGTGCTCGTGCCAGTTTGTGTTCTGCTGTTAAAACAGGCAGAGTTCTGTTGATCTGATGGAGGATTATGTGGTTGGAAAGAAGATTCTGATGGTGGATTCAAAGGTTTGGTTAACACGATGGGTGGCTCTGTTTAAGAGACATGGTGTTCTGTTGGCAGGACAGACGATTTTGTTTATGGTCGGGTGGTTCTGATGGAGTTTTGAGGTTGGCTGATGGGTTCTGTTGGTTGCAGAGAGGGCTCTGTTTAGCAAACTTAGTGCCATGTTGATGGAATAGAGGGTTTTACTGATAGGACAGGAGGTTTTGAGATGGATCATAGGCCTCATGGGACAGATGGGACAGACATTAATTGTACAGATGATTCCTATGATGAGGTTTAGGGTTTAGCTCATGGGACAGAGGGTTCTGCTGATGAAGCTGAGGGTTCATTTGGTGGTAGAAATAACTATGTTTATAGGCAGAAGCTTTTAAAGATAAGGCTGAGGGTATGTTGGTGGGACAAAGGGGGTCAAAGTAAAGGCCAGGGACTCACTGTTATCCTCAGTGACTGATATGTTCCTGGAGAGGGACTCTTTTAGTCAGACACTGTTGCTGGATCATCCCCGTTCAAGAATTTCCTTTAGGACCAGAAAAGCCCAGAGAGTTATGTGGGACAGACAGAAGGCAGTGCGGAAGTTTTTTACTTGGTCTGATTGTCTCTGTTATCTCTGTTGACCTACATCTATCTGCTTCACACAAAAAACACAATGAGAGTACGTGAAACTCAAACATCTACATCAAAAACTAAATGTCTCCATTGAGCGCATTCTTACCTCCTGAATTTCGTCGCTTTTGTCATGACCTGACTTTTTACAAAAGGCAAGATTTTAATCAAAACAGATTCATTGGTTAAAAAAATCACATTTTAATTTCACCTTTTTGTAAGATCAGGTTTTGTTTTCTTCACATTCTTCGTGGATTAAACTTTAGAAGAATTTTTCCATCTCTCATACTCTTGTCCTGTTTTCAAGAATGTTGTTTTGCTTTCCTGTGGAGAGTCTGACGTCTTCCAGGTCGACTTCAAGTCACATCTCAGAGCCTCCAAACAGGCAGCGAGATCATTTTCAGTAACCTCAGAAGCCAGAGAGAATAATTAGGGCCTTAATCTGACACGCACACACCTGGTGAAGAACATGAGGACAACAAAATGTAAAAATATTCAAGTTAAGGCTCGCCGTTTGGCATGCACTTGTCTCATCTTGGCGCAAGAGGAAATTTTTTCCTGTCATTGATCATGCAGAACTTTTTCCAACAAAGGCCCTCAGGTCAAACACTGGGTGATCAATCAAAATCTGACATTACTTTATACCATGAATTCATACCCACTTTCAGACTAGAGTTCATCACAAAAAAAGGATTTATAAGGTCAAACTTGGTGATTATGGAACAGAGAGTGTCCCTCTACCATCATCAGGCCTGTATCACCTGCACACTGAGACTCAACAAACTCCTGTATTGGGGTATTTTCTTCTTCTAGCATTAAATTCCATTAAGATGAGCTTTTACTCTGAGTTTGGATCAAATATGCAACACCTCTGAGAAAAAAAAAAGACCCTTTAATGACCCCTATTTATTAAGACTGGAGCTGGTTGCCCGAACAGAAAAGAACTAATGCCAGAGAGTTTATTGACATCCCTGAACTGCTAAAGTTTCACACCTTTTTCTGCACAAGAGCCAAATGTGTCCGTCTGCATGAAAATACTTTTTCTCCAAACACTTGAGAAGGACTTTACTAATCCATGCGGGGAAGTGAACTCATTTCCTACTCCAGTTACGCTCTAAAATTATTCTCTCTGGTGTGATTTGCACGTGTATATTTGCCTCAGAGGACAGATATCGATGACTTTAACTGTAGAAATTCAAACCCCAAACCCCTCGGAAATTAATTCTTGGACTATCCCTGTCATTTATTCAGGATAAGAGTTCAATAAAGACATGTCAAGAATAACTATATTATTATTTTAGAAAATAAAATCAAGCTGTTTCATATTAAAACTAGTAAAAAAGCAAAGCTGTTAGATAACAACCTCACTAAACCCTAGAGCAGGATGATGTTACTTCACCCCATGACAAAAAAGATATCAGTGCAAACCCCAGCTAGGGCCTTTTTGTGCAGGAGTTTGCATACCAGGGTCCCTCTTGAGTAGCGTCCAAGTCCTTGAAGATGATGAAGACCCAGTACTGATTAATGGCCTTCCTTCTTTTAAATGATGTTATGTACTCTAGATAACAACATCCTCTATTTTTTTTTTCAATTTTACACTGAGGAACATAGTTTTAAATTTGTTGACTGCATGATCAGCAGCTCCCCATCTCAACATCTGAGAGACTCAGCCTCTCTGAAGTCCCTTTTTGAACACAAATAGGTAACTAGCCAGTTGAAAATTAACCTCCATAGTTGGGGGTCATTCCTCCAGATGTTCATTAGTGTTGCACAACTTTTTACCTGTTTGGACATTCCTGTAACAATATTTTTGAAAGTTAAATTTAAAAGGCTATTCATTTTTTATTTAACATTAAATTCCTCAGTTTTAACATCTAATGTGTTTTCTTTGCACTATTTTTATTCTTCACTATTCTTGAATACAGAGTCAAAATAATTTACGAATGACAACTTCAATTTTTATAAAGATTTTACACAGTGTCCTAACTTTTTTGGGGAAAGGGGTTGTAAAATGACAGCAGTAGACCTCAAATATCCACCTTGTAAGTTAAATGTAAGTAAAATCTCTGCATGGGTTTAACTTTCGCTCATAAAGTGAAGCTTTTGTCTGTTACGTAAGCTGCTCATCATCACTGTTATAACTCTTGTATAAGTCATCTTAAACACCATCAGCAAACCAGGAATGCAGTGATGCTCTGCTCCCTCACACACATGCATAGATCTTAAAGATGTTTTACAGCTGTGCGGTCTGGTACCAGGCTACCAGCTGGATCAGTGCTGGACTTCAGCTTGACCTTTGTACCTGTTCTCTATTTTAATGAATACTGAAAATTACCTAGCTGTAAGTAATGAAAGACACCGAGCATAAAAATGTGGGAAGTGAATGTGGAATATTCAGCTGGATAAGTCCTGCCCTTGAATGAGTACCCTTAAGGTTTTTTATGGATGAGTTTCGGGTCATGCTGGGGCTGATGGGATTGTCATTGGTCTTGCAGACATTTCGTCACAAACCAAATAAAAGAAGTATGACATGGATCATTAAATCATCCCTAAGAGGACAAATTAAATAACAATCCATCAAAAAACTGCTGGGACATTAGAATAAAACCAGAGAGGACATCTCATCACCATGCTGAAAGGAAAATAAGTGGATCAGCCGGTTTGATTTACTGTCTGGAAACCTTTAACATGCAGAAAATTTAAAGACGAGTCTTCTACATGTCAAGAATGAAAGGAAAAAACCTCAGAGACTGAAATTTACCACTCTGATGGTTTCAGGCTGATAGAGTGGAAAACAGCAGCTCAGTAAATGATTTTTCCAGACCAAAAACAGATGTAGACACACTAAAAAACGAAACTAATACAAAAACCAAAGCTGCTTTTAATTTTGAGAGCTACGTTTTCCCCACCCTAAGTTTAATCAAAGTTTGTAAAAGATTAAAGAAGCTTCATGAAAGTCTTTGGCCCATTGGATGACATGTGTGTGACATTGGATATTTCTGTATTTTTACAGCAACTTGTTACTGTCTAAATATGTTATCTTCAGTGAAAAAATAAATAACTTGCAATAAAAATGTGGAATTAAAAGATTTCAGGCGCTGGTTGTCTGAATGGTTTAAACATGCCCCATATCCAGAGGTTATTATCCTTATTTTATCGAGCTCTGGTTGGACTTCTGACTGTGAACCTTTGCTGCATGTCTTCCCCACTTTCTGCTCCCTCCGTTTCCCACCTCTCTTCCTTACTAATTTAGTCTAAAATTTCTCATCCGAAGTGCTTTTATTTGGACCCCCAAGCCTCCACTTGTTTAAAGACTTTGCACTCCACCCTGTGGGTCATGCTAACAGGCCCAAGCACCAGACGATATTGATTTATTGACAAAAGTTTGTCTGCCTCTGCTATGGTTTGTAATAAGCTGTATGATCGACCTCTTACATCGCATACCAAAACAATTGAAAAACAGGTAAGTATGTTAAATATAACCATAAATAGTACCACAAAGAAAAGGGAAGAAGGTTGGTGTGAAAGAGCAAAAAAGTTGAAGTAAAAAAAGACAAGAACCTGGTATGGAGCAGCAGCAGAGACAGTAATAGAGGGATAAATATGGAGCAGTAAAGAGGACACAGACTAAGATAAGAAAATAGTAAGACACGCAATAAATAGTCAGAAATATTGGGTCATAAAAATCGAAGAAAAATCACTGGGAGTGGTGGGATCAGGTCCTCTGGTTGTTAAGATGAGATTTTTCAGCTTCCCCTCGAGTGTAGATCCACATTTTCACCTCCTGCTCCTGTAAACACAGTGAAACGACTTAATCCCTCCAGTAGGAGGGCGAACTACAGGGTTTTACGCTCTGGGGTGTTTCAGGGAGACGGAGGTCAGAGAAAGCATTTCAGGTATTCAGAGGGTCTGATTTTACAGAGCGGGCTAAAAATGCAGACAGTGCATCCCATCATGCATCTGCTCCTGCTGCTAAAACCTTTTTGGTATCGTCTTTCAGGAATGACACTTAATCAAGTGACAATAATGATTCAGAGTTGGAGCAAATGTGTGATTTGAATGTTGGGTGCACTGTTAATCTGTCACAGATCTATTTTTATCTTATTGATGTTTCGATCACATCAAACATATTTAAACAGCTAAGTTCATGAAACAGGACTTTTCTGCAATCTAAAAACAACAACAAGGGGATGAATGTTGAGTACAGTGTGAAGGGTAAAAAGCAGAGAAACTCTTCTCAACATAAACAACATGATTGTTCTGCACTTGTTGTAAATATTCAGGACCAGAGCCTGCTGCATTTCCACATCAGCTTACCTGATTTTGCACAAACTTTTATCAGGTGCAGGCAAAAAGAAAGGCAGAAAAAATGGTTAAGACTGATTTCTACGCAGACAATGACTGGAAATTTTCAGGAGTGCAATGAAACTTGATGTGAGTTTCAGAGTGTAATGGTGACAGTGGTGTGCTTCAGTGAACCAGCACACCAAGTTATTTACAGAGAAGGAAATGCCCCTTTAGAGATGAACCCAGCTGACTTTACTCTCTCATTCACTGCAGATAACAGTTTACACTGAACACACATTGACAGCTGTGGCTAAAAGCTGCCTCTGTTTCTGTTTTCTTCATGCAAATCTCCTCATAAAGCATGATGGGAAATACTCTCAACAGGAATGCGCCATTCATGAACTCTGATGGGCTATTTGACTGTCAGAGGCTGGACTTGTCTTAAAATCAGCTGCTTTGGCTGTGGTGCAACAGGGTGTTGGTAACTTGGGGGGGTCAATGTAGAACATTTTTGTTAGGCTCTGTACATTGTGATTTTGGACAAAAAATCTTTGTATGTGAAAGGTTTTTATAATTTCTTCCACAGATCATAAAGGTTGTTAGGCTAAAGAGTATAAAAAACTCAAATCTTGAGTCACTTTTTTCAGTTCTTTAGAAGCTTGAATGTTTGGGACAGATTTTTTTTATCTTTAGGAAGTCCATTTTAGTCTTTTAATTCATGCTGTATTTACACAAACTTCTCCCTACACTAACAGAGGAAGCTGGGCACAAAGAGTTGACATTTCAGAGTAAAAACAGTCTATTTCAGGAGAGTTGTGTTGCTGGATGTGGGTTACAGGGTTAGTGTGACACAGCGTCTCTTTCCCTGTCTGAGTCTGTCTCTGATCTGATGATTTGATGTGTTTCTCCCTCCTCTGTATTTTTTTATTCATGTTTCCATCACACCTCTTCTTTCTCTGTATCCCCACAGCGACACAAACCTACTCCAGAAACAACACAGGAAACATTGAGCAGAATGAATCATGCCATGTCTAACTCCGTCTCAACATGTACAATGACGGAGGTCCAGACATGGCTGAAAACCTGGATGTGACACAGTAGTTTTGTTGTGTTTACTCATTGTTTAGCTCAAACCCCTGCATTGCAACAGGAAGAGAATATAAAGATATATGAGCTGATTACCATGGGAACCATTTTACTTCACATAACATCCAACTCTCCTCTCTGGGCATGCCATGTGCAGGGTTAGATCTGTTGCTCTATTGCTGACGAGGCCCTTTTCACATACAGTACTCACGTTGTTATACTTACTTTTTTCACTCTGGGGCATGTAGGTCCTAACATGAGGAGTGGTGGGGGCAGTCTTAGTGTTCCCATCTTGAGGACTCCAGGGGAGACTGAGCCAGAACAAAAACCTGACCACTAGAGATGGGAGATATTGGCTAAAAAATTGATCACAGTAAGATTTGCCATTCTGGCAATAACAATGTCAAATATAATTCCAATCTATATTTTTGACTCATTTTGTCTTGAGAACATTAGTTAGAGAAGTCAAATAAGATACTTAACCACAAGTTTGAGTGGTAGGTTATGGAGAAAACTAATGACATCAAACAAGTCTCAAATGTGAAAACATTTTCAACATTTGTTGAAAACTCTTATTGCACAGAGTGAACAGTAGCAGATCCACTGTCCAATGTCAGACATACCTGATTGCACTCATCTAAACCCCAATCTTGAAGGAAATCCCTCATGTGGAGCCTCGTTCAGTAACGAGCTGCTCAGAAACATCTTCATTACTTTCAGCCATGTCTGTTTGTTATTCTGAACTATATGGGCTATGGTAGCGAGTTCGTTGCTCGCGCTCACGTCATCAACTTGTATTCATCGTACCTATCATGAGATGGCAAATATTTATCATGGAGGACTTTTCTGATGATATATCATGAACGATAATTTATCGCTCATCCCTACTGACCACTGAGGGAGTTTGGCTGGCTCAATTAAACACAAATCTCCACTTCCAGTTAACCGTTACTACAGAAATGGTTTACCCAGGATTTCTGCCTCAGAGTCAGTGCTCTCTCACCTGAAAGGAGCTGTATATCAGGTCATGTAAAACTTTGTCAAAACATTAAGGAATGATAAAAATGATGTACATCAAGATTTGAACATGATGCAATATGTTGATTAGTGCAGGCACTGCGATATCATCAACATAATGCAATCCAACAACTTCATAACATCATAGTATACAGAACCAATATTTTAATTTGTTATGAAATAATATTTAAAGTGCAATACCTGTGGTGCAACAACCTCCTTATAATGTAATGAGAACTTTAATGATGCAGCGCTCTGTGTAATTTTCATATTTTTCATCTGCCCTCTCCTGTGGATAAGTTGCATTAATTTTTGAGGATGTGCATATCCACACTTCAGACCAATGCTGGAACTCGGGGTGTCCATCATTCATTTGCAAATAGGTAGAAGGACCAGTGAGTACATGTCCCGCCTCAGAAAACACCAAACACTGCCTCCTCTTCTACAGTTCACCTTTGTGAAGGATCCTGATCAAGCCTCACCAGGGCTCAGGTCTCCATCTCTCTAAACCTCTGACCCGTAGCTGACCTGAAACAAACCAAGACAAACTATTTATAGTGTCCATGAGTGTCAGCGTCCGGTTTGCTGTTACTACACTGCGCCTGTGTGTTTGTGTTTCTCAGGTTTGTTTGTGTGTAAGGCTCTGAGTGTGTGTCTGTGTGTTTAAATCAAACCAAAAGACAGAGGAAACAAACCAGCAGTTTCCTTTGGGGATTTATTTAAAGACTCCTGTCAACAGTTTGCTCAGGACAAACACAAACACACACACATCTTTATGTATTTACATGAACACATTTGAATATCTCACTTTCATCTTGTTTATTTTTCCTCACATTGGCTTTTCAACCAACCTTTATTTAGACGTAATAGATGACTGAGATATTGAGCCTATTACAGCAACAAAGCAATCAGACAAAGGAGCATGGAGAGATTTAAAGATCATTATAAGGATCAATTTGGACATTGAAGGTTAAAAAAAACAGAAGCCGCCATCTTTCTTTCTCCTCTACACACACACACACACACACACACACACACACACACACACACACACACACACACACACACACACACACACACACACACACAAACACAAACAAACACACACATTGTTCGTCAGATGAGCAGAGAGGAAGAGACAGTTTATTCCTCGTCAATCTCCAGGTCTGAGGAGGTCATTTCCTCCAGTCATGAGTTAAACGCAAGTTGTGTCCCAATTCTGAAGTAGCATCCTTCAAAGGACCTGCCCTTTGTCGGGAGAGTCTCAGCAGTTATTTTTGACCACATATTTATTCATGCTTTCATTGGGTGAACTATTTCACCCATAAAAAAGAAATTGACAGGTTTACTGTTGTTTTTATTGGAGTTTATTACAATTGCACACGCACAGAAGTTTGACTCACCCATTTTACAATGCTCTACTCTTCCATCCTCTTTCTCTGGTTTTTGTCTGTTTGACAATTCATAGCAAATTTATCCTTTAATTTTCTCTCCTCTGATCAACATAAACAAACAGCGTTAAGGTTGTGAAGATTGTGTGTCAGAGTGAAAATTATGATCAAATATCCAGAGAGGAGACCCTTGTAATCATGGGTGTGAACTGTAATTGTTGTGTCTGGTAGTTATTTGCACAGGTTATCAAACTAAAGCAGAGAATTACAGAGTAAAAATGTGTCACCACTGAAGATTAAAGGGAGTGCTTTTAATTTGAAAGGGTTTATCCTAAGGCTACCATGTGGTGGATAAAAGGGTTTGTGTTTTAATGGTTATGATTAAGTCTTGAGTCATTCACGGTTGTTTTGGAGTCTGTTAGGAGCATCAGGGCTTGGAAAATTTAATATTTTCCACAATAAAATAAAGAAAACTGGAGATTTTGCCCTTTGAAGTCAAATTATTGAGTTTGGAAAACATGAGAGATGATAAAACGAACTGTTACTGAAGCTTAGAGAAAACATCAAGCTGTTGAAAGACAGAGAGTCTGCTTGGTTGGAAAACAAAGTGCTTTCTAGTTATATTCCTCCTCATGTTTAAACAGGATACAGAGATACTTGGATACTTTTATGCCTGTGATGAATTATAAATTGTGTTTTCCACATTGGGACAAACTCAGTCCACGTTCTGCTGCCAAGTCATGCAGGGATTGGATTATAAAGTGGAGCAGCAGAAGAGTTAAATTCTTCTTTGTCTTCTCTTTCCTCTCTCAGCAGGCGTTTCTCTGACCTGTTGAGCTCTTTAAACTGCTGACAAGACACTGAGCAGCAGCCACTGTGACAGATTGTGATGAATTGTAACATGATAAAGAGGTCGGTTCATCCTGGAGCTATACTTATTACCTCAGCAGAAAACCACTGATGGTTCTTTTCGTGTCACCTGAGATGATTTCAGGGTTTGGCTCAAATAACAATGGAAAGAGTAACAACACAGGAAAATAGTTTTCTGTTATTATATGTGCCACAATGGTACACAGTATATAATTACAAAGATGAACAACAAGAATGGAAATCAACAGGTGGTTTCCTCTAGAATGAGATACAAGGCCATGTATTGGAGTATGATATGATGAGATACAATATGATTTAAGATATGATACAATAGGATTAATTAGGATACAATAGGACATGATATGATATAATACAATACAATATGTGGTACAATACAACGCAATTTAGGGTAATACAATACCATATACTATAATAGGATAAGATATAATATGATGAGATACAATATGATGCAGTAAGATACGATAAGATTTGAGATGATGCTTTATGTTTTGTTACTAAAGGACACGTTACAGTTGGATAGGATATAGTACGATGCAGTATGATATGACACAACATGTGCAAAACTCCCGTCATGCCCTTTAAAGGTTTTGAGACTTTATGCTGGTCTGGTATGAAGGGGCTGGCCTCAAAATCCTTTCATGGTTCTCCATTTTCTCTAGTTCCTGTGGTCAGCGTTAGAGTTAGCTTACTCACTCCCTGTCTTTCCTCTCTCAGCAGCGTCCTTCTTGCATTTCTCAAACTAAACTCTTATAATTGGCCCGGTGCCACAAAAGTAAACGATACAAAATGATAGATTGACCCGGGTCCCCCACAAGCCACATTCCCACATTAACACAGCCACCCAGTTCTGGCTGTGAACGTTACGATACGTAGTTCATGTGACTCCAGATTTATTCAGGTGTCTACGAACTCGCTGAGGACACATGTTAGGTGCAGAGGGATTCTGGGAATATGTCAGAAAATCCAAACTATGATCTTTGTTTTGTAAATGCACAATGATTGAATTAGACTTTAATTTAAGTTGGTTTACGTCACATCTTCTGGAAACTGGTCGTGTTTGGAGCATAAATTGAATTATCTGAGTTTTACATTCATCAACTTTCATTTGAGAAAGGCGTGCTCAACATACTTAACGAAGTAAACGTGGTCAATAGTTTTGATGTCACATTTATATCAGATAACACTTTTTATCTGATAAGTATGATGTAATTATGGATTTACAGCCATAACAGTAATGTTTTTGTTTTTAAGTCTGCAATCTCTCTGGAGATGGAAATGAAATACTGAGATTGATCTTCAGTGCTCCGAGCTTTGCACTCCCTTTCTCTGTCTCTCAGTGACTCTCTCATTCGCTCTCTTTGTTTTGACATGTTTAATTAATGACACTACTGCATATTGTGAAAATGTGGTGCTAAGGATCTCCAGTTAGTATTTCTCAGATTTAGAGGCTGGTAACTCCATGTGGTTGGAGTCATTTCCATTATGAGAGAGTAAACATCTCGAATTCTTGGAATAATTTATGTTTTCCACGGCTGGCTTTGTTTACTGGAATTTGCTGCCACACCTTTTCACTAACATTTACTACCACCGCCAAACTGTACACTTGGATAACATTTCTACTAATAGTTTCTCATTGCTGAAGGAGCCAGATTCATGGTCATGTCTGAGGCTGAATGAAGGAGTCCAGTGCTTATTACACATCCTGGACTCTCAGGGTATTTTTCTGGTTTCAGGCTGTGTGTTCAGCGTCCCCACAAATATTTGTTCAAAGATAAAATTTGTAACCTTTAACATCCTGCAGTTTAAATAACACTGTTTTATTGTTTCTCAGTGCTTCATGTTAATCATGTTTTGTGTTCCACCATTCATTTCATAATCTAATATAAAAACATAAACAAAGCACACTTGATTGGTCTGTGTATGTAGTGTTAGGGCCTATGTCCACTGATAGCGTTCTTATTTAGGGGGGTGGTTGCACATTTCTAAGTGAAAACATTTAGTGTTGAGTGCTCATCATCCAAAATACACAGATACCCTCATCATGTCCTCGATGTCTCCCTTACTTACTATTAACATCAAGTAGGGGTGCGACTTGTGATTTCATTTTTGTCAACAACCTCGATGGTGTTTGTCAAAGTGGAGACGCTAACTGCATTAATTTTTTTTTTTTTTTTGAGGATGTAAGTTTGAGTTCAGGCCTTTTTATTCCCCTTTTCAGTAAAGTTTCACTGACGCAAATAGTCAGCTTACAGAGTGATTTACACATTTTGTGGTCACTACTAAAGAAAGCTGAAGTGTAGCTCAACAACTTTAATAACCTAGGACAATATGCGCTAGTGAGAGGCACTCTAAGCCTGACAATGATATTAGAGGAAACAGGCCCTTAGTGCTGAGGCAGTTTCAAGCTTATAAGTCATAGAAATTTATTGTTGGTTATGGCACTTGCTCTTATTTGCTGCCAGGGAGAGTATTTCCTTTTAGATATTGCTAGTTTAATATCTCATTCATTCACAAAGTGCGGTGTTCACTTCATCTATGGGGTTGAAAAGTGCATTCGATAGTCATGTCAGATGCTTAAAACTGCATAAACATGTATGTTTATGGGTTAGCATGGCTCTCCATACCCTTTCCACTGGAAATTTATGCACATTTCTTAGTGATAATATCTTTACAACAAATGTATAAGATACAAATGAATCTCCTGTACCGAATGAGTAAAGAAAGGAGTCATCCAAACCAAAACAGCTTTTTGTGAGGCCATAAATATGTTCATTACTGATGTAAAAAATGACATTTTGATGTTGGTGCTGCTGGGTTTTTTGTCTTAGTGTTTGGAGCCAACACTGGGAGCTGCAGTTTTCACTTTTGTGTTGATTTTATTATGCAAAACTGGAGGCTCCCAGCAGGTTAGCACTTGAGCAAAGCCTTTAAGAATTCATTATTAAGAAAGCAAGTATGTTTACTCAACATGTCATAGCAATACGGTGAAAGGTTGTTGAGACATTTCTCCCTGAACCATCAAACCAGTCAGCTGATATTGCCATTTATTCACGCTGAAAAGAAAAGTGAAACCTGTGTGTTGTAACTCATCTAACACAACTTTTATTGCTCTCTCTCCACCCTTGACTCCCTCCTTCTCTCTCTCATTGTTCCTCCTTTCAGCTGCAGCCCAGACTGTGATGTGACCAGTTTGATTCACCTTCTTCCATCCAACAGTGAGGATCACTTAGAGATGACAACTGTTTTTACTGCAGCCCTGCAGACAGCAGGAGGAGGAAAGTCTCTTCAGATACCATTGGTGTTCCTCGTCTTTTTGCTCTGGCAGCAGCCCACACACTCCAGCGCAAGTCCAGATGCCAAAACCTGGAGCCAAACCGGGCCTCGGCTGCAGCTCTCCCACTCAGGTAGGGGAAACATCAATAGAGGAACATGCTTCTCCAAATAAGTGAAGTAAATCTGTGTTTCATCATGCAGGCCTCCAAATGCCTGGTGTCAATTCTAACTTTTACTGTTCAGGATTAATTTGTTTTTCAAAACAATCAGCCTGTCTTCCTGACTGTTCAGCCGACTCCAGTCTGGGTCTTATTGGATTTATTGGATGACTTTGAGGCTGACTGTTGCTGAAGTGTGTTTGACAGAGTGATGTGGAAAATGTGTTAATGTGAGAGGATTGAGCATGAATACATAGCTTTCCTTGAACAATTACCTCTCATCAGTGTTTCCTCCTTAACAGTTTCTTGCATGGAAGTTAAAAGCTTGCATTCATTACCTCCATGATTTTTTTTAGGCTTATTTAGGGCTGGGCGATATGGGAAAAAAAGTTTATCACAATATATTTTTTGTATCAGTCGATATCGATATATATCACGATATAAAAAAATTAAATTTAACAGTGCTTATTGGTAGCATGTCTTTCACAATACAATAATCAACTGCATCTGTGAGGTCTTTGTGTCTCTTCGACATTGCGTTGTGCTAGAGAAAGTGGACTGAATGGTCGGCTGTTTCGGCTGCACAGGCGCCATGGTCTCCTTGCTCCGCTTGGGGTTTGTAACCTTTTGCATTGCGCGTGTTCTGCCGCGTGGCACTGCTTCAGCTGGTGAAAAAGATTTCAGGTATTCCCCGACTTTGCGAGAACATGTACTCTAATTTTCAGTGCACATTACTCCGCTTCATGTCCGACCTCAAAAAAACAAAATACCTCTACACCACCAACATTTTTGTGCCAGTGTTGTTGACGGTGTCATCATCTGTTGAGCCTTCATCTGCATTTATGCCGGGGTAGCACCCATTTTCTTTTTTTCTCACAGACAGTGTTGTCGGCATCACATGTTAAAGTGCTATGGTTGCATGTAGCTGCAGCCTGCTACTACGCAGTTGTCTGCTACTTTGTTTGAATTCAGCACATGATCGGTTCAGCGTGAAGCAGACCCGTAGCAACTTCCCTTTTTATTGGTGACTCGTATAGTCTACCAAAACATGGCAGAATGCCGACTATCAAAAAGCATATTGACCATATTTTATATTGATATTGAGGGAAATTAATTTTGTTATATAGCATTATCGTTTTATCGCCCAGCCCTAGGCTTATAAAAAAATCCAATCCTGTGTAGTGTGTAATGATGTGATGAGCACAGCACATCACACAAATTGAGATTCTCGTCTTGCACATCAACACTCACATCAGACTGGCTGAACTGCATCAGAGCCATCTCGGCTGCATGAAGATGTCAGTAACTTTACAACTTGGGATTCAGGTCTGGATAACAGCAGAATTTTCCCAGCAGGATCACATTAGTCAGTGCAGGAGAGGTCTGCATAGAGACAGAGCTGTAGAGGGGCTGAGAGAGCAGCTGTCACTGTCTTCACTTTGATTTATTCGGGCTGTATGTTTGATAAAGTGATGATGAGATGAAGACAAAAGCAGTCTTCACTAGACAAATAGAAACCAAGTGTTGACTCTGGACTCTCAGGGTCCTGGTGCCTGTTTGGGCCTCAGAGTCTGAACTTTGAGGGTTTAAACTCTGCAGCATGAAACACACAAAAGACAGATTGCCTTTCCTTTTTTACATCTATCGTTAATTTACTTTTTATTGCCTATAGCTTCACCTATTTCAGTATACATTTGCTGCGCTCCATTTGAGCTGCAACATTAATCATGAGTGTCATTCGTCATTGCTGCAGAATGAATGGAGACCTTTTTGAATTGGATTGTGGAGTTTTTCAGGCTGCTAGAGTTCAGCTTTGAGAGAGGATGAAGAGAAGTGAGATAGAGCGAGACAGCAGAACAAATTCCTGAACAGCAGGCCAAAAAAAGAGTGAAACTAAGACAGATCTAAAACCTCCTCTCTTAGTCATCTGTTAATGTCCCCCTTTTACTCTCTGAATCCAGCACTCAGTCGAAACCAGTCAAAATGATGAAAGTGAAGTGATTTCCTGCCGTCCTGGCAGTCTGATTTCCAGGAGAGTCCAGTTAAACATTTCAGTGGTAAAGTCATTTCTTAGCGGATGTATGGCCGTCAGAGCTGCGAACACTATAACACTATCATAGAGATCAATGAAGTCATGTCTCCGTCCTTAACAGCATTCAGAGCTGTCTGGAGGATGCTGTTACTAAAGAAATGTCGTCCAACATGCAGTGAAGTCACTCCTCTTTTTCTTCTGCCAGGGTTTTTGGAAACTTTGTACTGTGAGGTCTCTGCAGACGCTTTTTCCTTCTATAAAACACTTCATGAGAGCAGCAGGGAGGAATAAAATGGTAGATTAACGGGGTCAACAACACGGGAGCTGACGCTGTGTTGATAAGTGCTATGGTGCCCATAAATATTTAAAACTGCCCAATTAGGTCAAGAATTTACACAATGAGCTGTCATCATATAGGTGGAGATTTCAGGTTATTTTGGGACAAAATTTAAGCCTTTGTTGACCCACATTACAGGTGATTTTCTGCAGAGGGTGTAGCAGCTGCAGGAGCTTGTTTGGGACCTACTTTTTATCTGCCACTGCCAACCAGCACCATGAAACCCTAATCTTAAACTACCAGTAGGATTATATCAAATAAATTCAGTCCAATACCTAATCAGGCATGATCTGAAGTCTACAACTGACATTTACTTTCTGTCAGCCTTCTGAACCAAGTGTGAACTTAAAAAAAAAAAAAAAAACTGAGGCGCTCACCCAGAGCTGTTTGGATCTCTGCTGGTGAAGTTTTGGCAGTGAGAAAGTTAGAGGGCGAATCCACAGGACGTTGCTGCTCCTGCTAAGATTAATGGTGGACTGCTGTAGCTTCAGCAGGCTAGGTAATAGCTGTGCAAACTATCAGACAAAAGTTCTCCTGCAGCTCTCATGTTTGCTGTTATTTGATGGTCAGTGGTTGGAAACTGACCTCAATGTGCATGTCGGTGTTTCAGAAATCAGATTATTTTGAACTGGAAGCACTGGTATAAAAAAAGAGTGATGCTGTGGACAAAGATGAAAACACTGAGCTGCATCTGCTGTAAACAGAAATTAGGAGCTGCCAGCACAAACCAGCTGCAGTCAACACAGCCCCTAAGTTAGAATGAAGGTGGAGGTTTTTGGTCTTCAGAAAATTTTCTTTTGACGCCATATTTTGTACTCAAGTATCATTTTAAACAGAAAAACTGCAAATGGCTTTGAACAGGGTTTGTTGGTGTATACATGCTTTACTGCTCTTGGAGGACCAGGAAGGACTGGGGAGACTGAGGTACCAAATGAGGAGTGGAAATGTGCATTTGATCCGTAGATTTGCGAAAGCTGTATCATGTTATATTCTTACATCAGTACATATTTATCAAATTTATTTATATAGCGCCAAATCACAACAGGTCTAGACCATGCTCATTAACTGCCACTGATTTCCATCTGAAATAGTTCTAGATAAATCCTCTGTCAGAGCCTTACAATAACAATAGAAAAGAGAAAAGTTGATTCAAAATCCAATGCAATCCTTTTCCTCCCATCACCTTGAATGACATTCAAACAGGTTCATGCGGTAAGTTTACTAATGCAAGTAGTTGGATGGAGGTTCATGATTGGCTACTGGCTGTTACAGTTGATTAAAAAAGGAGCTTTTGAACTGGAGCTACAAAGAAGTAGTAGTAATATACGGGATGAGAGGGACAGATCACTATAGTGAGAGTTACAGGATAGGGGTGTCCCGATACGATATTGATATTGGATATATCAGCAAAAAAATGAATATCGGATTATATCGGCCTGCATCTAAAATCTCTGATATCAGCACTCCGATACAAGCAGTCCATTCCAGACTCCACCTCTATCTAGCAGCGCCCGGCTCTAGCATGTAGAGCCCACAAAATCACAACAACTGTGTGTACTAAGGTACTAACAAAGTAACACGGAGTAAGAGTGATGTCGGCCTCGTGCAAAAGACGGTGCAGCTGAGTGGAAAGCTTGTCATACACAATTTTGTGCCAATATCAGATCAATATTTGTATCGGTCATTATTGAAGGACACAATATCGGTATTGTATCGGGAGTCAAAAAGTTGTATCGGGACATCCCTGATGGGATGTCCAGACTTAACCTGGTTTACACATCTTATGTAAGCTTGCTGATGATAATAATCAAAGTGCAAAGTTGTTGTTAATAATTTGACATAACTTTAATTCATGCATTACTTCATCACTCTGAATCCTGCTAAACGTCATTTGCTTCCATAAAAAAAATGCATTTTTTGGCAGGAGATGCATCTTTACTACAGTGGATGATGGTGCTCATGGGAAATGCAGTCTAAACACTGCTGATTTCATTCAAAGTGGTCCCCAGGGTGTTTTAATTTGAGACCGAGATGGAGATGTAAATGTCCACCCTTTCTGAAAGCTGTAATGTAGATAGTGCTGCTAAACCAAGTTACAGGATTCCTAATGCATGTAAAATTATGTAATTGATAACAGACTTTAACAGTGTAGAGAGCAAACAGGCAGAGACAGTTATGTTCACCTACATCCAGAAAAAGACTCTTCATGGTTGGCGTAGAAAACTGTACACTGTACTCATTAAACACCAGCAGAGTCATCCATCCTCTTCCAGTCTATTTCACACACTCTTTTTTTCCCCAAATGCTTGCTCCCCACTTGGCAACCAACAACATCAGAGCAGCCAACAACTGTTTCCTCTCCAGCAGTGATTAGTTCAGGGAGGCTGGTCTCATTGTGCGCTGGTTAGTGAGCTGTTTGTCCAGAGAGCAGCCTGCTGAATGAATGAGTGGATGAATGAATGGATTTACTGAAGCAGAGACCGTGTTGTTCCTTACGATTTTTTACAGGCTTTGTGTCCAAGTGAGAGGGGAGGGTTAGGGGATGATTGTCAATGACGTGGCAGTCAAACACATTTAGAAACACTGCATGATTGTCAGTGATACAAAGGGTACAAGAAAAGGAAACTTTTACTAGATGTTTTGAAAGACCTGGGAGCTGAAATGTCATTTGGATTAAGTTTGAAGCTTCTGTTGCCAGTTCTGGTGCAGCTTCGAGAAACCTTAAGGCTCTCATACAGTAGAGTGACTTCAGTCAAGAAGTCTCACTTTGGCTGACTCCAATCCATCATTTTCAATCTGCATGAATTAAAGGATCTTAATTACACAGTTAGACATTAAAACCTGACTGAGTTTGAGGGGTCGTTTAGACGGGACATTGCAAGAACTGGAGACGAGAATTTCAATTCCTGCAAAAGGAGCCAATTTGACCATGAACTCTTGCTAACTTTAGACTACTCCAACCTAAATATTGAACCCAGAGAGCTCATGCTGTCAGGAGTGGGACTTGGTTACAACAGGACTTCAGGACCAGTCTAAATCAGAGTAAACCAGCAGCTCTCATACAGCTGCAGCCTGTACCTACAGAGCTCCTGTCTCAGTGAACAGTAAACGCGGTTTCAACAACTTTACTCAATTTTTCCTATCAAAACTGTAAAATAAGACTAAACTCTGAGTGAACACATGTCCCCAATCATTTTTTGTTTCTCATGTCTTTTTAATTCCATTATTAAATCTGTAGGATAGATACAAAGGTGAGTGAAGAGGATAGTGATGTTACCCACTTTTGCAGCCACTGTTGTGTCACTGTCGCTTTTAGAAACTCCTAAAAACTTTGAAGCTTACAAGGAAACTTTTCTGGGTACTTAAATCCATCTCTTCTGACATGATCAGTGCTGATTTGTGCTCTTATACAAGACGTATCTAATATAAGTCTGCAGCAATCAACAGCAATTGGTGCACATTTTTATCAGATGTTCCCTGAATAATAAAAGTGTTTTCAACTTTATCCTTGACTTAAGCAAGTGTGCCTGAAAACAGCTCTGGAGATTCACCTCCTTTCACTATTTAATGTTTTAAAAAGACAGACATCATCATTACTAATGTATTTTGACAGCCATATGCATATTAACACAATCCATGGTGCACACAACAATATGTTTACCTTATCAACACTGTGTTAGATACTTGAGGGGGAAGACTTAGCTGAAATAACAAACTCTACAGGCAAGACTTCATGTGCCTGATAAGGCTCAGCATTTATTGTTTAAATCATGTCAAAATGGGATGAAAAGGTATAAATTGAACCGGGCAAACTGACTGAAGATTTCCGAATGGAGCGCACATTCACGACAACAACAGTGCTTTGGTTGGAGTTTGTTAAAATGGGCTAAGCTACATGGGGTTAGAGTTAATCGTATCTGCAGTAGCTGATAGCCCAGATGAAGTTCCAGTTCTCTGGCCTGTATCTCAATAAAGATACAGGTCTTTGCTGACTGGGAACCCCCTGTGGGTGATACATTTACTGTGGACAAGAACCTCATAGCCTTAAAAATAAAGACTACCTCTTCAAAAATAATTTTTCCATCTTCATCCTTCAGGAGTTATTCTTCCCTTGAGAGCAGGTGACCTTCTTTTTTCCATTTTCCACAAATAGTCCATTTCTCATCCCAGAGCAGATCTCATGATGTCATACCGCTGATGTATGATGCCTTACATGTTGAAAGAAATGTGCATGCATGTGTGTGTGTGCGTGCGTGTGTGGTGATAATTAATCAGCAGTAGCAGCACAGTGGTTTTTTCGTGCCTGTAAAGTGATCAGTAAACTCCACTTAATGAAGTTAGACGAGATCCTCTCGCTGAGATTGTAGCTGCAGGATCCACATTAAACAGACTGTAAAGATTTTATAAGGCGGATACTCAGACAGGAGCTGCAGGGGCAATGAGCACACACACACACACAACACACACACACGCCGTCTCACACTGTGATCTGCAAATTCATCGTGTTATTCTGCTGAATTTCTCTTAATAGTGCTTATTCTTATCTACAGTTTCTCTTTTTGTCTTCCTTTTGAAACACAAACACACACACACAGAGGGAAATGGCGTGCGTCACAGTTGACCCGGTGTCTGACCTGAGCAGGAATCCAGAGAGACCAGCCCTCATCCTGCAGGGAGACACACTCCGTTAGCCTTTAACCTGACCAGACATGCATGTGTGTGACTGTTCGTGTGTGTGGGAGTGTGTGTGTATGCATGCACACGTCTTCTGAGGGTAAACAGACACAAACAGAGAGGATGAGGCTTATAAAATATGCTTGCAGAGTTTCACCTGTAACTTGTTTGCATGCGTGTGTGTGAACATACTCTCCTCTCATCTCTGCAGTCTGCTCTTCATTATCTCCTGGCCTCTGAAAAACACACACTCTGCCAAACATCCATCACGGTCGCTCTCTCTTACACACACACACACACACACACACACACACACACACACACACACACACATATGTACACACCCACTGGCACATGCAGACACAGGTTTTGGCTCTCGTATATTCAGGCAAACACAGGACTCTACATACTTTCTTGTGCATGTCGACCTCAGAAGAAGAACTCATAAATATGAATGTGATCACACATGCAGGTGCACTTTGCATGTGTATGTTTTGGGGGGATTCCATGGAGATATAAGGTCTAAAATCATTCAAATGTGTTTCAAAATATGACTCTGCTTTTGGTTTTCATGTATTCAGTCATGGATATAAAACCACCACTCAAAAGCCGTTTGGCGGCACAGACAGATTCCTTTGCTTGTGGGATTTTTTTAGGAAGAAACCACAAATTAATGTGAGTTGCTGCATATCAAAATCACGTTTGTAATTTCACCTATCCCTGTACCCCAATACTAATGTATTATGTATCTTGTGAAACAATACTTAAAGGGATATTCAGGTGTAAAATTAAGTGAGGGTCAAACATGCCGTTACACCGAGTTTAGACACCTACTCGAGAGTCTATCCCTGAGTGCAGCTGATCATTTCCTTGAAGTGATATTCATCATCATAATAATCATTTTTCACTGCAGACGCTGGAGTTCTTCTGCCTGAGCTTCTCGGTCTAATTACATTTTCAATGAAGTACTAATTATAAATGTTCTTCCTTGGGCTGCGAACCTCTGCTGCACTTTGTGATCGACTTGTCAGGGCTCCCCCAACAAACAAGCGGCTGCTGGAGGAGAGTGGGTGAGATGTGTTTAGTCTCTTGGCTAAAGAAACCAGGCAAAGCTAAAGAATGTTTGATGGCTAGTACTATGACAGGGACCTTATATGTGCTGTTGATGAAGTTAGGTGCTGTTCTGAGCATTATTTGTGGCTATAGAGTGGCTTTTCAGTTGAGCTTTGCGTGTGGAGACATAGACTGCTGTGTATTGCTATCATGCGGTCGTTACTGAAGTTGGTATAACTAGAGAAGCAAGCAGTCTGCAACATTCATCTCCCGAGGGGGTGTCTAACTAGGTGTTAAGGTGTGTTTGACCATGACTTAAATTTACGCCGAAATACCCCTGTGGTACAGATTTTACAAATACCTAAATATTCAGTCTTTTAGCATATAAGTGATATGTTATTGTGCATAAAACAGAATTAGTTCTTGAAGAAAAGCAGTCAGGTGAAAATGACTTTTCACTTAAGCTTTGTGTCATTCGTTTATGCGATATACTGTAGACTACTTCATAGACTCTACTTCTTTATCAGGCATAAATTCCTGTATTTTACATTGAAGTGTATTTGGAATGCTTAAAAACAATTGGAAATTTCGATCGTAAGGATGTGAGGGATGATGCACAAAGACAAATGACTGAAAGAAAGGAAGTAAAATACCAAAGAGTTTCAATCTAATCTGAAAAATTTAAATCCTGAGTCTCTACAACTGCAAATAAATCCTTCTTTCAACCCTTCAAATGTTTTCATAAGTAGTAAAATCATATGAATTTAGTGTCAAACTCCACCTGTCTGAAGCTCAAGGCAAGTGAAAACCAACACTCAGGGCAGGAGAGTTGGAAACTGGCTTATCCTCATAATGTTCATAGCTGTGGCGTGTGTTTGGACTGTATATCTGAAAGTCTAATGTATACATATGAGCGTGTGTGTGTATGGGTTTATAGTTTCAGGGATGTGCGTCTGTGTCAGTTTCGGGTAAACTCAAGTTTCTGATGAGACCTTTTCCTGCTGCTGTTTTTTTCTCTGACAGGAGGTTTGAAGCTCATGTGGAGCAAATCCAAGAAAAACACACTGACCTCATGCAGGACTGTGGGATGGGAAATTCGTATAACAAACACACACACACACACACACACACACACACACACACACACACACACACACACACACACACACACACACACACACAAGAAGGGACACAGAGTGATAGCAGTGACATTAGAGAGTGGACTGTGTGATATCTCCCTTTTATTTTGATAGCTGCTCACTCAGACGGATATAAAAACATGACCTGTCACTGTCGCACTCACAAGTGCTCTCTACACATGCACAAATATCCAATTATCATTTTGACAGCTACACACACATGCACGCAGAAACACACACACACACTCATCTTATACACACATCTGCGGCACATGTGCAGTGCATTCAAAGGTGTGTGAATGCATCTGTTGCTCTGTTTATTATGTGATACACTCAATATATTCTGAGTAACAACTTCAGCAAAACTCCAAACTGTTACTGAAATATGTCAGTAATGTGATGTGAGTAAGTGTGTGTGCTTTGGTGTGTGTGAGAAAGAGGGAGTCAGAGAAAGACTAACAGACAAAGCAAAACAGTCTGAAAATGGAGAGAGGTTATACTCACTGTAATGCAACCTCAGAGTGTGTGTGCATGGGTGTGTTGAGTCAAGCCCCTCCGGAGGTGTAGCATGTACCTTGTAGTGTCATGCCATGAACCTCAACCTTTGACCTGCAGTAATTTAGGGATAGAGGGTACCAACCAGAAGTCAGGAAAAAAAAAAAAAGTAAAAACAGAACAAAGAGAGGAGGAAGTGATATAAAAGTGAAAAAGTTAATTGTAAATGGAAAAAGAAATGTCTCCAGAGAGTGAGTAAAGGAAACAAGGGAAGAAGGGAAGAGGTAGAAGGAAAGGAATGAGGTCTGGAGGGATGTCACATGAGGTAGAGGAGGTTTCCTGATGTTAATGAAGCCGTCAACCACCTGAGACGAAACAGAGCAGAGAGGAGCAGAGAGGAGGTCAGGGAGGGAGCACTGCAGTTAATTACAGCTCTGAGGGTCAGCCTGTGTGTGTGTGTGTGTGTGTGTGTGTGTGTGTGTGTGTGTGTGTGTGTGTGTGTGTGTGTGTGCGTGCGTGCGTGTGCGTGTGCACGTGCACGCGCGTGTGTGTGTGTAAAAAGTACAGGTGTGTTTAAATATTTCAGTGAAGGCTGCCACGGTAACCACAAAAATAAGCTACCAAGAAATTAGCAAGCCAATCACAGAGCATGTCAGTGTTCAGACAGAAACATTGACAAATGTACTGTTGCTGCCTTAACTGAATGTAACTTTACTTCTTTGTTATTTGGCTGAAAGCTGAAACGTTCCCAAAGAGATCCATTTAGTTTTTACAAGGCAAAAAAATCTTCTTCTAAAAGGTCCCTGTGAAACAAAAAGACATGTCTAGTCAGCTGTGGAGGTGAAGCTGCTGCCCCTCCATCATTATCTGGATATTTATGGCAAACTTGATGCCACCATCGGTCAAACTGAGGAGGGCAAAAAAAGGCACGTAACTCAAGTTCTTTAACTTAAAGGGACATTCGATCACTGACTGCAGTGGAGTTTCGCAGCTCAAGGAGGAACATTTATGATTATATTACTGCATGAAAATGCATGAAGTAATATAAGTGTATCTTGTATGTGCACTGCAGATGCGTTAGTTCTTCTGCCTTAGCATCTCGGTCTGATCGCATTTCATTGGAGTAATTATCATAAATTGTCCGCTGCACTCTGTGATCGACTTGTCAGGGCTGCCCCACAAACAAGCCCCTGCTGGAGGAGAGTGGGTACGTTGTGTTTGTTCTTTTTGCTAAAGAAATCAGGCAAAGTTAAAAAGATGTTTGATCGCTAGTACTATGACTGGGACCCTATATGTACTGTTGATGAAGTTAGGTGCTGTTCTAAGCGTACGCTCTAGCTGTATACTAAATGAAGAACTTAGGTGAGAAGGGCACACACACACACACGAGCACGCACACACACACACACACACACACACACACACATACATTACCACATATAGAGAACACACACTGATACTGGTTAACGTTGCATAGTCAGGAGCTGACAGACACACTCGATCTTTAACTCGTTACCAGATAAGACACACAGAGGAGACAGATAACAGCAGATTAACACTCGTGGGTAGATGACAGGGTGGCTTACATCATACACACACACACACACACACACACACACACACACACACACACACACACACACACACACACACACACACACAGTCTTACTTGACTTACTCTAGCACCTCGCTCTGTTACTCCCCGAGTGTTTACCAAACACTCTGTGACTCTTTAACCTCCTTAAAAGTTAGTCATGCATAAATGTGTGTGTACATGTGTGTCTTTGTATGTGTGTATGTGTAGGTGTGTATTTAAGAGGCTAAGTTGCTCTGATCATGTTGCATGGATGTCTCACCTTTTAGATGCAGAAAAAGCCCCAATATGTAAAACAAAGATTTATTCTTAAATCTAAAACAGATGTCTTTTTACATTTTGGACTTGTGTACTGGTGGGATGAGGGATTATTACACACCTCATACTAAATCTTCCATTAATATCATGTTAAGACATGAAAATGCAGAACAAAATTAATGCAACCTGAAATAGAGAAGCAACCAAAACTTCATTGGGTTCAGCCATCGCACTGCAGCCCCCCACTGTCTGCTGGAGAACAATGAAAGAGAATATTAAGTCGTTTTTGTCTGATATTCTGTGATTTTCTGATATCCTCACTGTTTATTTATGTTTTCACCTCACAGACCCACTAACTAAAATTGACCTCTCAGCCTGCATGCACATATTTGACCCATGTGGCAACTGATCAATAAAATGTTTTATTTTCATATTGAAACTTTTGCTTGAAAACAGTTAAAAATGAAATATTGTTGATTTTAACCTTAAATGGAAGTAACATGAGTTTTGTGATAGATGGTGAACTGCCATCCATTTTCAAGAGAATAACTAAATCTCCAGCAGTTTGCCAGCTCTGACAACACACAAAGCCAACTTTAGGTGGCTAATCAGATTTCAAGAAGTGAGTGCCACACCCCTGGTTTCAGTTAATAATTTATTTAGCTACAAATCAATAAATCAGCTCATCCCTGCATCCAATAAAATGTCTCAAAAAGGGAAAATCCTTGTATTAGAAAGAAGATTAATTTACTTCAACCTCAAATGCATGCCTCAATAAGACACAACTTGCTGCATTCCAGTTGTACTCGGGAGTCGGAATTTTCAAGCTCTGAGTTGGAAATTCATCTGTAACGCACCCCTGAAGTCGGATTTCCAACTCAGAAAGTTGGATGATCCACACCAACCCCAACTTGACCGCAACGTCATAATCCAAGATGGCAGTGCAGTGCATCAACAGTAAAGAGTAAAAGTGAAAGCTCTCGTAATGGAGTATTTATTTAGCATTTCTGTTTTGTTTTTTTAAATTAAATAAGTAATATATATTGTGTTGCCCAATGTCGAACTGTGAACACGGTGCTACGGTGTTTGTAAGAGTAACATGCCGTGTTTTTGGTGGTTTACAACCGGTATAGCTAACAACAACTAACAACAGCAGACAATTGCTGACGACAGCTGACAGTTGTTAACAACAGCTAACAACGGCTAAATGTAGGCATCCATCTTGGTTTTCCGACTTGTTTCCTGGAATAACTCGGTATAGCGTCATCCCCAGATCGGACTTCTGAGGTAACTGGAATGCAGCATTTCTACAGAGGGTGATGGTGATTATGGGAAATGTAGTTTTCATCAGAGAGGGATGCTACAAATTTCATCTTAAGGAGGTTTTCAGAACCAAAACAACATAAACTGACTTTACAGTCCAGTTTATGTACAAAGCTTAACATTTGATCTCTTCCATTAATAAACCTGTCAACTCAAAATTATATTTTCTTTTCATGTTACTCGTAAAATTTCTCAGAATGGACAGGAGAGACGTGATAAATCATGTCCCTGACTCAATAAAGAGGGGATTACAGCTCAGTTTGGATGCTGTTATATGCTGCATTCCTAAAACTGATGTCAGTTAATGAGCAAATGTTTGAATAGTTCAATAACCTCTGTGCAGCGTTTTCATATAAACAGCATGATACGAAGAAACAGCAAAGGGTCTGAGAAGACTGTCCTTATTTCTCCTTCAAGACACGTCCATTATCCACCAGGCTTTTCACAGTTTTCATTTGGGATAAAGATTTTAAAGACAATAAACTACCAATATAAGACCTTAATCAGCTTTATATCTCTCATCCGGATCAGTGAAATATGTTTTTCTTGTAAATCTGAACCCTCCATCTGCAGCTGTTGGCAGGACACTGAAAGCTTTCAGTCCTAAGGAGATAAAAATGTTCTTTCTGTACAATGAAAACATCACACTCTTACTGCTTCTCTTCATATTTTTCTTCTTTTTCTCGTATATGTACATTTTATGGAGGCCATCTTATTTACCGTTCAGAGAGGAGTCCAGCCTGCTATCTTATACATGCAGGCAATATATGTGATGAATGTGACAGCTGTCAGAGGTAAAGTTTCTCAGCCGACTATTGCTCTTAAAGCTTTGAGCTGAAATTTCTCTGTTCCCACAAATCTTCCTCAGCCTGAGCTCTGCACACACCGATAGCCTCAAAAAGCATTTTTCACTTTGCATCTCTCCCTCCTACTCTTTTTGTAAATGTTGCAGCAATAACAGGAGAGAGTTATAGATGCACATTTTTAACCTCAAGTACAACGTTGCATCAGCTCACCGATAAGGAACTAAATTCTTGATTTTCCGAGAAATCAGAGGTCAGTGCCCGAGCTACAGCAAGGTCTGTGATGGAGTTTGGCTTGTTTCCACCTCCTGCTATCGAATCTGCTGCCCTCAGTGACTTATAATGATGGGAAAACAAGAGTGGCGACATCTTTCCCGTGGCTAGGCTTGTCAGGATTTAGATGGTCCTAATTTTGGTGCCGACACATTTTTACGTGCGAAACCTTCAAAGCGAACCTCAAGGTCACTTCCTTTTTTCCTCTTTCATCTCTCTCCAATAATTACAGTGCAAAGAAGATGCTGCAGAGCAAAGCTTTAGGGTGACGTGATAAGAAGGTATTGCTGTCTTTGTCTCTGCAGTGGCCCTGCTGAGATAAACCAGCCTCAGACCGGGTTAGAGCTCCTCCTGTATCTGCCCTGTGTTTCTGAGACTCTGTAATGTTCATTATCTCTCAGCCTGGGATTTATCTTTTCTGCTCATGTGGGTCACAGCCTCCTGTTGTCTGTAAACTATAAAACACTGGGGTGAATCATTACTCAATGCACGAAGGTCAAAGTATCTGTTTCTTGTAGATCAGTGTGAGAGTGCTGTGTTGTGATGATTTTTTAATATATTGTCATTTATATTACCTTCATTAAAGAAGTTAAAAGCTGTATTGCCCACCATCACATTCGTCAGTCATTTGTAAGGCTGTTTGGGGAGAATGGATTTGCTCAAGAAACTCACATCCTTGGGTCCTGAAATGATCTTTATGCCTTTGTTCCTGATTTATGAAGTTGTTTTGAGTTGTAGCTTGTTGGTCATAACATGCTGCTGCCTGCTGAGGATGATTTGTGGGTCTGGGGGAGGCAGAGGTTTGGAGCAGGTCTGCTGGTTTGGACACTCATACTCCGTGAAATTGTTACATCTGAGGATATTGGTGTTCGGTGAGAGTTGTGTGTTTTTCATCAAGTACATTTATAACAAATTTGCGCCTATTATAATGTTGTATTTGCCCAATATCTAATCCAGATAAACTAAAGCAGCTTGTGTTCAGATTTACTCACTGCTTTGTCTTTCATGCAGCTTTCCATGACGTCAGGAATTATTTACATGAAGCCTGGAGCGATTCATACGTGAGAGAAATGTCTGAGGCCTTATAGATAATATAAAACGTTATTCAATGTTTCTTCAGTTGTGCAGTGTTCAACATCAGCTTTGGTTGTTTGTCGAAGTCATAAAAATCAAATCTGTGGTCATTAAATACATTCTTGTGCTGCAAATCTTTGCCAAACATCATTAACTTCACGTTAGGGTTTAAAAAAGAAGGACCATGCTTCGGTCTCTTACTGCTTCAACAGCTTTGAAAACAACCTCAGTTTGACCTTAAACAGTTACGGTCTTATTAGAAGAGTTAATGTGATATTTGGTCCAAGTTTGCAGAACTACAATGTTTCACAAACCAAAAAGAAACTCTACAGGGGTCAGTTTACTCTGAGAATAGGGCAGCATGTTTTTGATTGATAATATTAAACTTTTACTTGAGATTGTTGGAGCGGTGTTTGTCATTGGATCAATATCTCGTGTCAATCAATGCTCCCAGTACAGAATCACTTCATATCGCTCCGCTCCTCTCTCCATGTGTATTGTCAGAGATCTAGGTATGTTTTTTATCCATCATTTAGACTTTAATAGAAGCTTACCTCCATCAACTTTTGTCCTTTATCAAATAATACTCCTACAAGTTCCACACAGGGGCAGATCTGCTGAGTAGCACATCTCGATTTAAACCCCTTTGCATACAACACCATTTTGAACCCTGCAGATCAGCACGTAACAAATGTCCTTAAACTCGTTTCTCCTGTTCAGTCTGTTTACTGGGCTTTTGTTAATAGTGTCAATATTTTTAATTATTCATCACATTGTTGAAAAGGTAAAAAAAAAAAAGTTGCTTAAGTATGTATCTGTCAATAAACCTTGCTGTGATCTTTTACATTACATTACTGTTTATGTAACAGTACAGTCAGGTATTTCCAGGTGAGATCCCCTGAAATATTTCTATAATTTTCGAAGCGCATGTCTAAAAAAGGCTCCAGACTGCAGTTTTACTGCGTCTTCATCCCTGTAACATTATGACTATGTTCTCAGGGCCATCCCATTGTCACTCTTTCCCCTTCCCCTTCATCCTACCCCTTCGTCTACCCCTTCCCTTTGGCCCTTTGTTTTGAGGGCTAAGGGTAAAAACATGCCCCAAAGAAACAATATTCCACTCGATTCCAGCGACGTCATCATGCCTTGCCATTAGCGTAAATTTGTTACCCGAGTCTGACATCAGTGTAGCTATCAAATATCTATAGCTTTGTTAGCTAGCTCGTCATAATGCATTTCAAAATGCGAACAATTCAAAACATAGCTAATATTTACGTGGAATAGCAAATGATTGAATATCTGATTTAAAAAAAAAAAAAAAAACACAGGTGTCATTACTTTGAAAATTATATGAAAATCTTACCCCTTGCTTTCAAGTGAGGTCCCAGATCATGTACCCCTAGCCCTTAGCCCTTCACCTTTAAACGTATGGAGATTTGGGACACACCCTCACTTGGCGTGAATACCCAAATCCGAGGGCTAAGGGGTAAGACAAGAACTAAGGGGTACGATTGGGATTGGCCCTTGGAGTATTACGAGTTTACTACGACTTATTTTTGTAATAAGACCTTATTTTTTCTTTATTCAATGTAAGTAATTTCTCATGAGTTTATTCTCATAACATAAGAGTTTCACCCTTGTCACATTGAAACTCCACCCTCCAAATCTTAACCTACTGTTTTCTTAATGTGGCTCTAATACTAAGTCCTATATAATGCCTTTCAGTGTCTCTGACATTAGTGGCCTGGTAGGTTAAATTCAGTATGGTAAAATAATAACAGCTATTTAAGTTATTTCTCTGTCTGAGGCAGTTTGGATGTTAAACGTGTCTTTCCAATGCTGAAACTTGATATATGAAAGTGCTGCAGCCATCAGAGCTAAAGTTCAAAAGGAAACTCTTTAACTGTGATTTAGAGCACCGAGCCGTGCAGAGAGGCTGACAGGAGGCAGCTCCAATCAAGAGGACATGAAAAGTGATCCTGATGCCTCTCTGGAAGAGGATCAAAAGCATTTAGAGACAAATGATCTTAAAGAAAAACCATAAAATGACCTTTTTCACACTCACCAATGTAAACTTGGATAAAATGCAGCAAATACTGAACCGAGGCCAAGATTCAACATAAACAGTTATTCAGAGGAGTGTTTAAAGGAGAGCAGTGTGTGTGGATAGAAAAATACAGGCTGACTTTTTAAGAGATGTGATCAGTCTCTGTCCTCCAGATAATCCCTCTCCTCATCCATCCTCTCTCCCCTACTTAAAGAAGAAGAAATCATGCGCTCTATAATGTACCGTGCAGCAGCTCCACACACGAACCAGCTGCTCTGTCTGCTTCACCTCATACCTCTGTCATAGACCCACATTTTTCAGGGTCTTAATGCATCAAACCTTTTAGATAAATGTTAGCATAATCTGTGGTCTGCTGGAGTTAAGTCAGGGACTGCAGTGAGACTGACACTTGATAAACGGCAGTGTCAGAACAATTTCCCTATAAGGAGGTGAATTTATAAGACTAGAAATGCAAATGAGCCAGGCTGCAGTTCATATAGAAGCATGATGTTTGTCTTAATGCTGTGCTGGACCGTTTTGAATGCAAGCATACTCCATGGTTCTGGAAACTGCATTTTAGGTCGTGTTCGCACCAAAAGGTCCATTTTCTAATATGAACCTAAGCGAAGATGAAACATTGATGATACATTGTTGCAATTTCTCAACCGGTCCGGTTGACGTTCACAAAGGCCAAACTCAAACGGTCCAAAAATTGTCACATGGCAGCAAAAGCCGTTCAGTGATTGCTCATACAGTTTAAGCAGGTAGATGACCAATCCCTCGCAATTTGTACTGTACATCATGGAGCATCGTCTGCTCATTTTTATGTCGGTGCTGATCTGGACTGCATATCAGCAGACTTTGACGGACCGCGCATATGAACAGCTGGGAAGACTGCGTCAGTTAAATAACGTATGAATGTCGCCTGCCAGACATTAGCCGCACTTTGATAACTTTGCCTCAGACCAAAACAGGATATGACGTGTAAAACTGTGCGCTTCCTGTGATTGGTGCGGATGGGGTTCACACCAGAAGCAAACGGCTCTAGAGTTCACTTGATAGCGGTCTGAGACCACCTCTACCAGGCGGACCTGAGAGCAGTTGACTGGTCCACACCAGAGTTCGAGGCCAGCATTCACACCAACCAAAACAAACCACACCAAAAAGGTAATCGCTCCAGGGTTCAGTTCAACTGGACTAAACAAGGCTGGTGTGAACGTGACCTTAATATTCTCCAATATCCCTGAGGAGATCTGTAGAAATTCACTTGAATGTGGTAGCTCCACTAAAACTTGTAAAATGTTATGTAAAAATATAGGAAAGGAAAGGAAAGGAAAGGAAAGGACAGATTAAGCTAACTGCAGTATCATTATTGGTAATAATTGACTCAGCAATTTACAATCTGTGGTTGTGGTTGTAACTAGAGAGGTCCTTTTATTTTAGACTCTTCGGATGGGCAAGAAATTAAAGGAAAAAGGATGCAAAGCTACTTTCCTCCATCTGTCTATTGCCTCACCCACATGGAGTGGTTTATTAAGAAAATGCACTCTTTTTCTGAGTTCCTCACGTTTCTTACTGTAGATTTAATAATGTTACTCATGTGAAGAGGAAAACTCCAGGAATCCCATTAGAGAAGAGAGAGAGTGAGGTGATGGTGGGAAATGAAAGGAATAGGCGGCAGAGAGAGGAATGTGGAGGTTGAGGTTTTGTCAATGAACCTTAAAGAATATTGGTGGTGGGTGGGATTTGGGGTTGTGTTGGCAGCAGAATAAAAGGAGAGTGGTTAAGAGAGGGTGTAAAGAGGGGGAACGAGAATTTGAAAGCTATTATTTTTGATTTAGAAGGACAGGAAAAGCAGTAAAGAGGAGAGTTGTTACCACAGATGCTCACAGATTGACTGTAGTCCTGCAGGAATAAATGCAGCCTGAGTATTTATTTGAAAGGAGCTTAAGTAAAGACAGTTAGTTGAGACATGATATATTAACTCCAGGTGCATTCATCTATTACCAGATGGAATGAGTCTGGACGTGTCTTCATAGGTTTGAATAATAATTATTTACCTTTTTTTGAGGTTTATGAACCTTCTGCACTCATCAATCCAAGATTTGTGTTTGTATTCTTTCCTCTCCCACATGGTTGTCTTGCAGCTGCTCTGATCTGATGGTCCAAAGTAGTTTGACTCTTATCACCATGAAGCTCTGTTATTACAGATCACTTGAATTGTTTTTTTGTTTTTTTTAAATATAGATATTTTAAAGTAAGTACGTACAGTAAAAAATTCAAAATACAATCATAAACATCAAAGTAAAATCAAGGAACAATAACAAACCATGGCATAAATAGAGCATTAGTTAGAACATGGGGAGGTAAAGGCCTGTTTAAATAAGTGAGTCTTTAAAAGCTTTTTGAAAGTGACAATAGAAACAGCTGAACGAATATTAGCAGGTAAATTATCCCAGTGTTGGACCCACCACTTGAAAAGCATAGTCACCTCTAGTTTTTAGATGAGCTTGAGGAACAACCAGCAAGCCCTTGTCAGCGGACCTGAGTGACCTATGAGGAATGTAGGGGTGGAGCAGGTCAGTGATATATTCACGGGCCTGACCATGCAGAGCTTTGTGTACAAAAACAAGAACCTTGAAGTTAATCCGTAATATCACTGGCAACCAAAGAAGGGAACATAGAATTGGGGTGATGTGAGTTGTCTGGCTGGACTTGGTCAACAGTCTTGTTGCAGCATTCTGGACTAATTGCAGCCAGGCGATGAAGGGATGACTTACTGAGACAGGTGAAAAGTGAATCCAGGGAACAGAAGTCCAGGCGGGGAGAAACAAAAGCATGAATGATCATTTTGAGTTCAGGATGTGACACAACAATTTCAGCAATGTTACGTAGATGAAAGAAGCATGACCGGTACAAGCTTCATTAAACTTAAATTGGTGTGCAATGCAAAACCAAAATGTTTGGATGACCTGTGGTTATTTTTGCAGTTAACTTTGAGAAAAATCTAACTGGTTTAAATTACAAAGAGAGCTCAGGAGTCAGAATCAGTAAACAGCTGTGCATTTGTTTCTTTTCGGTGGTTGCTGCTTGGTGACGTCATGATGTGGAACTTGAATGCAGTATTTCTCTTTGGCATGCACTGGAGGTACCAGATACCAGAGATTTTTCTAGAACACGATGAAAGTTTGCATTTCTTAAAGCTAAACTGACCTGCAGGATCTGGGGCAGCTCATTGCTGTTTTTATAGGAATACGTACACCCTCACAGGCAGCCTGTTTTGGGTTTCAGAAACCGTGTGCTAGCTCGTGTTGTTCAGGTCTGGTCTTTTGGATGTATTACAGTTTGCACGCAGAACCAGAACACAAATTGTGTGCAAATTGTTGCACAGCTGGGCCTCAGCTGCACACTTTGGTTGTGTTAAAGTGCAACTTAAAAAGAAGATGTGGAGCAGTTTGATATGTCAGCACCCTGCAGAGTTCATAGGAAAAACATTTCACTTGAAACTTTGAATACTTCCAGCAGACAGCTCAGGTCAGAACACGGTGCGTTCTCTCCTCTCCAGCCTGGTCAGAATTAAAATCTGTTTTGCAGACTGAGAACTTTGACTCCAGATTGAGCTGCAGCCTGTGCTGGAACAAAAGATAGATGAGGTGCAAAAAACTATAAAAAACACAGCTGTGTCTTTCTGTGAGCTATTTTTAGATGTTATCATCGCTGAATGAAAACAGAGGAAAGCTTGAAACCACACACAACACCATCCGAAGAAACAAGAAAGAAATCCTTCACAACAGAGCAAACCGATAAAGCTTCTTTAAATAAAGTTTGTTATACCAACACTAGGAAACATCAGAAGCTGTTTAAATGTAGCAAAGAAATCAGCGAGAGCAGAGTGGAGATGCCTGAAAAGTTATCGATAGTTGAACGTCTACGCTCACAGACCCACATTAGTCCTTGACTTCATGTCAAAGTCAGCCATTGGATCTGTCATGAAAAACAAACAGGGTCTACCACCCAGACCAGGAAGTGTTTAGACTGGAGTGGAAACATGAGCTGCCTTTGAGGGGGGAGCCACATCAAGCTGAAGTCAGTCAAACTTTATTTACACATTTCAACAGAACGACCACAACAGAGGCACGAGAACATCTGGACTGTAGTAAGCAGATAGCAGGTAGCAGTAACTGTAGGAGGTAATGTGCAGGTTTTGGTTTTGACTTACTGACTTTAAAAGCAAGCAGCATCATTACAATAAAACATTAAGTTAAGAAAGTGCCTCATAAGTTAAAAAATGAGAAATATGAAGCATAAAGACAAAAAGTAGGCGTAGCAGGGACTAAGTATCTACCTGAAGTGATACTTCAGACTTTTTTATGATCAGACTGGAGCAGGTCAATATTTAAAGAGTTGAAATAGTCCGGATGTGTCCTGACAGCTCTGTCAAATAACGGAGGAGGAGAAGAGAGACGTTGCTACCTGAACTCACTAAAACAACAAACAGACGAGTCCAGTTTCAGACCTCATCAGGTTTTATGTGTTACTTAATACGAGGCTCATGTTTCAAGGAAAACAGAGGAGACAGCAGCCATGGAGGTTTAGGTGAACTCTAATCAAGTGTTTTTGTCAGTCAAACCTGTTTTATTCTGTTATGAAGCAGGTTTGTCTGCGGCAGTGAACACAGTTCGATCGAAAGCAAGTTGAGTTAGTAACAGTGTGAACATTTCCTGCAAATTCAAGGTAAACATGCAGCTAGACTGTCAAAAAGGAGGTTCACAAATCAGCTGTTGGGGGTACATTTACATGAAAATTGCTTCAGTTTGTGTTGTAAAAAATGAACATCACAAACACATGTGCAAACAGGACATCAGAAACTGTGATACAAGTATATGGTAACCAGATTTCTCTGTGTGCTTGTGAACATCAAAATGTAATCAAAACAAGGAAAAGACTCATAACTGTGATACACAAGTCCATGAAAACACACTCATTCACACATAGACTTACTTGTCTGTAACATGTTCTTATTTTTCTCTTTTATGGTTTAATGAAACCTTGTCTCCCTTAAAGTTTTTTTGTATTTTACTCAGAAGTTGCCACTTTAAACGTGAAACTAAGCCCAAAGCTGTTCTCAGTTTTGTGGTTTTGGACTTTGCCGGGTCATATGTTGAATCCCAATTCATAGGGTGCATATGGAGACTGATGGGTTTACAGTGTCATATCCTCATGTTGTCTTCTCTTCATAAAACAAATCAAAGTTACACGGTCCCCAGCACTGAAACTACTATTGGAAACAACCAGCTCCAAATGGCCTTGGAAACCACGTGGGTCCAGAATGAAGGTCTTGATGTAAAGAACCACAGATGGGAGCTGCTGAAAATGTTTTACGGGCACAGGTCCTGCCTTGAATGTGCTCTTTTATAAACTTTTTTTATAACATCATTGCATCTTCATACATGTCTCAGTCCCTCTGTCTCTGTATATTCTCTGCCAGTTGGTGCCATGATGCCAACCCCCTCAAAGAAGCTGCTGTTTTTAATTTAGAAGTGACATTTTGAGTCAGTGTTAGTTTCTTTACAGTCACAGTCTTGAAGTATTTTTCCAGTTTTATCTTGAGGCCAACTGGTGTGGTTGATCACATAAGATTATTAGCAGAAAATATGCTCAAATTAAGCTTTATTCCAGCGATGCTGAGAGGCATCTTCTCATACATAAGGCACTCATTGGTGTCAGGACAGCTGAAGTTTGGTTTCCATCATCCTGAAGACCTGCTTTTATTCAAGTCCAAACTCTGACCACATGAGCTGTGTGGTGCTGTCTCTCTGCTCCTCTCTAAATGTTAGCATGTGCTTACTGAGGCAGTGTGTTACAGACTCCAGAGATACAGCTGGCCCATGTGAAACAGAGCATTCACCACTAATGATTCAACCTCAAAGATGCAGGACCTTTTTTGTTAGTGTCATAACTATTTCTGTAACGTGTATATTTACAGTATATAGATATGACCACAGCTCTTCCATGCTTCTTCTATTGTGAGAGGTGAAGCCAAAACACTGCATCAGAGGGTGTACACAACAATAATCTAGCGCACAGTCAGCCCTCGAACCAAAACACACATTTAATCTGTAAATCAAAAATCTTTATAATGGTCACAATCTACAGCAGAATGTATTCTTGGTTTCAGGCAGACATTATGACTACGGAAATTTCAGTGATCCCTTTGTCTGGTTTTATTAAGCTTTTAACGAAGCTGTCAATCATTCATCTTTTTAGAATAGAATAGAATAGAATACTCCTTTATTGATCCCCCATGGGGGAAATTTTTTTGTCACAGCAGCATCACAGACAAGACAGAAAGTGCAAAATGCAGTTATAACAATAAGGGTCCTAATATTAAGAACTTAATAAATGTAATAATTAAGAAAAAAAAAAAAAAAAAAAATTGAAAAGAGAAAAGGGAGAAGAAAAAATAAAGCTTTCTGCAATATACACAATTTAAATGCCATAAAAAAAGTGGTGGTGTAAATCCAGTTTTGTTACTGTTCATTGTAAAGTCTTATTGCAGAGGGGAGGAATGATCTGCGGTAGCGCTCCGTCCTGCAGGGTGGGAGTCTCAGTCTGCTGCTGAAGGAGCTGCCTAAAGCCCCCACAGTCTGGTGCAGTGGGTGAGAGGGATTGTCCATGATGGATATAAGCTTTGTTAACATCCTCCTCTCACCCACCTCCTCCAGGGAGTCCAAAGAGCAGTCCAGGACAGAACCGGCCCTCCTGACCAGTCTATTCAGTCTCTTCCTGTCCCTCTCGGTGCTCCCTGCCCCCCAGCAGACCACTGCATAGAAAAGTGCAGATGCTACCACAGAGTCATAGAAAGAAGCATTAGCATTAAAGCATTTAGCATTAAATAACTTATTTTTGGGAAATATTTTAGAATAATGAAAACTCAGACAGGAATCAGCATCTTAAAAATGAAACCATGTGTTCTTGCTGAGTATTTTCATTTTGTTGTGTGGCCTATGGTTCATCCATTACAAAGGAGGGGGTAGGCTTTAGGACCTGTACTGTAGCCAGCCAGCAGGGGGAGTTTTGGCTTCACTCAGGATATTTGTTGTGGAAACTTTTTTTTCTCTGTATCAAGCGCAAACCAGTTGAGTTTAAATCAGTTGGTACCTAAAATTCCTTTTTACACAAAAATCTTAAATTTCTTCTTTGGATGTAACTTGAATTTAAAAGAGCCTTTCAAACAATGTCTGAAAACACTTTACTTGTATCGTTGTATTTCACTATTTTACCCCCTTATCAGTAACATTTACTGTGCCGTGCCCTACTTCTCCCACTTTTGGTAGATCAGACCAATCATTGTTGCCGATACATGTGTTAAAGCAACACTCTCAGAACAGTTACCATGACTTGTTACCCATTATCCAAGAGCTGTCAACTGATTTGGCACATTTTCCCAGATGACCCATTTTAGCTGACTTCACCCTTAAGTTACAAATGCAGTTGATCAAGAAAAGCAGAGTCTTGTCTTGTTTATCAGTGACCCAAAAATGTTCAGATTTAGCCGAAAAATCAAACTAGAAAAGTAGTTCGAAATCTGTTTTGTTGTTCCAAACTGCAGCTGCAATATGAGCTGACATTGAACTTTTAGACACTAGAAAGTCAATAATTGGAAATCCTTTCTGAATTTTAAATGTAACTTTTCTGATGTGAAGCCCACAAATGAACTCTGTAGCTGCTGTATCAGTCAGGTCCGTGAGTGATGCTGCCAAACCTTGTGTCAAAGCTCAGAGAGATCCAGATGTTTTCTGTGCAGAGTGAGAAACATCTGCCAGCTGACACACTCCAGGTTATTCTCTTCCATGCACACACACCCTGAACCATACTGTGTGTGGATGTGTGTGTGTGATGTATAAAGGCAGAGGCGTTGTCTGTGTGTTTTAACGTGTTTGGTATTTGTCAGCTGGTGATAATCAGAAATGAATGACACAGAGCAGACAGGAATGTCTGACAGGTGAGGATACTGTCAGTTTTTATCTAATCACAGTGGTTTTATCTGAGAGCGATAACACACAACGCCCTCTCCTCCCTCTCAGCATGGGTGAGGTCTGTCACTCCTGTCCTCACGTGAAACTCTGAAGACGGCAATAATGTGGGAAATTAGCCAAAAATGTTCCACTTTTTTGACTCGTACTCAAATAGCTGAAGGGCCAGAAATTCTTTCCTCTTAAGATGTGAATCAGTCTGCAGTCTGTTAACTTTGTTTTCTTCGATTCAGAAGTTCAAAGCTGCACTTTAAAGCAAGGAAACAAAATGTGTGACTGAAACAAGATGCTTTTAAATTTAATCACAGACATAGTTTGAGCTTTAAAAGCTATAGTGCGTAACTTTTATGTGTGTTGCAACTCATAGTGTCCATTAACTTTGGCATAAAGTGTAACTGTTTCTGAAGGTTGCAAAGCCAACAGTAAAAGCATAAGGTGCAAAGAGGCTGTACTGTAATGCACATCTGGACACGAAACACATGAAATGTTGCATGAGATGTTGTTGTGTGCAATGAAACGAAGATCCATTTGCACTGCAGAACTTCAGTGGCTTATTCAGATTAAGAGAAGCTGTGCACATTTATGCTCAGGGCACACTATTATTAGTTTCTGCAATACTGGACAGGCCAATAATGTTGGATAAGCTCTAATGTTAACAAAAGTCCTGTGTGCTTAACATCAAAGGCAGATAGGTTGTAAACTTATACAGTATTTACTTATTTTTATTTAAATACATTTTCTCTAGTTTAACAGTTGTGCTTGAGCATGTGAGTCTGTTTCTGCGTGTAAAAGAGGGAGTGCACATCAATGCACATGATGGAGAGCTTGGGGGTCATCTCAGGGTTATAAATGGTAAAAGTTTTGGATCTGTGCAGGGCTGAGGTGAAGCAGGCATGTGAGGAAACAGAGGTAGGGGTGTCTTTGTCTTTTGGTATCCTCAGGTTGCTCTCATACTCCAAGCATTAACATGATATAAGTAGACGAGAGAAGGAAAAGCTTACACTCTCTAGGTCAATGTTTGATTCTTATATGTTGAATTTCTAAAGCTGATGTCAATGCCAAACCATAGATGTCTGCTAATAACATTTTAATGGCCTCATTGTAAGTCTGTGGCCTGTTTTAATAAGATAATGTGCAGCATGAGGCTTATATGACCAACAGACACTCTTTTCATGTACTGTCCCCACATATTTTATAATTCAACTTTAATTTGAAAAAACTGTGGAGGAAATGCTTTCAGTATGAAGATCCTGGATGTTGCATTGCGATCAAACGTGCCTCCCTGAAGTCTGTGACACTGAGCAGACACAGGAGCTGCAAATAGTGTGTAAGAGAGAGGAATTATGTGTGTGTTTGCGAAAGAAGGCTCAGCCTACACAATAAATTGGAGATTTCTATTAAAAACATGCAGATAGAGATGCTTTGTCTCCTCTGTTGGCATTTATTTTTGAGTATGTGAGAGTTGATTTAGAGACACCAGAGCTTCTGGGAGAGATAGATGGCAACAGGAATAATGTACTTAAAAGCTTTTGGCCTCCATGTAAGCTAAATAGGGCTTGAGATATCCAAATATGGAGCTATGAAGTTATTTTTAGACATTACTGTTATTTATTTGACTTTTTAATGATGTATGAAGGCTCATACTGACATGTTACAGTGCGGGCAGAAAGTGAAGTAACACATGTTTTCATTAATCCATCATAATCCAACCTGGCTCACAGTCCAGCTCCCTCAGGGTTTTATTCAATGATCGAAGTTTTTCCATCACTGGGTGAGTCATTTATTGAATCACAGTGCTTAGACTGTATGTTTGTACTGTATCTGTATTTTGTTTGACAGTAAAAGTCTTTATCTGTGTTTTCCTCAGCAAAGAGGAAAAGTTGGCACCACACAAACCACTGTATCGTCTGAAGAATAATTCACCATAAAAACCCTCAAACTTGAAGCAGTGCAAGAGGGGAAATCTTCTGGTTAATTACACCCAAACATACAGAGATTTACTTTTGAATTATTTTTTCCTTTAACAAGAAATCTCTGTTTCATAAGCCCTTTGGCACTTGAACTCCTGACATTTTCAGGCCCCAATGTTTTGAAAGACCTTTCACAAATGCATTAAAAACACTTTCAAGTTGGGCCATATACTCTGACTGGAGGTTTGCTCAACTTAACAATTAGATGTAGATGTTGTTTGTTGGCACCAGAATTGTTGTGAAGTTATCAATCTTTGTATTAATACAGACCCAAAACACTGTTTTCTAAACTGAAGTGCGGCCTGGGCTATGGCTTCAGTGTCTACTGGGAAGATACTGTAATGCTGTACTACCCAGATCTAAACAAGCACAGATGACAGATGTCTTATCATAGTTGATTTTTTTACCTGCAGACTCTGTGATCCCATGTTTAGCTGTGCTAAATTATGGGCTCAGTTTTGATAGTTTTTTGAATGTTTTATTACTTTTGGATGAGTCTTTTAGTCAATTATATGACTAGGAAACTCGTCACTTAAAGGTAAAGATGAGAAAATATTCAGAAAACAGTCAAAATCACTCATTATTTCATAGACTTGCTCTTCTGGGATATTGTCTGTTTTTCTTCCTTTCTTTATGCTCATTTATCTCTGGGCCTTAGGTCTCTGTTTATGTATTTGGGTTCCTGTGTTGCCTGGTTCTGTTTTGGGTCATTATGGTTTGTTTAGATTATACTGGATTTTTATGGGATGTTTCTTGGATAATATGATATGTTTCTACTCTCTTAATGTGTCCGCTGGGTAATTCTGTTATTTGGAAGAATTTTTTATAGGTTTGGGTTTTGTTTTATTTATGTAAATTGTGGAAGCGCTTTGCAAGTTGCTGTTTTGTAGAAGTGCTGTACAGAAAAGTTATTATTCAAATAAAGGGTGGTATTTCTTGAATGGATAAAAACAAAGATTGCAAAGTCTGTGGGTAACAGAAGCTAAATTGGCATGTATAAGTATGGCTAGCAGCAGCAGCCTCTGGTCCTCCTTACAGGTTACTGTCCTCCTGCCTGAGCTGGTTACTCGTTGAGTTCGTCCAGAGGTTATGTTTCGGTTTGACCTAAAACATCCTACATACAACTTCATCACTGTTTCCCTGATCAAAATACAGAAAAACCTCGCCAGGCTATAAGAAACAATCTATCAACTGTGCTTGCTTACATATAGTATGATAGTGGACATTTACTGGAGCTAAAGGATTGCAGTTGATCGCTATGTGACAGCTTGGGCACAACATGTGACAGACATTCACAGAGTTCTAAAATAAGATGATGTTAATCATTTGTTTGCTTGAAATGCTAGTGCAAAGTAGTGAGGGTGAAACTCCTGAACTATTATGTTGACTCAACAGAGCAAATTAATTTTTGCTGCAGCTCAAAATTTGACACAGCCAGTTGAAAACAATCTGTTTTTTTCTTCATATCCTTACATGAGATTCAAGAAGTGGTAAACAATTGTGCGACAACAAGCTGTCAAATGCAGTTCATTGCTCAGTACCGTTTCCCTCAGATTTGAGACAAAAAAATCTTAAGAGTAGATTTTTACCTGCTAGCACACATAGGAAGCCCATGCTCTCACCTAGAACACACACACTCAGTTTTAATGAAGCGAGTCCCGTTTTAATCAGCGTCCTGATTGCAGGTAATCAGTGTTAATCTAAGGGTACAATCAATCACACACACACTCACAGATGTTGGACAGACTGGTACTCCCTCCTCTTTTCTTTCACGTTTATGTTCCCTTTAAAAATTCAAGGCCTTGTGTTATTGCTCTGACTCTAATCCTCTCACATTCACATCCCTCTATCACGCTCACAACCACACAAAACTCTTTTGTGCTGCACAGGTGTTCGGCACGCACCCAGCTCTCTCTGTGCTTTTTGTTCTGCCGTAAATCCTTAACAAATGTTTCCCATTATCCAGACCACTTTCTGTCTTCTATCTCACACACAGACACTCCAGCCAGCCACACACACGCACGCACGCACGCACGCGCACACACACACACTGTCATGCTTAGTTGGGCTTGTGCTCTCTGGGAGGGTGGTGGAAGTGATCCTGATGATTGGACTGTAACACAAAGTGACTGAGGAAATGAGCAGTAAGGCATCTTTGTGAGAAAAACCAAGAATATCACTGACAGTTAGTGGGACGCTCATCAGAAACCAAGAGCGCAGACTGGGAATTTGACTCTGTTTTTAAGTTTATACTGTTAAACTATGAGAGACAAATGAGAGATTGGTGGTTTATGTAGACTTACATTACATGCTTTATTTCACTAAGTGGTTAGCTGCACAGATTTTTCTGTTCTTGGAGGTCCTTGAAGGCAAAATGGTTATTATTAAAATGAATGAATTAATTAAATGTTCATTTTTTTACCTTTGAGATTTGATTATAAAATGTGCAGTTTTTTCCAGATACAGCTTGTGCAGTTAAGTGCTCGCTTTACATTGTTCACTCATCATCATTTACTGCACATGCTGTCTACTGTGTGTGATTGTCCAAGTATGGCACCTACTGCCATGATGAAGAAAAACTGACGCCAATGTTAGACTCCACATACAAACACAGTTTTGGCCTGATCCTGCAAAGTTTGGGATTTATGGGACCTGTTGGACGATTGTTGTATCCCACATGCTGTGACACCATGAACAATAGTCAAAACCACATCCAGGACACCTCATAACCTCTCGACATAAAGTCCAATAAGTTTGATCGCCACTCTGTCTTATATGATGACCAATGGCATAAATGGACAATATGGCAAGTTGTTGAGCTCTGGCAACAGCATCCCTGCTTTTACGGTGTGGTGTCCAGAGATGGTCACAGGAGACAGATCGTTTACTGTTGCTATATATTGTATGCACAGACAGAAAGAAATAGCAGATGGACTTCTGCAATAGTAGTCAATGTTGAGTGACTACCATTAGCATGTAAAGCTAGTGTATTATTATCCATGAATTATAAGGATTAGACAGACAAACAAATGGAGAGGAGCCTACACGCTAGTTCAGACAGTCAACTCCAGCTGCATCCTTCCACTTGGGCACTCCATATGCTGCTCCACATTTTCAGCCCTACTGCCACCTCAGCATCCACCTTCAGGCACCAACTAGGGGATCCTATCTCTTTACTCCTCCATTTCTACATGAAAGTTAAACTTCTAGGAGTAATAAAGTCAGAGCTCAGATGCTATTATAAACGGTGAAAGTATAAACTTGAGTTGTCTGTAAACAATTACTGCCAACCAATATATACTGTATTTCAGTCAATCTTCTTTCCGAAAGGTTTTATGTTTTGATTTTTGAAATTTCAAGTTCAAAGTGTAGACACTAGTGAGCACTAACTGGGTGGCCAGAAGAGGAGAGGATGACATGCACCTTGTGATCGCATCTGCTTGCATCACGGACCTTTTGACCTGACTAACCCTGACCTAACCCCCCCAGACACACACACAAACACACTCCTCCAAATTACCCCTTCTTAAGATGTTCAGAGGTCATGACCTTTTTTCCATCAACCAATCAGCAGAAATCCAGACCACTGATGGCCAATCAGAATCAATCAACATCAACTCTTCTCCTTAATTAGAGGAAATACAACATTCATCCATTTAAGAGAACTTCATCCAGAGACAGTGAAGCTTTGGGAATCAAATATTCATCAGGAGTCTGACTGTGCTCATGTTTCAAACAATTTATCTTCGCCCTCACTAACAGAGTCAATTCTGGTGCGGAAAGGCTGATCTCTTACACAATTTAATGCACCATTACTGAGGACGGATGCAAAACTTCAGAGCAGAAAATAACCGATTTGAACACACGAAAGCATTTGTTTTCTTCTCATCTTCAGAGTTATTTTACATCATAACTTCAAAGTTATTTAACGTCATATCCCCTGAGGGAGAGGTCTGTGAGATACCTCCTGCTGAGGCCTCTCATCGCTCAGTTTTCTGTTGTTGGATCTCATGATGGATGGGATCTACAGGGATCAGTGACGTAGAGCAGAGTCCATAAATTGAAACCCTTCCTTCCTTTGATTGTCTCCACATTTGTCCCACCCAGAGCCGATGGCTTTAGCTGGCACCCAACTGAATATAGACAGAAGTATAGATCGGATGTATTTCTTATGTGTATCTCTTGGTTCTCAAAAGGTATCTCCTTTGAATCGCATTAGAAAAATCTATGAATTATCCATTTAAAAATTATGATAAAAAATTCAGATATCTAAAATCTTAGTCTAAAGCTCAGTGGTAATTTCTAGTACGTTTGATGTCCATCATAGTATCACCCGACCCTTTGATGCATTTGACTGTTGGGAGGAGGTAGACTGAGATTTGTTGTGAGATAAAGCGACTTTAACATGCACAGGACAAGATAAGCAAGGAGATCAGAGTTTTAACCTTGTCAACAGGAAGTTTAAAACTGACACAAGTAGAAAAGTCATCATAAGAGTCATGATGATTAAGGTACAGATACTGCAGGGGGTCAAAGGTAACAGCCTACAGACTGGCACTTATTCCATGCTGATTTACACCATGTATTTTTTGCACTTTGCACAGCACCCATACACATGGATTGAAGTCATCGTGTATGTAGGAGAGGGTTGTCTCCATGAAAAATGAGCTGTGAAGATCTGAACTTCACCGTGAAACTGACACAACAGCCGCTGTTTGATCAGATTATAAATGAAGAAGAGCCGGAGACTTTATCCAAACTGTATGTTTTCACTGAGGAAAATGTGCTGCAGAAACATTTGGAACAGTTTAGCCACACTTCATGAAAAACTCTAAAAAGTAACTGTGATGAAAGTGAAGCTGCTTTGCTTATGCGGGCAATATTCTTATGTTGTTTTCAGACTAAGGGTTAGTTTGTTGTCATCAAGTTATGTTTCTTTACACACCACTGAATTTAAAACTACTGTACTAAAGTTTGATCTGAAGTGTTAAAATGAGAGGAAAAAAATCATCTGGAGCCACATAGGCAGATTTTGGGTGGACAGTTATTGATTCACACTTTTAATTTTCCGTTATATCATCCGAGGGGAAAAGACAGAAGACTCAAAGATAAGCCACAAGAGTTGAAAATAATCAATCAAAAGAGGAGGACCCTTACAAAAATTGTCTAACGGCCTTTTACTCCTCCTTTTTTTTGTGTCAGACGGATCACTTTAACTCTGGCTTCATGTTCAGGTTTTAAGTGTGACCAAGTGTGATTAATGGTAGTACATATGGACCTGACCACATCGCTCTACAGTTGATGTTTCCCATGATACTCTCCTGTACTTTCCCTGGCTGGTTGGCGAGCAGAAACTCTTGTTGTCAGCTCTGATGAAAGCAGAAAGAGCGTCTGTGATTTATTCCTTTTTAAATGTTTTTCACTGCCGCTGAGTTGTGACAAATGTGCCGTGCTGCATTCAAAGACACAACTTCTTTTAAAGTCACTCTGCAGGACGCACAGCGGCGTCTCTGTTCACATTAAACCGCAGATTCACAGTGTGGGGTCTGCTCCGTGTACTCGCAGGCAGAGGCTGGATGTCATGACCGTCTCTTGGAGTTTCATGGTTAATTTCCTTCGCTCATTCAGGTGATTATTTGCAGCACAGAGAGGTCAACTGAGCTGACTCACAGGGCGGTTTCAGCGGCAGGAGAACTCAGGGAGCTTCAAGGTTAATCAGTTGTTTTTACTCAAGTTCACATTTACAGCCAGAGTTCAGGGATTTACCTTCAGTCGACCCGGATTCAACAAATGTATCACAGATGGAGAACTTAGACTAAATGGAGACCAGTATAACCAAGGACTTTTTCTTCTTATGAAAACTGATTTTTATTAAAGAAACATCAGTCAATCAGCCATCTTTAATGTTGCATCAAATCATGATCAAATATATCTTGGAAGGCTTTACAGAAATAACAAGTTTAGACAAGTCATTGCTATCTTTTATGAGCAAAAAAAAAACTTTCTTTGAAAAACTTTTTAGAAACTTTTGGTGCAAAGCAAACTGCTGGAACTGAAAAAATGAAATAGAGGAAGAGACAGATGAGGAAAGATGAATAGAGACACAAAAACACAACAACCAAAACAGTTAAAACCCACTGACATCTGGTTTCCACTTATCTAACTGGTGTCTGTAGATCTGTAAATCTATGGCTGATTCCTTAAGTATCCTACTCAGCGAAGAGTGATTCTTTACAGATGGAACGCAACCTGATAGAAACTACCTGTCACCATGGGGAAGAGGCTCCTTTCACCTGATAACAAATCTGATTGTGTCTCATTTCAAAGAAGTTAAAACCTTTTTGCAAAGTTACACTACCCAGACTCACAAACCGGTAGACCTCATAATCCAGTTTTTTTTTTATCACACAAGTTTACTTAACCATTAACACAGGCAAGTGAACAGAAATAAATGCACCGTGACACTCCAACTTAACTCCAAACTAGAAAAATAGTTTTTGTCTATTTCTTGTGCAAAATGTTTCATTAGACTTGATATGAACCTGACAAACATCTTATTTCAAAATATTATAGGCCCAAAATAATATTCCTACTGCTTATCAATTAATTTTTTTAAATATGACAGAAAACCTTGTAGAAATAAAGGGACTTTCAGTTAACTCGTCTCTCTGCGCACATGTTGATGTGAAATTAGGTGTTATGGCTGTCTGTCGCATCTGTTGCATACAGCTGCTTATAATAGACTCATGGTGATAATTGCAGAGTATTTAATGTCTATGTACAAGATTTGAAGTCAGCTGCATGCTTGAATGATATGGCATTGATGAATTCAAAGGTCAAAGGTTACTTTATTTGTACCCTCAGGTAAATTTTGTTAGCGGTGAATCACATGTATGACAGTAGACGAACAAACAGCACAGTACATGCAACAGGACAGACATATAAAGTGACAACAGTGCTCGGGGGTAAGAGATTATAAAGAATCAAATAAGACCAAATAAAACTCAGTAAAATCAAATACAAACCAACAGCGCTCGAGGTTTCTTCCATGTGTTTATGTGCCCAGTGGTTGATGGAATAAAACTATTTTTGCACCACTTGGTTTTACAGGCTGGTACTTTGAGCCTCCTAAGACACGGACATCAGACAGCAGATGATTATTCTCATCATATTTGAAAGTCTCGTTATCTATGGAAGAAGTTGGGAGTGGAGACATTTTGGTAAATTTGCTCCAAAACTGACTTGAAAAGTAAAATTTATTTTGCAGTGAATCACTTTTTGTGTTTAAAAATGCAAATGGTTCCCCTGCATGTGAAAAATGATCACTGAGTAATCATTTGACCACTAATGTAGAAAGAAATGGGAAAAAAAGTGTGAGGTCAGTTGGAGAGTTTAACTATAAAATGGGGAAAACACTAAGAAAACATGAAACTTAATCACCGCAGAGGACTATGGCCAGAAAAAACACCTTTTGGACTGCATTAACAGTATTGCTGGTATAGAGCTATACATCTTTCCAGATGAGAAATATTTCAGAAACCCAGTCATTTGCCCTTCTTGCTCCGGTTCCTGTTCGCTGTGGTGAAGGCCGAGCTGACAGCGTTACAGAACAAACAGAGCAGCAAGGGAGCAGCGGGCCGAGGCTGAGCTTCAGGGTTAATTTGCCCTGCTTGTTCAGGTCGTTTTCTGCCTGCTTTAACCCGAATCTCCGGGGACACCAGAGGCGAACGCTCTGCAGGCAGGCTGATGAACTGCTGCTGGTGCATGTGTGTGACTGTGTGGCTGTGTTTGCATTAGGGGGTTATTGATGGTGAGATGATTAACTTTAGGAAAAAGTGGCACGACTGCATGAGAAAAGTATTAATTTTGAGGATGTTTCCTGCATTCGAAGTTTAAAAAGTATCAAAAGTTTGGATTCTCGCTGTGCACAACAGGCCCCACAGTGTTTATTTAAAGTCTTTTCTCTCCCTGTCTTTTAGATCTGAAGAACGGTTCAGCAGTTTTCTGGAAGGGGGGAGTCAGCGGGGGATACCAGGTCTTGTTACTGGATGAGGATCAAGGATGGCTGCTTATTGGAGGGAAGGACCACATCTACCTGCTGAGGCCTGACAGCCTGGATCAGCCCACGCAGACAGTGAGATGTTAAACTAGGCTGATGATTTATGCATCTAAATATTTGATTCATTGCCATTTCACCCTCCAAAAACAGAAAAATAAAACCTTACTCTTGGAATGTTGCAGTGAATTATGGGACATTTGTTTGTCTTTGCTTTATCCTTGAATCAGATCCACTGGCCCGCTGCAAGAGAAGATGTGAAGCACTGCATAATGGCAGGGAAAAACCCAGAGGTGAGTGTTTCTGAGGCACAATGAACTCAGTCAAATTTTCCCTGTTATGTTTGTGGGGCATTTTATGGATTTTACTTTCATTTCATTTTCAGTCCAGATGAGCTAAACTTTTGTTTAGTTCTTCTTTCAGTCAGAAAGTTTGAAGTTTGGGTTAATGCACATACTTGCTTTACAGCTGTGAGATAAACCTGGGGCTAACACTAGCTTATCGTTGGATAAACACTTGAAAGAGAGAGGAAACAATTGGCCCAACTTGGTCCAAAAATTTACCTCCAAGCAACCTTAATGTTCAGTAAATACCACTTTATATCCTGTGTGTAAAACACTGTAACCCTGAAATGTAAAACCACTAATGAATAGTTTTATGAGAGGCTGTAGTCCAAGACTCTTTCTTGGCCTTGTCCCATATTCTCCTGGAGTCTGCATTTGCCAAGACTTTGTCCAACAAATCTTCCATGTCAAACAATGCGATGTTGGTTTAGTGTTTTTTGTGCTTTAGAGCGGCTCTTGTGTCTGTTTCACTGGGCTGAGCCAGGCTGGCTGTTTATTCTCTGTTTACCGTCTCTATGCTAAGCTAAGTTAGCAGGCTTTGGGTAGTGGCTTCATATTTACTCAGTGTGCACAAGAGTAGTGATAAATGTCTCATACCAAGTACCTCTGTACAATGAGACATGCTTGTATTTGCATTATTTCTAATACTTGAAAAATAACATACTGATTTATCTTTTTCTTCACAGACTGAGTGTGCAAACTTTGTGCGGCTGCTGCAGCCTTATAATAAAACACGCATTTATGCCTGTGGGACCGGGGCCTTTCACCCACAATGTACATACCTGGACCTGGGTCACAACACAGAGGTAAGAAGGGAGTCCTACAACACCTCTTCCTGAGTTTACACTATCTACAGTATGATAAATGTTGCTGTGGCACAGTTTTCAAGCCTGGTTGCAGTATTGACATAACTGACTCAGTTTTTCTTTTGATCAGCCGACTAGACACAAGTCTTTAGTTTCTTCGCAAATGGTTTCAGTGTGCCCACCTGTCGGTTGAGTTGGCTGGGCCTCTCATTCGCTAATCTCATAATCTTAATATCTTTGTAATGAAGGGGCAAAAATGTTAGTCCCCATTCAGTGGGTGCCATGATAATGCTGAACAAGTTAGACCAAAACCATAATTTGAACCAGACTTTGAACATGTTCAGATATCACAATATGATACGATAAGATAGGATACAAGATGATGCGATGCAACGTGCTACGATAGAATACGGTACGATGCACTTCTTTGTTCCCTGGGGAAATTTATCTTGGACTTAAGTCCTGCTCAAGGTTATTTGTAGCCATAATTGTAGGAATAAATAAAAGAAAGTTAAAAACTAGCAGGAACTCATACACAAACAGAGCATATCTAGGACACTACAGCACACATATTGCACAAGAGGACGTCACACAAAAGATGAAGAGGAAGAGCAGCCACACAGTCGTCAGTACAGAGGTCATCCTCCTCGCATGGTCAGCTGAGGTTCAGTTCTGACTTGAGGCTCTTTTCTTATGACAAACTATCCAATCTGTTCCCGTATTTCTCGCCCTATCAACTATCAAAATTAAATATCAAAACGAACGCCTCGAGTAAAAACTGAGATGTCAGTATCTATAATTGTGCATAGGTACTTTTTTTTAGACAAACTTCAAATATTGACAGTTTTACATCAAGCAAAAACCATAATGGGAAGAGAATAGAAAACTCTTTCAAACTGCAGAGTTACTGAAAAGGATCTGCTGTTTTAAAACTTCTTTCAACTGAGATACGTATAGGTCAAATAAAAATTGATATAATAAAATGTGATACATTTTTATTAGTTTTATTTAAGTTTGAAACATAAGAAAGCCCAAAAGTTCATAAAAATCTAATCAGATATAAGTTTTTTCAAGCTCAGATGAATCTTGACCAAAATCTGAGCTTGACCTTAAAATTATTTAACCTCAGGACTGAAATAAAACATTAACAATCTCTGTGGGAGTTTTCCCACAAATAAAAGGACACAAAAATGGATTTTCCTTCTTTCTTTCTCTTGGCTATTTTCTGAAACACCACAGTTTACAAGAAAATAACATTATGCATCTCAAGATATCCTTTTACTTTCAATGCAGTTACCATAAAACTCTGTTACGGGGGTGCAAAAAAACTGTAAGAACTATCATGTTTAATGTGGTAACTTTGAATCAGCCTTTATAGAGCTCTCACTGTGAGCTAATGATCAACAATCAAACGAGCCTGAATCCATCAGAGGAGAGTACGAGCCAAGAGTCAGCTCCGTCTTTTTCTATAGGTCATTCTGAGTGTGTGTGGTCTCTCCATCACCCTTCTCTCACTCTCTCTCTTTATATTGCTCCCCTTTCTCTCTCTCTCTCTCTCTCTTTATATCTCTCTCCCTCTCTCTCTCTCTCTACTGTAGGAGCCTCAGTTCATGTTGTCTCAGGTTGAGGAGTCGGGCAGAGGAAAATGTCCTTTCAGTCCAAGGGAGCCCTTCACTGCTCGACTGACTGGTAGGTCTCATGCAGTCCACCCACACACAGTCTGGATACATTAAATCATTTTGTGTCACTCTTTAGCAGCCGTCTTCATATTTCTGGTGACTCTTTATCCTCTCCGCCATACAATCCCTCCTCTGTGTCAGCAGATCGTCCGTTCAGCTATGTGGTGTGTGGTCTGCTTCATTTCTTTCTCATTCTGACGTCAGCTGTGACATTTAAGTCATAAAACACATTAGCTACACGTAGATCCTCCATTAAATCCACTTTAAGTTGTCAGACTGCGCTTTTACTATATGGTAGTTGTGTCAGAGTTGACAGCTCCAGAAAGAGGAGCTCAGTTCTCCAGTTACAACAGACATAACCTGGACTGTCTGAAACCCTCAGGGTTAAATTTAGCGTTTTATTCGGTGATTTGGAGTTTGGAAATTGTTTTAGGGGGTGTGCTAGTTCAATTTTCAAAAATATAGACCATAAATATAAAGTTACTGTGGTTACATTTTTTTATTTTCTGTTTTAAAGTGAAACACCTTTAAACAGACAGACCTTTAAAGGGAGTGCAGTGGAGTTTCACAGCTCAAGGAAGAACATTTATGATTATTACTTCATGGAAATGCAATCAGACCGAGACACTAAGGCAGAAGAACTACCACGTCTGTAGTGCAAAATGATTATTATGATGATTATTACTTCAAGGAAATGATCCGCTGCACTCGTGATAGACTCGTCCGCTGAAGAGTGGCTTTTTGGTTGAGGTGCGCGCTGGGAGTGATAGACCGCTGTGTATTGCTATCGTGTGGTCGTTACTAAAGTCGGTAAAACTAGAGAAGCAAGCAGTCGGCAACAGTCATCTCTCGAAGGGGCGTCTAACTCGGTGTTACAGTATGTTTGACCCTAACTTAATTTTACACCAGAATATCCCTTTAAAAAAGGATAATCTTTGAGATCAACTACAATTACAGACAAATGATTCCAGCATTATTAAAATGTGTCATGTTAAATATAAGGTCTAACAATAGAGTCATTTACACATGGAGAAATGGAGGAAAGAACTGACCATATCTGACACATTTTTGTGATATAGGCCTTTGTTATGGATCATAACTCCATCATGTCAGTTATGATAATCAGGCAACAGCTGCGCTAATCATCACAGACCATTAACATCAGCAAATACACTGTTTTAAAAAATAAATACCTGCTAAATGACTGGAAATGAACTTGAAAATGCATCAACTGATCATAAATCAAGGTACAAAATGACTAATCATCAAAATATACTTCTGAGGAACATTTCAGTCATCTGTAAAGGTTAATCTCTGTAAAGGAGGACTTTTTATGAAGGCTTGTCTGATAGAAAGCTTAAACTCCACAGGTTCTCCCACAGTCTAATTATATTGTGATAAAAAGTATAGTCACATAGACAGTAAAATAAAAAGTACTAAAAGTAGGTGTAAATTTAAGTTATGGTCCAACACACTGTAACACTGAGTTAGACATCCCCTTGAGAGATGAATGTTGTCGACTGCTTGCTTCTCAAGTTATACTAACTTCAGTAACGGCCACACAATAGCAATACACAGCGGTCTACATCTCCACGCGCAAACGTCAACCAAAATGCCACTCTATAGCCACAAATAATGCTCAGAACAGCACCTAACTTCATCAATAGTACATATAGGGTCCCAGCCATCGTACTAGCCACCAAACATCTTTTTAGCTTTGCCTAATTTATTTAGCAATGAGACTAAACACAACTCACGCACTGTCCTCTAGCAGCTGCTTGTTTGTGGGGGAGCCCTGATGAGTCGATCACCGAGTGCAGTGGTACAACTTGATAAGCAAGCCGTTGTCAACATTTATCTCTCAAGGGGGTGTCTAACTAGATGTTATGGTGTGTTTAACCATAACTTAAATTTATGCTGGAATATCCCTTTAAAACCATAAATCAACACATGAGCTCATCACTCTGCATCCATCCAAAGGTTGTCTCGAACAAAAAAAGGAAAATTAAAAACATCTGTATTCATTCATTTACTTCAACAACAAATGCCCATCTCTAACACAATAGGTGATGGTCCTCATGGGAAATGCAGTTTTCAATTTCAAAAGATGTCCAAAAGAGTCGCCAGGAGTCACAAAACACATGAAAACTCCCCACAGTGCCTTTAATATAACCAGTCTTGCAAACACCTGTAAGGATCAAAAGATGAAGCTTGTAAAACAAACCCTGGGCTGAACAATTTTATGAATGCAGTATTTTTAAGCAGCTGCATGTTTTTGTATGGTTTTTTTATTTATAGCCTTTGCTCTTGATCCTTTTGTCTTATTTTAGACTCTAAAACATAATTGAAAAGGCATGTTACACAGTTATTGTGCAAGTTAAGAGGAGCTTTGGACTCAGAAAATACTGTACTGTATGATTTGTAATTTCTGAGAGGCTCAGAGGCAATATAATTTCATTTATGGGGCCATATATAGGATTCAAAAATATAATCGTGCAAAGATGTTGATGATAACTGTACAATAGCTGGGAAAAAAAGATGCTTTCACTTAAACATACGTCAACATTTAACAGGGGTTAAGTGAATTAGTCAACACTTTCAGCAGAAAATTGACTTTATTTTGGAATTATTTTGAATCATGTCATGTCATTGTTTTTGTTTAATGTTAAATGATAATCCAAAAAATGATAACAAGCTAGCACTTAATAGTTGAAATACTTTGTATGACTTTGTAGGAGATGTTTCGGGGCAGATATAGGAGACTCACGTATATGATTTCTGGGATATGATAGAAGACAGTAATAGATCCTCACTGTGTGATGAAAAAAACACCAGAGCAAAGGAGAAGGAGACTTTTTCAAATATGTGAAAATTTTGTGAATATTTTCTTCACAATAACATGATGAGGAAACAACATGGTGGAATAATTCAGTAATAAATCCAACCTTTGTGCTGTAAATGTTGCAACACTTTCTGTACTGTTCTGTAATGTAATTACTCCCTGAAGGAACTTTTATTACACAAAGACAGATTTATCGTTCTGTTCAATGCAAACATTGTTAAAGGCTGTATGAATTTGCTCAATGGTGGCGATAAAGGAATCGAAAGTAGGTCATTTTTGGATTTTTACACAGGTTTTCTTTCTTTTCTGTCTTTCTCTATAGATGGTGAACTTTATGCAGGGACTTCTGTCGATTTCATGGGGGCCAATGCTGCGATCTTTCGTTCATCTGTCCAGGGCAGCAGTCAACATTACATTCGGACTGAAGCCTACGATCAGAACTGGCTCAATGGTGAGAAGCAGCAGTCCGCTTTAAAGTTTGTTTTTTTTTCCTCACAATTAAGAGGCATCTGTGAAATAAGTACAAGTGCCAGCTGACTTTTTCTGACATGTCAATGAACATCAATTTTGCTTCTTAAAAACCTGTCCTTCTCAGAGCCAGAGTTTGTGGGCTCCTTCTCCATCCCTGACACCCACAGCTCGGATGACGACAAAGTCTACTTCTTCTTTAAGGAGAGGGCTGTGGAGGCTGGACAGTGGGACAAGAGGGTGTACAGCCGTGTGGCTCGAGTCTGCAAGGTAAGCTGAGAGACAGAAACAGATTATTTTTCAGTCAAAAGTAATACAAGATTTAGAGCAGCAGTCATATTGGGATGTATCTCAGTATGACAAGATAATCAGTCTGTTCCTCTCTGTGTTTGCATCTCACTTTCATAAGCATGATAAAACTCATGATAGATATGTTGTTTTCCTTGACTACCAACAGAAAACGACTGTTCACTTTTTTGTTACAGTGGATTTTTGCCTATCATATTGTTGATGTTGCATTTCAATACGTTGCAACTGTGTGCAACTGCTCACTTTAGCTTCAGCTCACTTGATGAGATATTCATAATATCTTTATATTTATATTTTCAATAAAACCTCCTATCAACATGTAGTGAACTAAACAAGCTAGTTAGGATATTCAGCAAGGTCCAGTAAAGAGGATTTTGCAGCTCCTTTCAGAGTAAAATCATGACGCATAGCTAAGATCGGTAAGCTTAGAGCAAGTAGTCTGCTGCTCTTCTTGAATAGCTCAGCTAGCATGTAGCCTAGTAAGCATGAGAGTTTAGCCAACAGTTTGAAATAAAACCAGTACTTATTTTGGCATATTATATATTTTCAAATGTTGCTAAAAGATCATGTAGCCAAAAGCTAAATGATTGCCGTGGTCAGCAAGCTAAGATGTTGATGCTATCGAATAGTCTAAGGGTTGTATACTATAGTCAAGCAGCAAACATTTAACTGTTCTTCGTAAAGTGGGTTTGGCTGCTGTTGTTTTTGTTTGTCAGTGAGTAAGATGTTTCTTTTGGAAATACAGTTGATTATTGAACATTTTAACTTGATGAGGAGGGACACTACAGTAGTCACCTAGCTGGCCTGAAAATCAAGCAGCAAATGTGAAAAAACATCCAACTGCTGCTTAATTTTTCTGAGAATTGTTGTTTGCTAGTAAGACTGTGTTTTGATAAGCTATCTAATGACAAGGCTTGACTAGAAAATTAACAAGTATTAGGCTAATCAGCATAAAAAGACTTTACGTTCATTTTTAACATCCAAAATGATCACTCAGCTGTTTGAGTACAACAGGCAACATGAGCTAAATATGTGTCATACAGGCTGTTGAAGATGCAAGCTTTTCAAGGAACATATGATAACCAATTAGCATTTTTAGAGTTTAATGAAATAACATTTGCTAAATATTGAACAAGGTGTTCAAATTGTAGCAGAATTGTGAGTCAGAAAAGTTTTGTTTGTCCGTAATACTCGTAAATGTTTAAAACTGACAGTGGACATCATAACAGCTGCTCCTCAGCAAAGGATTAACTTTAGGATCCCAAAAAATCAGGTTTATTTCTCAAATTGTCTTTGACTCAATCAGTTAACACTGTTTCAGTCTGTCTTTTCATTTATTGGGAATGAGATAGTGAACAGGTTTTATAGTGTGAATATTCCCAGACAGGGTGTTGCAGGAAACTGTGAGGAAACACTGAAGTTCTATCTCACCCTGAAGAGGCTGATTTCTGTCATTATCTTTCCGACAGTATTCAACTCCACCCTGCCTATAACCCTCACATTTCTCTCTCTCTTCTCTTCATCCATCCATCCAGAATGATGTTGGAGGGAAGAGGAGCCTGATCAACCGCTGGACCACGTTCCTCAAAGCCAGACTGGTCTGTTCTGTCCCTGGTCCCTCTGGAGTGGACACACAGTTTGATGAGCTAGGTAATACTTACTCTCCTCCTCCTTTTCCTTCCTCCCTCGCAGCCTCTTCACACTCTTGTTTTATTGAACTTACTCAGACCTTTACTGATAAAATGTCCTGACTGTCTTCCAAGTTTCTCTTACTTAATCGTATTTTTTGTCCTTTGAGAAGGACAAGGTTCGATAAGCGGTGTTCCCTCCTTTCCTTCACTTGTCCTCTCACTCGCCTTCTTTAAATAATGACTGTAACTGTGTTTTAACAGTTGTGTGTGAATATTTGACATTTGCCTAATATGTTGAAAAAACTGAAGCCATGCACACACACAATTAAGAATCGATGTCAAGTTTTTCCTTTTGCTTTTGATCTTTTCAATCAGTCAGCTAATTAAACTTTGGTATTTCACAGTAACTTGAAGGCTGAAAACGTATTTAGTGATTGTTAAATTGTATTTGATTAAGACATAGACTTTGTTTGCTATGTTGAAATTAAAGCTGCCACTTTGTCTTTTTAGAGGACATCTTCATTCTGGAGAACAAAGACCCGCAAAACCCAACCATCTACGGTGTTTTCAGCACATCCAGGTGAGAAATAGTCAACCTCTTTATAAACTTTGTATTCTGTAGATATAATATGAAAACATTGTTAATTAAGTTAGTTTGATTGCACAGGCCGCACTGTTCAGTCTAAAACTAGAGAAGTTTTAAAAATTGTGTGATGAACCTCCCACCCCTTAAAGGAGACACAGAAAGTTTTATGTCCTAAGCCCACTGGGAGGATTTCACTCTTTTATTCATGCACACTAACCGCATGGCCGGCACGTGCACGCCCAGTGGGGTACAGGGTCAGAGGTCAAGTGAGGGTGGGTGTCAGGGCTAAAGGTGATGAGGCCCAGCTGGTTGTGTTATTGTAGCCCTGATGTGAAAAAGCAAACCCATCTCTGTTTTCGGTTCTGTCCTCCCATCCTTCCTCCCTTCCTATTTTATTCCTCCTCCTTTCCTGCCCTGTTCACTTGTATTTATCTCTTTAAATCTACATTTATGAATACTTCCCTCATGTAAACACTGAATTAAATGATTGTTAATCTTCTACACTTCTTCACTGCCTTTATCTGCCTCTTTAACTCTCGAACCCTTTCTATTATCAGCTTAATTGTTCCATCTCTATCAACCCCAGTAATCTCTCTTTTCTTTCTGCAGCTCCATATTCCGAGGTTCAGCAGTGTGTGTGTACTCCATGGCGTCAATACGAGCTGCTTTCAATGGACCGTTTGCCCATAAAGAAGGTCCAGACTATCGCTGGGTGGAGTACAAAGGTCGAATCCCCTACCCCAGACCTGGGACTGTGAGTATACTCTCTAACCTCCCTGTATGTTAGAAGTCAGGCTGTAATGCAGAGCTCTCACCCCCAAGAAACCAGGGTTTGTTTGATTCATGCTATTAAAAAAAAGTACATGCCTAAATGTGGCAAAACTGCTGTAAAAGTTCTTCACAGGAAGGTCAGTAAATTAGGCAATGTTTAGGAGTACCTTAAACCAGCAGCTGAAAGGTATCTTAAAATTGAAATTAAAAGTTTACTAAAAACTACCAACGACTACCAACCATCATCTTGAATAGTTGGCATTTTTTGTGCCTGTATTTTTGAAGGTAGGATCGGGCATAGACCAGGAAATATGGCGAAGGAGGAGTAAGTGACACGCTGGAAAAGGAGGTGAAATTAAACCCAGGCTGCCAAAGTGAAGCATAACCTCTTCAACTGTGTGACTTTTGCTTGGACCACTGGACCAGGGCAGCCCACAAAGTCACATATAAGCCAAACTTAAAAAACTCTAAAACAAAGGCTTTTGGGTACCTTTAAACTTGTACAATAGGCAAAGCTAAAAAGATGCTTGATGGCTAGTACTATGGTTGGGACCCTATATGTACTGTTGATGAAGTTAGGTGCTGTTCTGAGCATTATTTGTGGCTATAGAGTGGCGTTTTGGTTGACGTTTGTGTGTGGAGACGCAGGTCATTGCTGAAGTTAGTATAACTAGAGAAGCAAGCAGTTGGCAACATTCGTCTCTTGGGGGTGTCTAACTCGGTGTTATGGTGTGTTTGATCATAACTTAAATTTATGCCGGAATATCCCTTTAAACCAGACACTAAAGAGTACCCCTAAATAAGGTGCTGAAGGATAGCTTGTGCACTTTTGGAAAAAAATTACTTAGAAAAGTATAAACTATAGAGTATCTATTGCTTCTATTCTGTTGTAAACTAAAAAATCAAAAACATTTATTTTTATTTACTGCAATGCATAAAGAAAAACAGCAATCTTCTAGAAAAGAGAAGCTCACACAGAAACATACAGTTTATTTCTTTTTTCCTTCACCTGTACACCCAGGATCTGAGTTGTGTGCCTTCAAAACACCCTTAGAATTTTTAAAATAGGCAACATTGAAAAAGTTGCTTGCAGAGACAGTGATGAATCATCCAAACTGACATTGAATTCTGAATCCAGACTGTTTCTGTGTCTTTCACTTGTTTCTAAAATTTACGTTCGAGAAACTGTCACTGTGTTCAAACTGCAGGAGATGTGTAGAAAGCAGACATCTCTGAAATGAACAGATGGATTTCATCTGTTTGCAAAGAGAATGTGAAAAGTTATATTTCATGTATTTTAGTTACATGAACCCTATAGGTATAGGGTGAGGCGCTGACCACTTTCTTATTGAAGCTCACAGTCCATAACTCTCTTAAAACAAAGTGTTGACAGGATGGTTTTTATGTTTGTGTGAATAACTAAGAATTTCCTGTGAGATTAGACTCTGAACACACACATAACCTCTGTAATGAAAACAAGCTGATGAAGCTGTGAGAGGGTTAAACTCTGTGATTTAACACCCAGCAGTGAACTCCTCTGGGAAACCTCAACTTGTCAGGAAGGCGGAGGTTTTAGTGTTTGAGTGTGTCAGGTGTTATTTCACTCTCCCTGCAGGGGAATTTACCTCTCTGTGGAGTGGGTTTGCATCATGTGGTTGATTGAAGAAGAGGTCAGCCAAGTCAGTGTTTGTGCATGTGTGTGAGGATGGAGGAGAGGCAGGTTTGGGTCCAGCAGGATGGTTAAAAGAAAAATGAAAGAGTTATAGAGATGCTGCAGAGGTACACTACCATCAAAAATCACAAGAGTCTACAGCAGCCCAGAACAGCTGGGTTTCATTATTTAGATGCCGTTTCCTTAAAGGCAATTTAATTTTTCTTATCTGAAGATGTTTGAGGGGGTGTTTTCATGTAATATCAAATTTTAATAAATGATTTTCCCAGAAACCAAAAGATCAACATCTAGAAATAACAAGATAATTAACCAGATGGAAAAAACTTTGGTTTTCCTGACATAACTGAGTCATTACAGTGTTTTTGGATAGTGCAGCGCCCTAAAGGTCGATCATGTCGAAATCTGCACTTTCATTACTTCTTTATATGTTACTGCCTCATGCATGATCCTCCATGAACCGTGGCTCTGTAAAAGATAGTGATTCAAAATACCTGATTTCTTTGAAAACTCTCCAGTAATTCCTGGTTTATTCATCCCTGATGACAATGTTTTATCGTTCTTTTATTAAATCTATTGTTACATTCTCCTTCATTTGTTGGTTTCAATCTCTGAAAGTTAAAGTCAGAAACCTACTCAACAAGGTTGTCAGTATTAGCAGTACAATCATTGGGTCTGCACAACAACCTTTACAAGAACTCTTCAGCAAACAGCTGATTAAGAAAGCAAGCTCCATCTTGTCCGACTGCTCTTATCCCTTACATAAACAGTTTCAGTTTTTACCATCAGGTTCACTGCTTAGACTCCCATTTGCAAAGACGAACAGATATAAACACTCCTTTGTACCTTTCGCTGTTCTTTTAAATGCCAAGAGGAAAAGGTAATCAGGGTGAAATAGCCTTCCCTCTTAACTTATCTTGGGTCTGTATTACGGTTTGTAATGTATTATTATTTATCATGTCATTTGTTTTGTATATTTTGTCTTTTGTGCTTCTGTTTTTACAAAAATAATGCCCCCCTTGGGGACAAATAAATATAGTGATTGATTGACGTATCCCTTGAGCAGTTGACTCAGATGTTGTAATCGTCTGTTTGTTCATGTAAATGGATCCGGTCTCTATGCTGTGATCACTTCATGGATAATCACGAACATACAATATCCTAAAAAAACTTTGTAGGGCCAAAATTTTCTCTTTTTCTCCTCAGCCCATATCCTCAACCAAATATTACACTTGTTCTCTCTTTTCCCCCAGTGTCCCAGTGAGACCTATGACGCTCTCCATAAGTCCACCAAGGATTTCCCAGATGAGGTGGTGAGCTTCATGCGACAGCACCAGCTGATGTGGGAGCCTGTGATGCCTCTGGGCGGCAGACCCATCCTGACCCAAGTCAATGCTCCCTACATGCTGAAGAAGGTGGTGGTGGACAGAGTGGACGCTGAAGATGGACCTTATGATGTCTTACACCTTGGGACAGGTAAGAGAATGAGACAAGTGGAGGGGAGAAAAGAAGATGAGATAAATCTTAGATATTTACACAGACCAGAATTGGAGCAATATAAAGTAAACTATGTGGATTTCTCAAAATTAAAATCCCTAGAATAAAACAAAAAAGAGAGTTAACAGAAAAAGTAAGAAAGCCTGAAACAACTTTCTACCAAAACTGTTAAACATTTTCAAGATAAATCTGTCACTAATCTGAAGTTTGTTTACATTAAGGTCATGTTTTAAATGTTTTTAGGATGATATTTCTACTCTTTTTTCATCAAGCAGTTTGAAATAAGAATCAAGAAAACAATTTTCAAGCAGGAATTTAATTTGTAAACCAAAATAATTCGTTGCTTCCTCAAACTTTTTTTCTTAAAAAAATTGGACGTCTCTGCTCTGTTGCACTAAGCTATAAATGCACGAGTCTCTCAAACCCCAGCCTGGAGATCAGAGAGCCTGAGCGGGAAACAACAAGACAAATTTGAGTTAAAGCATCTTTCCACGTCATTAATGTGTCATCAGGGATGACTGAGTGCGCTTCATCTGTTCTTTTGTTGTGTGTAAACTTTGTGTGTTCATTCATTATCTCCTTAAAATACTTCTGGAGGTGAAAATACAGGACATTTATGTTTTATCCTGAAGCATCACTCCTGTCAGGGTGAGTGAGTTCTCAAGTGCGTCTGGTCTTTGTGTGTACATAAACATGTGTGAGTGTTTCCTCTTCTTCTGCAGTAACCAGATGTGTGAACGTGTGTGTGTGTGTGTGTGTGTGTGTGTGTGTGTGTGTGTGTATGTAGGTATAAGTGATTCTGTGTTTGACAGAGAGCATTTGTGTGTATGTGTGTGTGTGATAAATGGTGGAGTCATTTAACAGCTGGTGACAGGCTAAGGGTTCAGAGGTGCTCCCACAGCTCCATATATCTCCTCTAAGTGGATTCCTCTTTAACATCTCTCATCTCCCCATCAGCTGCACATTTACCTGTCTGATTAATGCTTTTCTGCTCTTTCAAGTGCTCTGATTTTAAAATCCTACCACCATGATGGATTTTTTGGGACTCATCCTCCCCTGACTGAGATGTTTCTTCTCATCAGATAGATAATCTTTTATGTGTTTAAACAGTAAAACTAAATAATAGACTCAGCCACGTGCTTACGCCAAGGTGGTTTATTCTAAAAGTGAGATATACCTTTGAAAAAGGGGCAGGCGACTCTCAGGCAGGCACTTGTTGGATTTTAGTTTTTCTACTGCCATTCGAAGCACTACCTAATCGCTATCATGCAGATCACACAAGTTTTCATTGGTTGTATTTGATCAATCATTTCATGCAGCCTCAAAAAAGTCTCTTTGAAATTCTGGGATAGGAAGGTATTTTTAAACCCTGCAAAAAACTGTCCCGTATTGCTTCAACCTCAGACCGCAGCAGCTGCAATGGTTGCAAATCTTTGTCCACAGAAGGTGCTCTGATTTACCACTGAAAGTTTCATCTTAATCCAAGTTAAACTACTTTAAAGAAATGATCCTGACAGACTTAAAATCATTGATGGCCGTATTACAGCTATTCCAGTCAAAACGGGTACATTTTTCAAACATGAATAAAAAGAAATATGTTAGTTTATAAGAAATATCATTTAAATAGTTCAAGACAACATTGAAACTCTTAATGTTTATTGATTTAGGGAAGTTTTATCTTTTTTTATTCTGTTGCTACCAGCACATTTCAGAAAAGTTGGGAGGTATACAATGAAACAGATAGGAAGTTTTGTAATGCCAAAAAGGAAACAAATGCCTGGAGGAACATGCATGTCCTAACTAAAAAGTGAGATTTGAAACATTACTGGGTATGTAAAGGTCACCCCTGTAAAGCTAAGTTTGTCAGAGGTCCAGATTTTAAGAGGTTCACCACACTGTGAGAGACTTTGTGGGCATTTTCATAACATTTTAGGAATTATATTTCTCAGTGTATCAATGCAAAAAAACTTCCATCATCTACAGATAAGAATATATTAGATAAGAACCTGGAGAAATCACTGTACAAAAGGGAAAATAATACTGGATTGCTGGGATTTTGAGGACCACAGGTTGCACTGCATTAAACACAGACATGATTCTGTAGTGAAAATCACTGCATTGGCTCAAAATCCTCGTCAAAAAAACCCACTGCCTGTAAACACAGTTTGTCCCCGCATTAAGATAGACTGAGGTCACGTGGAAAACAGTTGTGTCGAAATCAAACTTGACGTTCTTTTTGGAATTTTTTGTCTGCACGTCTTTAGAGGAGGAGGATCAACTGGCCAATTATCAGCTAACAGTTCAAAGCGAGCATCTCTTATTGGACAGGGATCTTAAGTGTTCATGGTATGATTAGAAGGCTCCATTAATGCTGGACTATATATACAGGTCTAAGAGCAACAAAGTGTTGTCATAAGGAGTTTTGTAGCCCAGAGGTAAACATGCAAATTTTACATTTCACGATTTCATTATGGTCTTTGGTTTGGTTTTTCATTAAGATATTAGCTTTAATACTTTGCAAACATCATAATGGTCTCATAAACAAATGTCCAAAATGTTTTGGTTTTGAAGTTGTAGAAGATTAGACTTGAGTGACACATTTGAAACTCTAAAGTCAAGCATCGGCATGAACAAACTTACTGATTGGTCCAAGAGTAGACAATTCTCTTAAACTGTGGACAACGAAAAACTTTTGTGGCACAGCAGAGGTTAAAAACATCCCAAAGAAAAGAGAGACTTCTTCTACTTCCAGAGAACTTGATTAATCCATCAGCTGTTCAGAGACTGGTGAATGTTGACCTCCACTAACCAGAGGTCCTGAATATTAACCCAAAGGGGAAAAGGTGTGCTAATTAGAATTTAAATGTGAAAGCCTGATGATCCATGCTGGAGTAGTAGGACCTAAACTGAAGGTTCAAACAGAGGTGAAAATGTTTTACAAAACTATTTCAATGAGGAATTTTTTTTATTTTTTTATCACATTATCAACAGGAAGAGGGGAAAAAACATTTTATTCTCCTCTCATGTTATTATTGCTTTATTTCAAAGATTGCAGTTTTGTTCTTGCGCTGTAATGCCTTTGCTTTGATCATGATCTTGTTTTTTAAAAATGCATCCTTTCATATTTGTATTTTCACAGCTTCAGTCTTGAAATCTCAAGAATCTTTTTTCTTAAATGTGGTCCTGACACTCTCGTATTTGAAACTTTTCTTTTAAAAAAGTTTTTATTAAGGAGACCATTCATGATTCAGTGTAAATAACAAAACAAACACATAATAATACAAATATTATTCAAGTAAAAGCCCTAAATATGTTTCTCAACCATGCTCTCTTCCCAGCTGTTTCACTCCTCTCTTACTTTAAAGCTATCCAGACTCAATCTCACAGGTTTTTCTTTCTTAGACTAAGACTCAGAGTAAATTCTGGTTCCCTGCAGTAAGAGGACAGACACACAGAACCTGCAGGTTTAATCTGACTCTGTTTTAAAGGTCTCTGTTGGCCACAGACATCTACAGCTATAATAAGTCCATGTAGGGAAGGTTTGTTTGACAAACTCATCTGTGGACACGCACGTGTTTAAACACACACGCACGCACGCACGTTTCCCACAGAGAGATGTCTGAGGTTTATGAGGTTCAGTGGGAGCATCATGCCATTATATGTGTGAGCATGTGTGTGTGTGTATTTGTGCTCCTGTGTATGGTTTTAATCATATATGAATGTCCTCTCTCACACAGCATGTAGTTCTGCTGTAACAGCTGCTGTGTGTGTATTAGCTTAGATGTAAAAAAAAAAAAAACACATAAATTCTCCCTGAAGTCACTTTTACTGTGTGTGTGTGTGGAGTTACTGGATTCCTCCGTTACTGCAGTTACCACTATGGTATGTATCCTCTGTTACTATGACGACAGGCTAAAGAGCTTAAGATGTGTTTAAGGAAAGAGTATTTTAACTTTAAACAAACTGGAATAGAAACATGGTATTTTCTTCCTTAGGCTTTATTTGAGTCTGTTAATTTAGAAATACAAAAAATTGAGCTGGAAAAGATAGTTAACATATTAAGATCATGTAGCCTATTAAAAATAAAAATGAAATGAAATCCTTAGTTTTGTTTAACACAGTAGATTGTTTTGTCCCGCACTGACAGGCTGGTCGCAGCTCATTTTCCCTCAAAGAGAGTCTTTTACTCTATCAAATAACTTCAGTTCTGTAAGGATGCCATCAAAGTATTTTGTTTCTCCTCAGTTTTGTTCTAACCTAAAAAATTATACAGATCTTTTCAGGTGAATTTTATTTCTATAGCCAATCTTTTTCTTTCGTCCAAATATGAGAAAAAAGTTCTCACTGTTTTCATTTGTATCGCAATGCATGATGGGATACATTGAGTGATTTGTGAGCATTGGTTGATTTTATTTGTGTTTTGTATACATTAACAGGAATGAATGTTTTTCTGTATTTCAGATGACGGGAAGGTGGTGAAGGCCGTGTCGGTCATCAAAGATAACTGGGAAACAGAGGAGATCATTCTGGAGGAGCTGACCGTCTTCCAGGTGAGATAAAGCAGTCCTACAGTGGTCGATATCCCCACAGGTCGTCACAGGTCTGACCCACTCCAAAACATGAAATAGCCTACCTATGGTGGTCCACCGCACAAAACATAGTCATTTCACAAATCGTCTCTGAAATTGTGACGAGTAGTCTACGTTTCATCTGCCCAGTCTTTTCTGTGGGCAGATGTCAGCTCACGTGTCTGCCGTGTTTTTCTCCCTGCGTTAACGCCCCCTGTGGCAGGAAGCCGCTGCGGCCCATCTGCGCTGAGGGAAAATGTAAGCTGTGGAAAATGCTGCTAGGGTTTTTGTTTATCGTTTCTGGTTTTGAATACATGGTTTTCACCATGCCTTAGACCATAGAAAGATTTGGTTGAAGCAGAAAGTAATCTGGTCCAATATTGTCGGAAAAAATGGGGCAAAGTAGCAGGATGCTGCCACTGGTTGGGGTAGCTAAAGTTAAGCTCAGGTAAACAATTGCTGGGTTTTTATTCATAGTAATGATTTAAAAACATTGGTTTTGCCAGCCTGAGACCATGAAACATTTTGGTTGTGGAGTGGAAAGTAATCTCTCCAGTATTGTCGGAAAAGATGCGAAGCAAAGCAGCAAGATGCTGCTGTCTGCTGAGGTAAAGGCTGGCGGGGCTTTTATTTAATGCACCCATGTCACTAATTTAAGAGCCATTTTTGTGAACTGACTACGTGTTGCACAGTGGACCAATGTAGATAATCCACGTTTTGGAGTGAGACTGTGTTGGTCTGATTCCACACACAAACACACATGAGGCTCCACAGGACTTTTTATGGTTAAAAACCACAGAACTTGTTGTGCGTCTCCCTGTGCCCATCTGCCAGCCCCTTCGTCATGTGACATGCTGCACTTGGCCTTTGCATGTAGTTTCCAGTGGAACATATTTGTCTGGATTTACTCAGCTAAACATAAAAACAGATAGCAGGGCTCATATTTCCCATGGTCCTCTATGTAAATAAGCCAACACTGAAGATGGGAGGACAGGGAGGAGGACAGGAAAAGATGATGGAAAAGGCCAAAATACAGAAATACTGCTGGACCAGAAAAGACACAAACACGTGCAGGAGAGCAATTCCAGTATCCTTTAAAGCTGTGCTCCGTTTTGACATAATTTTGGGTTTGTGGAACTTTAAACTGTTTTGGGAACTGCTTCAGTGGAGTGTTTCAGTCAGCACCTGTGAAACAGACTGTGAAAGCTGAACTTTAATCTTTGTGGATTTTAGCACATCTAAAAAAAAAAACTGTTTTTTTTTTTTTCTCCCAGCAGGCTCAGATTAGATTTTAAATGTTTGATAACATTACACAGAGATTCCTGCAGAAACAGACCCTCTGGTTAAAGAGTGAGATGTTGTTTCTGAGACAAACAAAAGTCGTTTGCTGATTGCTTTCTTTGAAGCAACCAGGCTTCATTATGAGAAACAGTAATTTACCCTGCAGAGCCTCGTGCTGGTTGGCTCTTAAACATTGTAATTCTCCAAAATTGCCAGAACATAGTTTTACAATCACATCCCCTTGCATTTACACATTTAACGCAAAATGGAAAAACACTAGTGTCAAAGTTTTTGCAGGAGACGCATTGCAGAAGTGTGGCAGACATGGCTTGTAAACATCTGACAGCTTTAACGCTGCATATTTGCTACAGTATCTTCGTTTCACCTCAGACACTACCTTGAAGGAAGGATCAAGAGAAAACAGACTTCTCCCCACATTTGTGACAACATGTATTGATATTGCAAGAATAACAGTATTAAAAATCCCACCATGAAATTACAGTATGTAAGAGCAAACTGGTTGATGTCAGCCCTTTTAATATGAATATCACAAAGAGGGTATAGTGAAACAAAGTTATCCTGCCACTGTGCTGGCACTGAAGGTGGTGAAAAAGGAGTCACAGGGACCAGACAGGATCACGTTGAACTGACAGAGCAGACAGGGTGGAACAATGCTGTGTGTGTGCGTGTCTCAGTGTGAGTGTATAATGGCTCCAATCGGTATGTTTAAATGTTGTTCAGTAAACTGATTTGTTCCATTGGTCTAACTGAAACTGGAATTTGGAACTGAAACTGCACTACATCAAACTACATAGGTCTGCACATGCTCCAGAGTTTGCATGCCAGGCTTAAAAACAGAGCACAGGTGAGGGGAAGTAAGAAAGACCCAAAAAAAACAACATGAGAATAAGCTGTAAACAAACAGGACACCAGCTGCTCATTGTCTTTTTACTTATTACTAAGATTAAAACAGGAACAAACCCATTTCCACCACCTTAAATAGAATCAGACACAGGGGTAAAACAGCTGCTTTAACTGTTCAGAGTCTATCTCATCATTTTCTGCCCACTTTAGTCTGGATCTGAGCCAGAGGAGGCAGCTTAGACCCCTGACCGGGTTTCAAAGAGGAGCTGCTTGAACGCTTGGTCAGGTTTTGGGCTGTGACAGGACACAGGAGGGCCACATACCTCTACTCTGGTCCTCTGTCGTGTTCCCAGCCCCGTATATCACCTCCTCCTCTTCCTCCACGACCCTTCACTCAGAGTGGTCAGGGGTCATTAACTCCCTTTGTGAAACACTGAAACAAGTCAGTGAGCTCGGAAAATGGAGCAGTGGGGTAATTTAGCCCACTGAGGGGAAAAAAAGAGACTCATTAGATTTCTAATCTCAGTAGCTGTCCTGACCTCAAAGTCAGCCACAGTGATTAGTGTAACTCGAAGGCATTCCTCAACCTCTGCAGGACTGAAATATCACTTCTGATTAAGGGTATACTGTCAGCGGTTTTTAGGAGGTTACCACATTTCTATCTTCACTCTGGTTTGTTTGAACACATGAAAAGTTTTGTCTCGGTTTAGTTCAAGCTGTTTCCTGCTTTTCCCATCCTTTTTTCTAGTTTCTCATCCATTACAGTAAAAAAGCAGCTTTTATTGTTTATGGTAATCTGGTCAGACTGATTGTCCAATTTTGTGACCACATACCAATATAACATTTTGTGTTTCTTGCAACATGAGAAACCCAAAATGTAAACAGGATGGGTTTATAACTTTTAGTACTTTTTACAATGGTGTGTTCATAAACATAGAGGCATGCAATGAACAACAAAAAATACCAACAAAATCTGAAATATAAAACTTTACACAATGACTTTTTCATTCACAGAAGCTGATGTGTCTTTGTTGCCGTTTGCTAATATCTAAATTTGTCCATTTTGCCTTTTTCTCCTGCAGAGTCCCACTCCAATCCTGAGCATGGAGCTGTCTACAAAACGAGTAAGTCCTGCCCTTCCCATTTTCCTCTGATCTTTGACCTTTCCATTATTTACCCCTGAACTCTTCATGTTCAGTCAGTCATTACAAATACCTGAAGATCTTAACAAATTTGAGGAAGAAATAATCAATGTCCTTTTTAGATTCAGTGGACCTGAGAGCAAAAAAATTACCTTATGTAAGGCTGTAATAGAATAATTGATACAAATTTCATCAAATATACACAAGGGAAATACCTTTAAAAACAGTTTCCATATGTTACCTCACATGTCCAAAGAAGTCTCCTCAGGCCAGTTGTTTAATATCTTTGTAAATAAAATGTCAATTCTGTGCGTCATCTAACTATTCAATGAGTTTACTCTTCTGCAGATAAGACAAGAAAAATGCAAAAGCTTTCAGTAGTGTTCTTGGGCAGCCTGCCCAGGTATCGTCTATGTGTGGAAATACTGAGCAGAAAAAAAGTAATATTTATGGCTCTGAAGCTGGTCTCCACTCTGTCGTGACTTTTATCTCTGTCTCTGTAAAAACAGGAGTTTGGGTTCTGAAACTGTTTTTCCTCTCACTTCTCCTCCACAGCAACAGCTCTATGTGTCCAGTGAGCTTGGTGTGGCCCAGCTGGGGCTGCAGAGGTGTGAATTGTACGGAGCAGACTGTGCTGAGTGCTGCCTGGCCAGAGACCCTTACTGCTCCTGGGACGGACAGACCTGCTCCCGGTACTTCCCTACCAGCAAGAGGTGAAAACATGCACAAACTCTGCTGATGTTTCAACCTTAAACACAAAAAGGGGTCATGGAGTTGTGTTATATCTGCTAAAAAAACAACATGAAGTGGGCATTATCTCTCTTATGTTTCCCACCCAAATTCGTTCATTGCATAACAGTTTTTTAGCTACAAATTCACAGCCAAAGATAACTTCAGCTTCCAGACACCTTGCCATGAGAAATAAAGTTTTGTATGTTCAGCCTCACTAACACCAGAATGTACTTGACAGAAAAATCTGGACACTTTAGGACAAAAGGAAGCAAAGAAATTGCAATATGTGCATGTATACGTGACTGCAGCGATGTTCAGATATGTAACTTTCTCAAGAGCATAATGCAGAGAAAGGAGGGGGAGCAGGGAAGGGAAGCGGGGTCAGAAAACGACAGAGAAAGAGGAGACATGACAACACTCTTTACTCTGGCTGAAACAACAATCTGTATTTTCATAGCCTGTTTTTGCTCCGGGGTCCCTCATTCATAATCTCAGTAGCTTCATATTTTCACCTCAGAGGAGCCGGCAGACTCCCAGTAACAACAGAGAGGAGGTTCAGCTGCTTTATCTAAAGGCAACGGCACTATCTGCTGCTGTCAGCTGCTGTTAAACTGATGAGTCTGCTGTCTACCGCTGCACGCAAACTCTCCAATCACAAAAATTTATGGACATTATTCACATTTTGTTTAGGTACCTGTAATTACAAGTCTACACAAAAGCATATTTTAAAAGTGTGTCTATGTGTGGGTTTCAGGCGGGCGAGGAGACAGGATGTGAAGTATGGAGACCCCTGGAGTCAGTGCCCATTCACAGAGGATGGTGAGGATTTCCTGCGTCTGAAATGAATAAACTCTACCTGTTTTAAGTTTTTCCTGTTCACAGTTACATAACGGACCACCAGCATGGGTAGTATACACTAAGTAACAAAGGATTTCCACTTACATGTACACACTTTGATTGATTATGCACTTAAGAGTGCTTTTCTGGGTTGGACTGTGCAATGTCACAGTCAGTCGGAAATCTGTATGAATGTAAATGAAAAACAATAAATAAATCAAAGTACAAAAGCTGGATGATCGAGACATATTTCAGTCGGGACCACTTTAGTCAAAATTAATTATTTATTGCAAGTGAACATTTTTTACATTGGCGGTATGGCTCTGTTCTGCAAGCTCCCTGCCCTTTCATGCGCTTGCGTGGAATGCCACGTCTATAAGAGGAGAGAGCTCCTCCCCTCCCTTTTATGTAATATAAATTAAATAAATTAAAATCCCCCCACAGAACAAAGCAAGCATCAGTGACAATACATATGACACTGGTAAGATCAGACACAACATAAACAGGAGAAGCTGGGGTGGAGGTGGGTTGCAGAGTGGTTGCAGCAGGCAGAGTAGGCAGGAGAAGCAGTTTAAATAGGGAGCCATTTTGACATTAGCTAATAATATGTGTAGAGGGCGATCATCTGAGCAGTCAGCTGAGTGAGGGCTGGCTTAAGATCAGCTGACTGTAACCTTAAGCATAACGTTAATTTAGCCAGGACATGAAGCCAGGCTAAATTTTATGAGCTGGCTGAAAATAAACAGAGGCTTCACAAAAAATACTTTTTAAATTGAAATGAGACATGACCGGGTTGTAAATAGCTCACCTTGAACTTGCCATGTGAAAAGAGCTTTAAAGTTTATTTAAAAGCTTGCAAAAGACTTTACACCATGCTGCAGCCTTTCCTTGCGTTACAATGTCACAATGTTACCAGGTCATTTCACATCCAAGTTAGAGTAAGTATAACACTAGCAAGGATCTAGAGAAGATAAGTCTTTATTTATCCTGCTGTGGGGAAATTTGCAGTTTTAACAGTAGCAAAGGGTTAGCACAGCAAACATAGAAAAATAAATACACTCGTCATGCACTCAGTTCACAGATAATTATAAAAACAAGTTAACCTAGGCCTATAAAAAATGTTTTATACAAAAAAGAGAAATTTTTTTAAAGATTTGTTGAGAAGAAATCAACATGGAAAGATGGGTAAGATACACAATTTTCAGGTCCACTTGAACACAGTGCTGCCATGCAGAGCTAGAGGGCAATTTTTCTTTCATTTTCATTTTCTGTCATCATCATCACCACCACCACAGCCGCTCTAACAAATCTTCATCAACATGAAATCACAATGATATTTTCATCATTTTCAGTCATCACAGAAAACTCATCTTTGCTACATGTAACAACTACTTGGTAACTGCAGATCAGTAAATTAGCAGCACAGGGCGTACCTGTCTTTGAATAACCAGGAAAACCAGCATTTTCATCACAGGATAGAGAACAAGAAAAGGTGCTCAGCAACCACACGTGTTGTCACTTTTGTTGGGAAACAGGATAAAAAAAAATGTGTTGGTGAAGTTCTTTAAGAGCCTATGTACAAATCAGCATTAAGAGCTTAAATAAACATTGAGCTCCTGGGAGGAGTGTAGGTAATGGAACAAATAACAGCGACTCAACAAGATTTCTTCAGGATTGTAATTTTGATGCTTTTGACAGCTGTCACATGTGAGACAAGCAAGACCACCCTTCTCATACATTTTTAACTTCACGTTTGCAGGAAGTGATATTTTAAACTGATGAGACAGCAGGGTGATATTTGCTGTCTCATTACAAAGATATCAAGATAAAACGCTTCAATACAAGGAAAAAAAATATATACATTATATTTATGTACTGTACACTTACTGCAAACATATGCACTGTGTTATTTTTACACCACTGCTGTTACCAGTATAAACCATGTAGATTACTCTGTATGTAGTGAGCTGCATATATAAATGTCTTAACCTCAGGGTCAAAAACGAAGATGATTTTCAGTGTTTTAAACCAGAAGTTATTTTGTGACAGTAAATGTCACATCAAATTGTTCATAGTATAATTTTACAAAACCATGTATTAGTTATTTTCTATTTCTGAACTATCAGAGTATAAAACAGGGAGATGTCTGAACCTGACATCAAAGTTAAAGTTCCCTCTCTTGCTTGTCTGCCCTGCAAGTTAAAGTATGGCGCACTCTAGAGGCTCTACTGTGTTATTGCGATTTTCTCTCTTTTCCAGCCAAGACACTCTCTCCTATTTTTATTTTCATCAGTAATAAACTAATCATCCTGACTGTTTTTCTTTTTCTCCTCCTGTTGCTCCATCAGGTTCTGACTCTGTGGAGGTGAAGTCAGTGTACGGTGTGGAAGGAAATTCAACCTTCCTGGAGTGCGCTCCTCGGTCGCCGCAGGCTGAGCTTAGGTGGACACTGCAGCAGACAGAGAACCAGCAGCAAAGTCTCAGTCACACACAGGAAACCAAAGAGGTTTGTTCTCTTGGCTAAGATTTCTGAAACAAGCGAGTTTCTACTGTGACATTGTGAGTGTCACCAACCACAAAAGTTAAATGGATGGCTTTGGTTGAGGTCTTTTAACTGAGCAGGGACACTGTTTTGGTAAAGAGAAAACAATCTGGCAGCTTCAGCCTCATCTTTTTATCTGTGTTTCTCTCTCAGCTCCCTCACAGTGATGATCCCCGCTCCCTCCACATGAAGCGTGGGCTGCTGGTTCAACGTCTTGAGCTGTCTGACTCAGGCCTCTACACCTGCTCCAGCCATGAGCACTCCTACAGCCAGGTCCTGGCCCGATACCGTGTCCATGTCATCCCCAAAGACAACCTACAGCAAACCCACTATCAGCAGACCCACGGCTCAAACCATAACATGGCTCTGGGGATTGGGATGGCTGGGTTTCTAGGTCGAGCAGGGGCTCCTCATCCACCTGCAGTCCTGCCAGGACACAGGAACTCCTGGCTGCCGCAGCATCCTCAGCAGCTTCCCCTGCGGAGCTACAAAGACCTGCACATGGTGGGGACCAACAGTTTGAGCGTGGACGAGTACTGCGAGCAGCTATGGTACCGAGAGAAACGCCGGCAGCAGAAACTGCGTACTCTGAAGCTGAAACAGGAGAGCAGAAAAGCCCGGGTGAGGAGGAACAACCCTCCTGAGGTTCCTCTTTAGTCCTGTAGAGGATTAAAGAGACTGAATATGGACTAATGGTCCTGTACATGCGGAGGATAAGGAGAGACTTTATCGAGACTGTTTGCAAATGATGCGAGCTGGGAAAATGATACACAGGATTTTAACCATTAAAGACTAACAGAGAAATAAAAATGGATTAGTTTATTTCTACATTTAGACACAACAAAAGTCTTACATGTAAAAAAATCTTTTATATCATCTAAAGCATCAGTCCTGATTGTTTTGGACAGTTTACCACATGCTTTGACTAAATTAAGGGGGTAATCTTTAACATCAGTGTAAAACAAATTGAAGTTTGCAGATTTTTCACTGGTTTATGTGAATGGGGTCTACAAAGTTAAGTTTGTGTAAAAAGTTTTGTAACATAAATATAACATGTTTTCCAAAAATGTTCTATTAACAAATTGCATATCAAGTAAAACCCAGTAACTATTATTTCAATATTCAATCTATAATAGACTAACTGTGCAGTGCGTCTGCATACCTGACATTAGATTTGACATAAAACTGCAAGTAATGGACTGACCTTCAGGTGAACATGTATTAGGATGTCACACACAGAACAACGCAGACAGCTTTATATACACAAGCTCTTATAAATCTATGACAGAGGACTAAACAAGACCAGTGTTTGCCCAGTATACTGCTACACATTTACTGTTTAATAATAACATGTATTTATCTTTCTTTATTTATCATTCTGAAATGTTACATAGATACCATCCGGATAACACATCTATAAAGGAGTGAATTCTTGCCTCAGTGGAAACGCACACATACCTGGGCCCTGCTCAGAAGCACATACTGTAAAGCTTTAATTAATTCTGCCTTGTAACTAATCATTACTTTTCATATCAATGTTTGATAAAGAACTCTATTTTTATAGTTTTCTTTTAGAGTTTAGTGCCTTTTCTGAGTGTTTATACATAGACTTGTTTTTTTCCAGCAAAATGATTTTTGTTAAAACTTACCAACTTTGATAAGCTTTTGAAATCAAAAACGAGTAATAGATTTGTGCCATTCTGTATGTGAATAAGCCACTTAGTGATGTGAAATAAAAACATGAAAAATCCATCTTTTTTCTGTGCAAGATAATTCAGTCATTTGGTTCATGAGTGAGAGAGTTGTAATGTTTGTCATTTGGCTTTGCAAACAGCTGCATATTCAGACTGTTGTGCATGAATGCAATGGAGGATGAGTAAAAAAAGATCAATGCAGATCTGCCTCAAGCAGAATTTTAAAGACCATTTTGCAAGCACTTAATTATTATTTGTCTATTTATTTGTTTGTTTAACATGGACATACCGTAACATGAATGCAAAACACCATGGACAACTCTCAGAAACACTGTATTCTGTGTTTTTTGCAAATTGCTATTTTGCCAGATCTGTTCAAGGAAGGAAAAAGAAGAAAACACCCAAAAAAAGAAAGAAAACTGAAACATTACAATTATAATGTATTTATGCAAAGCTGAAAAACATACCAAAATAGATGACTATTTATTGTGTGCTCAAGTTTTAGTTGTGAGAGCTGTGTTGTTTCATCTTTCAAACATTAAAGTTGTGCTGTAGTTTCTGCCCAGTTAGCAAACAAATTGACAAGTTTACACCTAAAACGGAGAAAACTGTAATGCAACTGTAATTGCTGTTTTCTGAGGCTCCTGTATTGACTCTTATTACTATCCTGCTGTCTGGTGTCCAATTCATTAAACAGAGAAGGGGCCAGGCCATACAGACATTTAAAAAATAAGTTTTAAATTAGAGTATCCAGTTTCCACTTTCAAAACTTAACATGTAACATAATGTCTATGATGTTATTAGTTTGTCGTCCATCATTTTTAATGTCTATTAGCATAATGACATGACTAGTTTTAAAGCTGTTTGAGAGACTTGAGACCAAAAAGTAAAACAGTAGGATACGGTAGGATTGGTTACAAAGTATGTAACTGAGTTTAACCCATGTTACCGGCAGCAAAGCGTTATTTTAAACATAGGCACAGTAAATTAAATTTTTTCATCATGTAACACTGAATTCCTTTCATTCTGATCAGGAGTAACTATCCAATAATTGTGGTGGAAATTTAGGTATGTGAAAAGAAAACACAGCAGAAGTAGCAAAAGACAAATGATATTTCCTGCATGAAACTCTCATTTTGAAAAGATTTTTTTTTCTCCATTACCATTTTGAAATGATGTGCTTTGATATAGCACTATATAATATTGTAGTTTAGTTTACACTATAAACTAGTTCAATTTAAAAAAAAAACAAAAAAACATGTAGACTGGAGGACTTACGTGTCGCCAGAAGGTGGCAGTAATTTCCGACAACATGACATGCAAGCTACACACCACCGAGGAAGAAGTTAACGGCTGCTGCACGCTCGGTCCCGTTTGAACTCCACTGATGGAAACGTGATCAGCTTGAAAGTAGTGAAACTCCTGACCTGTCGCCATCAGAGGAGGTAAATATATGTTAACTTAAGCGTGTGAAAGTCTTGTAAACATCATTTGTTCATGGTTTTTCCTGTCAGTTTTGGTCTCTTCTCTGGCTCAGTTAGCTCGTTAGCCCGCTGCTCCCGGTTCACTGTCTGTCTGTCTGTCTGCTGTCTACTTTTCCACTCAATGAGAGACATTGTTGTCGGATTAACCGAACATACAGCTGTCATCCTGTTTCCACAGCGCACATTTGTTTGAATAGTGAAGCGTGTTTGCTGCTAAAGTGGCTAACGAAGTTGTGCTAGGCCGTTTTTCTTCACCAGCTACCGTAAACTCTGGAAATTTGTGAAAGTTTACTGCGTGTTTACAACTTTCAGGTAGGATCCAAGTGGACTGATCACAGGAGGAAATCACCACAGAGATCCCACATGGCTGCTCAAACACTTCAACAGCCCAGTTTCCTGTTGGTGAGTCCCTCCTGATCTCCATATTCATATTTTCTAATCGAGAGTGAACCTGTATTTCATCCAGCTAACACAGGGATTCCGACCTTGTCAAACATGTAAACAATTCTGCTGTATCATGAACAAAGAATCTGTGTTTACTAGCCATACAGGAAGCTTGATAACTCAGACTTTATGCTCAGGATTTTGTACAAAAAGTTTACACACCCCTGTTCAACTGCCAGGTTTTTGTCATGTAAAAAAAATAACTTCTTCCACCTTTAATGTGACCTATAATCTGTACAACACAATTGAAAAACAAATAGAAATCTTTCAGGGAGGTGAAGTAAAAATAAACAACTGAGATCATGTGGTTGTTTGGGAATGCAGCCCAAAGCGGGTGGTAAACTCCATCTAAGGCTGAATACCGGTACGCATCTAAACCGGCGCATCTCCTCCATTGCAGTCGGCCGCTTCCTGCCCTCCATTTTCAAATATAAGTCAGGATCACGTGACTGAAAACCTCCTATTTTGCGAAAAGACATCTGAAATCTCCCAAACGCATGTGGGAAAATGTGTTATGGTCTGATGAAACCAAAGTTGAGCATTTCTGGCATCAACGCAAAAGGTATATTTGGCGCAAAATCAACACTGCTTATCACAAAAAGAACACCATACCTACAGTGAAGCAAGGTCGTGGCAGCATCATGCTTTGGGGCTGTTTTTCTCCAGCTGGAACTGGGGCCTTAGTCAGGGTGGAGGGAATTATGAAAAGTTACAAATACCAGTCAGTGTTGGCACAAAACCTGCAGCCTTCTGCTAGAAAGCTGAAGATGAAGAGGAACTTCATCTTTCAGCACGACAATGACCCAAAGCACACATCTAAATCAACAAAACAACGGCTTCACCTGAATAAGATTGAGACTTTGGAATGGCCCAGCCAGAGCCCAGACCTGAATCCCATCGAACATTTGTGGGGTGATCTGAAGAGGGCTGTGCACAGGAGATACCCTCGCAATCTGTCAGTTTTGGAGCGGTTTTGCAAGGAAGAGTGGGCAAATATTGCCACATCAAAATTTGCCACGCTGATAGACTCCTACCCAAAAATACTGAGTGCTGTAATAAAAGCCAAAGGTGCTGCAACAAAGTATTAGTTTAAGGGTGTGCATATTTATGCAACCAGGTTATTTTAACTTTTCTATTTTTTATTTTTCTCCTTAAAGGTTTCAGTTTGTTTTTCAATTGCATTGTACAGGTTATAGGTCACATTAAAGGTGGAAAAAGTTGTGAAAATATTTATCTTGCTGTAATTTTCTTACATCACGAAAACCTGGCAGTTGAACAGGAGTGTGTAGACTTTTTATTTCCACTGTACTTTTCAGAAAGAGTTGATGAATGTATTGTGGTTGTCACCTAGGCCAACCTTAAAGCTGATTCAACCACCAAACCTCTCCTCCAACGATGCCAAGACTTGGTGAAGATTATTGATGAGTATCCTGCAAAGGTAAAGTTAAACCTCCCTCAAATGTTGTTGTTTGCTGACTTCATATAGCTGCCATACATGACAGTTTCCAGAGCTGTGTATCTGATTGCAGTTTAATCATACCTGTGATATAGACACTCACAATAAACCCATCAGAAATGTTGGAATTTGTTCCATTCAATAATGTATGGCGACTATCCAAAACAACTTAGTCACCGAGAGGCTGAGTAGGGGAAAAAGATACCTTGCCTGACGCGCTGGCTGTTTAAGCTTCAATGAACAGGCTGTATCTCTGTTTGTAGTTTTATTGATGAAAAAAAGACGAAGAACTTACATGAAAACAAAAAAGGCAGTCGTTTAATATCAGGTGAAAAAGCGGTCCGCAAAAACTAGGACTTCCCCATTCACCCCCTCTCCATTGTTGACTTCACTACTACCGGTGCTGACGTACTACCTCCACCCCCACCACGTGACTCTCATCCCCGTCTAACCACACAATACACAAATATTATAAAAGATCATGGCTACCACAAAGAACTGGCATCTAAAAATAAGATAATCCATACTTAATGACAATTGTAAGTATTGCTCTCTGACTCAGCATGTGCATTTTTCTTGGCTTGGGTATAATTGTTCAAGTGTGTTCAAGCTCAAACAAGCTAACAGCGACCTGCAGATATTTTGGAGCCAGTTTAGTGGTAATTTGGATTCATATTGAAATAAACTGCCCAATTTAATATGACACAAGTGCTTTTGGGGCCCAAAGTCAGCTCAATGGTGCCAAGGGTTTGCATTACTGAATTAGGCATAGAATATAGATTTGTTTTGGGGAAACATGAAATATATGTGAATGCATTGTGGTAAATGAATTTGAAAAAGTATGACAGCTTTTAATTACAAGTACACACTAAGGCCAAACACAAACATCCAAGTTTTTGGAAGTAGTGGTTGTGCCCAAATCCCATGACCAAATCTGAAAGGCACAGATTTCAACAGGATGAGTCAATTTCATTAAAAAAAGAGCCCCAACTCACGGTTATGAGATTTTATGCCTAGACATCCAGGGTGTACTTAGGGCTGAACCAGTTTAAAGTTGAACTTTGAACTCTGATCGTCATAATGATATGTGTAACTATTGCAGCTTGGACAAACTTGTTGGCTGAAAATGTTTGAAGGGTAATACTTGGAGATGAGTTCATCTTCATTCTGCACACGCGGTAGACTCAGTCAGCTGCTTGTCCCTCGTCTGAGTCTGCACTGAGGGTTCGACCTTACCTTTCATGTTAAGTGTATGTTACATGCAGAGACAGCTGCTGCTACTTTGACCTCTGAGTTTCACTTTGAGTGTCTTCACTTTCACTTTGAAGGGATCTTACACTTTACACTGCAATCTGTTCTCTGCATACATGAGGAGATGTTCACTGAATCAGCAAATGTGTTGTGTTATTTTAGCTGCTCTGTTTGAAGTTTTATGGTGATGTGTACATTTGTCTACTGTTGACTAAATGTGTACTTATTTCTCCCAAAGTTGTACACAAAAATAGCACAGTTCTGTCTGAGAGCAGCTGTTGTTGCTTCAGTGAGTGACTCAAAGAATGAATGTGAGGCAGCAGTAATATGTGAGCAGTATTGTTCTCTGATTCATCAGTGACTGTACTTTGAATACATCACTGTTGTAAACTTCTTCTTCATGCTCCGGTCATCAGGCTTATTGAACGTATCCCATTAGACAATAACAATGGCTTAATTTTCAACCTTTTTAATCTTTTTCTGGTTTTAAAAAACTCCTTCATCTTAACTCGCTCTCAAAGCATTTCTGACTCCTTCTTCAGGGTGGCTCATCAAGGTTAAAAGTAGTGTTGGGGTCGAAGGTTTTTTTGTCCCCCGAATATTTTTTTTGAAAAATATAAGATATTTCCAATTGCTTGAATACAGTTGTCATTTTCTTATTTTTTATACACACATGCATAGGTAAACAGTCACATTTACACATACATAAATGAAAAGTGAACAAAAACACACTCTGATAAAATAGAGGAAAAATAATTACAGTGCAGAGTGCAGTGTAAAAATAACAAACAAACAACACGCATACTATTAGTCATATATGCAATATAAAACACACCACAGGAACAGGCAGAAATTTTATCAGGTAGTACCTCTAAATGAGTGAAATAGGAAATAAAAGGTGTCATTTGTGAAAAAAAAATGAGTGTAAATCCTCTTAATGTAAATTTTATTTTCTCAAGCTTTAAAAAAACCATGATGTCTTTAAGCCACCGGGAAATAGAAGGATAGTAAGCAGATTTCCAATGTAACAATAATAAACGTCTTGCAAGTAAGGATGTGAAGGTTTTTAGTTGAATATAGATATAAGCAGAGTAACATTATCCTGTTGATCTACAGACCCCATCATGCCATGATTATGGTCATTAATGTGGGGAGAATTCTGCTTAAAGGGTCCAGCCCTGAGCTATTTCTGTCAAAACTCAATTCTTATGTTTCGTGTCCTTTTCTCCAAAAAAAACTGAAGCGTCTGTCATGTTTCAGAAACATAGACAGCCACACCAGTTAATGGAATAACTTAATCCATCAGACTGATGAAGATTTTTAGCGGCATTCTCCAAGTTTTGTACCGCTGGTCATCAGAAGTAAGGTGTCTCCCTCAGCAGATTGTGTTGAAATGTACCTTTATGATCTCATTACTCTGTGTGTGTGTGTTTGCTTGAAGGAGCTGCACTCGGTCTTCCCCTGGCTGGTGGAGAGTGTGTTTGGCAGTCTGGATGGCGTCATCGCAGGCTGGAACCTGCGACTCCTCCATTCAAGATGCAATGAGTACAACATTGTGACGGAGTTTCTACACCCTGGGTAGTTTATCTGTTTATCAGCTTGTGTGGTCAGAGAGAAAAAGCTTTCATTGCTCAAGGATCAAGTTTAAACTTTCTCTTATCTGCTTGTGTTTTTCAGCGGGCCAATGATGAAGCTTGTATATAAACTGCAAGCAGAAGATTACAAATATGAAATACCTGTCAATTATCTTCCAGTAAGAACTTTTGTCTCACTTCTCTTTTCTCCTCAAACCAGCTCAATCCATGTGGTGTGTGTATGCCGTTTTTAACTCTTAACAGCTCTTGAATTATATTGTAACAGGTAAAAGAAATGAGTTCATTATAAAATTGAAGAGTATGTTGTGTGTGAGCCTGGAAAGATGTTTCTTAACATGATGAAACTTAATTTTCTTAAGTATCCAAAGCTGCTTCAGCTGAAGAGTTGTTCCAGAAATGATTATCCACCTCAGTGTATCCATTTGTGAACCACAGGGTCCTGTGAAGGCCTGCATCCAGGAGGGAGTTCTCCCAGACTGTCCCCTGTTCCACAACAAGCTGCAGTTTCCCCTGTCCGGTCTGCTGTCTCTGAACGTTGCTTTGAGTATCCTTCCCAACACAAACACTGTCTGTCTGGCTTCTGATGATGGTGTTAGTGAGGGTCACCTCAGGCTGACTCAGGCTATATATGGTTTTGTCATAACAAGTGCTCGACAGATTCTGACTCTAGCTTTTTTTTTGTGCTGTGAGTGAATTTATATCTCAAGTGATCTTTTATTGAGCTGTCTACAACTTTTCATAATCGGCAAATTTGAAGCTGAAAGTGCATTGTTATATCTGAAATATAGGTTTAGCCCCCAAATAAAGGTCAGTCATATGAGTTGGTTACCTGTGAGTAACACAGAAAAGGAAACTTTCCAGCTTTTTTCTCGGTGTCTGTTCCAAAAATATCAATCTGAAACATTTTCAGGTGGAACAGTTTCTCCACATTTATTCATGATTTCATTCAGCATTTTAAAAAGCATGTTCAAGTTGTCTGACTGTTGGGGGTTCATGCAAGACACGAAGGGGACTGACTCTAAAGAACTGTGACGTGAAATGATTCTTAACCTTCTTCAGATCCTTTTGAATTCTACATGTTTAACTTTGCCTATTGTCTCATCACACCAAAGGTGAGTTTGTCACAGTGCGATCTTCTTTATTGTTTGTTCACTGCTTCTTAGAAATCAATCGTGATCATATTTTTTAAAAAGTTAGCTCAATGTAAGTTGAAGCGTTTTCTTCAAATTGAGCTCAAGCCATCTCTCTGTTTTCAGAGCCATCCTCAAGGTCTTCATGTGAGCTCCACTGACAGCGCCTACTTTGTGCTCGTGGACACCTACCTCAAATACTTCCTCCCCAGTGAGGGCAGTGTCCCGCCGTCCCCTTTCTCTGATTCCAGAGGTTCTGTCACCGCACCTTCACCACGGTACAGAAAGAGAAGCCTGTCACATCAGCCTGAAGTTTTTTTGTTTATACATTTTATGAATAACATTCAACCAAACTTCTGTAGACATAGTTTTCTCTTAGAGGTTAAAACGTGGAATGTTTGACACACCAAACTGTTGACAAAGTGTTTTGTGACTCCCTCTGTTCATACTTTTTCCTCCACAGATCCTCCGGTGTGTCTTTCGCTGGTTATGGCGTCCACAGTCCTAGTCTCCTCAAACACCACATATTCCATCAGCCATCGGTCAACGCAGACCCCTCAGCCCAGGAAATCTGGAGGTCTGAGACTCTCTTACAGGTAGAACATGGATCCAAAAAATAATCTCAAATGAGTGATGTTCAAATGTCTTGAATGTCTTCTGAATATTCTTGTTCCAGTTAGAGCTAAAAGTTTGTTTGTGTGTGTTTACCAAAGATGTTTGTGGAGATCTGGCTCCATCACTACTCTTTGGATATGTATCAGAAGCTGCAGTCTCCTCAAGTGAAGGTAAGGAGATGCCCCCCCCCATCATCCCTATTGCACTGCAGCACCGCACGGCTGGCTGTTGACTGGCTGACCACGACCCCCTCACCCCCATCCTCCAACCCCTTCCCCTTGTTTCCCTGTTAGGATGCCTTACTGTTAAACTTTCTTTTTCCTTCACTGTTCATGGGCTTTGTTTGAAGATGAACCAGCTTCTGTAGGCGGTAAATACTGTGAATACTCTTTGAAGAAATGTATATGACTGTTCACACTGTAAGCAGCCACATATTTATATGCCATATTTGTGCAGAGTATTTCAAAACTGCACATGAAATGTTATACAGGTACTACACAAAAAGAGATACTGACATGCTTGAGGAAATCAAAGTTTTCTACTGCTGCTTCAAGTGTGAACACACAGCAGATGACCCTGTTCCAGTTTATGTGTTATATCTTATTTAATCCGTCTAGCATTTTTAGCACATGCAGAGTAGAGCTACTGTTCTGAGGAGTCTTGGATGTGTTCCTGGTGGAAGTGCTTTTGCTGCCTTTAACATTTTTGCATGCTGCATGTCCAAAACACCAAGTTTTCGTTCTGGTGGATGCATGTAAAACACCAACATAGACTCACAAGATGACTGCTTCTGGTTATCATTGGGGATACACAGGGAACCGGATCTCCTTCAAAGCAGAACATGCCAACAGTTGGTTTTCAAAGATGGCAAAAATCCTGTGATGTCCAAAATTTGAGCATGTCTTTCTGATGATTCTAGCCAGTAGAGACACCCTTTGCTTGTCATTTGGATGGCTGTAGCTGTTGGGAGTTCTAACATTTAAAGATACAGTTCTGTCTTTGCACTCATTTTTCTCTGTTTCCTTAATGGAAAGTCTCTTATATCAAGTGACAGTTTTCTCATTGCAAACAAACCTGTGTGCACATGAATCACACCCTGCAGCCTGGCTCAGTTATAATAGTTTGACTTAAAATTTAAACCTAGATCTAGACTTTTGACACAGTTAGCATCTGTGGAAAATCAAGGCAGAAAACTTTTTTACTCATTTGCTTTGGGACTTTTTTATGTAATACAATAAAAATCAAGTTATTTTCTCTTAAATCTCCAGGGTTGATAATATCATGACTCCAAAATCCTGAGCAGCACAAAGTGTGATTCTTGTCAAGTCAAAGTAAACATAAGACAGGTTACATAGTACGACCATCAGCCCAGAGCAGTCACAGTGCGACTTCATGCTGGTGTTGATTGCCTGTTTTTCCTACTCATTCACACAGTGTGTATATCTAAAACCCTTCACTTGTACACACACTTTGACCCACAGCTTTAGCTGTATGCCGACTGCATGTTTTAGTGCAGAACACACTTATTACCCATCCAGCAACAGTTTCCTGAGTGTCTGTTGTGCAGTACTGTCGTCCGTAGTCTCTTTTTAAGGTAAGAGTACTGGAGCTGTTACTGTTTGTTAAGGCAAAGGTTTTTCTGTTAGTGGTTAAATAATTCTATACAGCTCTTTGAAAGATCTGCAGCACGTTTCAGATGAATCAAAGAGGATTTCAAGCATTGAGGCTTCATTACTGCTCTGTAAGACTGCACAGGAAACGGTGAATTAGCCCTTTAGCTCCTGCATGCTGACCATTGCCCTGCATTTAAGTGCACTTAACCATACACTAAACACCTTAAAACACATTAACAAATATGTCCTGTTATTTTGTTGTGTCATGTGTCCATCATGCTAAAGAGTGAATTTAAACTGAAAGATTTTGACTGAATCAAACCAACCCAATTCAATTTCAGATGTCCTCCATCTACAGTGTCATTCAAACATCAAATGTTCTCAATCCCAGACCACAAAGTAAACTTCCGTTTGCTGTGCCTCATTCAAAAAATGGAAACTTCTGCACAGTAACAAAATCTTTCAGTTTTCACTTCATTCTGTTAAAGATGTTAAACACCAGGGATGGGAATCATTTAAAGTGACTGATTAACCAAAAGATAGTTTTTTTGTTTGTTCTGTTTTTTTATATAAATATATTTTTTTAACATTCGTATTTTTGCCTTTGTTGATAAGTCGGAATAAAGAAGAAAAACAGGAAAACACACTTGTTAACTCCCCTGCATCTGTTAAACAACAGCTAGTGCTAGCATCCAGAGCTAACATGAATCTCAGTAAATATGTGCTTTGATGCTAATTTTAGCTTCAAGTTAATATTGTACAGCTCTCACTGATTGAATTGAAGGCTATAGGATAAAGTGATATGGCATGAGACTATCAATATAAAGTGACATGGTGTAAAGTCAAATAAATAACCCACAGGGTATTAAAGAAAAGATAACAACTTTATTGATCCTTGAAGGAAAATCAACTGAGAAGAGCTGTGATAAGTATAAAATATAAAATAGAAGGATTACAATAAGGCGTTGTCTGTGTACAGTATAATGTAATATAAGGATATGGTGTTTTCTTTGAAGTAAATTTAGCCCACTTTTGCTAAAATAGAAAATATAGGCCACTGATGGTGCCTTGAATAATACCGGTTTCTTTCATTTAATGTTCATGTAATGGGGATTTTTATATAAAGGAAATTTGTCTTTTGTGTCTGTTGAAAATTAAAGATTACTGACAGAGCCATAAGAAAATATTGCTTTATTTATCTGATCATATTGGAATATATTTGTTAAGTTTTCAGTAGGTTGCACTTTCACTAGACTATATGCGTCATTTAAAACATTTTCAATGAACATTCGATCAGTCCGGCCCTCGGCTCCTGCCACCTTTTCTTTCCTCCCTCCTCCCTCCTCTTCCTCTTCCTCACCTTCCCTGTTTTCCCTTCTGCTCTCTCCACTCTTCCTCCACCCTTTTGTGGTTGTCCTTCCTCTTCCTTGTCTTCCTCTCCCTCCTGGTGGTTACGGGTGAACAGCTGGCGCTGCTGCAGTACCGCCTCAGTATGTCCAGCATGCCGTGCCAACCTCACGCCCCACCAGGCTCTGGGACCCTCCACACCTACCAAGTACTTTTACCTTTTCATTCACCCCCGCCCCTCTGGGGCCTCCTGGAGGTAAACCTCAGTCAGTTTCAATCAGAGTCAAGGGTACTTCTCTCATGTTGACAAACACGGTGAGACATCATCCCTGCAGTCACCAGCCTCATGATGGCAGCGTTTTCTACAGCTTGATGGTTAAATCCTGATTCTGCGCAGAATTGACTACTTCTTGAATTTGTTTTGCCTTTATTCAAAAGCAGGTGGCTTGCAGGTGGACAGTAGAAGTAACAGATCATAACCATTTCAAGACAAACGGAGAAATAAGATAGCTGTAATTTGCTTTTAATAATAGTCTGTTAAAAAAATCTTTTGGTCAGGGTTTAGAGGAGTTTCTGGCCACATTTGTTGACTTTTGTCATTGTTTTCATTTAGCTTGATTTAGAGGTAATGCCCCCAACAATTTCCCTCTGTGTTCATCCTCACCCAAACTTATCACCTTTTAATCTCCAACCCCAGACCTCCAGTCTGACTGTAAGTTGTGAATCCGTGCAGAGAAGTATCCTTGACGGGGAAAGCAATCCTGGAATGATGACGCTTTGGAGTTTGAATCTTTGGGCAGACTTTTGCTGCTTCGGGTGTGGTTCTCTCTGCTGTTCTACGTTCAGAAAGGCATGCTTTGTTACTCCAAGTCTGGTGTGCTTTGTTGTGTTACATGTTTACATGATAGATTAATGTTCATTTCTACTGACACTGCTCTGCTCTAAAGGCGCAACCTTTATTTTCCATGACTTTAGAAAAAATCATGTAAGTATTAGAACATGTATACTTTTCTATTCTTAGCTGAAATCTAGATAGGATGTACTTTGCTGGGGTAATGTATGTGTTTGCTGGCATCCACAAGAAGAAGCATTGCATCCTTTTTACAAAGCAGCTTTGCTATAAGCAGCCTGTGGAGCACTGAGGTCCTACATTTCTAATTCAAATACACAAAATCGAAATCAGCTCTTAAGATGAAGTTTTAAAATCAAAATGAATGATTGAAAAATAGAAATCTGAAATCAAATATAAGACTTATCAAGAGCAGGTTTCTAATGATAACAGTGTACACATGGTCCACTTTTCTGAGCCATAGTCTTTGGAGTCTTTGAATTACACGATCAGAGTAAGGGATTCATTACTAAGGAAGTGTTAGGTTAAAAAGAGGTAAATTGATCCTGCTAAATTGTGCAGCTCCTGTGTGTAAACACAACGCATGGAAACTCGAGCTTGCAGGGCATGAAACAGTCCTGAGGGGCTGATGAAGTGCAGTCCAGGATCTGTAACCAGTCAAACTGGAACAAAGAAACTAAATCGTCCATAAGTGTGAGACCTCTGTGCTGCAAATATAAAGCTCTGAGCCTTTGGTGATTGTTCGGCTGCTTTTGGATCGGGATGCATTATGATTGGCTGCTCTTTGAAACTGGGAGGAAACTGGGTGGGGTCTGTGGAAGTAGCATTTTTGTGACTGGTTGTCTTTTCAGGAACCGTTCAGCCCGACAGAGGAACACGTGCTGGTGGTGCGTCTCTTGGTGAAACACCTGCATGCTTTCTCCAACAGTCTGAAGCCTGAGCAGCTCTCCTCCTCACCCTCAGCCCACTCACACACTCACACCAGCCCGCTGGAGGAGTTCAAGAGGTCAGCGTCATCATACATGCTTCAGTCAGACACACTACATAGAGAGAGAAGTTTATTATACCATTTCTTTCCTTTAGGTTAGCCCTGTTTCTTTTTACTTCCATATTTTAAAGGACCAATCAGTATGAATAGTTGAGATGATTTCCCAGAAGATTGCTCTGGATGAAAACCACATAACAGACCAAAACTGGAGCAAAAATACTTAACCCCTGATTGTAGTTTGTAGTGTGTAACGGCATTAAGTAGGACTGGGTGATTTGGCAAAAAAAAATTAAAAAAAATTATCACAATATATTTTGTCTGATCGCCATTAGAACGGTTTTATTTGTATTTTTCCAAACCGCCAGTTTTAAAGCATCTGTACTAAAAACGAAAGAAACTAGAGATTAGTTCAATATTTTATTAACATACAACGTAAATAGCAAAGCAAATTGAACAAGATGAACATAGAAAAATCTAAAAAACATTTTAACCCAACAATTAAAAAAAATGTAGATAAATACTAGATAATACAGTGAACTAGTTTACAGTCCTGATTGTTTTTGCAGGTATGCAAGACCCAAAATAAACAAATCACACCCTCAGGGATAATGAAGACGCCTTAAAATGTAAAAATTAGAGAATGTCAACATAGATATACGATTGATTGCTGCTTTGGTCTGGTGGCTGCTCCGCTAGTTGTAGCTAAACTGCTAATGCTACTTGTGCCGTCAGCAGTGACAGGCTGTGTACACTTCGCTCACATTTCCATGCTTTCCACATAATCACTGGGGAAGAACTTTCTTTAAAAGACTAAACAGATCTGTTGTGTTGCCGTTTTTTTTAGGGCATCGATCGCTGACGTACCTTGCACATTGGCTTAATGCTCGATGTCACTTTGGAGACACCCGAACCACCATCTTTGGCTTTGTTCGGTCATTCTGTTTACTTCTCCAGTAACTTACAGAGTTGAGCAGGAAAACCTCGACTCTGATTGGCTGTTGTGACGCACATTTCCACTATGCTTGATCGAGTAAATATGCTCACAGCTGATCACCGTGATCAGCTGAAATTTATCACGATTATTTATCTCAATCATATAATCGCCCAGTCCTAACATTAAGTCAGTATACCAGTGTTTAAAAGTGTAATAATAGCCCATCTTAATCAGATAAAACTGCTGACACCGCTGTCTTCTTGTTCATCAGTCTTTGTTGAGAAAAATCACAACTTTTGTTCTTAAATGTTTTTTTGATATGAGGTTTTCTACAAAAATTACTTCAAGAACACAAAATAACAATCAAGGCTGTTGTAAACCAGCAACTGTGGTGCTCTGTTAAATCAAACCTCTCTTTCCTCAGAAGATCCTGGTGGCTTTTAGAGAGATACAGATGAAGTTGCATATGTTACAGCTAGTTGCCCTGCTGTAGCAATCTGTTGAGCAACAGCTAATGTATTTGTACTGTTCAGTCCTTTTACCCAAAATATGTCAAAATAAGGCCACTGTTTAGAAAGATCACAACTTACTCCTTAACATAGTGTCATTGCTTTGAATGAAAACTGTCCAGACATGTTTTGCACGACTCACAGCCTGAAAGAGTTTGTTTGTCTCTTTCTTCTGTCTTCAGAGTGGTGGTGCAGCGTTTTGTCCAGCAGAAACTGTACCTGTTTCTCCAACACTGCTTTGGACACTGGCCTCTTGATGCGTCTTTCAGAGCGGTAGGTCCCATTCAGAATTAAACCCCTATGATGTTCTTTATTTTTGTCTGTGTTTAACCCGGACGGTACAGTCATCTTCCTCTGTTAGAAGATGAAGTTTTTCTTTTGGTTTCTTGTTCTTCAGTGCTTCAGCTCTGTCTAGTCCTTTACAGCAAAAACTTGGAACTGCTTCTTTATTTACTTTGAATTATTCAGCTGATTTGCGAAACAAAAAACTTCAGATTAATTCAAGTAAATTTATGGATGTTTGAATACTCAGAACTGACTCGATTCACACCGACTGAATATCATCTTTGTGTTTAGGTGTTGGAGACGTGGCTGAGCTACATCCAGCCGTGGAGATACACAGGAGAAAAGATCAATCCTCAACCAGACCAAGCCAGAACAGTGCCTGATAAATGGTGAGTCTGACGTCCCTTCCCTGAAAGGCTTTAATTCAGGAACTTTTTGTGGGATTCCTTAAGACTTTATTCGACCATCAGAAATGCTGTTTGTTTTTTGTTTTTTTCTTTAAAGCTTCTCCCCTGTTTTTATTTTTCACATTTTGGTAGTTTTTCTTTTCTTCCTTTCAAACCAAATAAAACAAGAAGACATTCAAGAATCAAATCCAATTGTTGTTTTTACCTGGTTGGTTCAGATTTACAGAGGACACGATTAGATATAATTTTGTGTTACTGCTTTGCTGTCACTTTGGTTCTGACGTGAGCTTGCTTGTTTTGCAGGGAGTCGTTTGTTCAGGAGAACCTGCTCATGTACACGAAGCTCTTCCAGGTGTTTTTGAACAGAACAGTGAGGACAGATCTGGTTAATGCCAAAAATGCTCTGATGGTCTTCAGGGTGGCCAAAGTGTTCGCTCAGCCAAACCTGGCTGAGATGATCCAGAAGGGTAAGCACAGAAAAGACAAACGCGCGAGGTGAAGACATGCTGTCTCTGATAAATCGATTTCATCAATATTGTTGATTTAGTGAGACAATATTAGTAACCTTCTGTCACAAGCAGGTGTGTGTGTACTTGTGTTTTTTCACATGCCTGATAGGGGACTACAGGATGGGGCTGACTGAAGCAGAATGAGTTTATGTGAAGATAATAAAAATAATGGAGATGAATACAGTTCATAAAATAAAGTCTCATATGTTTTTCAGACTTTTATCTGTAGTAGATTAAATCAAATCATAACCAAACCAAATATGTCCATCCAGGAGAGCAGCTGTTTCTGGAGCCAGAGCACGTCCTCCACCACCGACAACCTCGCGGCTACCTGACGCCAAGCCAAGGAGGCAGCTTTCTGTCATCACGGCAGCGTGTAATGACGGATGTGGTGTTCAGGGTTAAGAGCCACGTTTACGCTTTGGAGGGCCAGGACTGCCAGTACAAACAGATGTTTGGTACTGAGCTCAGAGGAGCAGTAAGTTTGGTCACCAATCCAAATGTTTATCACCAAAAAGAGAGACACACACAATCTAAATCTTGTGTCCGTTTTTCAGGTCATGAAGTTGATACAAATAATTGCACAGGCTCGACAAACAGCAAAAAGGATATCTGATCATTCCAACGAGATGGCGACCAACAGCTCGTTCCTGTCCTGGTTTGGGTTCAGCTCTTCTGATCTGAACAACACGTTCACCGGGGCCGAGCCGGAGGAGAGCGGGGAATGTTTGAAAAAGACCCACGAGTTCCTGGACAGAGCTTTAGAGAACCTGTGTCAGATCTTCAAGGTAAGATGCAGCACTCGACTGATGTCACTGCACTGCGTCTCTTGGTGGACATAACTGACCATCGGTCAGTGTGTTAGCAAATGTTGTAAAGAGAAATAAAGAAATGAAGATCTTTTCATAAAAGTTATTAGCACTTGCACAAACTGTAGTCGAGTCACCAAAACTAAGCCCGAGTCGAGTCTTAGGTCTTCAGTGGTGTTTTTCAAACTGTTTCAAATAATCTAAGTCATAAAAGCAAAAAATGTGAATGGTTATAACAGTATGTGGAAAAAATACAAATCGCACAATTTCACATTTAAATAAAAATGACACATTTAAAAATAAAGTTGCAAAGCATGTAGCTACCTATATGATGTGTGTAGAAATGTCACTACTGCAAATATTGCAAGGTATTATAGCCAATCCTAAAAGTTTTTTTCCTGCATTAATAACTTATCAGGACACAGGAAACTCAGTCCTGGACGCGAGTACTACAATGCTGAGTTGCACATTTGTAATGTGCTACATAAGTAATACTCTTGAATTCCATGGATTTCTGTAGCCAACAAACAGTCCCAGGTTACAGGGAAACCTTACAGTTAATTTATGCAGAACATCCAGAATGTTTTTTCGAGCGAGTAGAATAGAAAAGCCTTTTCTGTAATGGCACACAATCTGAAGAATAATTACAAGTGCCATCACTCTTAAGTGTCAGGGCAGTTTAAGATACAGTGTAATTGTAACAAGTTAGAATATTGAGCGAATGATTGTACGTTGAGTTTTATTTTTTTAAGTTCTACAACTCAAATCTTGTTCTGTGTTTTTTTAATGTTGGTTGTTCTTTGTTTTCTAGCTGAACCAGGGGCAGCTTACTCAGCTTATAGCCAACCTTGGCTCCACTCAGGATGATGGAAACTCCAGACAGCTTCCAGATTGCATCCAGGGAGAGAACGGACTCATCCTGACTGATCTGGGGAGGAGGCAGGTCAGTAAGAGAGGAGGAGAGCGCGCACTTTAACTACCAGCCAATCACTGAAGACTTCAATCTGACACTGTGCGTGTGTGTGTGTGTTTGAACTTTTGTGCAGATCATGAACGGACTGCGAAGGTTTGAGATTCATTATCAAGGAGACCCTGAGCTCCAGCCCATCAGGAGTTATGAGAGCGCCCTGCTGGTCAGGCTTTTCTACAAGATCTCTTCCCTGGTTAATGAGAGGGTGAGTCAGCTTCCTTCAGCTTATTGTACACATAATAAAAACTGAGGTGTCCAAAATGTCTCTTTAAAGTTGGTGAAACCTAAACCAAAATATTAGAAGGCATAATGGAAACCTGCCCAGAATGTCATGTTTTTCGTGATCTTGTTTTTATAAAGTCTTTTAAATCAGAGCAGGAATTTTCATGCTGTGGGGTGACTGAACCTCTTTTCATTATTTAAATAAAAGTTCGTATTTTTCTCCCATCACCCCTTAACAGTTTGGAAGACACATGAACGCACTCTGCTCTCGTCCAGACTTCCTGGGTCGCCTCGGTCGTCACTATCTGTCAGATGGAGATTCTGCAGTAAAACTCAGGCACAGCCCGATGTCACAGCAGGCGATGGAGAGGAACCAGCGGCCGAGGCTGAGCTTGCGCCCGCTGGCCAGCTACCGGACCATCCTGCTGCTGCTGCTCTTCTACATGTTTGGAGCTCTCCTGTCATTTGGCCCAGTGTCTAGCACTCTGCTGATCCTCACTGGAGGATTCCTGTATGGACTCTTTATGATGCTGTTTGGAGACAAAATTAAAACACACTAGCACAGGGTCCCTACATATCTGGAATGATCCACAAAAATAGGTTTTATCAATTATATTTGAAGGCTTTGCAAAGAAAGTGTTTTTTTATTCAGGGCTGCAGCTTCTCTTTTTCTTCATACTTTAACCTTACAAGAATGTTTGACTGTCCAAAACCCCAAGATGATGTCATCAGATGTCTTCATTTCCAGGATCCTTCAGTGCAGCGGCTTGGACAGGACAACTTTTGGATCTTAGATCTTCAATGATTCATGATGTTCAAAAACAGTCGCCATTTTGATTCCTATAGTGAAATCTTGAAGGTGCTACCTATGACACTGCCGTCAAAGATCAGAGCCAGAGCAGCTGGGAATAATCCCTTTATTTTTTTAAGCTTTGGACTCCGAATGTGGTGAACAGTCTTTGAACATTTGCATCCAATCTTGGAGTTTTTGTATACAAAGTAATGGCAGCGCTTTGAAGCTGGGTGTGTAAGTGCCCTGTTGGCAGTAGTTTGGCAGCTTTTTCTTTGTTCTTGTTCTTGCTTTAGCAGCTCAACTGTGTAAAATGTGGTCCATTTGACATTGTAAATATAGACAGAACAGTTATTGCTCTGTCACTTAGCTTTTTTTTGTTGTTTTTAACAAGATGCAGGCCAAGTCTTAAAAAATGCCAGATGATACAGACTATTTTTCTCTAAGAAGGCAGAAGGTGTTTTTGGACAAAAGATTCAATAAACAGTTTGCACTTGTTTCTTTTTCTGATTGTTGAATGAAGTGAAAAAAGGAGGAATTTTAAAGAGCAGGTTCAGTAAGGATGTAAAAACATGATGGTGGAACTGAGAGAGGCAAGGCAAGTTTATTAGCACAATTCACACACAAGGCGGTTCAAAGTGCTTTAAAGATGCAAGGAAATGTATTGGAAATGGAAAAAGACATTAAAACAATTTAAAATCAAGACAAACAGATACTTTTTTGTCCGTTTGATGTTTGACCTAATTATTTATGAAAACAGCCATTTCCCAGTAAAACAAAATGAGTCGCAAGCTTTCTGACCTGAAGCTCCCCGGCACTCAGCCCGAGTCTCCAAGACTCAGTAGGTCTCCAAAGCTCCCCAGCCTTTTACCTGTTCTTCCCATTTCGTTAGTGAGGTCCCAATTTGTTTTTATTTCCCTGAGAAACATGGAACAGAGGAAGCATTCGTAAAGCATGTAATTTAAAATCATTAAAATAGTTGAAATTGATGCAACAGCAGATATCAAAGTAGAAGTAAAAGAAACTGACACTATAGGAAAGCTAATAAGAATAAGAACTTTATTAATCCCCGAAGGGAAATTCATTTGTCCGTTGTCTCACATAGTATGTCTCTAAAAGTTATCTACTATTTACAGAAGAATAATGAAGTCTGATGGCTGATGGTACAAAAGATCTTCTGAATCTTCCTGTCCTGCAGCAAAGAGAGAGGAGCCGTCCACCACCATTTGTCCTTTGGTCCATCAAGGTGTTGATGAAGTGGGTGTTAAGACGTCTTACATCTTTTCTGTTTGATGCTTCCTCCCCAGCAGACTGCAGCGTAGCACAGAACACTGTAGACACCACAGACTGATAACACATCTGCAGCATCTTAGCCTGGCTGGGCCATCCAGTTGCGTGAATCACTTGCCGTTCCTTCCCACAACAGGAACGGCAAGTGATTCACGCAACTGGATGGCCCAGCCAGGCTTGCAGCATCTTACTACAGATGTCTATTGATCGGAGTCTTCTCAGGCTCTGCCCCTTTCTGTAGATGAAGTCTATATTCTTAGACCAGTCCAACTTATTATCTAGATGTACACCTCGGTGTTTATATGATGTCACCACTTCAATGTCCACTCCACAGGTGTTCACTGGCTGAAGAGGGGGTTTGGATCTACGGAAGTCTATGACCATCTCCCTTGTCTTTGAGGTGTTGAGGAGGAGTAAACAGTAATGTTTTCAGCCCTGATTTAAAAGAGCTGACAGTTTGTGCACTCCAAATGTGTTCAGGGAGTTTGTTTCACAGGTGAGGGCCATAAAAGTTGAATGCAGCTTCAACCTTTTTGGTTCTGACCCTGGGGACAATGAATAGACCTGTCCCTGGCAACCTGAGGGGTCTACATGCTTTGTGCCCAACCTGACATGTATTTAGGCCCGAGACCATTCAGTGATTTGTAGACCAGTAACAGGATTTAAACTCTATTCTTCGGCTCACAGGGAGCCAGTGTGGGGACTTAAAGACAGTTGTGTTATAGTCCATTTTCCTGCTGTTGGTCAGGACTCTGGCAGCAGCATTCTGGGTGAACTGTAGCTGCTTGATTGATTTTTTTACTGAGACCTGTACAGACCCCATTGCAATAATCTAATCTACTAAAAATAAATGCATGGACATTTCTTTCCATGTCTTGTTTGGACAGGATTCCTTTAATTCGTGCAATGTTTTTGAGATGATAAATAGGCTGATTTAGTGATAGTCTTTATATGGCTGTTAAAATTCAGGTCTGAGTCCATAACTAAACCCAGGTTCCTGGCTTGGTCGGTGGTTTTTAGTGTCATTGAGTGAAGTTGGCCACGGACTTCAAGCCTCGCAAAGAGTGTAATTTTAAAGTTCTTAAAACATCAGCTGCTCCTGTCCTGAGAAAAAGTGAAGAAACCACCGAAATCACACAAGTTAAAACGAAAGACAACAAGTCCCATCAGGAGTTTCGGCTACTGTCGTCATCCAACGTCGACTCATTCAGTGACGTTGCGTACGGTCGCCGGGAGAAGTTTGAAAAATAAACGTGAAACTTTTTTTTCCAGTAACGTTGACTGTCAGCGTTGTTTCACTGACTATTTCTACGCCACGAAATCAAATTTGAAGACTATCGCAGAGGGAGTTTATCTTTAGGTAAGTGTTGATTTTTTTATATTAAAGATAAGGTGAAGTTGCTAGCTGAAGCTGTATGTGTTCAATTCTGACATGAGGGAACTGGCTGTCAACATGCTGCTGCTGCATTCACTCCTCAAGACTCGGTTTAAATCTTCACAACTTGAACCAGAGACGGTTGATTTTAAAATGGATTTCGCACTTTTATAGAGACTGGCCGTCGTGACTTAATGAAAGTTAGCCCAGTTTGCTAACTGTCACCTTCCTACCGCCGCGTTAGCTGAACTCACAGCGAGCAGACAGTCTCCTCCGAGCAGAGCTGCAGAGCTTCAGAGCTCGACACCCGAGCTGAAGCAGAGGACACCTGTCACTGTGCACATACAGGCTCTCACACATACACAGACACAGAGGCTCTTTGTGCTGTTAGAAACACTCTGGAGGGTCTCAAACTGTCAGAACCGAGAAGTCTGAGCAAACAGGTCTTGGACAGTTTGAAGAGGACAAACCAAGGTAACATGAATATGCAGCTCAAACATGTCAAAGATGGAGACAGTCACAGTCTTATTCAGTGTTTCTCACCTTTAACGCATGCAATGAAGTCATTAAAAACTATATACTAATAACATAGTTGGTATTATTCAACTTTAGGGAGTATGAACCACAGGCAACTCACCCTTTCTTTGATTTATATGACCCAGCGTAACTATCGTAGACACAGCAAGTATGTTTGATCGATAATGGATAAAAAGCAAGACAATAATACAATGATAAACTGCAATATTTGATTTAACAGAAGGGCTGCAAAATGCTCTTTAAAATTTAGTGAGTAGTTTTTCACGATTAAAGTCTTTGTGTCATTTCATTCATTGCAAATAGTTGCAATAGTTTTTTTCGTTTGTTTTGTTTTGTTTGTTTTTGCAATGGACAAAATTACTAAATTTGAACATTTTCTTGAATAAATGTTGTCGAAAATCTATTTTCTTAACGATAATATTTCTACAAGTGACTTTTGGATGTCTGTTCAGCCATCTTTGACTAATTCTGGCCAATAAAAGTAAGTATATTAGGTTATAATGTGGAATAATGACTGTTGTAATCAATAAAAGTGTGTGTTTTAATAGTGTACCGATACAATCAGTAAGAACATGCTGGTTTGTTAAACTAATGTAATCAAACCTTTTATTAGTCTCTCTACTAATCCACTGTCTTTGAGGTGATATGATATGATTTGATATTAATAATAATACACTTTATTTATAGGCGCCTTTTAAAACACCCAATGACACTGTGTACAGCGGAGTATTCTGTTACTGACTCTCACCGTACAGTTATTCCACTGCTGGTGCTAAATACAGATAACAATAGTCAAAAAATCATTTGGTGCTTCATAATCTGTGGGGAGATTTTGCATCCTTTAGCTAAACAGAAACTATGATGTAATCTGTTATGCTTGTTTGTAATTTATCAGTTATCGTAGATTGCCATTTTATGATATTATCATGGATTATATATTGTGACACCTGTTGTACTGTGATGAAGCAAACAATCTGTAATCCTTCATTTTGACTCTTTATGGTTTCTCTTTTCCTCACCTTCCTAACTGTACTCCTCTCTTTTTCCTCTTTACACTCTCCTCATTTCTAGGCAGCGATGTCTAGCCCATCAGATGAACCCCAGGCCGTACCATCAGCCCACCTGAGGGTTGGTTCGGCAACTGCTGAGACTGTTGGAACAGAAGTTGATCCCAAGACTAAACTCAGACAGCTACTGGATCAGTGGGAGGAACAACAGCAGGGCACCACAGAGCAGCTGGTGTCCATCCTGACAAAGTGAGCAGGGATTGTTTCTATTCAAGGCTGATTTATTCATTAGATTAGTTTATTAAGAGGTACACATTTCTGTTGTTGTGTTTTTCATGAAGATGACAGTGTTTCATCTTTCTGCAGAATTTCAGAACAGATTGAACGAGAAACAGAAGTTTTTTACAAAGCAGACCCTGATCCTTTTGATGACCGCCACCCAGGTAGAATTACATTTACACTCAACATGAAAAGTTTTGTTAAAACTGATTTTGCATCAGTCAGATGTGATTACCAACCATCACTTCTTTGTGTTTTAAACCTTTAGTTTGTCTGACAGTGTTTTCTTAAGTTTCTGGCTGCTCTTTTTATCTGTACATGTCTGTTTTTCAGGTCGGGCAGACCCAGGCTGTGTACTGGGGCAGCTTCTGAAGACAATCTTTTCGAAAGATAACTTCAGTGATGTGGTGAGAGCTTTTTTTTGTCATAAAAAGGCACCATCAAGCGTTTCTAGTACTTTTCATTATTCTAAAAACCTCCTTTCAAGAGTTTGAAATGTTTCATGTATCAAACCAAATGACTCATAATTTTAAGTTAAGATATCCTGTGGTGAATTTTGATATCAATTTTTAATTGTACTGTTCTGTATGCACAGCAGTTTCCAGATGATGTTTGTTCATGAAAATTTGCCCCAAAGACGTTTTGAAATCATAGAAATTGTTCCATTAAGAAAATGTGATTTTGACTGTCATACAAATTCTATGCAAGTCATGCACTATGCCCTCTCTCCACATAACACATAATGCAAATTATCTCAACCCTAGGACTCTATTATGGTTATTACCTCCGCCAAGGAGGTTATGTTTTTGGTAGCGTTGGCTTGTTTGTTTGTCTGTTAGCAACTTTAGGGAGAAAGATACAGATGGATTGACCTGAAATTTTCACCAGAGGTGCGTCTCAGCCCCAGGAGGATCCCATTGAATTTTGGTGGTGATCCGGATCGCCTTCTGGATCCAGGAATTTTTTGAAGGATTCTTTATCATTGTGAGATAGGGCAAATTTTGGAATTTTTGCATTTAACTCTATAAAAATGTCTAGAGTCTTTAGTAAAAAATTACACAAAAGGATCTCAATGAGTTTTATGAGGTGTCAAAGGTTGACCCTGATCCGAACAAAATTCCGGATACTGTGATCCAGAACACACAAAAATAAGGGTTTCGTTGGAATTTTCAATGCTGAAAGATAACCAATGAAGATACAAGGAAGTGTACGCTTACAAATATTGCATAATAAATCGTGCCTTTATGTATCTAATATGAGCTGTGTTGTTTTAGGAACATTATGAACAGTGAACATACCAGTTCAAACACAAATAAAAGTTAATAAAAGACACGTAACAGTAAAAGTTTTGGTGTGAATCACAATATAAGGGGGGACATGAGCTGCTTGGCGGAGGTCTGCGCTCTCCGAGTGCTTTTCTAGTTGAAAACTTAAAATAACAGCAGAGAAACATGTTTTTACAGTCAGAATAAACGGTTTTGTTCCACAGAGAGGGACTCATTATAACATGTAACATTGTCTTTTTTGATAGTTTTATGATAAAAAATGAAACTGCCGTAGAAAGGAGTTATTATGACTACTTTGCGTTTGCATTGCAGCTGGTGGACACATATATAATGACCAGCAGAGAGCTGAGCCTTAACACAGCAGCCTGCCGTGTGCTTCTAAACGTCATACCTGGTCTGGAGACCTCCATCGTCTTTCAAGAAAAGGTAAAATTTACCTTTCAGCAGAAAGTGCAAAATAAAAGAGATTTGTAAAGGCTGGTAAAGCATGAAGTGTGAGGTTCTTTGCAGCAGATCACTTATCTGGTTCACTCTTTATAACTAATTATTGACATCACTGTAAGTTGACATTAATCTTCCATGTCTGTCCTTAAAATGCTGAGACACGTTAAAGCAGCAAAGTGTCATCAGTGTGTCTTTGATGGGTCTACAACCTGTGAATGTGTCAACTCTTTTGTGTGTGTGCGTGCGTGCGTGCGTGCGTGCGTGCGTGCGTGCGTGTGTGTGTTACAGGTCGGTCTGGTTGACAAGTTGTTCACCTGGGCTCGTGAAGCAGAGCGACCGCTGTGTGTTTACAGCACAGGCCTGCTGGCCATAGCCATGGGTGACCAGGAAGCTGCGATCAACCACAGAGAACAGAACTCACAGCTGGTGGGTCTGACACGCTTTATTGTTCACTGTACTCTCACATGTTTACCTGCACTGAAATTATTGGAAGTTCTGTGGAGCACGATTGACAGATGTGGTCCAACTTGTTCTGGAAAGGTTTTACACTGTATGGAGTTTGTTGTTATTTGAAATGAGGTCAAGTCGATTTGTGACTTCTTCATCACATACAGTACATTCTTGTGTAAACAGGGAGCACTGCAGTGGAAAGGACACACATATTTCTCATCATTCCTATCTTACCTTGATTGTAAACCTTATTAGTTTGTAAAACTTATTTGTGTTTTAACAAAGTAAAAATACTGTAATGTAGCTGATAAAACTGAAGTGATGAACTTTCCTCAGCACTGAAAGAGACAGCTTGATTCATGCCAATTATATCAACATAATAACACAGCCATGCCTTATTATTATTATTATTATTATTATTTATTTTATTGTATTTAATAGGAGTGGGAATCACCACTGGCCCCACGATACGATATTATGACGATACTTGGGCCACGGTACGATATTATTGCGATTTTTAACATTTTGCAATACAGTAAATATTGCGATAAATATATTGCAATTTATACATTTTTTTAAAACTGTTTAGCTAATTTAGCATTTGTCTTTCCTTTATGTTTGTCTTATTTACACAGTATTTTATTTTCATGTAGCACATCTTGCAAACCTATTTGTTGTATGAACTTTCTCCTGCTCCATGATGTCCACCTCTGCCAACCTCACTGGACAAACAGTTGATTTTATTTTTTCATTATCATAGATTTGACCTCATATTAGCAATTAGTTTGAACAATTGATACTTGGTAAATGAGACTATAAGATGTATCACCAGAAAAAATATTGTGATACTATGCTGTATTGATTTTTTCCTCCCATCCCTATTATTTAACCAGGAAAGTTAGCCTAGTTGTCCCAGGTAGGTTCAAGAGTAGAGGGATATATGCAGTAAGAAGTCTACTGACACATGTGCTTGTGTTTTAGACGTGAAAAACAGAATAGCCGCATGCAGAGGAAAGAAACACGTCTTTCTTAGATTGTAAAATGAACTCTGCATGGGCAGCTGTTGGTTCTTGGTTTAATGAAAATGCATCATCCAGTCTGTTTAAAGCTGCACAAGCAGATTTAACTGACCTCCTATTTGCAGTTGTCATCACCCTCACTTTCAAATCTAAGACTATAGTTGGTTTAGGATATCTGACAGTGGACGGACATGGTTCAGAATGAGAGCTGGTCCAAACTTTCCTTCCAGGGAAAATGAAAATAAGCTGGCTGATGGGTCTGTTGATGCCAGGCTGCAGGAAAGCCACACTGAGATAGACCTGAAGAAGGAAGAGGGTAAAACAGGATTAGTCTAAATCCTCTAACTACTGCAGTTCTGTCATACTGTCGAGTTCTAAATTAAAGGGAGAGTTCAGTTTTTATGAAGTTGGGTTGTATGAGGCTCTTGTCTATAGTGGGTTTGTTCATCAAAGGGGATCCCAGTCAGCTGGTCCCCTTTGTTGAGAAACCGGATGATGCCTACTCTTTTAAGACTGACTCTGGTTTTATTATTGAATTTTTTTTGTCCTTTTTTTTCCCTCTGGCTCCTGCTGTAACATCTTAACTGGCTGAGAATGGCTAAAACTAATCTGGACGCCTCTTTATGACCTTCAAAAGTATTGAGACCATCAACAATGAGACTGAGAATGACAGAATTTTTGTGCCTGATGCCTAAAACTACTGTGAGGAGTATATGTCAGACCAGAGGATTGACAGCAGACTTAGGAAACAGTCCTTTTTTACATTTTCATGGCAAATGCTCACAATGAATGATACGTTTCTCCTTTAAAAGACATCAGGATGACTTTTTGTCAGAAAATACTACTCTGAACTGTACAGGTAAGAGAGAAGAGGTATTATTCTGACCACAGGGGGGTACCAAAACAGACACAAACCAAATGTTCTCCTCAGCAGCTTTCACTGGCTAATGTTCTCCATATTTACAAGCTTGTCAGTGAGCGCATATTAAATGTTTATTTGAGGTGAATAATGGCAGAAATAAAGACTTTTTTGAAGCACTTAAAACTTCTTTTTAGAGTAGGCTCACTAAGGGTTATAATTTGTGAGTAGATATGAATCCATGTTGTCCAATAACTTTCCTCATATAAAGACCAAAAAACATGAGTGGGGATTTTTGGATCTGATTTCTGTTGTAAGACATGTTCACTTCTTACAGTCCCAAAAACTCTTTATGTTTTAGCGATCACTTTTTTTCTCTCAACACCCAGGTACCGCTCATGATTCAGCGCCTGCAAGAGCTACAGAGAGAAGACCAGAAGAGTCACTTCAGTCCCATCAAAATACCACAGAACCTACCTCAGGACTCTCAGGTTGAACCAACTGAAACCTCAAGCGTCTCAACAGACCAGCAAGAAAAGGCAGATATGGAAAATGATGGTCAGAGGGAAAAGAGAAAACAGAGAGACGAAGATGGCAGCAGGCCGGTGTCGAAGCGTCCCAAACCTTCGTCACAGCTCGACTCAGCTCCAAAACACAGCAACAGCAGTGGAGGTGGACCCAGCTCAACCCGCCTGCTCCCAGAGTTTGTATACCAAGCAGGCCAGGAGACTCCTGCTCGAGAGACGGAGGACAGGCAGGGGGAAGGACAAGGAGGAGGAAGCAATGGAGTAGCGAATGAGAATGGGAGGAAGGCCAAGAAGAAACTCAGCTTCACCTCCTCCTCCTCTAGTAGGACTGAGGAGGAACTGGAAAAGAATGAATCCAGCGACCAGCCGACCAGCAGCACCTCCTGGTCTGAGATGAGCTCAGTGATGCTCGGTTCAGACTACTGCCTGTCCCCTCTGAGCTCAGCCATGGAGCAGAGGCTCATCCTGCAGTATCTGACCCCACTTGGAGATTATCAGGAGGTAAGTCTGTAGACAGAAACAGTTAAAGGTTTGTATTTAAGAGTGGAAGAAAAACTAAACAAAATGTGGGGATGCTTGCAGTTCCTCGCCTACGTCAAACGAAAAACAAGAGCAAACCGCACTTAACAGTCAAACTTGATGGCTTTGATGTACTTTGTGAATTTGACCGTGAGACGGAGCAGATAGTGGGGGTAAATCCTGCACAAATTATAAAGATAAAAACTTTTATTTGAGTGCAGTCTCCCTTTGAAAGAAACCCTGCATAAAAAAAATGGGTTTACCTTCCTGAGAAATTGTAAGAAAGAAACTCATCGGTACACCGCCACTGTTTCTGTGACATCAAATGGTTACAACCTCCCCTGCATGACTGATGTGAACTGAGCTTTTTCAGTAACTCAAGCACAGTGTAAGTGAAGAGGACGACAATATGTATTTATTTGCAGATGAAGCGTCAAAGTGAGATCTCCAGTGACGACTGCAGATGCATTTGCAGATGTCCAACTTTATCACTGTCGTCCTCCTCTCTTATCCTGTGCTTCTGTTATTGGAAAAGGGTCAACAGACGTCACACAGGCAAAGTTTAGGGGAGACACACAGAGCACCCAGAGTGCTGCAGTGAAAGTAACAATAGCGTGAGTTTACTGGATAAAAAACATCCACATCTTTGCTCTCTTTTTGTTTGGAGTACATCTGGAATATAACAACAGGAATCAAATCAGGTTAACTTAAAAAAAAAAAAAAATTATGCAGAGCCCCTAAAGGCAGTACAGAGTCTGTGTTGTGTTTCTTTCATATTTACAAACAAGTATTGAGTCAAAACTTTGAATTTTAATACTTAAAGACCCACTCTGATGAAAATCATGTTTTCCTTGTTGTCTAAATGTTCATATAGAATTTTTCTGATGCTACAGGATATATCATGAGAAAACTAAGTGTGCAATTGCATTTCTGAGTATTTCTGCATTAAAATCGCTGTGAATCTCTCACAGTCCCAAACGGCAGGATAAGATACAGTGAGATTTCCTACATAGCAAATCCAAGCTCCGCCCCTGGAGCCCCGCTATGCAGGTCAGACTCAGAGAAATAGAAAGGACGATCGTGGAACAAGCGTGTGTGTTAGCAGATTGCAATGTTCGTGAGAAAGCTAAGATGATATTAGCTTTCATCATGTCCCCAAAGACATTGAGAGACGAGAGCTGAATAGCTCCTATGTTACCTGCTACTTCTCCTACACTGGCAATGTTAGGCTGTAAGCTAACGTGAAGAGGAGTGTGCAGAGCAGCGCTGTCTCCGCCCACGACTCAGAGGCGAATTGCTAATGAGCTACAGGAACTCTGCGGAAGAAAAGCTCTAGAAAATGACACAGGTAACGTGATTTCAGCTAAAAAACTTCAGAATCACAATTTAGAGACCACTGAGAACACTTTAAGTAGTTAAAAAAAAAACGATCAGAGTGGGACTTTAAAGCTTCTGTGTGGAACTCTGTGTCAGTTCTGGCACCCCCTTTTGGACAAAGCAGTCTTTTGCTTATCTTTTCTTGAGTGGTGTCTTCTGACAAAATGATCCCACCCTGCTGATTTTTGAAAGTCAAATATATCTTTCTGTGAATATTCCAAATGTATTCATCTTTTCCTCCTGTGGTTCCACTGACACCTACACCCTCACTCTGGTTTCAGGCATAAAAAAAACTAACTTCTAAAATCGTCAGACTTGTTGTTGCTGATGGTTTTTTTTTGCTTAAAGGCATCAATGTGAGTTTCATAAATGTCAAAAAAAAATCCTCACAGGAGCTTCAATCTGAGCAAAGTTTCATATTTTGAGGTAAACCTGAGACCTCAGGCTGCTCTTTATTGCAAGAAACAAGACTGATGAACGCAACAGTTTTAATGACAAAATAGAGCCCAACAATCTCAGACAAGTGCTGGAGGAACTGATAAACACAAATTTGCTGCTGCCATATTTTCAGCCATAGGATGCGTTATCACCTGTCACAGACGTAATTCAGGATCATCCCTAATAATACAAAAGTCACAAAAACTCATTTAGAAATAGAAACTTTGGAGTTGCCATGGAAACCTGAGTTTATGTAGATTGAACTCCTAAGATTCTTTTCTTTGGGGTGCTGAACGATGTTATTACACTTCACATAATTCTCACACAGGCTGATCTAATGTAACTCCAATCTTTCTCCCGTCCCTGCAGCTGCTGGCTGTCTTCATGCAGATGGACACTTGGACATTGCTGATGAACTACATAGACCTCAAAAAGACGAAAAATGTCCAGCTCACCTATGATGCACTTCTGGTAAGACTGTGGCGGCAGTTCAAACCCATCGAATAACATGATTCAACAGGGACTTTTAAAAACTTAACTTAAAAAAAGACCAAAAAAGTTTTCAAGGATTGTCAGATAATTCAACTTGAGCCTTTCAAACATTTTTGCGTCACATTTTCTTGTTTGTGAAAAGTTTTAAATCAGTGAAGTTTCTACAAGAATCAGTAAAAAGGATTTTCAATTCATGCCAGGTCAGCTAGAGGAGAAACACAACATAACCTGATTTTTTTTACTCTACTAATTTACATGTATGCTGTATGTTGTCTGGTCTGGAAGAGCCTTTAACAGGACTACTCCTCCCAGCTCAGCAGCATGTCTGTGTGGGAAGGATAAGCTGTACTTTGGAGGGTGGGGCTGTGTTGAGCTCAACTAAGATTAAATTGACCAACTTTATTCAGTGGAGGCCTCACCTGTTGACATCTAATGATTGTCTACATCTTCGCCTATTTTTATTCAGGGCTCTGGAGGATCATTATACCGTGACAGGGATTTCTGTGTATGACAAAAAAGTTTTAAAACTAACCCACTTCCCTCAATAACAACAAAATTAATAAAATAGTAGTTTTCTTGTGGAGAGACTAGAGCTTTTATGTCTCCAAAACAAGCTCTCTCTGTTCAAGATTAACATGGTTCATTGCCTCTTCATTCATTCTGAAAGAAGTTCAAATATTGAACATGTTCTTTGTGCCCATCTAGATACTCCAAACCAGATTTTTGTGACTTTTGCAAAATGCCGTTATATGTAGAACATGTTAAGAAAACTAAAGTGATATTCTTTACTGTAATCAAAGATGCCCTTTTTCTCTCTGTCTTTAGTATTTGGCCTCATTGCTCCTCCACAAGAAGTTTGCAGCTCAGTTCATCTCTCAGGGAGGCGTCCAGAAACTTCTGGAGATCCCGAGGCCGTCTATGGCGGCAACTGGAGTCTCGCTCTGTTTGTATTACCTGGCATACAACCAGGATGCTCTAGAGAGGGTAAAGGAAGCACACAAAAGAGACACGCTCATCAGAGTTGTAGACCTAAATGAAAATGAATTTTCTAAGGGTTCATTCAAAGTTTTAGTTTCTTGTTACAGTTATAACAACTAAGACTCAGCGGCTGCTCTCTGTTCCTTGTCTTTCTTGTTTCTGTGTATTTGTAGGTGTGCACCCTCCAAGATAGCGTGCTTTCAGACATGGTGTCCTACGCTCTGTGGCTACTGGAGTCGTCCCACGCTTCAGGCGTCTGTCACGCCACCATGTTTTTCTCTATTTCTTTTTCTTTCAGAGCGGTGCTGCAGCATTTCGACCGCCAAGATGGCCTGCGGAGGCTGGTCAACTTGGTCAGTGTCAAATCTTTTATCTTGCATCATATTTCAAAAGTGGAATATTCCATTTTGCTAAATTTATCAAATTAATTTGTCCCTATTTATTTATCAAAAGCTTTAACTGCATTCTGATGTGTCACCTTGTAGATCAGTACTTTGGAGATCCTTGACATCACGCAAATAGACTCCATACTGAATGATGACCTGGTTTTCTCTGGCAGACAGACAGCCAAACACACCTGCATGGCCCTGCGCAGGTATGACAGTAGAAGGATAGATGAATGAATATCTGCCAGGTTCATGAATGTTGGTAGCTCTATTGTAGTGCTTCCTCAGCTGCTTGGCCATCATGGTGTTCCTCAGGGGTCAATCTTTGGCCCTTTTCTTTTGTAGGGTTATACCAATCGCAAGCAGCTTTACTTTAGTTGAACTAAAATAACTCATTAACTTTTCTCTGACAAAACAGGGGTCTGTATAATAGGCCTTGGAAGTGTCTCTCTTAAAATCAAGTGAGAAAAAGATTTGATGTACTCAACTCATAGACTGTATATAGAATGGACACTGTCTGCCTCCTCGCTGGGTGAAGCCACCATGAGAACAGCACCCTCTGGTGATGTGCTGCAGCATAGGTCATAAATCCTGCCTCCTCCAGCAATCCCTATGTGGAGCTGTGGACAAACTTTAGAAATGTATGACACAGAACATACATTTTTTAAGTTATAACTCAGCATCTTGTTACATTATTATTTCAGGTTTTATTACATTTTGTGTCATTGTTACATTTCGAGCTATTAAGGCTAGGACAGTGGAGAGGATAGAAACCTGGGAAAGAGGGTGATGAATGAAGAGCTGCAGGCTGGAGTTAAACCTAGGCTGCCTATTTCAAGGACTACATGGAGTGTACAATTTGACTGCTTGGCCAAGTTGATGTTTGAATTGATTGTAACTGACTTTTTCCAGGTACTTTGAGGCTCACCTGGCATTAAAGACTGAACAGGTTAAACAATCTCTGCATTCATCAGACGGGAGCACCAAGGTATACGATTTATTTATCAGCATCAAAGTTTGGGACCGGAAATGTTTATACTTTCAGGTATCAAACTTTTGTGTGGGTATCTCCTTTTTTTCCAGGCGTGTACCTACACCAGAGAGCAGATTATCGAGATGGTGGAGTTCCTCATCGAGTGTGGACCTCCTCAGCTCTTCTGGGAGCCGGTGGAGGTTTTCTATAAACTGTCCTGTGTCCCTTTACTGCTGCAGCTAATATCTTTAGCATGTGACTGGAGGACTTACTACGGCAGGTAAAGCGAAGTCCTTTCATATGCAGACTTTTTGACAATCATGGTTTGGTCACTCATTAAGGCAGGAAATCCCAAAACAGTAGTTGTTTGCTCTCATGTTTTAATAATGTTGTTTGTTTTCTCCTGTTCATCCATGTTAATGTATTTAGACATTTCTGATTTACTGCATCTTTTCTCATTTCATTTCTCATCCTGTCTCTCTGGACCTACGTGCCCCTTCAGGAGTGACACAGTGCGATACGCTCTGGACATCCTAGCTATCCTTGTGGTGGTTCCCAAAGTACAGTTAGTGCTGGCAGACACTGTGGAGGTCCTGGATGAGATGAATTCTCCTGTTTCCACTGTGGGTCAGTAAGACTGCTCTTTCTTCTCTTTTAGTTTCACATTTGTGAAAAGGTCTATAGATGTACTTCAGTGTGACTTTTCTATATCTGCTGCAGGTATGAGCATCATTCTGGGTGTTGCAGAGGGCGAGGTGTTTGTGAATGACGCTGAGATCCAGAAATCTGCACTTCAAGTAAGCAGATGTCTTTAACTATAACAGCTGATAGTTCAGCCAGCAGCATGGTTCAAATCCAGATTCACATTTCTTCATTCGCGCTGACAGCTGGATTCGTTCTGCAGTAAGATGACGACATACAGTTTGACACCCAGTTAGAACTGTAACATTAACCTCCATAAAATCATCAAAATAAACAAGAAAATTTTAGACATAAAAACATGATCAAAAAAGTGCTCTGAGCACCACCAATCAGAGTATCAGTGAAAGAGAGACGTATCAGTGACTGAGGTACATAAATAACAATAATAATAATAACTTTATTTTTATGTGTAGCACCTTTAAAAACAGCTGTTTACAAAGTGCTTTAACAGATTAAACAAACAAAAGTAAATTGACAGTTAAAAATTGACGGTTGATGGCATCACATCAGGAAGATGGAAAAGAAGACGGTGGACAGAGGATGGATAAAAGAGAAGGAAAGAGTGTTAAATACATAGTTACTACAATAAGATAAGGTAAAATAAGAGTAATAATGAAAAGGGAGGGAGAATATAAAACATAGAAAAATGGTAAAAACAGGACTAAAAATGATAAGAAACCAGTGGGGAGACTAAAAACAGCAGGAATAAAAATAGTTTAAAAGTAATTGAAAGATGATGACCATTGCAATAAGCAGAAGAAACAACATATTTATACATATACAGTATATACAATCAAAAGATATAGTGCTTATAAATAATCTCAGTGCAGCAAATACTGACGGCCAAAAATTTCAGCTCAGCCGTTTTTGCAGCACCTTGGGGCCAAAACCCTCAGTTGTTTAACATTTGGTGTGATCTAATGACTGACCTGATGAACTTGGTTCACTGAGTTTAGATGTTTGTTTCAGGTGGACATGGCATGAAATAAAAAAGCTTTGACACTGGCATCTTTAAGTTTACTACAGATATTTAGTTCGATTTTCACTACGTCTCCATTTAGTGAGCAATGTTTTGAATGTATGAAGTGGTTCACTCTGTTTCTATGTGTAGGTCAGGCCAGCTGTATAGTGTTAGGAAGATTTCTTCCTCTAGACATCCTTAAAGGGATATTCCCGCGTAAATTTGAGTCATGGTCAAACACACCGTAACACCGGGTTTGACACCCCCCTGAGAGATAAATGTTGCCGACTGCTAGCTTCTCTAGTTATACCGACTTCAGCAATGGCCACAGGATAGCAATACACAGTGGTCTACGTCTCCATGCCCAAAAGCTCAACCAAAAGGCCATTCTACAGTGAGCCCTGACAAGTTGATCCCCAAGAGCAGTGGAGTTTCGCAGCTCAAGGATGAACATTTATGATCATTTCTTCATGGAAATAGCATCAGACCGAGACGCTAAGGCAGAGGAACTACCATGTCTGCAGTGAACAATGATTAATATGATGATTATTACTTCAAAGAATGATCCCCTGCACTTGTTGATTGACTCGTCAAAGGAACCAGCCAAAGCTAAAAAATTGTTTGATGGCTCATACTCTGGGACACTATATGTGCTGTTGATGAAGTTAGGTGCTGTCATTATTTGTGGTTATAGAGTGGCGTTTTCATTGAGGTTTGCACGTGGTGACATAGACTGCTGTGTATTGCTATCGTGTGATTGTTACTAAAGTTGGTATAACTAGAGAGGCAAGCGGTCAGCAACATTCATCTCTAGAGGGGGTGTCTAAACCAGTGTTACGATGTGTACTTAAATTTACGTCAGAATATCCCTTCCCTTTAACATTGAGCTCAAAAATATGACCTCCTGGTTTCAGTGAGTCCAACAACAGACCGAGACGGATCAGATTCCTTAAATCAATGTACTTTATTAATTTACCAGATGAAAGTATGGAATAGAAGTGTAGCCCAGCATGCAGGAGTGTCATTTTCATTTCTCTGTGTTTGTTTCCTCTCTAACAAACCTTCTCTCCTCCGTTTTTTTCCTCCTTTGTGTCTCTTCAGGTCGTAATAAACTGTGTGTGCGCCCCCGACCAGAACACATCTGGTGCTTTTGCCGTCAACCCCCTCAGACCGCCCCCCCACCTCAAGCAGCCCCCTGCTCCACATAACAGAGTGCTGGTCCACATGTGGCAGGTAGTGCAGAACAACAATGGCATAAAGGTAAGAATTAAAGGGAAATTTCACAAATTAATATTTGTTTCAAAGAAATGTGTCTTAAAACGCTCATCAAATCCTCTCACGTCCCTCTCCTCCAGGTGCTTCTGTCTCTGCTGTCAGTGAAGATGCCGATCACAGACGCAGACCTGATTCGTGCTCTGGCCTGCAAAGCGCTGGTTGGACTCTCACGCAGCTCAGCGATCAAACAGATCATCAGCAAACTGCCGCTCTTCACCAGCGGCCACATCCAACAGGTGAGCATGAAACTAGAACTCTTCAAAGTCAAGGTTTTATCGCGGAATGAGAAACATCAATAATGAAGTCAAATGCAGATGTCAGAGATGACGTGCATTAACGACTAATTTACTTTGTATAAACGCAGCTACTGACTCACCAGCTCTGCCGGTCTGGAAAATCTCTGAGCATGTACTTCAACTATTGCAGCTGTATACACCATGTGTTCTTGGGTTATTGTTTGAGGCATTTTTAGACGCTTTTATTTCTCTAATTTCTAAATTCCAACACATAGTTCAAGAAAAATATAAAACACTCTAATCGACTCAGACTTCTCACATATCTTTTATCATTTTATCTCCCCAGCTGATGAAGGAGCCAGTCCTGCAGGACAAACGAAGTGAACACGTCCGTTTCTGCAGATATGCAGCAGAGCTGACAGAGCGAGTGTCAGGAAAACCTTTCCTCATAGGCACTGACGTCTCTCTGGCTCGTCTGCAGAAAGCAAACGTAGTCGCCCAATCACGGATCATCTTTCCTGAGAAGGAGCTGCTCGTGCTGATCAGAAACCACCTGGCAGCCAAAGGGCTTCATGACACGGCAAACACTCTCGTTAGGGAGGCAAATCTACCTGTAACATCCCTCTGCCTAAGCTCCTCCTCCTCTTGTGTCACCCCTCCTCCCTCCTCGGTGATCCCAAGGACTTGCAGATTGGGGACTTGGGTTGGATCCTCTCCTGTGTCCTCAGCCCCCTCCGCCCCTACAATTCGCTCCCCTGTCATTTCTCAAGCGTCATGTAACCCTTTATCCACCTCTGCTCTCCACCTGCCTCCTCATCCTTCCTGTCACAACACACCTCCAGGACAGAGCTCACCTCTGGCTGGGCGGATTTTATTCTCACGGGAGCGCCCGATGGCCACATCCAACTCAGGGAGAAAACTTCGCTGTCTAAAACCGAAGTCTGACCACGGTGCTTTCATACAGGTCGGATTTTTGCTGCTCTCATGTTTTAATGTTGCTTTATTTTTCCTGAAACAACAGCCAGAAAGTAACATTAAAACAGCATTTACCACGCTTTGTTATTCTTTTGTTCAAGTATCGACATGAACTCGTAGCAGATACCATTTTTCATTTTTCTCTCCTGCTCAGACTCCAGCCATGAAGAAGCAGCCAGAACACCTCCTCCCTTCCCCGCCGACCCTCGACAGCATCATAACAGAGTATCTGAGGGAGCAACACGCTCGCTGCCCAAACCCTGTCACCACCTGTCCCCCGTTCTCCCTCTTCAACCCTCACCGCTGCCCTGAACCCAAACAGAAGAGGCAGGCGTCACCCAATTTCACTGCCCGCCTGGGGAGCAGAGTGCTGTACCCCAAATACAGAGGAATGTACAGAGGGTGTCTGGATAGACATCTCATGTTTAGCAGGTAGAAGCAGATACTTTTAGCTGATATAATGTTTTTTTTTTGTTTTTTTTTGCATTGTTTTACATCTTGAAGCCTCTTCATTTTGAGCCAAAACTTGTCTTTTAAAAATCACAGTAAGGTCTGTAAAACGAGTTTGAAAAAGCACGATAACTTCTACATAACCCCTTTCATCATTTGTCTTTTTGTAACTCTTGGTCCAGGTTTCGTCCGATGTCCATCTTCCACGAGGGCGGCTATACCTCTTGTGCCTTCTCAGCCAGTGACCGTTTCCTGATGCTGGGAACTTACTCGGGTCACCTCAAGTTTTTTAACGTCTTCTCTGGACAGGAGGAGGCCAGCCACGCCTGCCACATATCAGCCATCACAAACCTCGAACCCTCCAGGGTACACAAACATGCACTCATGTGTCATGGTGTCATACAGTAGGCCGCTTGTTTGTGGGGGGAGCCCTGACGAGTCGATCAATGAGTGCAGCTGATCAATTCCTTGAAGTGATAATCATCATAATAATCATCTTGCACTGCAGACGCTGTAGTTCTTCTGCCTCAGTGTCTTGGTCTGATTGCATTTCCATGAAGTAATAATCATAATTTTTCCGCTGCATTCGGTGATCAACTCGTCAGGGCTGTGTTGGGTTTAGTCTCTTTGCTAAAGAAATTAGGCAAAGCTAAAAAGATGTTTGGTGGCTAGTACTATGTGCTACATCCCTATATGTACTGTTGATGAAGTTAGTTGCTGTTCTGAGCATTATTTGTGGCTATAGAGTGGCTTTTTGGTTGAGGTTTGCACGTGAAGATGTAGACCACTGTGTATTGCTATTGTACGGTTGTTGCTGAAGTTGGTATAACTAGAGAAGCAAGTGCTCATCCAAATTCATCTCTTGAGGGAGTGTCTAACTCGGTGTTACGGTGTGTCTGATCATGACTTCAATTTATGCCGGAATATCCCTTTAATTCTAAACCACTCCTGACTTAGAATGGGATGCTCACTTCAGCAGCTACATCTGAGAATTGGTTGATAACGCTTTCTTGCCCGTCTTTCTTCTCTTATTATGAATGAAGTTTTTGTAAAAGAATATGGAGTGAACCTGCATTTGAAATCTTGTATGTTTCTTGATAAGGATGGGAATCTTCTGCTCACCTCTGCTCCTTGGAGTGAACCCCTGTCAGCTCTGTGGAGCACAGACAGAGTCTTCAGCAGAAGGTAAACCTGTCACACACACACACTCACAGTCTCAGAAGTTCTTATTTCTGCAGCTGTTTGAAGTTACTGACATCTTTGATTTTTTTCTCTCAGGCACTCATTTGCAGAAGACAACTATGTTGAGTTCAGTAAACTCTCTCAGGACAGGGTGATCGGCACCAAGGACCAAGTCGCACATGTATGTTACTTAAATGGACTTTGTTTTTTTTCCTTCTGTTTTTTTTTTTTTTTTGTCTCTTCCCTCCAAGTTTGTAAAAACTAACATTTTTCTCTTTTCCTCTATTTTAAAGTAATTTTATTATTTTCTCCTTTTACACAGTAATTTAAAAGCAAAGTACAGACATCAATAAACAAACAAATCAGAGTGGCTAAGAGGGAGCAATAAGAGAGGGAACAAGAATAAAACAGAAAAATTAATAACATTATGAGATGTTGGGGGAATCTTTGATAATAAAATACTTATGAATTGAGCAATAAAACATATGAAACCAACAAAATCCGGAAAAAAATATGGAATTGACCCTGTTTTAGTAAGAAGAAGAAGAGGAAGAACTTCATTGATTCCCGAAGGGAAATTCAATTGTCTGTTGTCTCATGTAATATGTGTATAAAAGTTATCTACTATTTACATAAGAGTTATAAAGCCGGATGGCTGTTGGTAAAAAAGATCTTCTAAATCTTTCTGTCCTGCAGCGAAGAGAGAAGAGCCGTCCACCACCATTTGTAATGCGGTCAGCTTCAATTTATTCTGGGATAACTCCCAAGTATTTGGGTTGTAGAGGCAGAGAGCAGAGCTCCTCGACTCTATCAAGTTTGGGAAACTGCAGGGTTAGTTGTGACTGGTGGCATGTATAGTACTGAATTATGGCTTACCATGGCAAATAAAGCAGAGTTTTTAGATTCTGTTGCACTCTTGCAGAAACTAACAATATTCATCATCTTTTTGCTTTACAACCCGGTTTTTGTTATTTTTGTACAACTTATCTTTTGTGTTGTAGATCTATGACATTCAGACAGGCCAGAAGACTCTGACCCTGAATGATCCCGCCCTGGCCAATAACTATAAGAGGAATTGTGCCACCTTCAGCCCCACAGACGAGCTGGTGCTGAATGACGGGGTGCTGTGGGACGTCCGGACACCTCGAGCCATCCACAAGTTTGACAAATTCAACATGAACATCAGTGGGGTTTTCCATCCCAATGACCTGGAGGTCATTATCAACACGGAGATTGTATCCTCTGATTTGACCTGTCTTTCCCTTTTTCTTACCGACTGGATGGGGTGGAGTCATGTCTCCCACGTAGAACAGCGTCTTAAAGGGACATGAGACCAAACCTACCTACACACATCCAAAACTAACTTTCATTTATTTATGTTTTTGACACAGAATATAACAATATGGGCATAATGATGTCGGTTATTGACAAATTTAGATATCGGTAAATTTTCAGTTTATCACCCAGCCCTACCTTCAAGCGCACCACAGCCCAGGTGCAATATTCAGGACAATATAAGTTTTCTCTTGTTTAATCCATGTCTGCATTCAATAATTATTTGAAGGTAATCTGAAAATAATGAATTAAGGATAGCAAGAAATATTTGTGTCAATTTCAAATTCAAATGATTAATCGTATTTTTTTTATCTTTTACTTTGAAAGTTATCATATCTTTAATACATGGCCATTTATTATTCTCACTACTAAGAAGATATCTTTTTTTTTATCTCCAGCCTGATTATGTCTGTACGTTTATCTCTTTACCTTTGTTATTCTTTACTGGAGCCAGTTTAAGTTTTGATTTTATCTTGGTCTTTTTGGCCTCTATTAGAAAGGTCAGCTGCAGAGAAACCAGAATTGTGTGGAGTAGAGAGAGCAGGGGAAGGCATGCAGCTTAGGTCCTTGGTTGGGAGTTGAACTAGCAGCTTTTCTGTGGAGAACTGTGGCACTTCTATTTGGGGCACCAGCCTATGGGGAAGTTTTAGAAGCAAACTGATAAGATATTTAAAATTGTATAACATAAAAAGGATGAAATTAGGACACTGTTTCTTTTCTATATTTCTCCTCTGTCACTTTGAACCTCCACACATCTGTGTCGATCTGTTGTTGTGAGCCTTGACAGCGTGTGTCTGTCAGTGGGACCTGAGGAGTTTCCACCTCCTGCATACTGTCCCAGCTCTGGACCAGTGCAGACTGGTCTTCAACAGCAATGCCACCATCATGTATGGAGGTATGTATGGGCTGCTTTTTGTCATTGTTACAAGCTGATTCAGTCAGCTGTGTGTGTGCTGCGCATGTGCACTAAGAGTGATCTGTTAAATACTTCTAAAGCAACATGTGTTTTTTTCTGACTAAATGAGAACAAGGCAAATGAATGCACAGCGAGTGACCTGCTGTGGTGTGTCTCTTCCAGCCATGCTGCAGGCAGATGATGAAGTTGAGGCCATGGAAGAGCAGATCAAGAGTCCCTTTGGTTCCTCCTTCAGAACCTTTGATGCAACAGACTACAAACCCATTGGTAGGCTGCTTTAAGGTTTAGTACAGACTAAAAACAAACCTGTCAGCTAAAGTACATTTCTTTGTCTGTAATTTTCCTAATCTTTGTTTGAGATTCAAAAAGTGTTTAACTGTGATGTTGGACTTTTTAAAAGTCTCTGTTGGTTTATTTCCCTTGAGTTTTTTTGAAGGACTGTAGGTCCAGGTCGGATCATCTGGTCTGCAGATAAACTGAACACAGTTATGTTTCTTTCTCCTTCTCTTTCAGCCACTGTTGATGTGAAGAAAAACATTTTTGACCTGTGTACCGACAGTAAAGACTGCTACCTGGCTGTCATCGAGGTACTCCGCTGAAATTTGGTCCCTAATCTAGCTAGAACTTATGTGAAAATTATTGTCACTGTCCAAGAACATAAATCTAAAAATGAAAGATATTGAGTTCAAAGATTTGGTAATGTTTGAGGTTTGTCTTCCTGCTCACCACTTCAAATGAACCTTTCCAGGATCTTTGATAACTTTTTGTTGATCAGCTATTTTTCTTTCACGTTGTAGTTGTTTATACCTTTTTTGTTTTAAAAATGAGTTAGCATTTTTTCCACAATTGTCATATTTTAGTAATATTTCATCCCATTGATCACATTTGAATCCACATGTTCAGTATCAGTTTTTTTTCCCTCATTGATGCTGCAGAATCAGGACACAGTGAGCATGGACACAGTGTGTCGCCTGTACGAGATCGGGAGACACAAACTGGCAGAAGAGGGAGACGATGATGATCAGGTGAGACTTAAAGGCCTGAACAGGTGACGGTCTTTACATCAGTCCATGTTTGGTTTGGTTAACTTGAAAATATCAGTTTTATAGTAGGGAGTGTATTTTGGCCAATAGTTAAAGGATAATTAAGCTTGCAGGTAGCTTGCACACTGAACTCTTTTTAACAGTAGATCACAGTAGCATTATTTTCGCAATCTCAAAGTGTTCGTCACAATCAGTGCGTGTGTGTGTGAGGGTTAATCCAAAGTCAAGGTGCCTCCAAGAGTAATATGGTGCCTCTTGCATAAGTGTAAAAAAAAACTGCAGCAGTGTGTCCGATTCTGCTCATGTGGTTGATATTTTATCTCTAATGCTTGTGATGTTCCTGCAGGATGAGGACCAGGATGACGATTCCTCAGACACATATCAAGGTGATATGGATGATTTAGACATAGATCGGATCCTAGCGGAATTGAACAGTAATGAAGACCTTGATGATGCAGAACAAGGGGACCAAGAAAACTCTTCCTCAGATGAAGAGGTAACGAGATGCTGTGGCTTAAAAACGAGTCAGTCTGATAGCTCTTTTCACAACAAACCACAATCACCATACCTGCTGAGTCGTAGTTGCTGGAAAGTTTTGGTGGGAAAGAGTTTGGCTGTAGAGCCTGAAAGTCTTTTTGTTAATTTTCAGGTTTTATCTTGTCTATATGTTTTTTTTTTTTTTTTTTTTCAATTCAAACTCAAGAAAAAAATTGTTATAAATTTTTTTTATCTCTCTGGAGCTCAAAGACAGCTCTAAGTCATCTTTTATTTTTGCCCCCAAAACCAACTTACGTACACAGCTCAACCTACCTGCTCATCTTTAATACTACCATTTAATTATTTTGTTGAGTCTTTTATCCAATTTTAACCCACAAATACAAAATCTGAAAATATATTTGAGGGGTTAAAATGTGTACATTATTCATCTTTGTCTCTATTTTTATTATACTGTCTGTTTTCTGTTCGGACTCTGCTTGAGTATTTGTTTTAAACACCTCCTCTAAGGTTGCAGATCATCTGGATGACAACAGCAATGATGACAACGGGGACGGAAGTGACAACGAGGATTCAGTAGTCTCAGAGCAGTCGCATGGAAGCAATGAAGGGTCATCGGACGATTTGTGTAAGTAACAAAGTTTGTCTAAAAGCAAAAGCAACAGAGAAGCCTCAACCTTACAGACTGGTTGCTGAATCTGGTGTGAAGCTGGGAAAGGGCGACATTGTAGACCTTGTTAATTTTGCTGTTAAGTGATGAATTTTAATGAGGGAGCCAATGAGTTTTAGCACTTTGATAATACATCAGAATACTACCTGCATTTTACACATAAACCTAAGGCTTAACATGGAAGTGTATACTGACAGTATTTGTTATGTTTATATTCATGCAGCAGATTTTCAAGCGTCATCAGATGATGATGATGATGATGATGATGATGATGATGCGTCTGAGCTTCTTCGGGCTTTCTACGAGAGCTACTCCCCCTAACCTGGAGAAAAAAATCTCTTTTCTCTCAAAAAGAACCTTTACATGACTTTTGTTTCTTTTTTAACCACCATTTCTCCTTTATCAGGAAAGTAAACTGTGAATAAACTGATATGCACATCAGTGTCCTGGAGGTTAAAATCATAGAAATTAAAGGGAAAGCAGTGATGACAAATAAATATTAATCATAGTTCAGGGGCTCGCATGAGAGGACAGACTTTTTGGAGAGAGCAGATCTAATGGGAGGTAAAGGGAAATTTGAACACAATCCCCTGCTCAAGAGAAGAGGTTGTTCTAATTTCAAGTACATTTTGTTGCCGTTGTGCTCACACAAGTCTAGTCAACCAAGTAATGTAACTTTCTATCAGGGAGATTTTTTTTTTTACTCATAGATGAGTCATTTAGGTTTAATCTCAGTCAAAAATACTCAGAGCCTGACAACAAAATTGAGTTGTATTTAAGACACTAAACACAACCTCTTCTGGTTTTACTGAGACCCCTATCGTTTCAGGAGAATAAGCTGAGAAGGTGCTTCAAGTCCATTCAACATTTTCCAACGTATCAAGTCTTCCATAGAAGTGAAGTTATTTTTTTAAAGAGTAAACAAAAAGGTAAATACTCCTAAAGCTTTGTGGACAAGGGGAAATTACCAAACTTCCAGGCTCAATAAAACTCAAATAACAGCCAGATATTTTTGGCTTGATGTCCGTAGATCTAATGGTCTGCTTCACCCTAAACTCATTTCTCCCCCATCTCTGGTTTTACTCACTGTCTAGTTTCTTTCATCCTAATTGTTCTAACTAACTTCTGTGTCTGTAAAAGAATTGGAGAGCCCACTTCTTCAGGAATAGATAGTGCAGAGGTACAGTTTCTGTGAGCTGAAACCAGCAGTTGAACCAAACTGATGCATTGCTCACTCAGAGCCGCTTCCTTTCTTTGATTTTGTACAGAATTTTTCAAGAAAAAAAAAATGCAAACCAAAAAAAAAAAATGTTTTTGAAAGGATAACCCACATGATGCAGGTTTCCATTTTTCTTTGCAGTCTTTTAATTTAGTTTTATTTAAATTATTTTTAATGTTTTGTGATTTAATTTTTTTGCATTAATTTAATTTATTTGGCTTTGTTTGATTTGACATACAGGGAGAAAAGAGAGTTTAATTTTACTGTTTGATGCATTTACTCTCTGTATTCTCCAGGTCTCCTATTGTTTGATAGAAGACTAAATGTAGACTAAGAAAATAGATTCTATTTTTGGTGTGCTTTTTGTTAAAAATCTATAATGCCTTCAAAGCATCAACTGTTTCAAGTATAGACAACCTGCTGAGCTCTCCAAAATGTAGAGACAAGAGTGTTCAGAGCTACAGGGAAAATAGTCAAATCAATGTTAAGCATAAGTCATGCCTGATCATTTTATTTTGTAGCAGCTGATGATAGCTGACAAGAACATCAATTCAAGTCAAGTCAAGTCTTATCTTCAATAAGAACATAAAAAAATGGCAGTAAAGTAAAAGTATAATGCTTTCTACAGCTTTAAGTGAAGCTGCAAAAGTAGCTTCACTTGTAATGATGTCAGTGTAGAAACTTTATTTGCCAGTATCAGTGATGTGAAAGTTTCCAAATCGTTTGATATTTTACATAATCTAGCAAAATTTTCATTATTAGCTGCTACCAAGCTCATTACATAAAGTTTTTTTTCTTTTATCCATCACTCTGACCTCATCACTGACCAGTAAGCCTTCAGGTGACGGCTTTTGCCGTCGTTACGGGTTAAAGATCCAGCCATCATAAACTATCCACCTATTTTAGCTCACATAAAGGTGTGGGTTTCTCTGTTTTGTAACTGCGTCAAACAATCTACAACAGATCTCATGAAATTTAAGGACCCATGATTGTATCTGTAGCACCCGGGGGTGTTTTTTGTTGGGATTACAACCTAAAGCCATGTTAAAGTTTGTTTTTCATGCCACAGAGCCATAGGATTTACATTTTACAAGAGACTGTTTTGTATTTAAAACACTTTGAAAAGTTGTAAATGTTAGTAAAATGAACAGTCTATACATCAGCTGTTGAGTTCTGCTTTGATAATAAAGTACTGTTCTTGTAACATTTGCTTGTCTCAATAGTTACTTTAGTTTAGTAGAAGCGTTCCATGAACCTGCAAGACTGAAAGTGTTGTCTTTCACCTTACATTGAGATCAGATAACTATATATATATACACTCACCGGCCACTTTATTAGGTACACCATGCTAGTAACGGGTTGGACCCCCTTTTGCCTTCAGAACTGCCTCAATTCTTCGTGGCATAGATTCAACAAGGTACTGGAAGCATTCCTCAGAGAGCTTGGTCCATATTGACATGATGGCATCACACAGTTGCCGCAGATTTGTCGGCTGCACATCCATGATGCGAATCTCCCGTTCCACCACATCCCAAAGATGCTCTATTGGATTGAGATCTGGTGACTGTGGAGGCCATTTGAGTACAGTGAACTCATTGTCATGTTCAAGAAACCAGTCTGAGATGATTCCAGCTTTATGACATGGCGCATTATCCTGCTGAAAGTAGCCATCAGAGGTTGGGTACATTGTGGTCATAAAGGGATGGACATGGTCAGCAACAATACTCAGGTAGGCTGTGGCGTTGCAACGATGCTCAATTGGTACCAAGGGGCCCAAAGAGTGCCAAGAAAATATTCCCCACACCATGACACCACCACCACCAGCCTGAACCGTTGATACAAGGCAGGATGGATCCATGCTTTCATGTTGTTGACGCCAAATTCTGACCCTACCATCCGAATGTCGCAGCAGAAATTGAGACTCATCAGACCAGGCAACGTTTTTCCAATCTTCTATTGTCCAATTTCGATGAGCTTGTGCAAATTGTAGCCTCAGTTTCCTGTTCTTAGCTGAAAGGAGTGGCACCCGGTGTGGTCTTCTGCTGCTGTAGCCCATCTGCCTCAAAGTTCGACGTACTGTGCGTTCAGAGATGCTCGTCTGCCTACCTTGGTTGTAACGGGTGGTTATTTGAGTCACTGTTGCCTTTCTATCAGCTCGAACCAGTCTGGCCATTCTCCTCTGACCTCTGGCATCAACAAGGCATTTCCGCCCACAGAACTGCCGCTCACTGGATATTTTTTCTTTTTCGGACCATTCTCTGTAAACCCTAGAGATGGTTGTGCGTGAAAATCCCAGTAGATCAGCAGTTTCTGAAATACTCAGACCAGCCCTTCTGGCACCAACAACCATGCCACGTTCAAAGTCACTCAAATCACCTTTCTTCCCCATACTGATGCTCGGTTTGAACTGCAGGAGATTGTCTTGACCATGTCTACATGCCTAAATGCACTAAGTTGCCGCCATGTGATTGGCTGATTAGAAATTAAGTGTTAACGAGCAGTTGGACAGGTATACCTAATAAAGTGGCCGGTGAGTGTATATATATATATATATATATATATATATATATATATATATTTTTTTTTTTAAATATTGTCAGTCACCATTACAAGACTTTCAACTGTATGGATTTCATGATGTTCCAATGAAATGCATGTGATTGATTTGAATTTGCGCTTATGCTTTTACACAAACAAGCCAACAGAGGTCAGTATTGTATTCAATAAGTCCAATTAAATAGCCTACTTCAGGTGGTAATCATGGATTACCTGTCATAGGAACTACCTTTCAGACAGCTACATGCCAGTTATAGAGTGTAATATGTACCTCAGAGAAATGGTTTGATACTGTACTTTTATAACATTTATTTAGCTGGCCTTGTGGATAATAATAAGAAAAAATGTCTTGATCTATATCAGAAGTTTCACTCTCCTGGCACACCTTCAGTTGAGGCCATAAAACATTTGACAGTGTTTCAATCGATAGACTAGTGACAGACTTTTTCTTGTTGTCTTTATGTTCATATGGCATTTTCTATGCAAAAGGACTCTGGAAAAAATTAACAGACCACAGTAAAATACTCAGTTTCTCAGATTTTGCTATTTATAGGCATATGTTTGAGTAAAATGAACATTTTTGTTTTATTCTATAAACTTCTGACAACACAACTCCAACATTCCAGTTAAGAATAATGTCAAAACAAGCATGAGAGCAGTGGCTTGCCTATCAGGTGTTAATATAAGTCCATGGTGAGAATGGAAGTCAAAGCTGGAGATCTGAGATTGACTTCTCCCCGTTCAAAAAACTAAAAAAAACTAATGTTATGTGTTGCACTTATTCCTTAAGGTAACTGTCTTTTCAAAATGCCTCCTACGCCATAATGATGAAAACCTTTAAGAACCCTGTACCATTTACTGGTTAGTCGTGCTCATTTTTTGTTGCATGTCCCGACAACAATTGTAGATAAAACGCTGCCTTGATGATGTACCCTATAGAGATAAGAGCCGATGTTTGAGACCAAACACAACTCACCGTATCTCTTCCAGCAGCCGGTTGTTTGTACGGAGACCTCGGGCCAGTCCATTATGGACTTGCTGCGTGACGCAGCTCAAGGAAGAACATTTATAATCAAATGATGATAAAGAAATGTTTCTTTATCATTTCCTTTAAGTAATAATCATCATGTTAGTCATTTTGCACTGCAGACTCGGTAGTTCTTCTGCCTTAGCGTCCCTGTTTGATTGCATTTCCATGAAGAAATTATTAAATTACGGTGTGTTTGACCCTGACTTAATTTTACGCCGGAATAACCCTTTAATCTGTCTCACTCTTGATAAAAAAATACTTCTTAGTTTAGACCACCATGATAACCTTGTAGAAAAATCAAACCATGCCTCAGAACTGCCTGCTCATGGTCGTAGTTGGTGATTTGAACCGTTGTGTTTCACAAGATTAAACACACGGTGGCGCAATTCATCCAACAGATATTTCTGCTGCGTTTCTTTGCGGGTTATCAACACGCGAGTAGTTTGGAAAGGCTACTGTAAATCACTCTCAACGTGACAGAAATGATATCACTGTAGTGTCATTTTGGAGAGACGACACAAGGGTCACAGGAGGTCGTGTTCATGTTATATCTGAGCATGTGATGCAAAATCATGAGTGTGCTCATTTCTATGATAAACGCGTGTTCTTGAGTGTTGGTGACAGCACAGAGACTGAGCACCACTTGAGTGACCAGCGTTTCAGCTGCTTTGTGCGTAATTGCCGGTGCGTAATGTGCGTTAGCTTCAACCGTACATGTATGATCAAATTAACTCAGGCGTGTGCCGTGTTCGCGCGTCATGTGACCAAGGATAACCTTTGAGGATAGAGTGGCGCAGCGGACCAACGCTCACTCACTCACACACACACACAAACACACATATTATCTCCCTCTCTCGGTCATGTAACCCACTCTATCTGGAGACTCTTCATTCCCCTGATCCTCTTAAACTGATGTCAGGCTCCCCCCGCTGCTGCTGCTTGCACACGACTCCCCCCTCTGGTGGGTTCAATCCGGCATCGGGCACAGACCGGACAGGACTGGATAAGTTTGACAGCCGCACCGGGGAGCAGAAACGACGCTGCGGCAGGAGCACTGCTTGCGGACAGATACAGAAGGAATCATCGGAATAACGGGAGCTGGAGGGCTGAGGGATGTTTCACTGACTGAGGAGGGGATTTCTAGGAGGCATCAGAGGCGGGACGAAAGTTGCCGATCCGGATCCTCTAGCATGGACTTCTGTACCGTTCTGCGTACTCGTTTTGGAAACATAATATTGTAATTGTTCTGCAGGACCTGAGGCTTATTGTTGTTCAAACATCCTCTTGTCCTTTAGGAATTTTCAGTGTTATTGGTCAAGCCGCAGCCTTTTGCCCTGACCAATTGGTGATATTCATCCCCTGTAGAAGTAACAGATTGCTCTGCCTGTTTACCTCTTCTGAAGGATCTTTGTGTGGATTTTTCGTTACCTTGCATAAAGAGTTCTCAGCTGTAGCTTCAAAAGAGATGGACATATACATTACTTCATCCATCACAACAAATCTGACAGGATATGAGACAACACATCACCTGCTCATCATCTAAAACACTTGCACCTTATTCAGCATCGACACCTACAGAGCGGTCATTTCTCATCATCCTGAATATCAGAAGTAACTTTTCCTCTCTGGTCCCTCTTCTCCATCTCTGCCCTCCCTGGTGAAACCTCTGTAGGATTCCCATGAAGCTACACCTCCTGTGATTATATTTTTGGGGATTTTGCTCTTTTGTGAAGGGGACATCATGTGGACGCCAACGGAGGATGAGAAAATAGGAGTTGGTGAGTACAACAGTCATGTTTTTCTCTTAATCTGTTTTCTCAGGATGCTGGTTGTCCCGCACACAGGTCTGCTCTGATAGTCAAGCTGCTGTTCAACAGACCAGGCTATCAAGTTTGCTCAGTTTTCAAGGTTATCACAATAATATACTGTAATTGGTGATTATTAATTCATACAGCTGCTCGACACCAAACAGCCTTTGAGCTCTTCTGTACCACTTCAGGGACTCTTGTAGGTATTTGAATCTTTGCAGCCCTCAATGGTATATATTTTGACATTGTTTACAGTATTTCCATGAAAATTTCCAGGATTCTTCTTTCAAATGTGTGCTTGTTCACTCAATGGATAGTCAGTCTCCAGTGTTTCATGTTTAACCTTTACCTCTAATCTGCCTTTATTTGTCCTAACAGTCATGGTCTGTTCTAATTGAAGTGAGTGTTTAGTGTTCAGTAAATGGACAAGGTGCAGATTGAGGTTGAAAGGTCACTTTATAGTATTAAATTAGGCAGCTGTGCAGCAGCATCACATAAAGGTCTGTTTGGATAGTAAATTGGCTGAAATAACATAAAAGAATAGAATCATCATGGTGCTGTACTTGTGTTTTCGTTGGTGTGTGTAAATGAACAGTGTAGGTGACTCTGCAGTAGTGATTTATTTATCAATATTATATAACAGTGTAATGGGGGTAATGACAGTTGAGGGGCCATTAGCCCATGATCTACCATTCAATACCCCCCCCCCCTTTTGTGTATCTGTTGCTGCAGAGACACTGTCATTGCCACACACTTACAGTTTTATTTGCGACACTGCTGGGTTTCTTGAGGCTGTATTGATCCTACTCAGCATGTCTTTCTTTTGTCTGTTGGTTCTTGCTGAGTTTTCTGTTAGTTGAACCTTTCCCTCTCAATTTGCATAATTTTGTGTTCCAATAATGACGCTCAGCAAAAGTTAAATCCCAAACCCAAATATTTTTGTGTGTATTCCTGACCTCAATTCCTGATTCGAGCTCATAGTATCTGCTGACGCAGGCACAGTCCCTGTGCTCTTTCTCCTGACTCTCTGTATGCCACACTGTGAGGAAATCATTGGGATGTTTTTTTTAATCAGGCAACAGGAGACTGAGGGAGTGCTGCGATTTAATTAGTGTAACTGAAGTAGAGACGTTAATTTGAGGTGACAGTGATGATGATGATGAAACAGTTATACTGCTCCTCTCTGATATAAAAGCAGTGGTTATTATTGCCAAAGAATCCAATGCTTCTTTAACTGTGAGAGCACACACTGGGTAAATCTTGCAACACACTTCATTGTATTGAGTCAAAACCAGTTATTAATCACTAGTATCACTGAAGTCATGGAGCTTGTTGTGCTGCAGTTTTTCATTGATTGTAGCGTAGGTGGTCCTTACAGAGCCACAGCAGATTGTACTTCTCTCTTTGATTATGACAACTGATGTTTCAACCCAACTAAACTAGTTAGATTTCATATCATTCACTGTTAAACACTCATCTTGAAGTTGCTGAAAAAGAATCAACTCTTTAACTACCATCTCTACTGAGACTTGAAGTTAATATGTACAACTTTCTCACAAACTATCCGATATTTTAGATGAATGAGCCTCAGGGTTCACTCTTGCAGTGGAAGCATGGTGTGAATAACAAATGTAGCTCTCACAGATCAACAAAATTGGCACAAACATTTTAAATGAGGTGCCAGTCCTTGCCCCCCGATACTCATTGCCATCGATTGACAGCAGCTCAGGACTTTTCCAGGAGGCTGATCAGGCAAGACTCTACTGTGCTGTCTGCAAAGGGCAGGAGCAGGGACTCCTCTGACAGGAAGTCAATGTGGGGAATCATGACTCTGGCACTCTGTTAATTGGAACGAAACAGTACATGAATTTAAATGAGAGAATGTTTTTTTTTTTTTCCCCCTGCAGCTTGATACCTTCATTACACTCACACTGTGCCTGCATGCTTAGGCCTTCTGATTTGCTTTTCAAGCAGCTCTTTAACATTAAAAATCAGGATTACATCACAGCTCTCAAGGTTTCACAGAGCATGCTGGGAACCATAATACAAGGACAACAGATCTGTCAGCATAACAGTGTGGGAAGACATCTATTTATATTGCCCTTTGTAGACTACATCACTCGAATCTTTTACATGAAGTATGATGTACAGTATTTCACAGCAGGAGGGAGATATGATACACTGTAAAGAAATATTAACACAGACACCATAGAGACACTCAACATGTGCCCACTATATCTGACAATGTATGTGCCTCTGAGTGAAGACAAAAGGCATCAGACATGTGCTTTAAAAAAAAAAGCATTTTGCGAAATACTGATATGATTTAACTATAATATAACTATTATATAGGATACAAGTAGGGCTGGGCGACTTGGGAAAAAAAAGTTGATCACAATATATTTTTTTCATATCAGTCTATATCGATATATATCATGATATAAAAATGAAAATTAACAGTGCTTATCAGTAGCATATCTTTTGTAGTACAATAAGCTACTGCATCTGTAAGGTCTTTGTGTCTCTTCGACGTTTTGTTATGAGGTGTTGTGCTAGAGAAAGTGGACTGAATGGTCGGCTGTTTCGGCTGCACAGGCGCCATGGGCTCCTTGCTCCACGTGGGGTTTGTAACCTTTTGCATTGTGCGTGCTCTGCCGAATGGAACTGCTTCAGGTGGTGAAAAAGATTTGAGGTATTCCCCAACTTTGCGAGAACATGTACTCTAATTTGCAGTGCACATTACTCTGCTTCATGTCCGATCTCAAAAAAACAAAATACTTCCACACCACCGATGTTTTAGTGCCAGTGTTGTCGACGGTGTCATCATCTGTTGAGCTTTTATCTGCATTTTTGCCAGGGGTAGCACTCATTTTCTTTTTTTCTCACCAAATGTGCTGTCGGCTTCACTTGTTAAAGTGCTATGGTTGCGTGAAATAAGTGCTATAGTTGTTTGCTACATGGTTCTAATTCAGCACATGATTGGTTCAGCGGGAAGCGGACCCAAAGCAACTCCCCTTTTCATAGGCTGTTCGTGTAGTCTACCAAAACATGGCAGAAAGCCAACATCAAAAAGCATATTGACCATGGTTTATATTGATTTTGAGGGAAATTAATTTCCAATATATATAGTTATTGTTTTATTGCCCAGCCCTAGATATAAGTGATGGAGAATATAGTAAATCGACGGACATCAGAAGGAAGGGACTGGTTTTCATGACTGGAAACACAAGGCTGAGTGAGGTCGTCTGAATGCTAGTCTTCTGGGCTGTTGGTGGGAAAAGAGGGAGGAAAGCAGGCTTAAAAGGGAGTACAATAAAACCATACTCCATCACCACAATACATGCCAAATTATGACGATTATATAAAATCAAAAGGAGCACATTTTAATCAAAACGCTCAGTGAATCTTTGGTGCTCTCAATCATGTTGATTAAAACCATCCATCTCTGCATGACATATAGACTGTTGCTGTCAGTACCTCATTTTCATGACAGTTAATTATCTGTGGCATTTGAACATCAAGTAATGGCTGAACACACAAAAGATGAATGAAAAGAGGAAACCTCATTCCTTAAATAAAGGAAGGAGAATAGAGGGTCCACAGATCCAGAGAGAGCCTGCCATTTGAAACAGGGGAATCACGTATCCCTTCAGTGGGTTTCATGTTAGTGTGTTCTGTGTCTTTTGTTAATCCACCCGTTTGTGTTTTTGCTGGATAAGGCTTTGCATACCAAGGCAGGGAGAGTGGTAACTCATAGAGGCCTTCCAATGGAGTTGGGATGACTAGTGCCTGGTTGTAGAAAACAGCTATTCAGTTGGATGAATGCAGCTTTGTGGCACCCATAGAGGTTCCTGAATGCAGCTTCACCTCCCCCAGGGCTGCACAGCACAGCACTCAGTTCTCACACTCACAGATAACACAGAACACACACACACACACACACACACACACACACACACATATACAGACAGGCTCAGAGACAGACAGACGGACAACAAAACAGACATCCCAGACACACTGTATATGAAATGCATCTCCTTTAAGGCCAGTGGCCCAGCACTTTAGTACCTGACACACTGGTGTTACATCAGAAGCTTTGATCTTTCTATATTAAAGTGCTGCTGAAGTCAGGTGATGGACTAGGAATACTGAAAGGCCATTTGAAAGGGTGGATGCAGGAAATGGACCTTCAAACATTTTGACTCACGTCACACATTTACTGTCTCTTAGGTACCTGACTTTCAGAAATCGTGCTGCAGAAATGTGAATGTTTCTTCAGAAATTCCTGATGTTCAGTTCTTATTATTATTTGGCTCTGCTGTAGGTTAGTGATCGAGTAAGTAGCATGTTCCAGACTCAGAAGATAAAACATTATACAGCACATATCCACTATATAGTGGTTCAAATAGCAAGCTAGGCAAGTCAGGCTGTCTGTGGTCAGCTAGATCCACACCTGTCATTCATCCATGTGTAAACAGCATGAGCTCCAGCTGTAATTGAGAGAGAATGCATCTGCCTCAGCATGTCCTCTAACAACATCAAGTTGTCATCTCAAGGATTTATCTTCCCACCCTGTTGAAGAACCCACTGACTTGTCCTAACCTGTGTACAAAGGGTTCAGTAAACAGTGTCGTGCAAACCTCATCATCAAGCACTTCAGCGACAAACACCTCGATCTTTGTGAGCTCTGCACATTCAAGGCTTATAGATCAAAGTACCTAGATTGTCATATGAAGTACAGTATGTACGACAAGTTAGGACTGAGAATGTGTAGCTAATGCAAGGATGCAGCACATGGCTTGTGTTGCTAATTGCCTATGTTTCTTTGTTTCAAGCCCATGCCAAATTTTTGCTTGATGTATTTCAAAACTTAAGACATTTTAAATATTAGAATAGAGAAAACTTTTTGGACTGAAAACACTGTTCAGAAAGTTATACATAGATAAGCAAACACACACATACACATCACACAATCAAGATTGCACTCATTAGATCCTCGTTCAGATGTCTGGGACCAGTACTATAACCATGATGTGTATCCTTGTACTTAGTCAGCACATCTTTTTAAACAGCACATGAGGTGGTTAATGTCAGTCACAGTCAAAGTGGTGGATATGTACTGGATGCCCCTCTCATGTCATACTCTGCACCTTTTTTCTATGTCTGTTATCCATTTATTCCTTCTTTCTTGTTTCTATCTGACCCATTTCTCCTGATCTGGATCTACATCTCGCTGCCCTGGCCTGTGCTCATCTGTCATGTCGTGTCCTTGTATTTGGAGACGTCTGAGTTGAAGAGCTGCTTTTTTTTGTTTTTTTGGTCAGTGTTCCTCTAGACGACAGAGCCAACTCTCTGACATCTTAAAACATGGTGCCATGACCTTACTCACGTACCATCTCTTTCTCATCTGAGTGAGTCATGCTTTGTCTCTGTGGGGCACCGTATGAATTTCAAAAACTGCTGCTCTTTTTTCATGAGTGGATGGGGAATTTTTGGTACGTAGTTAAACATTTCAGTAATAACTTGATGAAGACTAGTGGTGATAATAAGATATTCACTCTAAGAAACATAGCTGTGTGACTGAACCGTGCATCTGGGTGTTATAATGGATGGAGGATTCTGGTCACATACGAAGGGCTGCATTGTGGTCAGGCAGGAGCTTTTCTCTGTGGTGTTTACTCATTCTTCATGTGTATGTGTGGGCTCTTTCTGCTACTCTGAGTTTCTCCCACAGCCCAGTGACATTTTCATTAAGTTAACTGGTGATTCTTAATTACCCATGGGTGCGTACGCTTGTGCGCTTATATGTGTGTTCTTAGCTAAAGCCTCCCATGATCCCAAATAGATTGGGGGCTCAACAGCAGATAGATGGGTACAATGTTTTACTTTTCTATTTGAATCTTTTCTAACTTTACTCATGTTTAATAGGGCTGTAATCAACCAAAGAAATTCACGGTCGACTTAAACCCTGAAATTTTCAACCAAAAATCCACTACTGGGAGGGGAGTGTCCGGCTTTTCCGATGCGGCTTGGTGGAGCGTGGCTTGGCAGGGTGAAATATACTGATATCAGCACAAAAAGCAATTAAACACAAAAGGCAAGTTGAAATGCTCAAAACAAAAACAAATATTTAGCAAACCATTGGACACTGATTAACATGGACGCTCTTCAATCTTCCTGTGTCTAGCCGGTCTCCAATGGGTTGGGTGAGTCCAAAATGGTGAAAAAATGGGAGGTGCTCTGAGACAGGCTGTTACCTGTGAAATGGGGGTGCTCTGAAAACACCCCCATTAGCACTTGGTACGTACCTCCTGCCTGATAAAATTAACTGTATACTGTAAATTGATGCGGAAAATAATTGAGTCCACCAATCAGAATTTTGGTCGACTCAGCACGTATTGACCAATAAGTTGACCAGTCGACTGTGACTTTACAGCCCTAATGTTTATATTTATTATATAGACGTTATTGACGAGTTACATCAAAATATTGCAATTGTAGGAGCCTGTGAGTTACTGCTACCAAGCTGCCAAAACCAGCTTTAATTTTTGGTTGAAGCACACACACTGCAGCCATCTGTTCTTGGATGAACCAGGTGAAAATTTGCAGGATTTCATCTCACCAAAATGTACATCTTGTTTGGTGTGAGATTCAAGCGTGCACCACTAAATAAAGAAATACTGAAAAATCTGACTCCCCTTTTGAAGATATGATTTAGAATGACTTGTTATATATATATATATATTTTTTTTTTATAACTGATCCACCTGGAAGCTGAAGCTGTGGGCTTTAAAACTACCTTGCATTATTACAGAGATTTTTGTGAAGGACAGTCCAGGAAAATGAACACAGGAGTTGTGAAAGCCAGTACACCGACCAGCTTCTGAGACTGATCTGATAAAAACAAAAAAGTCCACATCAGAACTGCTGTCACAGACCCTGTAAATAGTGTGTTGAGAAGAGAAGCTGGTATGTTAAAGACAGATCCTTGGGATAAGAAACTTGATGGAAGATTAATATATATAAGAGCTCCTGCCAAATAAGTCACACATAATCATATCATTTCTCCTCTGTGGCAGCAAACTTGATCAAATTTAATCCTTGATAAAATAATGAGAGGGAACTTTTTGTCTTGCGTGAGTGATTGAAAGGAAAATGTATTTTTTCTGAGAATTGATGATGATTGAAAGTGACAGGAAGCTGAAGCTCGATCTGATAACAGCTGAATAATGCGTGCAGATGAGAAAGCTGAGCTTGATGGATGGAGTGGAGGAACAATGTCACATCTATAAATAGCTTTTCTATGTGAAATATTCATTGGACTAAGTGAGAGATAGATGCATGAAAAGGGGGGATCTAGATGAGAGAATCAAATGAGAGGTTCTAAAAGAGGAAATATACAGGAGGTATGAATTTAGAGGGGTGGATTTGGGAGAAAAGTAGAATGAATAAGAGTCTTGGAAATGAGGGAAGCATGGATAATTGGACCATGGCGTCTTACCCCCTGGCCTGCAGTGTCACCCACCATTTGTCTCCTCTCCTGTACAGAGACAAGGAGGCTCAGGGCAAAACACTGTCAGTAAAAAAAAAAAAAGACCAAATCCTTCCGAAAATCTCCTCCATGCTACTCAAAAATAATGACAAACAGAATAAATGAGCGGGCAGCAAACTTGCTGCACCCTGGTGCCTGAATTTCTCACCTTGGGGTCCAGGCTCATTAAAACGTAGCTCTGGTTTTTAAGTGCGGAGGCACCGTAAAGCATGAGTAGCTGTGCAGAAATCCAGGAAATACACTGTGGCCAGTGAACCAAACAGTGAGGCTGTGGTGGGTCATGGATCATCAATCCAGCAGGAATACTTCATGAGTGGAACTGAAAATTGTAATGTTGTTTTACGCAGGTTATAGATAGTATACTTAGTCTAAAACAGGCATATAGACTGGTTTCTGTGCAGCATCATCGCAGGTATGCACGTGCAGCCTTGGGGCAGTAAACGGGACATTTCTTATTTGTTTATTAGCAGAGTCAACCGAGAAAGAAACTTGCAAACAATAGACGAGTTTCTTGTGTACAAACAATACTAGGTGCGCGCGCAACTATGGGCAAAAGCCTGCTTCGGAGTGAACTGATATCAATGAAGATGCCATATTGTTTTCAAGTTCTCCCTTACACAATTGCAATAGAATGTCATTTCATTGAAAAATCACTTTGTCTTTCATTGCATCAAAGTTAGAAAAACACTTGCTGAAATATCCATGAATTTCACTTAATTTACCAGGTTGTGACGTTGTTTTAGATGTTTCAAACAGGAAACAAATAAGAAATGTCCTGCTTTCTGCCCCAAGGCTGCGCGCACATACCTGCGATGATGTTGCACAGAAGCCTGTCTATTTGCCACTCAACTATGAAGTACTTGTAGTCTTTATTTGGACATTTACTTTCTTTTTTTTCTGATAGTTATTCTTTCACTTTGAATTTGTGAAATATGAAGGTCTGCTGACATGCTGACATGGCCGTGATTGGTCAAATATTGCTTACTCCGCCCCATTCACATGAACGCCCTCAAGAAAGGGATAACCCACAGTGTAATGACTGTTTCATTCACAAATATTAGTTTATGATCATATGTTGTACAGTCAGATATATTGGTGTCGAGGCCCAATGTGATAACTGTACATGGAACCTTGAATTCCCTACAACACCCCTTCTGTGAGCCCAGGATGCTCACTCCAGAATATAAAGTTCAGTGCTATGCTGGCCAAGCTGCCTTATAAATAAAGATACGATTAGAAGACAGTGAGTTGATGCAGAACATGCGCGGAAGATTTCACTCATTGTTTGGATAATTCTTTTGACCTTCCACATATTTTTTCTATTGATTTTGTACTTGGTGGATAACAGGTCTGCCAAACTTCCCTGCCAGCTGCTCTGTCTTAAGCTGTGATCAATAAAACTTTAGAGGTCGGATTTGTCGACAATGTAGAAATCATGATTCTCTTGAACATACTTTGAAATGGCTGCAGTACTATTGAACTAGAAGAGCTTTTTTCAGCACTGATCAATAAATACAGAGACAGGCAGGCTGGCATCGCATTTCAGGAAACTGTGGTCCCACAGATGTAAAGAAGAGCTGACAACGGCTTTGTGCTCTGAACGGGGGAAGAGGGTGAAGGTTAGAAGAGAATAACAGAAGGACAGTAGATGTGGACAGAAAGAAGCAGGCAGATGGAAATAAAAATGAACTTGGAAAAGAAGGATGCAATATGTGTGCCTGTGTGTGTCTGATAAAGCGGCCACAGACCAAGAGAGTAACTTTTACTGAAATTGAAACTGATAAGCTAAGGAACCCAGTTAAAAAAGGAGCCATAGTTAGAGGTGTCAGGTTGGTTAACAGTAGGAGGCAACTGTGATAAGGATTTGCTGAATCTGAGGAAGGATTTCTTTCTTAATTTTGTTCATAAAGATGACAAAGACTTTCAGAGGCTTCCATAAGGGTGCCCAAACAAAGATCATGCTGTCATGACAAGACAATCACCAGTATAAGTAATGACAGATGCAGTAGTTAATATTACATGGGCATGAACAACATTTTCAAGATAAAGTTTCTCCTGTTTTTTTAAACCTTGGGTCCATAGATAGTTCAATATAGGCTTTTTTCTACAACAGTTTTACTGTGAAGGACATCACTGCTGATGATTTTGCATTTTAAATGGGAGTTGTATTTTGTTCCAAGTCTGAACCATAGACAAAACGTTGCTCTGAGATATAAATGGCCTAAAAGGCATTACAAAAAACAATCAAATGCTGTGTAATTAAAAAAAAATGTAATAAGGTAATGATCAGATTGTGTTACATTGCAGGATTAACAGTCTGTATTTATATGATAATAATTCATTCTTCATAATCCTCTCAGAATACAGTATGAGAAAGGCGTTAAGACCCTTCAAGCATATTAGCAACTAATTATCATTCAGTGTTTTTTGTTATAAAGGTAAGGTTCAACAAATCATAGCTGACAAATTTATCTCACCAAAGATCAGCTTTGAGCAGGCACTGGTTTTTCATTTGAGAGGCTCTGTGTTTGAACTGGAGGAATACTGTGAGCCTGTTCAAGCATTCAAATCAAGCTGTGTGTGATTCTCTTCAATCTCCTGAAAAAACACATCCTACCAATTTGACCAATTTTGACTGTTTAGATGAGCATTTCCCCTCTCTCCCTCTGCTCTGTCAAGCCAACACTGCCAGACACCAGTTCTCTGCTTGTTCTCTCAGTACCACCTCCTAAGCATCTACCTGCAGGCTCCCGACAGGGGGGTCAAGATATCATCTCATCACTCTTTAGATTGTCAGACATATCTGTGAGGAGCGATAAGGTCAAAGTCTGCCTGCCAAACTCTCTTTTGCTGCTGCAACATTTCGAACCTGAGATGTCACACTTTGAATTTAGCTCAGAGATTGGTGCTGCCAATCCCCCCGAGGAACACACAAGCTCCGAAGTTAAAGTATATTTTACTTTAGGTACTTTAGGGTTAGGGTTAGGGGTTAGAGATATAAGAAATGATTTGTTTTTTCCAAAAGTGGATTAATTTCAGTCAGTCACATCATCATTGATGATCAGCCTTGGGAGTGTGCTCCACCACTGCAGGTTAAACTCCTCTTTCCTGGTAGTCAAAAAGGGGGAATTGACGGTATCACTGTTAGCAGTGGATGTTAATTCTTGGCTGGCTTCCATGTCTGCTTCAGTGACATTTCACTGTCTGTCAAAGTCTTTTCAAGTAGTAACACTTATCATCATGGGTTTTTGAAACAGCAACAGTTAACAACATATGCTTCCATCTCATCAGTCTGAGAAAGAAAGGTGGTAACACACCAATCGGCTGAAGCCATCAATTCTTCTACTTCTTCTGCTTCTACTTCTACCTTTTCTTCTACTTCTTCTACTACTACTTCTACTTCTTCTTCTTCTACTTCTCCTACTTTTGCTTCGACCTTTTCTTCTTCCACTTCTCCTACTTTTACTTTGACCTTTTCTTCTAGTTCTTCTACTACTGCTTCTACTTCTTCTTCTTCTTGTACTTTTTCTTCTATTTCTACTTCTTTTACTTCTACTACCTCTACTTTTTTACTACTTCTACTTTTTTACTTCCTCTACTACTTCTACTTCTTTTACTTCTACTACTTCTAGTTCTTCTTTTACTACTACTTCTTCTACTCCTTCTTCTTCTTCTTCTACTTCAAATTCGACTTCTACTTCTACTTCTAAATGACTTCATAAGATAGTATTAGGGCCAAGAGGGGAAAACATTCTTGACAAAACTTTACCGTTTTCATACGTCATCATAAGTCATCATTTGGATATTCATCAAACTGGTCAGATCATCAAATGATAGATCTAAACACTTAAGAATATATTGTACGGGTTGTTTTTGGCTCTTGTAAATGCAGTATGTTTGTGTTGTTGTCGTTAGTTGTTGATCAGGGTTGTTTGTGATCTTCCTCTGGAAGGAAGCTGAGAAGTTGGACTGTTGTTATGGCGATAGTGGAACCAGTCTTGCCAGGGTGTCTGCGGAAACTGAGTGTAACCATAACAACGACGGAACTCTCCTCTAGAATGCTGCTGTGTTTGAGACCCTCAAGACACACACATAGACACACACAGACACACACACTGGCTGACTGCCAACCAGCGATGCAGCCCACATCCAAACCAGAACACCACAAGGTGAGAGAGCAGAGAAAGTTCCCTCCAACATATTGAACCACAAATTAAAACTTTGTGTTTTCTTTTAAACTTTCTGTTTTCACAACTTATCTAATGTTTCAAAGGATAAACCGTCTCTATACTGTGCATAAAGTACAAATAAAATCTCTGCTCAGAGACATCCTAGCTCTCCATCCCAAAACAAGAACTATGGGGGGTAAGAGAGGAAGCAGAACCAGAAGAGAAATCATTAGAGAATACATTTCAAAGTTGAAGTCAGTTTTAATGTCATTTAAAATTCTGCCATATTTTTAGAATTGAAAAAAAAAAAAAAAAAAAAAGTATCTAAAACTGTGTTTTTTGTAGATACTTTCAGTGAGTTGTGCATGGAGGAAATCTTCTCTTTAAAATTTACTCATTAGGAAATCTAAAGGATTTTAAAGATATAAGGAAAACAATAATTAAATATTTTTAGTCTGTGTTTTGGAATTCTCCATACATTCTGATGCTAACAAATACACTAAATACGTATAAAAGAATACAGTATAAAAGAAAAACATAACTTTGTCAAAGACTTCTTCCAAATGTGTCTACGGTTTTTAGTTTGTCGGATCATGTGAACTGAACTACCACATTTTGAGACAGCAGTTTGTCGTTTTCATGTCTTACACACCCTCTTTTGAAGTCACTACTCTGTAACACTGAAACCATGTTTTCAAGCTGAAGTTTTACATGAAAGTAGATAGCATGTACTCCATTGCATTAATAGATATTCATTAGGGTTAAGAGTTAGGTATTTATTAGACATTTTCAAATCCTATTTAACGATGAAGTAGAGTTCATCTGATACATTTTTAACTTTGTTAAAATAAATTCAAGAAAGGAGCTCCTGGACACCCCAAGTGTTGAATTTAGTTTTCTTAGATATCAAACCTTCATATTTCTCTGTTACAGAAAAAGCTGTTGAAGACTGGCCAACATTTGACAAACTGATAAATCTGACTTTTTCCTTGAATGAATGTATCAAATATTGCCTCTGATTCATCATTCATAACCAGTGAAGGCGTGTGCTGGTGTGTGTGTGTATCTATAATATACTATCACTATATTTTTTTCTGCTTTTCTTTCTAATTTAGTTATTTTGTGGATGTGGGTCATCATAAAGTGCTGTGAGGCCCACTGTGAATCATCCACAAGCCAATGCCGATGGAACATAAAGGAGCAGGGTGACACTGTTGTCTCTCTCCTCTCTGTCAGTCTCAGAAACATAACCTGAGTCTTATTGAGATACTGAAAAGAAAGTCCAACACTTTCTCACATGTTTGTGTGGAGATGTGTTTTATAAGTTTTTTTTAAATCTGAAAACAACTCCTCGATTATTTGTTTGACTGGAGCTCTCTCTCTTTATTCTATTTATGTCATTCAACCCTTCCTGCCTTATCACTCTCTTTTACTCTCTCTTCACTTGCTTGAGGCAGCTTCTTGTTGAAAATATGACTTGAGGGCTGTTTTTTCGGTACCAACAGAAATAAAAATGACATGTTTAATTGTCTTGAGAACCTTACAACAGTATGGGCAGTTTTCAGTCTGACTGTGGTATTAGTTTTCATAGAGGAAAGAAGTTTTTAAAGGGTAAATGAAGAGAGAGTAAAATACAAGATAGAGATAGGAGCAGGAGGCTTGGGTACAAAGTTGGGAAGCAGAGGGAGATATATCCTGATGCTCTAGAGGTATTTGGAGAAAGTTATTCAATTCTGAAATCTAAAGAAAGTCTGAGAGGAGAGCAAAAACGCTTCCACACAGTCCACAGGCTCACTGATATCAAAGTTTTGGATAGGGCGTACAAAGTCTGGGCAAAGGTAGCACACTGTGATGTGGTGATAAAACAGGAGGGCATTTAATGGCAGCTTCACTTAATGGAGCAAAGCAGGCAACAGCAAGAAAGACAACTCAGGATTTGCATAAGACACTGTATTTTTATACAACATATTGCTAAAGGGGTAAAAGCTCGCTTGCATTCGCATACTCGAGTCTATTTGGATCAGACAGAGGAATAGGGATTTGAGGTAAAAAGTGTAAATGACAAACTGTTTATCATGGAAAAAGGCAATTAAAGGAAATGGTCAGACACTGCTAGAGTTAAACTAAAACTCAATACCTCCTTGAGCTTTTTACTCTTAGTTGTTCTCTCTTCTTACTGCTGTTCAATATTCAGCAGCACAGCCTGAGGGTTCATTTCAGTCCTGATGCGATGCACGATTCACATTAGTGTACGTTCACTGAATGAGCGGTTCAGCATAGATCACCTCGTTGTTGCTCGTGATGAACTTTTCCGCCTACAGTTTAAAAACCCTACAGCCTCTTCATCGTGACTGACTCTTAGCTTCACTCAGGGAAGAAAGAGAGAGGGAGTAGAGAGTGGAGGCGAGGATCGAACAACCTCAGTCACTTCTCAGCTGGGTGTGTTTCAGCACCAAGGACAGCAGCCAGCAGCTCTCAGCCTCCATCATGCCTCAAACTTTGAAATGAAGCTTTTAAATTGACAGATAGAAAAAGTGTTAGCTCCTTTTAGAGCACTGGTTTCTGAAGACGCAATGAAGAGCCAAAAGATGGTAGTATTTATTTTTATACATATTTGAAATGGTGATGATGCGAACTTTCAGCAAATCTAGAAAGGCTTGCTGAGGTAGGAGGTGAAGGTGAAAATAGTTGTTAAGGATACAGTAATCAGGTCTTCAGCCTCCTCGCTAACTACTGCCTGTCAGTCAGTCAAGTCAGCCTTGCCTTGTGCAACACTTATCTCTATGTTTGTGTCAGTTTAAGTGCCCCTCTGTGGACAGTGATGCCTCATATCTTTTATGATCTGGTACTGTACATGTGAAGTAGTGTTTTCTGTCAAACTTGTCAGAAATTAAATTATACAATATATCTAAACACATGCTGCAGAAGAATAATGAAGGCTCTACAGGCACGAAAAAGTACAGTTTAATTGTCAAACTTTTTGTGGATGTTTTTTTTTTCCCATAAAGGGACACCACTGCAGGTATTAATCACAACCAGCGAAAAACTTCTGCTGCTTTAATATCTTCTAAACTAATAAGTTGTGAAAATAAATCACCGTCCTTACAGTGTAAGTGAAAAGAGAAACAAACTGTTCTGAAAAAGCCCTTTTCTGTAAAGACTGGTTTGTTCAAATATGTGTCTTCTGGGGCTTTGGGATTCAGCTTTGAGTGGTCACTCAAGGCATGGCAGTTTTTGGCACTAGCACATTGGCTTCATTTTTCAAGACTGAAGGCTGCTGCTGGGTAAACAGACCATAACTGTTTGTTGTACTGGGCAATTCTGCTGTAAAAACAAGCATTTTGATATGAGTTTGAACAGGGAATCCTTGTCTATCAAGTGCACACTGGAGAAACTGCAGATTTTTGCATTTGTCAATATCTATGAGTGCCACCTGGTTTTACTGTCTGAGACCTCACTGGGGTCGGACAAATCAGTTGTTTTTATATTCAGAACAGCATCTTTTTTGAGACCCATGCTTTTGTTTTCTATTTGTACAGTCTATTTTTTTTTTTTTTAGCAATTTTGTCCTCTAAATAGATTTTTTTCCTGGATAAATAATGTAAACTGGAGTCTTGTTTGCGTGCAGTCTGGGCATGTTTGCATACATGTGCTGTAAATGCAGCTCCTCCTGCTCTGCTTCAGCTGAAAGTTGCCTACACAGAGAATAAAACATGAAGCGGCTCAGTCAGGCATTAGTAACCTGAGCCTTCACAGCGGTACTTGATTGTAGCTGCTGAAAGTGCCACGACGATCTCAAAGGCTTCCCAAAAACTCAGTCTTACCTCACTCTTTATTCCATTTTCTACAACTTTCAAACATGAGATCATTTGGAGCAGGAAACTGCACTTTTGCAGGTTTATGAAGCAGGATCTAATGAGTCAGCAGCATGTCTTTATAAAAGCCTAATTCTGCAGACAGACTGAGTCAAAGCTAATCATCAGAGGAAAACTACTGGACTGAGTGAGTTAGTGTAGGCAAACTGCAGCTTAGCCATCAGTCATCATCTATCAGAAACTACCAGACACAAAGGAAGTTTCTCTGTGTTTGTAGTACTCACACACATAAAGTTATACACACATGAAGGAACACTACATAAGTGTGTGTGTGTGTGTGTGTGTGTGTGTGTGTGTGTGTGTGTGTGTGTGTGTGTGTGTGTGTGTGTGTGTGTGTGTGTTTGTGTGTGTGTGTGTGCAGGGTGTGGGTTCTCAGTGCACTGTGGTGATGACTTCACCCTCTGTTTGCAGAAAAATCCTCAGCTTGAAACACAACAACACATTACCAGCTCAGCATCCTCTCTCAGTCTGTTTGATTCATTTTATCTTCACTCTGCCTGCAGTCTTGCTTCACTCTGCTGTTTCCTCTGTTACCCGATAACTTGTCTGGTTAGTCTGAACCAATGAAATGAACATTTTGATCAGAACACATGAAAAAGTTGCCTTAAAATTGTTCAGACTTATTATAAGATGACCATATTGTTGGTCCTTGTAGACGCTTTGCCTTTACTTAACACAGAAGTAATACAGTGACCTAAATCCTTTTATTATCAGCTGTTTTTACACATGTGGGATCACATTCTCCTGTAGCATACGATAACTGTCAGAAGTTTCCAGAGCAGGAGACTGACCTGGTTAGATCTCTGTGTCTGGGGATCTCCCATCTCTTCCCAATTAGATGTGTTTCTCCTCTGAGAGTAGCTTTTATTTTACAGGAGCTGTATGATTAAAGCTTCAAATCTGGGTCAGACAACACTCTCACCGGAATGATAAGTTCTGTAATGCCTCACTCTGACTGTTAAAGATTATCAAGACTCAAATCCTGATAGTTTGCATTGACCAAGTGGATGGGGGTTGAGTACAGTATTATGGCTGCTGTATGTCTATACTGTCATGCAGATTAGATTTTTGTTGATATAAATAGTTACTAGCAGGATTAATGACATTTACCAGGGTAAGCCTCAAGGCTTTAGACAAAGGAACTCTACCTCTCTCTCCGCACAAGTGAACACTGATGAAAAGTCAATTTTTTAAGCTTCACTGAGTCTACTTCACCCTCCAATCTACATGATCATGTTTGATAATATATTGGTTACCATGGCGAATATGAATGACAGAATCCATCAATACATGAAAGTATCATTTCAAATGATCAGTCCTTGAATCTGTTTCATCTAAATGATCAAACCAGTCATCGTCTCCTTCATATCCTTACAGAATTATGGCAACACAATAAATCACACTTTTATGTAAACAGTTTACTAGTTTGGTGGAAACCTTAGTGTTATGACCATGCCCTCAAAGTAGGGCTGGGCATTAAACAGAAAATTTACCGGTAACGAAATTTATGACAATAACAACGTCATGTTGCCCATGTCAATATATTCGGTGTCAGTAATATAAATAAATAAAAGTTGATTTTGGGTGTGTGTAGGTAGGCTATGGTCTCATGTCCCTTTAAGATGCTGTCTTATGTTGGAGACGTGACTCCACCCCATCCCGTCCGTAACAAAGAGGGAAAGACAGGTGAGGAGATGGAGCACGTTTTAAAAGTTGGATCGGCTGGAGCAGCGGCTAAAGTAGACAAAGTTAATGTGGGAGGGGGTGAGCAGCTTGTGGAGTAGTAATCGTCCATTTTATTGTTATCGAGGTGAGCTGGTCAATATACCACGATATTGATTTGAGGCCATATCGCCCATCCCTATCTCAAACCATTCTTATGCAGACAGATAAACTCCAGTTAGCCATCAGTAACCCTCAGAATAACAGGTGCTAATATAGTTAGATTTACGTATATTGGATCCAAAGAAGTCATACAGACACAAGCCCTGTGTTCAAAACAAGGAACAGCAGACAAAGAGACGAAGAGTTGGAGCTTCTATGCACACTTGAGTATTTCTTTATTAATTCGATTTGATGTTGTTGCAGTACTTAACAGCGTTATGGAAATCACATATCTTTTGAATGTCCTGCAGGCATAAACTGAATGAACAACCCCCAGTCAGCAAACTAATTAGGTATCACATTCAGTTAAAGAGAAATTTAACTTCATTAACTATTAATCTGTTAATAAAGACGCTAACTTCAGTAACAGTAAGTTCGTTCATTCGTTTCAAAATTAACTGAAGTTAACATCATAATTAACACTGAAACTTGGTGATTTCCCTCCTGGCAATCAAAGCTCCCTCTCTGCTGTTATTCACAAACCTCACACAGTTCTACTTCAAACATTTCTCTAACTGTTGCTCAGTGAAAGCAGACTTTACTGGAGTTACTTCCATGTTTACTATCTGGTCTAGCTGCTTTTTATTTGGTTCTGGTGGGAGGACTGAAATGCTCATGTCTTTGGACTATAATGCTTACAACAACAGAGCAAAACTGTGTCTTATATCTGTTTTACTCCAAATAATTGAAATCATTTCTTTAAAAATCTCCACCATGTTCTGACTTCATTTCAAATCCATAGAACAATAATAAGTGTAATCCCACCATAAGATAAACCAGAAACACAAGAAGGATCTGTGAGAAACCAGAATCTGAGCAGACTGCCTTGAAGCAGGTTGATTCGTTTAATGGCTGATAATTCATTTGCAGACACAAAACAGTTTCCTTTAAAGTGTGTCTGGAAAGATTTATACCATGAGGCTGAGGTAGGAGGGGAGAACTGCCTGTTTTCTGTGTCATCAAGGGAAATAAGTTTGACTGCATAATACAACATACAAACCTCCAAAATGAAGGCCTAAATTAGTGAATAGAGTGCGTGTGATGTGTGCTTGTTAACTCGTTGCTTTGAGACGTGATTAAAAAGGCCAAACTTTCACCCTGAGGAGCAGAGATGGAGAGGAGGAGTGATGGGCTGGGAGCAAAAGCAATCAGCTAGATTTGCTGTCAGCTTTCATCGGCCATGTTGATACTTTAGCAAGTAGGACTTGAGAGTTCTTTTTCGTTTGCCAGTGGGAGAGTCAGGGGAGGAAGGAGATGGAGTATCAGTCCTCTGAGACATTACTGATAGTATGAAACTTGAGGCGGGCGTATCAGTGAGCTCAGACAGAAATACTGAAAGACACCACGAAAGAGACTATCTGTATAAATCAAAAGCACAAAGACATATCACACATACCCATGAGACATGTCTTTTCAAGCCCTAAAATTTCCGAGGCAGTTTAACAGATATTTAATGACTTAAACGTTGCTGTAAGTACAGTTGAGTCAATTAGTTTTCTGCTAAAATTAATCACCTTTCCTCTCGAGGCAGATTAAAGACATGTAATGTAACTATGACTAATAAGTGTGCACATTTTTAATCATGTTTCCCTGGGATAGTTATTGCTTTGTCCCATGACTCTTAGTACCAACCATTTATCAAACAGTCTGTAAAGTGAGGTTTGCTATGGGGAACAAATGACTTAGTGAAGTAAGGGTAACATACTAAAAAGTGTGTGCCAGAGTAATAATGTTGATGTTTTTTTTTTCCTTTTCATTTCCAGATAGATCACAATTATATGGATTTGCATGTTTACAGCTAAGTGCAACACTGTCAATGGTACATTTAAGGGCTGTATAAGAGCACCATCAACCATTGGTGGTTAGAGATGGTTAGAAACTAAAAAATGACAGTGGCCTAATGGGAAATAATGGCTTGATCCAACTTTTCACAAACCTCCCGATATCTTGCCTGATATCAGGGTAGCAGTGACTGACTGTAAAATATGCTAATCTATATTTTACTCTGAAAAAGTCATCCTCTGTACAGTGTGGGAAATAATTAAACAGATGAGCAATGGTCAACCTTTTTTTTTTTTCTACAGCTGATGCTGGTTATGAGAAAGCAGGTAGGCCCAGGGCTGATATAATGGCATACTTCATTCTGTAAAAACATGGAACTAAAACAGTTTTGTTGTTTCCATCCTCGTGAGCATAACAATAACAATGTTCACATGACTCTTTTTGGGGCACAAAGTTATTTTATTGCAGACTTAAGAAATGCTTTTGGAGTTTTTCCAAAAGAGTGTAAGCTGTTTTGACTCTTTTGAAACTGTGAATCAGCTTAAACATGATCCGACCAAAGTGTTTTTTCATGTTGAACTTGGTTTATGTTTTTTTTTTAACTTCTTTTATTCACGAAACATTTTGAATGAGAACTTTATTTGAACTGGAGCCCAGGCTGTAAGCAGTCTTTCTGTGTTATGCTGTAAACTGACTGAGCCTTGAGCCCTTCACATGTTTTTATTTTAACTCACTACTACAGCTTATGCTTCACTCTGCCTCATGTAGATACACATCATATCAAGGCAGAGTTGAAGCTTGACTGTGAGCTGTGACCGACGTGATAGACAGTCCATGTTGCACTTCATGAGTGTGTGTGTGTGTCTTTGTGTGTGCACACACGCAAAGGACAAACCAGTGGGAGTGAGGGAGCGTTTTGTGTTCAAACACATGTTGGTATTTTGTATATGGCAGTGTTAGTGTGTGTGTGCTGGGCAGTTCCATAGACAAACTTGGACCTTGGAGACACAGCTGATGAAATCAAAAGAAACAGCAGCATATTTCAGTGTTTTCACGGCTCTGAACTGAAGATAAATATTGGCTTTGATACGGCTCAGGCAGAAACACTCGGCACTCTAACCTCACAGTTTACATGTGGTTTTCTTCAGAGAGCCAAAAGTGGTTTTACAGATTTATACAGGCTTGTGTGAACAATTAGCACATGCACGTCTACTCCAAACTAGTATGCTAATCATATTTTTAAACTATTTAATATGTGGCATTCAGAGCCATGGCTGCATAAATACCAACAATTTAATCTTCAACTTAGAGCTGTGTTTGAACGGAAATGTCAAACTGCCTAATTTTGTTGACAGAACTTATAATGAGTTAAGGTTTGATGCTAGCAGACGGAGGATGAACTCATTTTAGAAGAAAAGCACTTCCAAGTATTGCTCTTTAATTTCATCAGCTGTTTCCCTTCTTACTGTTCTCATCCTTTTCCTGTCTTTGATTGGCCTGCTGGCTTTCGAGGGTTTAGATGTTTTTCTGTAATTAGACTTTTGTTTTGAAGCTTGAATATTAGGGATGTGCTCCTTTTTTTCTAGACCATCTCTTTTCCTTTCCAAGACAACCTGATGGCTGTGATACAATGACGTTACATGACTCGATATCTGAGCTGTAAATCACATCACAAATTTGAGACATTGCTGTTTTCCTACAGTGAGCTGTTTATCACTGCCTTAACAGCCATCAAGCTAATTTTACTACTCTGTGAGGTAAAAGGACAACAGCGAAGTCTCATGAGATTAAGGATACTAGGCACAGTTTACAGAAAAACCTCAGCGATCCAGATCCTAACTTTTAACCACTGTTATTCAATTATTCAGAAAGCAAGTTGGGGTTGAGATCAACCTACAGGATGTTTCTAACATGTAACTGCAGTTTTAACACCTCTGCATCAGCTCAGTTTTACAATACTGGATGTTGCCACTCTTGATTTCACTGTCACAGTTGGTTCACTGTTTGCATTTTGGCAGGTCTATTTCCAAAAGGACATCTAAACAATTATGGATTTGATCTTGGCTGCAGTCTGTGTTTGTGAATACACAGATAAATAACAAACTTTAGTCCTTACATACATGTCTGACTACACACACAGAAAGAAGTGTGTTTGCCTTGTGTGTTTGTCTTAGTGCTCTGCAGGCCCCCCATGCACACAGTGTCTCATTGAAACACTATAATTGGTAACGGGTCTCTTCTCAGAGTGGTTGAGTGTGAGGGAGACCAAATACAGTCCAGAGGTCAGAGTGCTACCACTGCTGGAGCCTGTAGGCTTCCAGCCTGTGGGTTGAATGGGTATAGGACCATTACATTATTGTTATTTATTTAGCCTTTATTTATTCAGGTTGGTCCCATTGAGATTACAAATCTCTTTTACAGGGGGGACCTGGCCAAGAGGGCAGCAGCATAGTTTCTTCAACAGATAAAATTCACAACACCTCAACATAAGACATTTGCACATACATGGAGTAGATTGTAATGATTTCAATATAGTTAGTTTATCATTTAGTGTCACAAGAGCTTGAAGGTGAAGTTCAGACTGTAGTTTGTTCCAGGTATGAGGTATGAGAAAACCTAAGACCTTTCATGCCCAGTTCATTTCTTACTTTGGGGACTACTAACTGTAGAACATCTATAGAACGGAGATTGTAAATCTACATGCAAAAGATTTATCTGTAATGTGATGTTTGCTCTGCTGAGTGGACAGGACCTCATGAATGTTTGAGGAAGGCATGACCCAGCAGGGTGAGGCAGAGTTTGCCACTAGTCCACTCTAAACTTAACTATGCACAGATCTTTGTCCATATGAAACACCCTAGTTTCAGATTTCCGTGGCTCAGTTAAAATCAAAATTACTTCTCCCACCCAAACTACTCTGCATTTACTCAGCAATAATAGTCCAACTAAATCCTTTTTTTAAAATAGAAACAGTTTGCGACATGGCCGAACATCCCAGTAAGAAAGTAGAAGCTGCTTGAAGGGTTTCAACACTCTGCTCGGAAACTGTAACCTGCAGACAAATGTCGTAATTGTATCATATCTTCCGCAGCATGAGAGGAATTCTTTGAAAGCTCACCGATGGAAAACTGCTGTTACTCACTGGTCTTAAATGACATCCTAACCAGAAAGCAAACTGACATTAGAAATACACGTGGTGAAACCAGGCATGAGAGTCCTTACACATGAGTGAAGCTGGCATGAGAAGCAAAATGTGACTCGTCTGATTTAAAAAAAAAAATCAAAGTACTCTTCCATAAATCCAAACAGAGGAGTCTGCACAGGATCAGGGTCACTGTTCAGTACAAGAAATACAACAAAACTTTTCTTATCGACCAAACCGTTGCAGATGTCTCTCAATGTAGCAACAGTTAGAGTGATTGCAGCGCTGTGCATGTTAAGGAGAGCGTGAATGAGCGGGAGGAGAGCAGCTGGTAAGATCGGGTCAGAATTAACATCAATTAGCATAAATTATAGACCTCCCATTTGAATTTTTTATCAGCGTGTACTTTATTCTTCATGTCATGCACCGCTTCCCTCTCACTCGCTCCATCCTAATCCCCCTCCTCCTCCTCCTTGCTCTATCTGACCCTATCACGTTTTCCCTCTCCCCACCTTCTGCATCAACCCCCCCCCCCCATTCTCGCTCTTTCTATCTAATTCCAGTTGATGGACTGATGGACATTTCCATTGACCTGATTAGACGAGCTCTATCTGCCAGTAATAGCTGTGGAGTGTTTGTGTGTTTCCAAGAGCATTTGCATGCGTGTGTGTGCTTGCTGAGAGTTGTGAGGCTGCATACGTACTTGCTGTGTACCTTTTCTATAAGAGCTTCTCAAGGTGAATTTCTGATTTTATTCATATTTATACATCCTGTATACTTAAGTAGCTCCTCTAGTATAATTTTATTTCATGCTGTGAAGTGGATCCATGTCTTAACATGAATAAAACCCTTCAGAAAGGTCCCCTCGTCATCTTTTTTTAATACAGAAAATGTCAAATATTGAGTTTAATAGGATTATGAAAGAGTAAGCTGCTCACATAAGAGTACCTCTCAAATTTGGCTGTGAGCTCCGGTAACATTGTCAGAGTCTGAAAAGGATGAAAATCAGTGCAGCTGGAGTGGTGGGGTTTTTTCTTACATTTAAAGTGAGGCAGCAGATCTCTGGTGTGTGTGTGTGTGTGTGTGTGTGTGTGTGTGTGTGTACGTGTGTGCGTACGTGCGTGTGTGTGTGTTACAAAAATATTTTAGATGAAGTTCATAATGTGCAGCACAGCTCTTTCATGCTTGTCCATTCCACCCGCACCACTTCTAATTCCACTGACAGCTCTGACATGGGCGTTTAGGTCAAGAGGTTTGGATCTATTTGGCTGTAAAAGTTTTTTAATGTTTCAAATGAGTTCCTCCCACTGCTTGATAAAGTACTGGGCAGTGAAAGATGCTCATCTTCATCCGGCTTTCAATCAGATGTCCAGGATTTAAGCTCCCAGACAGATAAGAAGAAGCTGAATCCCTTCTACTCCCAGAGGTGCTTGTCTTTATCTCATCTCTTAACTCACTCTGGACTCATTTAAGCAAATAACAGTGTTTGACCTCAAGCATTACAACAGTATCACTTCACAGAACTATTAGCTCCACTGTTATTCTTCATCTGCAGCAACGTTCTTCCCCTTAGAAACTCATTTACTTAAAGTTTAATCTCAAATCAGCCTGTCTGAGCTTCTTTTCTGGAAATGACAGACTACTTCCAGATAGATGTTCAGTGAGAGAAGTGACATTTAACTATACTTCCTTTGCAGGAACAAGTCAGGTAGCGATAACAAGGGTAACAGTATGCCTCATAGATTTTTGGCACTTAAAGTCAGAGGACATGGATTCAGTCCAGAATTCACTGTATCTTTAGTCTCTATTATGAAAGCAAACTGGAATTCAGACCAGAGGATTTTGGACAGCTTGTGCAACTAGGAATAAAAGGGTTCCCACAGGTGGCACAGAGCACATAATGGTGTTTTTACGAGGAACAGGACCAAGAATTGCAAAGCTATCTGCTCCATCTCAAGATCCATTTCACATAGCATATTGCCCCAATGACATTCAAGTGTACATCCGTAAAGACCTGCAGCTACAGTTTGCTTTTGTATAGTATCTGAGATTGGAGATGAGCAGTCAGCATCTCCATTCTTGCACAGAACTGTGCTGTACCCTCTCAACCTGACAGAACTCAAATCTATCCATACACATGAGATAAGCTAGGGGGTCACTTATTATTAATGCATCATGGCAGATGTGATCAAAGCTTACAATGTGTAACAAAGCACTCTCCCATGGTCAGGTCAGTGATATACCTTATTTCAAGTCATACATCAGTTGAACTAGACTATCTTTTTGTCTCATTTGCACAGGTCTAGCAGAGTCAAAAGCTGTGCAGTTCTCCAGTGACTCAGGCTCAGAGTTTGAAGATTATGGTGAAGTTTCAGTCATTTACCTCTTGAATGAAGTTTATCTGAATAACACAAAAGCAATGTAGATACTAGGGCTGGGCAATAAACCGAAAATTTACCAATTCCAAAATTTATGACAATAACCAACATCATTTTGTCAATGTCAATATATTCAATGTCAAAATAATAAATAAAAGTTGGTTTTGGATGTGTGTAGGTAGGCTATGGTCTCAAGTCATTTTAAGACACTGTCCTATGTCAGAGACGTGACTCCACCCCATCCAGTTGGTAACAAAGAGGGAAAGACAGGTGAGGAGATGGAGGACGGTTCAAAAGTTGTAGCAGCTGGAGCGGCGGCTGAAGTAGACGAAGTTAATGTGAGAGAGCTTGGGGAGTAGTTATTGTCTGTTTATCGTTATTGAGGTGAACTGCTCATTATATCATGATATTGATTTGAGGCCATATCGTCAAGCCCTAGTAGATACATATTTACTGTGTGTCTTAGATAATAAAAAGGTAGAGTGGATTAGAATGAGTCAAAACTGTATTACTCTCACCATGGCTTAACTGGACAGGTGACACATCCATACCATTCACTGAGCAGTTGCCTCTCACTATACAGTATATTGTGAAAATGAGCACACCAGGCGTGTGAGCAGAGCACAAGCGCTGTGTACACCCCACAGAGAGCCACTCCTTCTTCTGCTTGATGAAGGAAATGACTTCCTGGCATTTGGGGCCTTTGCCAGCAGTGACATCTTTCATACCACACAAAGTCCCTCAGTGAGGCGCTGATATTAAAACACTACGTCAAATGTCCACATGTCTCTGGTGCTGCATTTTCCCTGTGAGAGTGTGCAGGAGTGCTTGACAGTCAGTGCTGGGAGCATGTCCAAATCAGTATGTATCACTCCTGGTTGTGAACTAATAATTCAACATTTTAATTATGTTTCTAGGAGGATTAAAAAGGCACCAGACAAATAGGGAAATTTTGTGCAAATTGGTACAGTTGTTAAATACACCATTAGGGCTTTAAACGGTTTGTTGGTTACTGATGGCGCAGGAATAATCACACAGTCATAGTCTAAGCTGTTTAAATGTTAAAATAAATACAGGTTTGCTTTGTGCATGTGATTTGATTGATTTGATTTGATTTTTATTTAGCACTTTTGTTAAAAGGACAATACAATTGTAACAATAGAGTAAAACATAGAAAATAAAGTGCCAGGGAGAGGCAAAGAAGCCCACAGGGCTTAAGTGAGGCCTCTACCTATGTAGAACATACAATTTTAAGAACATACATTAAAAGTGAAGGGAGTCAGTGTGACAGACTGCAGACAGAAGCTGCACTCAGCGTAAAGAGGAGAGGCTCAGTTCTCAAGCATGTTAAGAGCCCACCAGAGAGAGGCCCTCATTATACTGTCTCTGTTTCATGCCAGTGATCCCCATGCTGATTGTCTCATTAACAACATGAAAGTGGATTCTCATCAGGACAGTTTACCGACAGTTGCTCCTCTCTGTCCCACGTCTGTCCCATTGTGGTAAACAACAATACAAACGCAAACATGACACACTGAGGGGAGGAGAGACATCACATTCATGTTTCCTTTGTGTAGAGCTGCAGACTCGTGACACTGTGACCTGCTCTGTGTTCACAGCATCTCATGTGGATGTAGCTCATGGGCTCTGTGGATGTAGGTGTGGGCGATATGGAAAAAGAAAATTATATCACTTTTTAAAAAAATATTATCATTTCTATTTCTATTTCAGGGGGGCTGAAAAATAGAAACAATAAATAAATAAAATATCCAGATTTTAACAACGAACAACATTTTTTTCAACTGGATGGTCTCATTCTCAAATAAATTTGAACCTAAAATAAGACTTTACACAAAAGTCAATACTTACAAAAATAAAAGGGAGTCCTATAATTAATAAAAACCATTTAAAACTAATTTACAATACACAACACATATAGAGCATTTTTTTCCTCTCTGTTTTTGGCTGGTTCTTTTGTTTTTGATCACAACTAAGCTCAAAAGTCTCCTCTCTCTCCACTCCTCTCTCATTCCTCTCACTCCTCCCTCTTTTCTTCTCCACTCAACTGTTAAAATTTAACATTACTTGTTTCTGCTGTTGTTTTTAATACCGCAGCTACCGCAGTTACTTTTATCAACGTGTAACACATTAATTCTGTGGATAATGAAAATGCTCTCTCTTAACTTCTAAAATTTTGATTTGAGAGGGCAAGAAATGTATTTAGTCTCATGTTAGAGATACAATGCACACTACAGACGGTTCTATGATTTCTGTGCTTTGGCAGCTCATTATCACTTTTTAATCCTTCACGATCTACGATCGTCCAATCACATGCCCCTATGTGGATGAATGAAGAAGCTTCAGTCACGCTGGAGCAACATTCCAGCCTCACTGCCTTTTCTCACTGCAGTTCTCTGTGTCTGACTCACACACACACATACACACACACATACACACACACACACACACACACACACACACACACACACACACACACACACACACACACACACACACACACAGAGCTCTCTATTCTACAAACACACACACACACAGCAGCGTGAGGCTTTCTAGGCTTGCGTGACAGCGAAGTGTGTACCTCCTATTTGTGTTCATTTAGTAGACAGGAGTCCTGCTCGGCCTCTGCTGCAGGCTGAACACTGCATGCAGTTTTTTTTTCTTCGCTCTACTGTAGACCCTACACTGCACTTTGTGTGTGTCTGACCGAGGAGAAACCGGAAAGACAGACAAGTGTGCATGTTAGTCAACTACAAAAACAATTTCTTTCATTTACTTAACATGTCGTGTCAAGTAGGGCTGCACAAGTTTGGAAAAAAATTCGATAAGGCAAAGACTGATGGTCTAGCTCTCAAACCTCTGCAGTGTTAGGTGTTGCAGAGATACTCTTTTTGTTCTGTTGATATTGATTTCTTTTGGGCTTTTTGAAAGAGGAAAATTATATTTTTTTTCTGCGCAATTGCTTCCCCTCTCCAGGTACTTCAGGTGTCCTCTGCCCTCTCACAGTCTGCTCAGGTGGCTAAGCTGTCATGCAGTTGTGAAAAAAAAGTGGACTGTATCAGAATGTGTGTTCCAACTCATATTTTCTTGACAAACACCAGCAGTACATCAACAGAAATATGGTCAGTCGATACACTACTCCTGTTTACAGAATAGTAAGGTTGGCTGTTTTTAAATTTAGATTTACAGTTCAGACACTTTGGACGGGCTTTGACGGGGTAATGATAGGTGGTCTGTAAGACTACTGCTTACAAAACCAAACTGTGTTTACTCGCTGTTATGAACAGTTCTTTTATAAAACCTGCTGATGGAAAAAAAAAAAACAGCAGAAATGTGTGTTGTTGACTAAGTAGTATTGAAAGTCTTGTCACACTCAGGCAACAAAGTGGTAGACATGATAAAAAAAATAGACAGATTTGGTTTGAGATCTTTAAATTGTTGGACCCTGGTGTGTTGTGCTTGTGTGTGCATGTGATTGGTGTTAACAGAAGTCCAGAACAGATGGCTGCTGCAGAGATGACTCAGTCTTCTCTGTAACTTCTTAAGAGATAAACATCATCCCAGGATTACAGTTTTCTGCTCTTTTTTTTTTTTGTTGGTTTGCATTTTTCTTTTATAGATTAAATGTACCAAACGATACAGGGGAAGGAAATGAAGACTCCATATTTGAAGTTTTGTGCTGTAGATTATGAGCCAGCTCTAAAACTTAGCGAGGAGAGCTCTCCACAAAGTCCTCTGGAAACTGCATGTTCTCTTTATGAGAGTGTTTACATTCAGTATTCAGTTTCAATGGCAGGATTTAAAGTTAACCCAACAGATTAAACAGCAGGATTACAGTTGCAAAACGTTCATGTAGCATCATTTGACTCTCTTAAAACAGACTGTAATATATTGAAAGTGGTTTAAACTTAAATGTATACACATCTTTTCCACACCCTCATTTTACAGTATAACTAAATCAGCCCCTCTCTTCTTAATGCAGTCTCTGTGAGCTGAAAAGTGCAGTAGGAGGAGCAGACAGATCGCTTCAAGAGGAAGAGGAGAGCGCTCACCAAAACAAACACACCCCTATGAATAACCTCCATCCCCACGAATGCATGATTTATTAAATGCATATGATAGCTCTCTGTTTTTTGTGGTGCTCACTGAGTGCTCTCAAATAGATACGAATGCTGAGGTCCATTCTGTTTCCCATCTTTAAAAGGTTTATAGTTGTTTCAGGACTTTTGAATAGATTTTAAGTATTCTCATTCTTTTGTTGATGCCTACCCATAAACTCTGGTAAACTGAGATTATCAGTGAGAATGTTGTTGTTGCTCTGGCAGCTTTTCGTGCCTGTGGTCAGATTAAAGTGACCACATTTCTGTAATGAAATCTTGGGACATACGGGGCGGGGCTGCATGATCGCAGACAACATCTCGATACTAGTACACGCCCCCCGTAATAACTCCCTGTAAAAACTGTTCAGGACTGCGTGCAACATGCTTACTCGTGCTTCCTACCTACCTGGCTACCGTAATAACCGTTGTTCTAGTATACATGCAACATTTTTGTTCTCATTTATAAAACACTTAAATCAGGGACATTTCCGGAAATTGGGGATCTCTGGTCACCTTTGTTCCGATTAGATTATTTCATGAATAGAGCTGAGTGAATATTCCTAAAGTTTGGCAGTGGAAGTTTTCAAACAGGAGGAGATGTTTTTAATTTCTTAGATGAGTTTTTTATTTAATGTTTGGTACACAAGGCTGATACCAGAGCAAGATTTGCAATGGGACTTACACTTACACTTACAACCTGCCCTTTGCTTAACCGAAGAGCTAAATGGTCATGAACAGGATTTGATAATTTTGTCAGCATGTGAGTGTTTTACTTTTCTTTGAGGATCAAAGAAAAGGGTTAATCCCTGTGCATAATTCCATTATTGTGATATTTATTTGGACACTGGAGCCCACGTCATGACATCAGGTACATGTGACTGTTACATACACTCATCCTAATCTGATATAGCTTTAAATCAGTATTCTAGCTCATCACTCCGCATCCTGCAAAAAGTTGTTTCGAACATAGAAAACATGAGAGGGCAAGAAATGTATTTATATTTTATTTATTTATAATAATATAATATATATATATATAATACATAATAATTATATAATTTATTTATATTTTATTTTCAATGCACACTACAGACGGTTCTATGATCTCTGTGCTTTCAACTTACATGATGCACTTGTCAGACAGAAACACCAGTGACCCAACAGAGACAGTCATGCCTCCTTCACTTCAAATGTTGTTGCACTGTGACATACCTCCACTTTCTTCTTGTTCATCTTGTGCGCCATTTCCAAAGTGAACTGAGTTTCTACATCACAGGGTCTCATCTCAGGAGCTGGGGTTGAAGGGGAGCTCTCTAAACTGGTATCTATCAAAGATATGGTTTAAATACTTATAGACATGATTCCTTAACCTCAATGTGAACATGAACGTGGGCTCAACTGTGTTTTGTCCCAGCTGTGACAAGGTCTTACCACAGCTGTAGCTCTGAGCACTTTAGAAACAGTTCATTCCTTCAAATTTAAGCTGTGTTGAAGTGAATGTTTTGTGCTTCCTTCCTTGCTTTGTCATTGTGTTTTTTAGTAAAGTTAAACAGAAAAATCAATGGCTTGCTCCAGTCCGCTATTTCTGGTTAGAAAAGCTAGGGAGAGAAATGAAGATGGAGTGCAGGGTCTGGTGCCGGTTAGACCTTTACCAGCCCAAGGAGGACATGGAGTTTTAAAAGCTCCTCTCTGTGTATCGATTTTAATGTTCGGTTAGGGCACATTAAAACTGTGAGAGCTCTGTGGGCAGGGGAAAGGGGGCCACTAAGCTCATTAAAGACAGTTTAAAGCATGCACATCAATCAATAACTAAGGTCTACGCTCTCACTTTTAAAGCCTTGGCCTTTTATTTTGGAGAGTCATCTTCCCGGCTGAATGATGGGACCCTGAAAACCTTTCGCTGACTCATCTGTGACCGCTAAGCTTGCAGCTCAATTTGTATGAGAAGTATAACCTGACACCCGTCCATCCCCCTTAGAAGCAAAACACAGCTGTGGTGACTTGTGGGTAAAAGGACAAATGAAAGGTAACATCATTGTGCTGAGGCGTGGGTTTTATAAGATGGCAGAGCTCTTGAAGATAGCGCACGATTAGACCTGTAATAATCCAGCGTGAGGAGACGAAGACTCAGAGGCTCAAAGGAGAATTATTCAGGTCAGCGAAGATGAAGAGTCAAAACTGCTGGTGGTGTTAGTCAGAGATGAACACACATTAAGGAGGGGCAGCTATTTAGACACAGTGTCGACTCAAAAATAACAGAATAACAAGAAAACTCTGAATAAAACATGAACTAAAAGTAAAATAAACCATCAGCCTCAGACACAAAAATAAGTCCCAAAGCTGATTTGCATCACTTAACATGGCCTGGGCTTTCATCATAATGTTGCACCTGAATAAAGAAGAACTAATCTACTGTCATCGACCACAAACACAGAAGATTAACAAGAGGTGCTGCTGATCCGCTTTATTCAAAGTAAATCGACACGGCTAGTTTCTCTGATAGGATGAAGCATCAATTTTCAAACATTTTCACACCTTTCTTACTCATCACTTTGAACATTTGATAACACAGCTACGTATAAATCAAGAATTTTGCTCCGGACTAGGGATGCAATGATTTTATTGTGTCCCCAAAGACATTGGTGTCCGAGAGTTGAATAGCTCCTTTGTTACCTGCCACTTCTACTACACCTGCAATGTTAGGCTACAAGCTAGCGTGAAGAGGAGTGTGAAGAGGAGTGTGAAGAGCAGCACTGTCTCCACCAATGGCTCAGAGGCAAATCGCTAATGAGCTACTGGAACTCTGCAGAAGAAAAGCCCTTGGTAATGTGATTTTGTCTAAAAACTTTATAATCACAATTTAAAGACCACTGAGAACACTTTAAGTAGTAAAAAAAAAACAATCGGAGTGGGACTTTAAGGACATTTGCTTCACAGTGATGCATTAGGCTGTACCAAAGGTTAACCAACTTCTACTTTTTCCAGATTATGGAGGATGCATTCTGTGCATTCCTCACAGCCTCACATATCCCATTATTCGTTGTATACTTCTGTTGGTTGTGAAGTGACGTGACATGACATGGCATGGCGTGACCTTTGTTATCTTCCCTTAGTTACCTTAGATTGTGTTTCTTTTATGGCTATGAAGGGTCCTTCGTAGCTCAGACTTTAACATTTCTGTTATTTGACCTGGGTAGCCCACACTGACTATGAGGAGTGGGTCCTCGGATGGATTCTACCCCTGACTTAGACACAGCTACAGTTAAGACATGATTGGAGCTTAAACCTCTTCTGGGAGTACGAGTTTATTGAACTTAAAAAAAAAACAAAAAACTTTTTATCATCCTATGTAGTTGTTTAATTTACTTCCATATTTGTAGGATCAAGTTGAAGTACCCTATATGTCCTTTCAGAATTAAAGCCTGAAACAAAGCAGTTTTCTGAGAAAAGTTAGTGTTCTAATGCTCAACTATAAACTGGGTTAATTGTACCTTTTAAAAAAAGGTAGAATCTGTAGACAAAGGACACCACTTTTTGGTTTCTATTTAGAGCCTGAGTAGTATTTACCAATTACATTTGAGACAGCATTGTTTGTATGCAAAAACTGTCCTCATTTCATCTTTTAGGCCACCATTATTCATTCCTTTCCTGGCCATGCTGTGCTGGACTGTTAGTAAATCTCCTGAGGCTGATATCAGCCTTTTTAGACACCAAATACCATGGACCAGTCTGACTTTTTCTGCATGGTGTTTGGATCTGCACAGCAAGATTTTTTTAAGCTCAAGGCAGCTGCTTTTTTTTTTTTTAATAAAACCAGAGTCAAAGAGGGCAGAAAGAAAACAAAGGGCTGAAAAAGGATAAACTGCCCGCTATAGGAGTAATAAATCTTCATCAGGTTTCCTCTCTCTGTATTGATAAATTGATCTCCATTAGTGAACATCATTTAGCATGTGAGGTAGAGAGGTTTGTGGGTCCATGCTTGAGGGATTAGTGATGTAAACAGATGAACACACAGAGAGCTGAGTACAGTATGAGCCCAGGAGACAGCTGAAGACAGAGACAGGTGCTTCACAGCGTGAGTCATGCTCTCTCTCTCTGTGTTTAACTGCTTTGGTGAGAGTCTGCAGTGATCTGTCTTTGGTGATGTGTCACTGCAGCTCTTCTTTCCTCTCTAACAGTGCATCCGTGGTGGATTGTGTATGTGTAATTGTGTGCATCAGCAGATCTCGGTGCACCCTGGGAGGTCTAAACCTGCTGAGTCAGCAGAGTGACAACAGAAACATAGGCCAGTGAAAAACAAAAGTCTGAACTGATTCACAGCGGTTGACTACATACTCTGCGAAAAATCAATAATCGCTGTGGAGCCAAGAAACATTATTTCTGCCTCTCGTCCTGTCTGTAAGATCAATCTTTGAAATCTCTATCTTAAAAATATGTCCCTGAATGTTAAGTGTTATTATACCTCCATCATTTCATTTACTGGCATGAAGTTTGAGCTTTTATCCCTACCTCTTATACTTGGGAAAATGTAAGTGTTTTTAATGCAGTGCATGATGCAGCATCTGCTTCAATTAATATCTAAAATCTAATGTACTAAATTGTGAAAAAAGAGCACAGTTAATTCAATAACTAACTCGTATCACATTTAAACTGATTTCTTGATTTAATTTTTATCAGAAAAAACAACTGAGTGGCAGCAGTCAGAGTATCTCATGTCTGGCACGATGTCCAAATTGAGTTTGTCTTTCAATAATGAAAGAATTGAATCAGATTCAGTGAACTCCATGATGACATCCCTGTCTCATCAATCATGGCTGCATATCTTCAGCCATCACCCCCTGTCCTCCTTGACAGCCAAGACAGACCGACAGCAGACAGAGCGGAGGACAGGATACGCAGATCCATGTAAACACACTCAGTGATACTGATCCATCTGGGCCTGAAACTGAGGGTCAAATGGCTGAGTGGATCTTTGAGGTGCTGCTTTATTGTGTCGGGCCAAGATGCCAGACTGGCCCTGGCACCTGGGGATGCCCTACACACACACACTCACACATACACATTAGGATAACAGATGAAGGTTGGCAGTGCCAGTACCTCCCCATTGTGCCAGCAGCCGTGCAGTGCAGTGCAGAGCGGGTGTTCCCCTGTGGCCTCTTTTCTCCACTCTGACCTGCAGACACACACACAGGCGTGCGCACACACACAGAGACACACGTTAATTGATGTCGGCTAATGTTGACTCAGTGCCAGACACAGATGAGATCACACAGTTAGTTAATAACTCGAAACAACAAGTCAGACTGAAGTCAAGGGAAATTTTATGTCTCAGGTGTAACTGGTGACACTCACACATGGGCAGAGATGTTCCATTACCTTAATTGGTCTCAAATGTCGATCTCATATCAATTAAAAGAAAGAAAAAATTGAAAATGCTCGCCTGGAGGTGAAGTGTTGTGTGTCAGATACAGTGTTTTCTCTCATTACTGTTCCATGCGTACGCACCTTATTTCCAGCAGTGGGAGGGGACGCCATTAGCAAATCTGAACATGTCTTTAACTGTGACTGGTTTCAGGCTAATGCTGCGTTACAGTTACCTCGGAGGTCGGATGACGGAGCTGGGAATGACGTTACACCTGAGTTTAGGGTGTTCCAGTTTACAAGTCAGAAAACCAAGATGGATGCCCACAGTTACGCGTTGTTAACTGTTGTTTACAATCGTCAGCTGTCGTTAGCCGTTGTCACTCATTGTTAGCGGTTGTCATCTGTTGTTAGCCATTGTCAGCTTTTGTTAGTTGTTGTTAGTTGTTGATAGCGGTACCAGTCGTAAACAACGTATAACACAGTATTTTACTCTACAAACACCATAGCACTGTGTTCACAATTAGATATTGGGCTGTACGACATATACCTCTTATTTAATTTTACCAAAACAAAACAGAAGTGCTAATAAATAATACATTACAAGAGCTTTCACTGTTACTCTTTACTGTTGACGCTCGCGCTGCCATCTTGGATTATGACGTTTTCGTCAAGTTGGGGTTGGTGAGGATTGTCCAATTTTCCGAGTCGGAAATCGGACTTCAGGGTTGTGTCCCAGATGAATTTTTGACTCGAACCTCAGAAATTCCAACTTCCGAATACAACTAGAACGCAGCTTAAAACTGTCATTGGTTGATGCTTTTTGCTGGCCTAAATTTCCACTTCCACTTCATTCTTTCATCGCTAAAATTCAAAGCTCAGTTTTTGTTGCTGACCCACAGTACTGAACAGATTGGGAGGCAATGGGACATGTATACACCTCTCCTGGTCATTCATGGTGCAGTCAATGACTCTCACAGTAGAGACACAGGGTAGTAGTAGGATTAGACACACACACACACACACACACACACACGCGCACACACACACACACACACACACACACACACACACACACACAAACAAACATGGTGTGCACAGGCAGCAGTAGTGCAGAGTGCTGTTGGGTGATTAGTGTTTTTTTTAAGCTCGTATAATGGAAGCTTAGCCCAGTGCTCCACTTTCAGGGCAGGAACAGCAAGCTGGGCCATCTGGACACTACTTCACTCACTACTAATACTGCTACACACATACACAGCTATACACACAAACACACGCTCAGAAATATAAGGTTATGCTGCCCAACAAACAGCTGAAAAACCATCAAAACAGTTGACACTCAAGAACAGTTTTCAGCTGTGTGCTTGATATAAAACATTTTAATTTATACTTTGAGAGCAAGAAGGTAAAAAAAAAACACACAAACACACTTCCTGTACAAGTAAAGTACACGTACACACTAGGAGCACTTACTGTAGCAGACTCAAGGCAGCTCAGTGTGTTCAGTACATCAGGCACTCACTCTCACAGGAGGAGAGATGTGTTTTACTTCTGCTTGGCTGCACATACAGTAGATGCACCTGGCCTTATATTGTACACACACACACACACACACACACACACACACACACACACACACACACACACACACACACACACACACACACACACACACACACACACAATAAACATCTGCACAAGCATGCACACAAACCAACATGGCAAGATGTAGCAACAAACATCTGGCTGATCTGGCTGTCCCACATTATCATCATTGAGGCTCTGTGGGGGTCAGGGTCGGGGGGAGGGGCTTAATGTCAGTGCGGGTGTTCACCCCAACAGACATCAGAGAAATTGTGCCAGCATGTGGTGGGTCTCATACACACACACGAACACTGACAATTACAATTACACACACAAGATGTATGAAGCTATTGACATCAAATATTTTGTGTTTTTGTTTATTTCTAGTTTTAATTTTTAATATTACAAGCTTCTGCCTCAGGTGCAGCAAAAACACAAATGCACACACTTTCACCTTGGAAGTTTCACCAAGGTCCTTAGCTTGACACCTCACTTCTGCTGCTGCTGCTGCTGCACAGTGTGTGTTAGTGTGTTTGTGTGTGAGAGAGAGGAGGGTGAGAAGTGGAGCGTGAGGGGAGTAGAAATATTGAGACAGACGGACCCATCTTCACATTTCTCTGTTTGTTTCCTCGATTCCTTTCCTAACCCTCCTCTCCTTGTGTCTTGTCCCTTCCACCTGGGGCAGAAGGAGAGTAAGGAAGAGAGGTAACAAGCACTTAATGAAAGGAGACATCATCTTCTCCTCTGCCTCTGAGTCCTCATTCTATAGAAGCATCAATTAAACATGACATATGAAACGTCTATAGAGTCCGTCAGCCTGACGCTGTGTTTGATGCTCTGTGTCAGTTCATCAGTGTATATCACATCGTATATTTAGGTATGTTTTCGGGCTGCTTGATAACAGCAGAAGTCATCATTATTATTTGTTTTGATTGACACTGAGATCTAAGAACTTTATTTATTTGATTATAATGTTGAATTGACTACAGAGCCTCTAATTGTTGTAGTTTATACACACAATGTCGAACTAGACGGTTAAGAATCTGAGCTCTTCTACCATGGACACTTTATCACTGGCTGCAGATCTAACTTATCATTCAGCCTTCATCTTTACAATGTCAAGACTCAGGTTTACGTTTCATCATAAGAGATTGCTGTCAATCACTGCCAGTTGTTGGATTAATAATGTAGAGATTCACCAATCCTATATTTGGATGGGATATCGGCTTCGATATTGACACATAAACTGGATCGAATATGTGATGAATGAAGCTGATCCAGCGTTCCAATCCAGTCTTTTTTTTCCTTTTATTTAATATCATTCACAGCAACACAATGATTCTGTTCACTCTTTGTTCTATGTCTGTCTCTCCTTTTGCACTAAATATTTACATGGAAGTCTTACTTCTTTTGCTGTGTGCCAATGGGCAATTTGTTATTTGTTAGTAAATAATATTAGGTCAATTTATATCTGTGTTAATTTGTTACCTTTTTTTAAACAAGGCTAATGTCAAGCCTGATGCCTTCACTCACAGGGCAAGGTATACTGTTCATTCATTCAACAGTAGTATTGGATCGGTATTTGATATTGGCGGATATGCTCAGCCCGGGTATTGGTATCGGATTGGATAGGAAAAAAATGGATCAGTGCATCTCTACAATGATGGTCAGTACTGAGATAGCCTCTCTCTTTATGCTCACCCTGTCCCTGTGCTTCGCTGTAACACACACCTGCCTCCTCCTCCTGCTCCTCTTCTCCCAGGAGTCTGACAGAGCTTTCCTCTCTGCAATATTATAGTTTGTATTGCTGGGGCACATGCTGAAGATAGAGCAGTCCTCGTTTAACACATTTAGGGGCATCTGCAACTTTGTTGTTTATTGATCTTACATCCTATCAGCCCCTTGGTATGTTCACCCACTGGAAAAATACCAAGTATGTCAGATTGTTGACAGCTGCAGCGGCTTTTTTACTGGACAGAGGAGAGGATAAGAATAACTTTATTTATCCCTGAAGGGAAATTTAATAATAGGATAGGCATGATAATAATAGGAGGAACATGCACCAAGCACTGAAACATACTCAGTCCTGTGGCTCCACCAGCCAGATCATTTCTGCTTTTGCACTGGCTTCACAAGGGTGTATGCCAGCCCCTATCTTTCCATAGCAAATAAAATAGGTGTTTAGTTATCATTGTTCTGAACAGAAATTGTATCTCTCTCCTTTATAGAGAGGTGTTCTGTATCTGTTTAGCCCATGTTTATAATCTGTGTGCATAACTACGTTCATAAGTCAAGGGTGTAGAAAATACTTCTGCAGAGTATACACCTGAGCATCCTCACTTATGGCCTCAACAGTTAGCTTCCCGTCTCCTTAAGAAAAAACGCGATTTTTAGACAAAAATTAAAAGACAAGAATTGTTTGCTTTATTATGATTTGTTAGACTTGTTCTTTGTTCTGGGCCTCCTGCTGGTGGCTTTAGGAAGCTTATGTAGGATGTCTTTTTGATGTATCCTTGTTTTGTTGTTGTGGTTGATTTGTCCAAGCGGTATGTGTTCCCTTAGTATAGGAAAATAAATATCAGTGTTTCCACCATCGCTAATGATAACTAGCTAGTGCTAATACTCAGCACACATATTCTGATACATATGAGTCCAAGGTAGAGCCACATAAGAAAAAAAAAACTAGTTTCTTTAGGTGTGGTAGCTTTTAGTTAGCCGTGGCAGTGCGCCACAATCAATTGCATGTAGGGAAAACAATGAATATAAAATGGAATATATAGGAGTTCTCATGTTGAGTTGGTTTTGGTGACCCCCTTTGGCTGAAACCAGACTTTTCCAGGATGCCAAATGATGAATTCAACTATTAGCTTTTATCTTAAAATGACAGGACTGTGTACAGATATATTTACCTGAGTTAGCTACAAAACACAATAAGGCATAGTGGTTTCATGTTTCCTGTCACAGTCTAATGTACGGATCATCGTCTCAGTCTATATCTGAATAATGTAAATATGAATAACTCACTGCATAGTCCTCTAAGAGCAGTGGAGCATTCACATGTTGGTTTAAATGTTTCACTTTTGAACTGAGCAAAGCCCTAATTGTCGTGTTTCTCTGTCTAAAAGAAGACTTCAACAGTATCCGCAGGCCTTTTTGTGAATCCTGCTCCTGCATCAGCCATGGGTACAAAATATTATGTAAAAAAAATAAATAAATACTTTAGGAAAAAAAAAAAATAGTAATAATAATAATAACCTCTGGGCTTACTCTTCACTGTCAAACTTTACCAACAAAGTTCTCTACATAGACACCTCAAGGTGAGTGACCTCAATCAACACAGCTTTTTAAAGAAGAATCTGCTGAACACAGGCACGAGAATTCAGTGTGAAGATAAAAAACCCAATTATGTCCCTGGTCATCTCGTTTTACTCGGTCACGAAGAAGCATCAGAATGTGAGAGAAACTTTCTCAAAATCAATAAAAATACGTCTCACTGTTCTTTTAAAAGCAGTATTTTTCCAGTCCTCAGCAAACTGCTACATGAATTTAAAACCTCAAAAGCCCATAAAACAATCAAACATGGATAAATGTTTGATATTATGAAGTTGGTACATATCTATCTATCTATTTTTTGTATTTCTCTTGTATTGCTTGTATCGGCTACTACAACAACCGAATTTCCCCTCGGGGATTAATAAAGTTCTCTATCTATCTATCTGGTATGGAAACTGTATGGGATCTTTTTTTTCATGTCTTTTCTTTTCATTTGACTGTTTGAAATTTGCTCTCTTGAAAAAAGAAATGATACAACCCATAGATACTCTCCTAGGAGTCAGAGGCCTGTGGTTTAATGTGTGCAACAAGTCGTCCTCTGTCATCACCCCCGGCTTCTGTTTGCTGTATCAGAATATATTTGTTTTCTCCTTCAGGCTGAGAGCATGAAATATGGCAACATTATCAGCCTGTAAAGAAGCTCAGCAGTTTGCCCGATGAGTTCTGCAGAGAAACCCTCCATTTCTCACAGGAATGGGCTTTTTGACATTTAGGGGAGCCTGATTTATGCCCTTCAGCCCAGCTGCTGGAAACACATCTAATCCACATTTCATTTTTTCCCTGACATTTTAAAAGTTTGCGTAAAATCTGCCTGACAGCTGGGTGGATGGATGGCTGGTTGATAAAAGCAGGGCGGGGATAATTGAGGAGGCGATGCAGAGGAAGGACGGCAGAGCGGTTAATTCAGCAAGAAGACTTTTCACTTTTCTTTAAACACACGATTCAGAAAGTTGATAAAAAAGCTGCTGTTCTAGACGACACGCAAAAGAGACGTGGAAATGGTGCAGATACAATTTTCAATTTTTATTCAGTCAAAGGAAAATCAAAGAACCAGAGTTCAAGGTGGAGGAAAAGTAAACCGAGAGAAGAGGAGGATGGACGTTCAAAGACACAGACAGTGGAGGAGTACAGAGGAAAACAAAAGCAGAAAAAGTGGGAGAAAATCCAAGAGGTTTACTACAGAGAGCCAGCAAAGTATCAAGGGAAGAGAAAAAAAGACAGCAAAGTGTAAGAAGGATGTAGGGAGAGTGTGGAGCAAGGAAACATCGCAACATTAATGACAGGGTAAAAGGAAAGTGCAAAGTTTGAGAGACTCCAGAGCCAGACGGATTACCATCCAGATATGGAAGACAGAGGGGGTGGAAAAGTTTTCTTAAGCGTTACAGACGACTGCAGACGTAACACGAGGTGACAGAAAGCCCGCCGAGGAAAGTAGAGTGAATCTAAATGTGACTGTGTGAGTGTGTGAGAGCAGCAGAAAGACAAGTGTGAGACAGTGAAAGCCCACAGCATCTTCTTCCGCCCTCACCCAGCCTCTGCAGATAAGTGCTACTGACCTCATTACTCTTTCCCTCCCCTCCTCCTGTTCCTCCTTCCCTTCGCGTCGTCTCTTGCTTGGCTGATCGAGCCGACAGATTGCAGCGTATGAGGTGGGAGGGGAGAAAAGTAGGGATGCAGACCGGGAACAGGAGAGCGCAGCATCGAGGAGAGGAGGGAAAGTTAACCTGGAGTAATTTGTCACGGTGTTCTTGAGATGTTTCGACTTCAGGAAACATTTACGGCTGTTAAACACCAAAATATGTGCAACCTAATAACCATGCACATGCTGACTATTTGTAAGGGTGGGTTTTTGACTACACTTGATACCACATTAATAAACTTATCAATAGACAGGCTGGAAGAAAATTGGAGGTTAGCCTTTTTTCATAAATATTTCATATTGGTAGTTGCCTGCTCTACAAGATTATCTAATAGGATGCCCCAATAGTGGCACCAGGTTAAAACAGAAGACACTATCCTGGGTTAAGACTGTACCATATTTTTGCTACTTACCAGGGTTGGGTGTTAAACTTTAATATTTAAATATCTAGGAGGATGTGACAGTATCAAAAATCTCACAGTTCAACAATATCATGGTGAAAAATAGACAGCACAACACCTGTTGTGATATTTAGAAAAAGACTAACAAAGGCCTAAAAAGTTACATTTCTCCGGCCCCGCTAAGTATCTGATGAAGTCCATCCAACAGTGGTGAGTGCGGTGCCTCTTGTGTCTGTGTAGAGAGCCTCCTCTGTAACTATACAGACTTGGCGTGTTTTCTAACCTTCTCAATCTCTTGTTGTCAGTCACAGAAAATCTTGCTATAAATTCAGTGATGCTCCTTGTTATCTTTTGAGCTCTCACTGTTACGGGGAAGTGAGGCTGTAAATTTGCTGGCTTTCTTTCCTCCTGCTCTTGAATCATTTCATTGAGCGGCTCCTTATATTACTCATATTCCCTGACATATAGGTCACTACAGTTCGGCAGTGTCAGCAAATTGTCTTTGTTTGTCCGTCACCTTTTCTTCTTTCGCAGTTCTTGACACAGAGAAGCCTATATGTGCTCACACAGCCAATTAGAAAGCCTCTTACGCTTCCACAGTTTCAATGTCTCTTTTCTCCCTCACCACTTACGCCAGAGTCCACCATGTTTGCTGTACTAGATCTGAGGCAATGAGCAGAGAGCGACAGGCATGCATGAGATGATGATCTTTGTAGTCTCGTCTTCCCCGTCGCTATTCTCCCCTGCGGCTGAAATAAAACCAGAAGTCTTATCATTTCGTACCGTCAGACGTCCATGATGGTGTTGTATGTTCTCATGATACAGCTTTAACTTTTTGTATTAATAGAAAGTGAATGGCTCATGAGTCTATTTGATCTCACAAATTTAGTTTTTTTTATTTTTATTTTTTATTTATTTTTTTTACCAGCACTTAACTGTATCGCTGCAGCATTTCTGAAAGCTGTTTGTAAACTTGGACAGAAGAAGTGAGAATAGGGATGAGGTCATCTGTGAAAACGTATGGACGTGCAGTAAAGTACACACTTACTCAGGTTTCTTCCTCTGGGTTGAAGTTGAATAAGATGACTGGCAGCAGAAGAAGAAAACCACCTTTGTTGCCATTTCCTACTGTAAAAATTCCCAATTTTCATGCAAAAAAGAAAGGCATTGAGAAAGCACTTGTTAGACATGCACAGTACAAGAGTAACCACAAATTGACATAGAAACTTTCCAAAACATGGTAATGACTTTTTTTTTTACTGCACACAGTATTTCAAAGGATCATTTTAAGTTTGTCTTTTAACCATCCTGCATTGCCACAGGCTTTTGTTAAAATAACCCTGCTGCCTTCTACTCAGAAATGAATAAGTAAATGAAGGAAGGTACATTGAAGTCAACTTTATCTGTAATTGGCTGTGTGGAGTAAAGGCTGTACATGTTTTGTAGCTCTAGTTCTTGCGTCTCCTCTGTAACAAGTTTAAGCTGCAGAGCTTCAGCACAGAGTTTAGAGCTGGTGTTAGAGTGCAGAGTATGAAAGCAGGAGGTCAGGAAAGCAAGTCTCTGTCTTTTTTTCCTCTGTTTCTGTCAGTTTAACTCCGTCAGCCTGAGTGCTTTCTTCTGTGCAGCGCTGGCAGGGTTTTTCAGCAGGCATAACGTGAATATCAAAGTTACATGAAGTGAACACAACAAAAGGCTGTCCTGACGTTAGCCCACTTTCACAGACATTCGGCCTCCTCTTTAGCACACGGTGTGCTTTCTGCGTGCTCCACACGCATGTTTTCGGGTCAGTTTTTGAAAGTGTTTTGTTCATCCTGAAAAGAGAAAAGATGAAGCGAACAGTGAATGAATAAGGACTCTGTTTTTTTTTTCCATTTGAGAAGATACAAAACTACATAACAGCTTTTTTCGTTCATTCAGTCTCCTACTTTTCCCTCTGACTCACTCACTTAGGACGAACCTTGTAAATAAGTTTTCTTTCACTTTTGAATTACATGCCGTACAGTTGCAAATGCAAAATCTACTGAACCCCACACATTGTATCTCAAAAATTGGCCCTACCACGGTGGATGAAAACATGGCCTAATTATGAGCCTCTTTTCTTTACCACACTGTGTATCTCATTTTAAACCCTCCTGGCATTTCTACCCACTAGACCTTTAAGCACTCACACTTAAAGGAATATTCCAGTGTAAAATTAAGTTAGGGTCAAACACACTATAACACAGAGTTTAGACACCCCGTCGAGAGATGGATGTTGCCGACCGCTTGCTTCTCTAGTTATACCAACTTAAGTAACGACCACATGATGGCAATACAGAGAGCCACGCGCTCAACCAAAAAGCCACTCTATAGCCACAAATAATGCTCAGAACAGTACATATAGGGTCCCAGCCATAGCACTAGCCACCAAACATCTTTTTAGCTTTGCCAGATTTCTTTTGCAAAGAAACCAAACACAACTCACCTACTGTCTTCCAGCAGCCGCTTGTTTGAACGGAGACCTCCAGGCGAGTCCATTGACTGCAGCAGGGTGACACAGCTCAAGGAAGAACATTTATTATCATTACTTTATCATCTCCTTGAAGTAATAATCACTGTACTCATCATTTTGCACTGTAGATGCCGTAGTTCTTCTGCCTTAACTTCCCGGTCTGATTGCATTTCCATGAAGTAATAATCATACAGTGTGTCTGACCCTAACTTAATTTTAAGACAGAATATCCCTTTAACAGGAACACACCTTTGACCCCATGAGACATGACACTCGAGAAAACCAGATTATTGCCTTACTCCGATTAAGACCGGACAACTGAAGTGCATGTAAACACCTTAGTCCAACTATAATTGGAGTTTAAGAACTCCGATTGGGTTCGGAGAACTCTGATTAAGACACCCAGATGATGCGATTGGAATTCGATTTTCTTTACCATGTAACCAGTGTAGTCAGAGTATGATTGGACAAAGCGTGTGTGCGTGCACCACACCCCCGTAACCCCGGAACAAAAACACCAGAAAAGAGGAGCAGCGTGCACCTCATCTGCAGAAAAAGTAGCATTTACATCATGTACGGCAAAAGAAACGCTGTACGATGCTCCATCATCTTGCTTGAAAATGCCCAGCAGCAGTTACTGCCACTTTTGACGTCTGGCACGGACCTGCTGTTGTTGTAGGGTCAACTGGAAACAGCGCCGCTGAAAAGACCCATATCGTCCCCTAGTTTTGGGGAGAAGGACACGTTCACGTCAATAAATAAATTTACATAAATGGAAATGGAAACGCGAACAAGGAGAGAAGTCCGATTTGAATTATGAGCTTAGGCCGATTAAGTTGTGCATGTAAACATACTGAGCGAGTGCAGGTGATCAGATAAATGGAAGGGTCATTCTCTTCTCTGAATGTGCTGCCTTACTGGTTAAAAACAAGGATGTGAAAGTTCATCAATAAACAGACAAAGGGGAGGAGAGGGAAAAATAAGAAGAGGGAAAGGGCAATAAAGAGTAGACAACAGATTCTTCTCTGTTTCTGTTTCTCAGCCTTAATCTGTGGTGTGGGCAGCTAACCAGATCTTTCTCTCAGGGTGAAAGTAGCTCTTGCAGTGCTGCACTGAAGACACTGATATACTCAACATTAGCCAGCCTGCTCAGCAAATCTGTGACAACCACAGATGTAAGCTTTTTATTCTCATCTGTTCTTTGTTCTTTTTTTTACCTTTAGGACCAAATAACAAAATCTGCTTGCTAAATAATGAGACAGTCAGGTTTATAACTCTTATGAAGGCCAGACTTTGTTACAAACTCTCAGTCTTCGTGGTCATGGAGAGCTGAAGGCTGCAGACAGATGCTTCTGGAGTCTTCCACACCACTTCCATCCGTAGCTATGAAGGCATGTGTCATGTTAAAGAAAAGCTTTTTTCCCCGTCCAAGCTCACACACTCAGCTACAGAGAGAGGGTCCTGAAAGTTACTTTTTTCTTTTGTGCTAAAAACACTCTTTTCTTTTTGTGCACAGCCTCTCACCTACCGCAGCCCTCCAGCAGCACAGATAACCTTCAGCAGGAGAAATGCTCTCTGTCCTTCCTGCTGTTTGTTTTCTGCCACTGGCAGATGTCGCGGATGCAACCCCGACTGTTCTCTCAGTTTCTCATTTTCCAAAAATGATGCCATTTGGAGATCAGAGCTGGTTTGCATAAAGGGGGTAGGCTGGCAATCTTGTCTTTATGCATGTGGAGAATTTATTCAGTTACTCAGTTTTTCACAGTTCTCTGTCTTTTTATCCCGCACTTTTAGACACACTTTAAACACAGAAGGACACAGCTTTGTCCTCTTTAGGAGGGCTACTTAGTTCCTTCAAGGTTTCTACAGAGATTGCCCAGTCCTTTTGTATCTGGAGCTGGTCCAGTTAAGCAGTACATTGAGAGGTCAGGGTAAGCGTCATGGTCTCTGTTTGGGAAAGAACATCTGAAGTTGTCTTTTGTAAGAGCTCCAAGCAGACATTCATTGACAGATTTTATTTTGGGCAGTTCTGTGAAAAGGATTTTATCTCCAGTTTTTTTCTGGAGACACAAAAGCCTAGTGTGTCTTAATAAATCTGTAATTATCTGAAGATCTACAGGATGAACACTGTGATAGGAACAGACCAAGAGATGCCATGCTGCCATTGCCCACACCAGTGAGGTGAATTAAGGACAGAGGAAGAAGAACGTTATTGATCCCTGAAGGGAAATTCAATAGTAGTCATGGTCATCTGCTTTTACAGCGGCGCACCAAAAGCCTAAAATAATAATAAGACAAGATTTCAACAAAGCAAACACAACTGTGTCATGTCACAGGAAATAGAGCACATGCAGTTTATGGATACATGTCCATTCAGGGCCTCTGAAGTCTTTGGTCCAGAATATCTACAAAAATATATCAGATACTTGCTGTTCTGCTCTCTAATCATCAGCATCGTCACTGGCCATGAAAAAAAACAAACACTACTGGTTACTTAACAAATTTGTTGTTAAAGACCCACTCTGATGGAAATCATGTTTTTCTTGTTTTTAACTTGTTCATATAGAATTTTTCTGATGCTACAGGATATATCATGAGAAAAATATGTGCGAAATTACATTTCTGAATATTTCTGCATTCAAATCGTTGTGAATCTCTGGCAGACCCAAACAGCAGGGTCAGATACAGTGAGATTTCCTACAAAGCAAATCCAAGCTCTGCTCCCGGAGCCCCGCTATGAAGGCCAGACTCAGAGAAATAGAGACGGACGATCGCAGAAAAGTGTGTGCTGATTGCAATGCTCGTAAGAAAGCTAATTATGATATTAACTTTCATTTTGTCCCCAAAGACATTGGTGTCCGAGAGCTGAATAGCTCCTATGTTACCTGCTGCTTCTACACCAGCAATGTTAGGCTACAAGCTAGCATGAAGAGGAGTGTGCAGAACAGCGCTGTCTCTGCCCACAACTCGGAGGTGAATTGCTAATGAGCTACTAGAGCTCTGCAGAAGAAAAGCCCTTAGTAACGTGATTCTGGCTAAAAGCTTCATAATCACAATTTAAAGACCGCTGATAACACTTTAAGTTGTAAAAAAAAAAAAAAAAAAAAAAAGGAGTGGGGAATTTAAGAAGTAACAATGGCCATTCTCAAGTTTTGGTCAATCAGCATCAAGTATGTAACTTAGCCTCAATAGTTGATTTAATATATTTAGAGAAGTAATCAGAGTATGTTGACTCTCTTCTGGCCTCTCGAGTTTTTGTAAATGTGGCTCTTTTCTTCAGTTTTCTAACATCCTTCTGCTGCATCATATAAAAAATGGAAAACATACAAATCGATGTTTGCTCTCCTTTTAGCTGTAAGGATGTGCAAACCATCTGCTGGAGATTTGGGTTTTATTGAACAACATTACAGGCTGAGCTGACTGCAGTAATGATGTGAGGCAGGCAGTGCTGGATGAAAACATAAAGGGCGGGTCCCAAAGCAGCACTCAAGAAGTCAGTGTTTCCTCTCTGCTCTCTTTATTCCACCTTCTTTTACCTCACTGCAGCAGGTTTGTTTTCTCTTGTTTCGACATGCTGCTCTGCCGCTCATTACTCTTCATGTCTGCTCCTTTGTTTGACACAAAATCAGAGTCATGAGGCTGTGTTTCAGCTTCACTCAGGCAAAATAAAAACAAATAGTGACTGTAACACTATTGCTTACCAAAACTATTAGCTGTAAACTCCCGAGCCATTCCCCACTGATCTAAATCATTTAAAAATGTACTGGAGTTGTGAATGCTCTCAGTTTGAAGCTTTATGCAGTTATGTCTTTGGTTTTTAGCTCGCAGGCCTATGCAACAGCTGTAACCCCTGCTGCTTGCTGCCGTTTTGGTGCCAATTACATCTCTCTGTAGCCTGGGTGGGCCTGCTGTGCTAAACACTCTCTACACCCCCATGACGCTCCTCATTTTCTGGATCACTTTAGTTTCTCTTTGCTGTAATTTCTCCACTTTGCTTTGGTTTATTGTTTTTGTCCCTCCTGGATGTTTCACACACTCAGGAAAGGAACATTTGTTTGTGTTGTATAGAGAGCTTTATTACCAACTCACTCCTTGAATATTCCTTACAGCAGATTGTATGAGGGGAGTCCCCATGAGTTTACTGCATCACATCTGCATTCAATAGCCCACAGTTATGTGTGTGATGGAGGGAGGGGTGTGATGAAGAGTAACAGAGTGATACCCACACAGGAACACAGTGGGGGTGAGAATGAAGCTGCATAAAGGAAATATTACTGTGTTTCTCTCTCTCTCCTAAGGTGAATGACGCCATGAAATCTCCCTGAGAGAGTTGTGTGGAGTTTTACAAAACCCAGTGTGATTCAGCCACTTTGACTTTTTCTTCTTTGCATTATTCATCTCTTCTGTTCCTCCCACTTCCATCTGCAGCAGCTACAACTTGAGAGTCTGTTTTCTTCTCTGAGTCAATAATTGTCTTAAACTGACTTGTTTAACCTTCATCCCACCAACATATTTACATACAAGGACTGCCAGGCTGTAGCTGAATAAAGAAATATTCTCCTGACTTGAACCATTATGTAATTTATATCATCGTAGTGCACCAGCTGGGCGTTAAGAAAAAGCTGGTCTTAGCTCTGACTTTGGACTGAATTTCAATCATTTCTTGGAGTACATCTTTAAGAGCAGTGAGTGTCGCTAAGAAACGCACATCTATTCACTCTCCTCACTAGGAGAAATGTCTGCAGGGGTCCCAATAATACCATCAAAGATTTAGGAAGACAGAAACTCTGAAAGGAAAAAATAGAAAGAATGAAACAATCTCCAAAGAACAGCGTCAACACAAATAAATGGAGGGCTATAGACAAGGACATTGAAAAAGTCTGTAACCAAAGCTGTCATTCAAAATCAGCATGATCAGTGATAAATGTCAAGAGGATTCCTTCACTTTCACAGGACTGACAGCCTCATACACTTTCAGCACCTTCAGGACGTGGACAGAGTCAGGTTTCAGTCCCTGCCATAGCTGAGGCCTAATCTCATTAGTTAATTCAGGATTTCCTCTCAAAGCAAACCTTCAAACCAGCTCACTGTCTGTGTAGTGTCTTATATAAGATTACTCTCCCTCCTCTTAATACCCCTCAATCAACCACCCTATAAACCTGATGTGCCACTTGAGTGTTTTTAGATCAAGTTTTGTGGGTCCCCCCCAATGGACAAACCAGTCTTTGCTCATCATCTCCTACTACATGCTTTTATGTTTACCTCCAACAGAAAAATCTGTCGTTCTGACGCCGACAGCCAAATGAATCATTCATTGTGAATATTGAATTGTAAAATGTAAAAACAGGGCTGTTCCTTTAGCTGCTTGGCAAACACCTACCCTCTCATACCTGTTTCGGGCATTACAGTAACCATTAACAGTACAGACAGTGTTTATTTTTGTGTGTCATAAAACAGCATCAATATGAAGGTCAGTCCATCTGATAAATGTAATCCTCACAGGAGCTTTAAACAGGCCTCTGACTACTCTGGCTTACAAAGTCATACCTGATCCATCCTAGGTGTAAGTGTCGAATCCATGTTTTATTTATTTATTTAACCTTTATTTTAACAGGTTTGTCCCTGGTACACCCAGCAGGTGCTCACTGTCCCCTGAGTGAAGAAAAAAAAACAACAAACAAACAAAACAAAAAAATCTATTGTATTTTAGACATAAAGACTCTTGATTAGTTAAAGGTTTGACTTTTAAATCAAATCAGTGTGAGACTTTTTCTCTAAAATAAAAAGACCCGCTCTTGTACAGGACGGAATCAGTGAGTGCGAGGCAGGGCTGAAGGATTAATTGCATTTGCGATGCATCGCGATATGATAAAACGAGAGTTTCTAACTGCGAAGGCTGCGATTTTGACTGGTTACGAGCATAGTTTATGGTTACGAGACTTGCGAGCAGCGCGAACTAGCAAAGCGGGTAGAGAGAGAAGTCAACACTGCACTCTGTCGCACTATGGCTTAATGTCACTACAGAAGCTGACACTGCTGAAAGTTTAGTATCAAAGAGGAGCAGCACGGCAGTCCTGTGGATTTATTATGGCTAAAAAAGATGCTGCTGCGGAATGTGTGCGGAACATGTCGTGCTACTATTGCTACATCGGGAGGTAACACTATGAACCTCTATCGACGCCTAAACAAAATATAGCAAAGCCATGTACGACAGCTGAATGGCTAAAATACCAGTGACCAGGTCTGCTTAACGACAGAAAACGCAAAAAGACCCGACTTCAGTGTTTCGGGCAGCGGTTACATCCCCATCGGTATGTAAATTAGTAACATGACGTATGCGTGCACGCGCATGTGTGTATGTGCGATAGTGTGTGAGCAGAGAGAGCCTGTGTGAGGACCACTTGTTTGATTGAATTGGTCTTTAAATAATGCAGTGATGGAAAAAAAAGAGATATGACTACAAGTATGTAAGCATTTTTTGTCATATTTAAAGGGATATTCCTGTATAAAATTAATTTTGGGTCAAACACACCATAACATCGAGTAAGACACCCCCTCGAGAGGTTATTGTTGCCGACTGCTTGCTTCTCTAGTTATACCAACTTCAGCAACGACCGCACAATAGCAATACACAGCAGTCTGTCTCCACGTTCAAACTTCAACCAAAGAGCCACTCTGTAGCCACAAATAATACTCAGAACAGCACCTAACTTCATCAGCAGTACATTTAGGGTCCCAGTCACAGCACTAGCCACCAAACATATTTTTAACTTTGCCTGATTTCTGTAGCAAAGAGACCAAACACAACTCACCCACTTTTTTCTAACAGCCGCTTGTTTGTAGAGACCTTGACCAGTCATATTACCATGTTATTATGACCAATCATCATATTAACCATTTTGCACTGCAGACACTGTTGTTCTTCTGCCTGTCTCAGTCTGATTGCATTTCCATGAAAAACATGATCTTAAATGTTCTTCCCTGAGCTGCACTCCACCCCCCCACCCCCTCAGTCCGTAATGGACTGGCCCGAGATCTCACTACAAACAAGGGGCTGCTGGAAGAAAGTGGGTGAGTTGTATTTAGTCCCTTTGCTTAAGAAATTAGGCAAAGTTAAAAAGATGTTTGATGGCTAGTGCTGTGGCTGGGACCCTATATGTACTGTTGATGAAGTTAGGTGCTGTTCTGAGCATTATTTGTGGCTATAGAGTGGCGTTTTGGTTGAGGTTTGTTTATGGCTCCTCAGACAGCTGTGTATCGCTATCTGCTTCTCTAGTTTTACCAACTACAGAAGCAAGCGGTCGTCAGCATTAACCTCTCGAGGGGGTTTCTAACTCGGTGTAACGGTGTGTTTGACCCTAAAATGCCAGAATATCCCTTTCAATTACATGGTCATAAAAGCTTAATTTAATTGATTTGTTCACTGCTGTCCTTTGAACGTCTTCTTTTATATTGTTTGAGAAGTTTTGTGATTCAGCTTAGAGATGGAGATTGTTATTTTCATGTACTATTGATGCTATTATCAGTCGCCTGCTAATGCGTTTTGGGCAGAAGTGGAAATGTGGGGAGAGAGAAGGGAATCACCAGATCATGTTACGACCAGGAATTAAGCCTACAGCCATGTGGAATGAGGATTGCAGTCTCTGTACACGGGGGACCTCTTTGGTTTAAATTGCTGCACAGTGCTGATGTGCTTGGTCATGGAAGCTGTGCTTTCAGCCCTGCAGTAATTTATTTGCTGGACAAATTGTTTGCGCACTAGTGATTTGATTTCAACGCTGTGACTTATAAAATAAAAGAACATAGTATGATTTAAAAGACCGTATAGCAGAAGGAAAAAGCTCACACATGGTTGAGTTTCAGATTTGGAAAAATGTAGAACTGGATTTTGATCTCCATCCCTGTTTTAGACCACATCGTGCCACGCTCTGACTGCACCATGTGGTGTTACTGTGAGCTAAAGGGTCTGTGCTCTCGTGTCATCAGGACCGTGTTTGTGTGTGTTATGGGACAAAGGGAGGCTGTATAACAATGCAGCTGCAGGACAGGCGTAAAAACTGCCAGGAATGCCTGACAAGCACATTCCCCTGTCACCCCTCCACCCCACACCCCTGACCCAAGCGTGTTCACAGTGACACAATGAACATCTGACACCTACATGCACTCACTGTAGTGCAGTGATGCAGAAAAGAGTTAGCACGTGAACATGTATGTAAGAGACTGACAGGCCCACAGAGAGAAAGAACCCAGTGAACTCTGCAGAGGAGAAACCCTCCAGGTCTCGTTTTTGTATCCCACCTCCTCTTCATGTCTGCCTTTCTTCCCATCTCAGCTCTTATCTCTCCTTTTCTTATTTTTTTTTCATGAAATCCCAGCATTTTGCTGTTTCCATGCTGATGTCAGGATTTCATAATTTGGCCTGAAGTCATTGACAGTTTGGAGAAAAACACAGATGCTGCATCTCCTCTGACGGGCAAATTAAAGCTGTTTTGCTTCAGAGGGATTCTCCCCTCAGAGCTCCATTTCCTTTTACAAACAGACTCCAGGTTCAGACCATGTTCAGGGAGAGAAGAAGAAAGTTTCCCTTCAGTGAGCAAAGTAGGGCTGAAACCTCAGATATGTCCATCTGTCAGACAGGATTATTTCTCTTTTCCTGATCTCCTTGATATCAGTCACAAAGTTTTAGGTTTTGTTCATGGAAAATAAATGAGGAAAGCGTAGGCTTCATGTCAACAGCACCTGGGTGAGTCTGTTCAAAATTTGGTGCCGGCTTTCATGTTTTCATCAGGATCAGTTATAATGAGTTTTGTTATCAACTATGGTCCAGTCTCCAGGTCAGAGCGAGCGTTTGATGACTTCACTCTTTGTAGTAGTTTGTCAGTCTCTACGTGTCTGCTCTGTAGACTTTCTCCTGCAGTGCAGCAGCAGACCTCTCTTATCACCTGCAGATCATGTGTGAAGACCAAAGACTGTATATACTATGGACAACTTGGTTCCGCCTTCCACCAGTATACAGATTTGAAGCCAAAGAGCTCTTAGTAATTCTGCGTTTTCTCTCCATTTCCTGAAACCAACATTGCACAGTAGCATTGTGCGCATTTGGCAGGAGAGTCGCCGAGAGTCGCTCGGCTCATACAGCGTATCCCCAGGGTGAACTATGCAATCTTTGTACGCCAATAGGCTGTATCAAGTGTCAATCATAGAGAACATGAACCCCCAATAACTTTTAAAAATGGAGCTGTACAGAAAAAAGAGGACTTGAGCACAAACCAGTCTTACAATAACTACATGTCAACATCACAAGCAGGGGGGAGAAAAATTTATGTTCTGTGTAATAAATTTCTAAAGTTTGTCCACAGCTCCATAAGGATGGCTGGAGGAGGCGGGATTTATGACCTATACTGCAATTTACAGTATTTTTACAATTTACCAGGTAATCCAACCTTCTCACTCACTTGCCTCCAGGTGAGCTCCATTTATTCAGGTTTCGGTAATTGAAAGAAAAGGTATCATATAATTTAGGGCACCCACACACCGGCACAATCAGTTTGTCCACCATTTTACATACCAGTGAACAACCGTCTGTCAACCTTCATGCTGATTAGTTATCGTGACGAGAATATCCCCTCAAGTTGAGACATTTTCAGCTCATGCCCAATTTGCGTCATTTGCGCCGCCAGAGTGGTACAAGCATTTTTCACGTCTTTGCATTGATTTAACATGTAATTCAGTCGCGCGGATGATTTTAGTCACGCTTGGTGTCTGGAGAGAGTTAGGCTTAGCTGATGTACACATAAACAGATAACGGGGTCATCTTGTAGTGTGTTTGTCAGTATTTTTATGTAGATAAAGTCGTTGTGTATGCTGTATCTGCTTAAATTGAACTGTTTTATAAACACTCAACTGGAACAGCATGTAACCAGCACAGATAAGTGGATGTTAATCTGAAGGAGCACAGAAGGCTTTTGGTGCAAACTCATCTTATAGTAGGCACACTCTGTTTCTCATTGTGACAGACTCTGTGATTGTGTTTTAAATTGTGTTGGATAGATTGCGCCCAACTTGTGCCTGTTTTGTTTTTCTTTCTTTTACACTGGTAAATAAGCAGAGATTTAATCTTCTCTTTAAATGACTGGGGAATTATTGCTTCTGGAACGTCTTAAATTATCTTTAAAATGATGAACAAATACTCTGGCAGCTGTAAATATGTTGTGGCAGCCAACGTAAACAGTGGTAAATTAATGAAAACAGCTTGGACTTGGGTTTTAAGCTCCCGCTGTACTTTTTGGAGAGCCTGGTAACAGAAAATGAAAAAGGGAAAGAATATTTGGTCAAAATTAGCAACATCTTTGCAGCATTTAAGGTATTTAACCTCGCTCCCAGCATGTTGGTAGACTCTTGATTGTTTAAAACAATACAGAAGGTCAGGTTTAAAAGGAAAATAAAAAACATTTCCATCAAATAAATACTGTATGAGGTTAAGAATTTTAAAAACCACTTGAAGATGTTTTACACTAAGCGTAGGTTTCGATCCTCCTCATCGCTGGTTCTCTCAGCTTTTCTTTGTTCCTCTTTCAGTTTCCTCTCCCTTTATCCTCACATCTAACAGTTCTCTTTTTTTCTCCTTTCTTTCTCTTCCAACAGTTTTAAGCAAAATGTTGGCTTCTTTCTCACGAAGAGTTTTTGTATATTTTTCCCTCATATTCTCACATCCATGAATAAACTCTTCCTATCCCTCTCTCTGTCTCTATCTCTCTCTGTGTCTCTCATCTCGAGGGATAGTTTGTTATGTGAGTAGTTGTGTGTTCCAGTCAGGCAGAGTTTATCCAGGTCAGTAAGTTGATCTGATTAAGTCAGTTTAACAGTTACCCGCGGCGTTTTTTCCTCCCTCTCTCCTCTCTCTCGCTCTCTCTCTCTCTCTCTCTCCTGCCTCATACCTCGATCTGTTCCTCCCCTCTATACTCAAAGCCTCTCCTCCTCTCCTGTATTGGTCTTTATCTTTCTCAATCTGCCACCACACACCTATTCCCTCTATTTTTGGTCCCAGTGACTCTCTCCTTTTCGGTGGTTATTCCTGTCATTTAATTACAGTAATGGTGGGATGGAGATGAATGCCGCAGTGAGATTAGTCCTCTCAGATTGGATTTGACGCATCAGTCTGCGTCCTTTAGCCCGGCTTGGTCTTTGTACTTATACAGGTTTTATTCTCAGAGAAGAAAAGTCATTTCACTTCGAATTTCCTCCAAACATCCATCTTTCAAGTGTTTGGATTTCTTATAGGTCTTTTGTTTTTATTTTTTGGGCATGTATCTGACCATCTTCATGACTTCATTGTTGTTTCTTTTGTGCAATTCCTCTTTCTTTTCCCCTTTAGGTGCATCATCTGGTGGTGTTTCAGCGTCTCAGTTCTTCTTTCCTCTCCTTTTTCTTTGAACATTTTGTTCCCCTCTCTCAGAGAGAGAAACAGCGAAGCCTCTTTTATGTACATGAAATGTAGTGAACAACCTCTTTAACTACTGTTATAAAAGAAATGGAAAGTGGGTCAATTGTGCATTAAACTCACTTGATGCAATATAATAAATGGCATACACAAGGATATCATGTTCAGTGCACCTTCATTGGGACTTTAGATCCATATTTATTAGAATCAGACTTCAAAGATCTGCTGTTATCCGCACTTTATTAGGAATATGATCAATAATGTTTTTTTTTTTTTTTTTTAATTGGTGCATACATTAGGGCTGGGCGATAAAACGATAACAATATATATCAAAAATTAATTTCCCTCAATATCAAAATAAAACATGGTCAATATGCTTTTCAATAGTCAGCATTCTGACATGTTTTGGTAGACGAAATGAATAGCCAATGAAAAGGGGAGTTTCTGCGGGTCTGCTTCATGCTGAACCAATCATGTGCTGAATTAGAACCGAATAGCAAACAACTGCGTAGTAGCAGACAGCAGCTACACCCAACTATAGCACTTTAACCCAGAAAACAGCCGACCATTCAGCCCGCTTTCTCTTGAGCAAAACGTCTAAGAGACACAAAGACCTCACAGATGCAGTAGATAATTGTATTGCAAAAGACATGCTACCAATAAAAACTGTTCAATTTCATTTTTGATACCGTGATATATATCGATATCGACTTGTGTGAAAATAATATATCCTGACAAACTTTTTCCCATATCGCCCAGCCCTAGAATACATCAGAGCTGGGTATTTACTACAGCCTCTTGATAAGATTTCATACTACAGAGGCCACAGTGTGATTTGTGATACACACTGCAGTGTTTCCTGCACTTACTCGGCCACTTTAACTTTTTTCATACCTGTGTTGGACTGCTACATAGAAACAAGAGGGCATGTAATGTGAAAAATATGTGCAAAATTGCATTTCTGAGTATCTCTAGCAGACCCAAACGGCAGGATCAGACACAGTGAGATTTCCTACATAGCATCCAAGCTCTGCCCCGGGAGCCCCGCTATGCAGGCCAGACTCAGAGAAATAGAGAGGACAATCGCAGAAAAGTGTGTGCCGACTGCAATGCTCGTAAGAAAGCGAATTATGATATGAGCTTTCATCACGTCCCTAAAGACATTAGTGTCCGAGAGCTGAATAGCCCCTATATTACCTGCTACCTGCTACTTCACCTGCAATGTTAGGCTGTAAACTAGTGTGAGTAGGAGTGTGCAGAGCAGCGCTGTCTCCGCCCACGACGGAGTGAAGAATTGCTAATGAGCTACTGGAGCTCTGCAGAAGAAAAGCTCTTTAAAATAACACAGGTAACATGATTTTGTCTTAAAACATCATAATCACAATTCAAAGACCACTGAGAACACTTTTGTAAACAGACTGGAAGTAGACTTCTGAGCTTAATATAACAGAGGGCATATCATCCTCACATGGATCACTTATGTTTATTTAATATTAAGTGAAGCATTTTAAAACATGCATCTGGATATAGCATGATGCTGATGAATATTGTCTGAGAATTGAACACATACATGAGAGGAGGCAGGGCGGGACATTGCTGTGTGGAAATGAGAGGAAAGCTGTAGGTTCAGTGTGCGTGAGTGAAGAGGGAAGTGAATAACAACTGGAAGAAAGCGATGCCAATAAATTCAAATCATTTGTGAACACAGACCTATGTAAATAAATGGGGAAATGCTCTAGCCGATCATCGAGTGCTGCAGAGTTTAGTTGCTCAAGGGAAAGCATTTATGATTACTACTTCATGGAAATGCAAACAGAGTTCCTGTGTTTCTTGTATGTGCACTGCAGACGCGGTAGTTCTTCTGCCTTAGTGTCGCAGTCTGATTGTATTTCCATGAAGGAATGATCAAAAATGTTCTTCCTTGAGCTGCGAAACTCCGCTGCACTTGGTGATTGCCTCGTTAGGGCTCCCCCACAAACAAGCAGCTGCTGGAGTAGGTGAGTTGTGTTTAGTCTCTTTGCTAAAGAAACCAGGAAAAGCTAAAAATATGTTTAGTGGTTAGTGCTGTGACTGGGACCCTATGTGTACTGTTGATGAAGTTAGGTGCTGTTCTGAGTATTATTTGTGGCTACAGAGTGGTTTTTTGGTGGCTTTGTGTATTGCTATCATGTGGTTGTTACTAAAGTTGGTATAACCAGAGAAGCAAGCAGTCTGCAACACTCATCTCTCGAGGGGGTGTCTAACTCGGTGTTCCGGTGTGTTTGACCCTAAGTTAATTTTACGCCAGAATATTCCTTCAAGTAGATGGCACAAACCCATTCTAAGTAGGATAATGCGTACAGTATTTTTTTAACAAGACTTGGAGAAAAGTTACTTTGAGACATCTTTAGCTTGGACTTGTTTTAAACTGACTCAATAGTGGGATGGGTTGGAGTACGTAAACACACTCACACATGAACACACTCATAGTCTACAGAGAGACAGACAGTTAGTGACAGGAACACACACATTCACCAACCAAAACAAAAGCCACTCTGCTGTCGTCTCCACCTGCAGTGAGATGTCAGTTTAATCTGTGTGGAAGCGAGGAGGGGGATAGAGGGGGCGTGGTTGGACTTTTTTTTTTTTTTTTTTTTTTGGGGGGGGGGGTCCTGTCTGTCAGAATTTCTTCTGCTTAATCCGGCTTAATCCCAGCTAATGCTCCTTTTGTGCAAGAACACTTCAGCAGCAGGCCTCCCTCTCCTCCTATGTGACATCAAACAAACCAATTACTGCAGGAAGAGGCGGCTGTACGACCACCAGTGTTTACTGCTACTGCTGCTGCTGTTGTCCACAAATAAGCATAGTAGGATTTAAATGAGAGCTAATCTTACAAGAAAATAGAAGCAGCCACAAATGTTTCACATCAGGGCATTTGGATATTCAGTTAAGACATGAAACTCACACGGATCACATGTCTCTTCCTCATCTCTCCCTGTATGTGCCCTAAAGTAAAGCTTTGATAACACACCAAAAGCACATCTGTGCAGCTTTTTTTCATCTTTTACTTTTGCTCAGTTTGGAGAGGACTAACCCTGGTCCTCTTCAGCTGCTGCTGCTGCACCATTTGTTGATGAGAAATAATTAATGAGTAGAGCTGGTGTTCCTGTTGTTCTCGGACCATCTGGTTTCTGTGTCAGGACAAAAACTTCACGAGGTTACTTGCTGTGTCCAGTAACTCTTTTATTTTATTCCAAACTCAGCCTCTGCCTTTAACAACATGTAGAAACCCTGTAGAAATGCATCACTGTGCATGGTCCTTGTATAAGTGTATGTGTCGACATGGTGTTCTTCTGTATGATGTAATCTGGTACAAATTGTGCTTCAAGTTGGTGAGTCATGTTCAGAGCTTAACACCTTACTCTCCCTGGCTGCCTGTGACCATAGAGGAGACAGCACTGAGAGTCTACAGGGTGTACTCCACACTGAAACCAGTGAAAACGAAAAAGGATCACAAAATTGCATATTCTCTTTAACTGTCCATCTTCATACCTGTTTGTTGTTTTTATTTATTTTAACTGTGTTTTAACTGTGTTTTTAATGCCCTGTACAGTGTCCTTGGGTGTCCAGAAAGGCGCTTTTACATAAAATGTATTATTATTATTATAAAATAAGAAAATCAGATACAAAGACAAGGAAGAGTTTTTATCTGACTCTACAGATGAAACCTGGCTGAATTTCACAGTGAGAAACATTTCCTCGACTCTTCAGAGTGAAGTTTCAGTGTCGTCACTGTCGTTTTCTGGAGTAAAGTTTTGAAGCCCGGTGATGGAAGTTGACAAATTGTAAATGCTGACTCAGCCTAACCACAGAATTAGCCTTTAGCTCCCTGGCTAATGCTATGTGCTCTCCTGTCAGTCAAGATACTCATCCACCATGTAATTGAGAAAAAAACTCATAACCTAAGTATCTTCAAAATGAATAAGCTCTGGAACAAATCAACCCCACAGTACACGGTGTATAAATACACAAATGGGCTTTTCAGATGATCAAGTATCTTTATCTACTTGAGACTGGCTGTAAAAGCCAGAGGATGCTAGTTCTGGCTGCATTTAGGAGGTTGTTGCTTGGTGCAAACACCAAGCCTGTACAAATTACACAGAATATGTGGTGTGCAATAGTAAATTAATATTAATGTGTGCATATTAGCTTTTATTTAATTTCTATAGAGTCACTTTTCCCTGTTTTATACAATATTACAGCTTGTCTCTGCATATGTAAAACAAATCCAAAAAGCAGGTTTTATTTGTTTGATTTCATGAGACACTAGTTTGTTGATTGCTGGAGTTTCATCAAAATGTATGTGTAAAAAAACACAGTAACTTTGGTACAGTAAGCAAGGCTTCTTTACTTAGGAATGTTGATTGTGATAAATTCTGTCATCTTGTGCTTCCTGAGACTGCTCCATATTGGTGACATTAAGGTTAATGGCTGTTAGTATTCGTGCTGGTAGACCTTACATTTTTTTGACATTGATAAGCTGTGTATAATGTCAACGTTTTTTTTTTTTTTTTAGAGTACATATTGGAGCTTTGCAAAGCTTAAAAACTTCTTTTACTCAACATAAAACCCTCCAGAGAATACAAAATTAGCAATCAACTTAAGACGATCTTTCTTTTTTATTTGTCCCTTTTCAAACAAAACTGCAGAGAAGGCACAAAGTAGGAGTCAGCTCTGAATCGTCTGAGGTCAGAGCAGAGTCGAGCTTTTACTGACCACAGAGGAGCTCGTGTTTCTCTTTGGTATCCTGAGGCCTCAGTCTGCTAATGCACTTGCACAACTAAAGAGGTTCGATTCATCCTGCGGCACCTCTCTCTCTCTCTCTCTATCTTTCTCTCTCTCTCTCACTCACACACACACACCTGTTTTCCTGCCCTCTTTTATTCCTTCAGAAAGAACAATTATTTGCTTTTAAAAAGTTTTGAGTGACCTGATGAGTGTGGAGTTCCCGCTCTCCTGAAATACCTGAATATTGAATCCAGCTCTATCTCTTCTCAGCCCACCAGGATGCCATGGGTTGTTCCCTCCGTGCAGGACTTTGCTGCAGACAGGGCTGAGCTTACATAAGACCGAGCTTCACTCTGACCCAAATGGAAGAGACAAAGCCTGCAGCCGCTCTGCTCTGCCATGGGTTACAGTAGCTGGCAAATTTAGAAGCTGATGAATGATTCAATACAACACCAGAGGCAAGCAGCTGAAGTAAACAGTTAGGATGGAAGCTAATGCTCTGTCTTTGGGTTTTGGCAACACAGCACTCTGAACTCCATGTTGTTTTTCATTATGGAGACCCAGAGGTTATAAAGGCCAGCCCTCACATAGGCTTTATGTAGATCAGCCTCAGCATCTTCAGCCTCATTTTCTCTTAAAGGGACATTTCAGTTTTTTAAAGCAGGTTGAATTAGGTAACTGTCAATCACACGGGCATGAGCCACAGGGACCCCAGTCAGCTCGGGCCAATTGTTGAGGAAGCAAAAGTTGGTGATTTTTCAGTGCTTTACTTTGCACCAAAGCCAGTTTATTTTAGCCTATCAATATTCATAACATAAATATCTAAATAAAAACAGCAACTTTTTAAAAACAACCAAACTACCTTCATAAAAACAGTAACTTTTTAAAACAACCAAACTACCTTAATAAAACACAGTATACTTTTGAAAAAACAATAAGCAAGCATACCTTAACGAAAACAGTAACTTTAAAAAAAACAGAAATACCTTATGAAAACAGTGACTTTAAAAAAAAAAAAAAAAAAAACAATCTGCCTTTATGAAAACAGTAACCTTTAGAAAAAAACAGAAATACCTTATGAAAACAGTGACTTTAAAAAAAAAAAAAAAAAAAAACAATCTGCCTTTATGAAAACAGTAACCTTTAGAAAAAAAAATATGAAAACAGTAACTTTTTAATGGAAAAAAGGAACTTTTTAAAACAACCAAACTACCTATGAAAAAAGTAACTTTAAAAAAAAAAACAATAAAAATACCTTAATGAAAAATGAAACTTTTTGGAAAAAAAACAAACAACCTTCATGAAAACAGTAACCTTTTGGAAAAAAACAAATTAACTAGCTATATGAAAAAAGTAACTTTTTGTAAAAACAATAAAAGTACCTCAATGAAAACAGTGACTTAAAAAAAAACTACTTTCATGAAAACAGTAACTTTTTAAAAAGCATCCAAACTACCTTAATGAAAAAAGTAACTTTTTAAAACAACCAAACTGCCTTAATAAAAAAACAGTAACTTTTTGAAAAAATAAAAAGCAAAAATATCTTAACGAAATAAATAACTTTCAAAAAAACAAAAATACCTTGTGAAAACAGTGACTTGAAAAAAACAACTAATCTACCTTTATGAAAACAGTAACCTTTAGAAAAAAAAAAACGGATGAAAACAGTAACTTTTTAGAAAAACATCTGAACTACCTCAATGGAATAAAGGAACTTTTTAAAACAAACAAACAACCTTTATGTAAACAGTTACTTTTTGAAAAAACAAAAAAAATACCTAATGAAAAATGTCACTTTTTGAAAAAAACAACCAACCTTTATGAAATCAGTAACCTTTTAGAAAAAAATTAACTACCTATATGAAAAAAGTGACTTTTTGAAAAAACAATAAAAGTACCTCAATCAAAACAGTTACTTAAAAAAAATCTACTTTCATAAAAACATTAACTTTTTAAAAAACATCCAAACTACCGTAATGAAAAAAGTAACTTTTTAAAACAACCGAACTACCTTCATGAAAATTGACATATAAAAAACTGTGTTAGTCAAGAGTTTTTCTACTTTTACTGTCTGACTTTGGCAGCTTATTTGGTTTGACATCACAACATTTTTACACAACAAACTGATGGAAACGTGTGAGACGGAGGCAGCAGTGCAGTGCAAAATAATGTTTTTGTCAGTGGACCCTGGTGGAGATAAGGAGAGAGCTGTAACTTCTGTTTCTGTCTTAAAAGGCTCTTTACTTAGACAAAAGATGTCTACATCTGTGGGGATCCTTTTTGTAATCTTGTCAGCCACTGAGGATAACAAGCCTGAGCCTGTCAGTGGCAAAAGAGAAGTGCTTACATATTATGTAAAAACAGAACCTGCTTTTAAACCTTCCAGAATCACCCATAAAAAACCACATTACACATAACTACTCAATAGCAATCGCTGTGGGCGTGGATATAGATTTTTTTATGTGCACCCCTATCATTTTAATGCTGCAATAACTATTAGAGAGATGAAAGTGAGAGGGATTATAATCAGTTTGAAAACTTAAAGCACATCATTGAGCAGTTTGATACAAGTAAATCTGTCCAATCTCTCTCCCTCTTCACTGCTAGTCTCATTTATCCATCGCCATTTATCTCAGGGATCTAGAAGTTTCCGCCTCTTAATATAAAGCACCAGCTCAGCTCTTCAGTGTGAAGCCATTAGAGAGGAATGGCTCCATACATGCTTACTTTAACGATAATGTGATACCTTATTGATCCCACCACAAGGAAACGGTCTTTCAGCCTTCATTCACATGCAGCTCAGTGGACTGTGTCAGCTAAATTGAACGTCTGAAACTGCTCAGACGCCATCTTATTCACCACGAAACAGAGATATTATCCAAGGAAACTTTGGCACCAGCTGCCAGGGCCTGTGTCCACTATAGCCAATAGACACCCGCTTTCTCCGCACAACTATTGCAGTTTATTTCATTGAGTAGATGGTATCCTACACACAAAAACACTTAGCCTCAGCTGTTTTTGAAGCCTTCAGTTGAAAATAGTTCTCGCTCCACTCATCAGTGAGTTTTCTGTCTAACCAACAGACCAAAATCAAGAACAGGCAGGTTTTATGATCCCAGCTCCAATGATGTCACTATCACTGTATTATTTGGCTGGATTGAAAGCGTCTCTACTGCTACTACTTCTCAAAATCACCATGTTGCATGTATCATGTTTCTGTTGGACTTTTGATTTTATAGTTTAAAATATTTCCACACTGATGATATTTTAGCTCTTAGGCTGCTTATCCTGAGTTACTTGTGTGTTTGTGCTTTGCCTCAAATTAATAAACTCTGAACAATCCAGGTGACATGATCAGCTCAAATGGCCAACTTCTGTTAAATTAAAACTGCCTGATCAACTCTGATTTAAAGGGATATTCCGGCGTAAAATTAATTTAGGGTCAAACACACCGGAATATCCCTTTAAATTTCTTCATGAATATGCAATCAGACCGAGATGCTAAGGCAGAAGAACTCGCACGTCTGCAGTGCAAAATGATTAATATAGTGATTATTACTTCAAGGAAATGATAAAGTAATGATTATAAATGTTGTTCCTTGAGCTGCGTCAACCCGCTGCAGTCAGTGATGGACTTGTCCGAGGCCTCGCTATAAACAAGCGGCCTCTGGAAGAGAGTAGGTGAGTTGTGTTTAGTCTCTTTGCTGAAGAAATCAAACAAAGCTAAAAAGATGTTTGGTAGCTAGTACTATGGCCGGGACCCTATATGTACTGTTGATGAAGTTAGTTGCTGTTCTGAGCATTATTTATGGCTATAGAGTGGCGTTTTGGTTGAGGTTTATGTGTGGCTCCTTAGACCATTGTGTATTGCTATCCTGTGGTCGTTACTAAAGTTGGTAGAGAAGCAAGCGGTTGGCAACATTCATCACTCGACGGGGTGTCTAACTTAGTGTTACAGTTTGTTTTACCCTAAATCAATTTTACGCTGGAATATCACTTTAAGAGTTGAGTTGGGATCAGGACTTTGACTAATTTCCAGGTTTGGAGCTATTTCAGTTTCCAGGACATGATTCCTTTCCATTGTTTTTACTCTTTATTTATTTTTTTTTTAAAGTTCCTGTTTGTGCATGCTTGTGTGTATTTGTGCAGCATGTTCAATTGCAGAGAAAAGTGGAATCATTTTGGTGTACAGGAGAGGATATTTTTCTTTGTCTTTTTCTGCCCACAGCAGCCATGATCATCAGGGAAGTAACTCTCCATCTCAGAATAGTAATAAGTAAAAGCAGAAATAATTGTCTCATTACACCAATAACATGCACAAAAAACCTCACAACAAGGTTCATTCAGCCTCTCTGGTGGGCTCTGGTGCAGAGAGTCTTGTCTGCAGCACCTTGGATGTGTGCATTCAGTGTTTTGTTTCTCAGCTCCCACAAGTGATCCATTGTAAGCCAATCACTTCCTGTCCAAAATAGCACAGAAATTGATTATTTGTGCTCAGCTATGAAGGCTGATGATAGATATATCTAATATGGAAGCTATTTCTATTTAAAGGCAAGCTAGTTTGATGCATTCAGAGAGAAAACGGAAGGTACAGATAGGTTCAGATGAGAGAGAGAAGAAAAAGAGGGTGAAAAAGAGAGAGAGGGGGTGAGAGGTTTTATATGTGAAGTACTCATCCATGTCATGGTGTCCTTCAGAGGGTCCTTCAGTCCCACATCATGTTTTATTCAGCGTGCTGAGTCAGCAGGCAGATCATCAAACACTGTCAGCTCTGGTCCAAAGGTCATCACAGTGAAGGAGCATCTCAGATATTCTTTATTATGTACAGAGCGGGAAAACAGGCACAGCTTAACGTTTGAAGTCACAGATCATGAACATGGTCCACACTCTTTCTTCTATAACTTGAATCACATAATCATTATTTATTATTCATTAATTATTTATCCTGGGTGGGAGGGTAAATTCACTCATTACGGTGTAACACTTGCTCTTGAAAATACAAATATTAATGGAAGTAAAAATAGGAATGAATAAGAATAAATAAGAATTTGCAACAGTTTGTAAAAAGAGCAGAATATTAGTAAAATAAAATCAAGCTGTGTACAAAGCACTGAGTGTTTTGGAAACATACTATATACAAGCATGAAGGTGTATACAAAATCAGTCTGTAGTGTAGGACATTGTTATCATCAGTATTGCACCCATAGATGATTGAAGTTTTGACCAGTTTGCAAACAGGTTGCACAGTTGGACGTAATTATATGTAGTGGAGAAGTTTACAGCTACAACATGAGTATAAGTCCAGGGACAGTTAGAGTGTGTGACACTCAGAGGGAGGGGTTATAAAGTTTGATGGCCACAGGTAAAAATGGAGGATGAGTCTGGCACTGACTGTGCTCCTGTGTTTGACCAGCATGTTATGGAGTGGGTGGTGGATGCTTGCATCCTTTTCTCTGTCACCACCGTCAGAAAGTCCAGCTCTACTATCACAATGTCATTGGCCTTGCGGTTCAGTTTGTTGAGTCTCTTGGTGTCTGCTACCCGTCCTGCAGATGTTACAGGACCTCGGCCTCCTGAAGAAGTAGAGACGGCCTGAGGCTCTTCTTGTAGACAGCTTCATAGTTCTTAGACCAGTCCAGTTTGTTATCCAAGTACACCCCCAGGTATTTGTAGTCCTCCACAATGTCCACACTGACCCCTTTGGATGGAACCAGGGGTCACTGGTGTCTTTGTCCTTCTTAGATCCACTCTAAGCCATGTTGAGCTGGAGATGGTTCTGCTCATATCACTGTCAGCTTCTCCCTCAGTAGAGCCAGCCTGATGGTGTCAAAAGCACTGGTGAAGTCAGAAAACATGGCCCTCATAGTGCTCTCCCGTTTGTTGAAGTTAGCGTAGACACCATCGAGCAGGAAGGTGATGGCATTCTCTGATCCAGGGCGGGACTTTTAGGGGAAGTGGAGCGAATCCAAGAGGTGTCTGACCATTGGCCTTACTTGGTCCTACTAGTGTTATTCTTTATACAAACTGTTTTGTGAAAGTCCATAAAATACAGAACATTACAGCATCAGATAAAGTTACACAAAATTATAGTTGAGAATGCATTTTAACTGTTGTTCTTGTATCATATGCTTGAGGTGTTCTGCAGTCAGTTATTTCTGTGTAGCAGACTGCTGCTGTGAATAACAAGACTGCTGCTACAGACACAGTTCAGAACAGAAAAGCACAAAAAATATATAATACTAAACTCAACCAGTTATAGGATTCACACGCCTAACTATAATACAGTCATTGGAAGAGGGGGCCTAGCAGATTATATACATGCCACACATAGAGAGACTGAAATCTTAATTGCAGTGGTTGCTGGTATGACTCTCGGTCACAACAGTTTGCTGCATGTCCTCCCCCACTATCTACTCCTAATACATCCTGTCTCTCTAAGTCATGGAGGCAAAAATACCCCAAGTAATAAACAAAAAACAAATAATAAGATAATACCCAGATGCCAATCTGACTCTGGCAGTTACACACAAATAATCTGTTGAAGATAAAGACAAATCTAAATCAAGGATTTCTTCAAAACAGAAAAGGTGGGTGAACTTATAAGTTATGCATAAGTTTCCATATATAAAAATGGTATATTCTGACAGTGTAGTAAAGCACTGAAATAGTATAAGTAAAGCATTCACTTACACTGAATTTAAATGCGGGGCCAGAAATAGTTAAAATTTGCTAAATTATGTCGAGTTGACACCATCTGCAGCAAGTGATAGCCTCTGATTTGGTTTGGCCAGTTTTTAAGCATATCATCTAAACTGACCCCAGAAGTTAATATAGTAATTATCAGCAAGGACCCTTGACAACCCTCTGCTATCTCTAAAGTAAATGGAACCATTTGGAAGCTAAATACATTTCAGTATAATGAAAAACAGACAGCAAATGAGCAAATTTGGGACTTCTAATCAAAAAAACAAAAAAAGGTCAGTTTCATCTCTCAAGGGTTCAAAGGCAGCTGCTTTGCGATTGCCCAAAGCTCTGCTGATGAACAACATGTTACATAAATGCTGTGGGTGATTATTTTTATCCACCTAATTTTCTTTAAACGCTTTGAGAGTGTTTATGGACGAGACAGAAATGCTGAGCTGAGCTGCACAGGGCAGACACTATCAAAAGATTTCCTTGACCAGAAATGTATGGACAAACTACAGCTGACATTTGTGCTTCTCTGTTTTTGAGGACTTCACAGGTCAGTGCTCCTGGTGTTGGAGCAATCAAGCAGAGTGAGGAGATAAAACTAAAAAACAAGCAATATGAGGTGGAAGTTAAAGGACTTTTTGCCTCTTTTTTTCCAGAAAAGCCTCACTAAAAATATCCGATGTGAGCAGTCAGCCAACTGTGATTATGCAGAGAGAGGGTATGGACGTTTTCCTCGCCTGGGATGTCAAATCTAAATATGGTCACACTGCTTTCCCATTTATGTATGCAGGCATTTACATATCCTAAATACCCCCTTGGCGTTGTGTTTTCAAATCAAACGCATGCACATTTATGCTAAATACTGAACTCCTGCTCGTGGTGGAAATGATAAACTCTAGGCATGTTACATTAAGAATCTACATGACCTAAATCAAAGGAATTAGCTGCTTAGTGGGACATTCAGATGCAAAACATCAGACAAAGAGACGCAAAAGCGGAGATAATTAGGAGGAGAAAGGCATCACTGTTCTCTTAGAAAAAGCAAAGTTTTTTTATCTTATTTTGCAGACTAATATTTAGAGACAGACTTCGTATTTCTCCTCTGCACGAACCAGCTCATGCAGAGAAAAGTTTCTGGGCTGTAAACAGAACATTTGCACGCAATATGTCTCCCTGTTGGGAAAGATGGCCTTTCCAGTGTGGCGCAAGTGTTCCTGCTGCTGGTGACCTCAGTTTGTCCTTAAAGTGTCAGAAAGATTAAGATGATGCAGAGTAGTTTGAAATCTTTACCTTCGAAGCCCTTGAGCTTGACTTGAACAAACTATTTTAACTTGCTGCTGTGAGGTATTTTTTACAGCAGCGCTTCTTGTAAACAGGATAATTTGTAACATTGTGAATAATAAAAAACCTTTTACTCAGAGTAGTATTCTCCTGGTGGAGCAGACATCAAATTAGATTTTGTAGCACCTTGCTGCATATATTGGAAAAATGAGAACAAGTTTTGTTTACTACTCTGTCCTATAAATTCTTGAGGATATAGATATATTTTGAACTTTTGCAAACATGTGTCACCTAAAAAGACAAATCCTGCTAGAGTGAAATCTGTTGGTGTTGTTAGCACATTTTTTTGGTCTGCTCTCTGCTGTTCTGTTTTGTTGTTTCCAGCAGTGATCGATCATTTCTTTCCCCACAGCTCATTTCACTCCGTTCCTCGTTTCCTTAACCCCGCTGTCTACCTCCACGTCTTCTCTATCCTTGTCATTTTCCAGTTCTTCTCTTTCCATCTCTCTCTCCTGAGGTGGTCGCCCTCTTTGACAGAACCTGTGATTACACTCTGGTGCTCCTCTCACGGCCTCTCTGCTGTAATAACACTCAGGGAAGCAGGGTGTGTGTGTGTGTGTGTGTGTGCTGTAGTTGAGGCTCTCAAGCTTCTGTCTCATCCTCATTTTGACCCTCTCTTCAGACAGAATGGGTCTCTGGACCTCCTGGTTCATTTAATACGGATCTAGAGTCTCTTTTTTGATACAGAAATGTCAGAGAAATGTACACCCCCTGCCACAGTTTGAACAGCAAGTTCTCAGTACCAGAACTCACATCCTGTCACTGAAAAGCCTCTAATTGGGGATTTTTGTCAGCTCCTGGTCAGTGTCATTGAATACAGATGAAGCCTTTTAGGTTTCCTTGTGTTGGCAAATGTCTGACTGATACAAAGTATGACTTTAATTAGGACGAGTTGGAGGCCTTTGAGAATATCTGATCCCATGGTGATTCAGGAGATGATATTAATGTGAGCCTTACTTGTCCTACACTTGCTGTCTTTTCTCTGAATCTAGACTGTGATGTTCACATCAGCTGTATAAAAACAATTAACTGGGTCTGTTAATTGCTTATTTACTTAACTCTGTGCTTATTTGAATGCCTGAATGAGCTGTGTTTACTTGCTTGATTCTTTGGAATTTAATATGCTTGCTATATCATGTATATGAGAGTGGCCAAACATTTGAATTACTAACTGTCTCCACACACCAAAAGCGAGAAAAATCATTTGTTTGAATGAATTTCATGTTAAGTCAACGCAAAGACGTGATCAGACACTCCTACTACTCTGGCAGTGCAAATGACGCACATTGGGCGGGAGCTGAAAATGTCTCAACTTGAGCGGATATTCGCTTCGCAAACTAATCAGCACGAAGGCTGAAAACGGATGGTTGTTCAGTGGTATCTAAAATGGAGGACAAACTGATCGTGTCGGTGTGTGGTTGCCCCGAATTGTATGACACCTTTCCTTTCAATTACCAAAACCAAAATAAAAAGGAGCTCGTCTGGAGGCAAGTGAGTGAGGAGGTTGGATTACCTGGTAAATTGTAAAAAAAAACCTGTAAAAAAAATCACTTGATCCTGCCGGTTGAATTGGCAGGGCTTACTGTTGACGCACTAATGAAGCAATTAAACACTATTCATTCACGCAAAGTAAGCGAATAGATGATTTAACTTGCGCTTGGTGTGAGCGCTAGGGATGGGAATTGATAAGATTTTATCGATATCAATGCCATTATCAATTCTGCTTATCGGTTTAATTCTTTAACGCTTCCCTTATCAATGCTTTTTTTCGATTAAAAAAAGTAGACTATAGGTTTTCACCAGTTAACTCAAAATTCTATTGAGTCTCTGATAACAGAAACAGATGTGTGCCACCTTCAGTGTGAGTCTAACAAAAATGCTTTTTGTACAGCATCTCTGGCATGCATTGTGCTTATGTTAACACAGGACATATGTTAGGGTAACCATATTCTGACATTTCGTATCATCCGCCATGTTTTTTTCTCTGTCTGTTTGCGTAGACTGGCTTTCACAAGACCATTTTTCAAGGTACCCGGAAGAAAGGAATCGTTAAGGGAATCGTTAAGATAAAATGAAAATGATGTCAATGGATTGAATCATTTGGAACCAGTTCTTGATTCCCATCCCTAGTGAGCGCCCCATTAAAGAGAGGAGGGGTTCCCTTCACACCTTTTCACTCAGTTTCTATCAAACATGGTTGAGGTTAACAACATGCAAGGAATCACTGTGCTTAACCAGATGATCACACGCTAAGTTGTATCCTATAGCTCAGATAGCGCACACCGTTGCAATCAGTTTGTCCTGCATTTTCTTTTTAACCAATTAAAAATTTAATTAACCCTTTGATGCGCAACATATCCACACCCCCTCTAATGCGCAACATGGGTCTAAAAAGACCCGCATTCATTTCCAATGGTATTTCATGCTGGCTGAGTTTTTCTTTGTTCTATCTTTTGAAATAAGTTTATTTTCTGATTGAATATTCCAAGTATTCTTTAAATATCTTGTTTTTGATCACCACTGATCATTATTTCTATTTTTCTTTTCATACTTTATGAAATAATATAGTTTCTATATTATTACATCAAGTTTACACACATGGGTCAAAAACGACCCATTCATCCAAGTGTGATTTAATATTGAATTACCTAACACTATAATAATAATTTGTTTCAAGTAATGAAATTAGCAGTGAGTGGGGCCAAACCATAGACTGTATATACTATGGACAACTTGGTTTCGCCTACCGCCTGTATACGGGTTTTGAGCCAAAAAGCTCTCGGTATTTCCGGGACTTTTCTACATTTCTGAAACCAGAGCTGCGCAGTTGCGATGCGTGCATTCGGCCGCGCAGTCGCTGAGAGTCGCTGTGATGACGCTCGGCTCAAACAGCGTATCCCCCCGGGAGAGCTACGCAATCCCTGAACGCCCATAGGCTGTATCCATAGACTGTATATACTATGGACAACTTCGTTCCGCCTACTGCCTGTATACAGATTTGAAGCCAAATAGCTCTCAATATTTCCAGGATTTTTCTTCATTTCCTGAAACCAGCGCTGCGCAGTAGCAATGCGCGCATGTGGCCGCACAGTTGAAGAGAGTCGCTGTGATGACACTCGGCTCAAACAGCATATCCCCCAGGAGAGCTACGCAATCCCTGAACGCCCATAGGCTGTATCAGGTGTCAATCATAGCAAACATGAACCCCTAATAACTTTTGAAAATGGAGCTTCACAGAAAAAAAGAGGACTTGAGCACAAACCAGTCTAACAATAACTACATGTCAACATCACAATCAGGAGGGATAAAAATTTATGTTCTGTGTAATAAATTTCTAAAGTTTGTCCACAGCCCCATAAGCTTTGCTGGGGGAGGCGGGATTTATGACCTATACTGCAGCCCATCAATAGAGGGTGCTGTTCTCGGAGTGGCTTCACCCAGCGAGGAGGCAGACTCTGTCCATTCTATATACAGTCTCTGGGCCAACCACTTTTCTATTTTGTATCAGCAACATGTTTGTCATTTTGTCACATACACATGCGTCTGATTATAGCTAGCTGAAATAACGCTAGCTGTTTTACCTGTAACTGTGTAACTTTCCAACATGTAATGTCCTCACTCTCAAGGTAACCTAGACCTAATCAAATCAAATCTATGTACAATTATATTTCACAATTGTCTTCAAATAATTTCTAAGATAATGTCAGAACAATTGAAAAACCATACTTACATGTATTAGACGGTCTTTTCATGCTAAATGCTACAGTCACTGTATGTGGGTCGTTTCTGACCCATGTATGTAAACTTGATGTAGAAATACAAAATCTGTGCTTCCTCATAACGTAAGAAAGGAAAAATAAAAATCATTATTTGTGCTCAACTAAAACAAGATCTTTACTGCATACTTGGAATACTAAATGATAAAATTAATTTATTTCAAAGATATACCATAGAAACACTCAGCCATACATGAAATAACATTGAAAATGGATATGGGTCATTTTAGACCCATGTTGTGCATTAGAGGGGTAGTGATACAAAAACGTTTTTTATTCTAAAAGTAAAAAAAGAAAAATTAACACAAGGATGTAGGGTTGTCAAAAACAAGTTAATTGAGGAATTCCTTGAGTACCGACTGATGGAATTAATTTTTTGAAAAGATATATAAAATTTAAACTCAGACGGGTCTTTTTTGACCCATGTTGCGCATCAAAGGGTTAAGAATGTCCTGTAACACTATCTGATTGGCTAGATGTCTCTCAATGGAGTAACATAATGAGTTAACTGCTCACTCCTGTATATGAATGATTTGATCAAGCCTGCACTAAAAGAATTTCAGTTAAGTTTTGTGTTAGAGTTTGTAGTATTCCAGTATCAGTTCCAAATATCAGTCTCATAAAAAACTAATAATCAGTATCAGTATTGACCCCTAAAGACTAACCTGTGTTTGAATGTCCCAGTCTCTATGTAGTCTCTGTTTTAAATCTCTGTTTTGTTGTTCATTGTATTATCCTTGAGTTTGGACTTTGAAAAATAATGTTATTAAGTGTTTTGCTGAGCTTGCATTTTGAGTCTTTGTCTTTGTTTTTCATGAATACGTGACAGTTCTAGTGTTTAACCTGATATTTGCAGGGTCTCCGGACAACAGACTGGAAATATGGCAGTCCCAGAAAGTCTGAGACATCAGGTCCAAGTATAGTCAGAAAAAAACATCTGCATCTTAAATGTGGTGAGGTTTGTCATGATGTGCTGAAGACAGTTTTTGGTTGATTGGATGAACATGAGGCTTGAAGCAGGTTTGTGATGTTGACACTTTGTGTGGAGTCAGTTGAGGGTAGAGGTTTAGAAGTGCAGAGAGATTTTCTGGGGAAGATTGATTTTACAGTCAGAGTTTCTTTCTCTGAGTTGAATGTTGTTTTTGATGGACCTGCTGTTGTTGTGAGTCTATCAGTGTTTTTTAATGCACACTGCTGGATCATCACACCCCATTGACTCACCATCTTTATTTCTGACTGTCATTGTTTCAGTTTCTTCTCTCTTTTATATTTTTTCCAAAACAATATATCCCTCCATTTCTGTTCTGCTTTCCTCGTATCTGTCTGTGGTCACAACTCTATCAGTCCCTCTCCTCTTCTCTCCATCCATCCCACAAACAGGCTGTCCGCTGTGCTCAGTGTGCAGCAGAACTAAAGAATTCAATCATCAGACTTTTATTTCCCAGAGTGCTCTTTGTGTAACTGTATCAGCTCTGTTGTTTTTGTCTTTTTCAGCCGACTAAATTTCATTACAGTTGCTCTCCAACAAAGCGTGTGTGAATTGGGATTGACCTCGTGCTCTCCTCCCTTTGTCTGGCTGAGAGATTATGAAGCCATTTCACATTTCAATTTCACTCATCAAATCCCTACTCTCAGCGGGATGAAGCTCTGTCTCTCTCTCTATACACACACACACACACACACACACACACACACACACACACACACACACACACACACACACACACACACACACACACACACACAGAGACACAGATTACACAGCTCGTGGACTTTTGGAGCTGCAGTGTTGTGGCCACAGTTTTGTCACGAAAGACTGACCGCAGACATCAAGATCAAGTTTGATCACAGTTGAATTTAATCAAATAACAAATTCAGCAACACAATCTGTCATTTGATCAAATTAATTCCTTTAATCAAAAAAACAAAACAAAACAAAACAAAACATTTACCCCAAAAGCTTTCTTTCTTTTGTGTGTAACATTATTCAGTTCAGCACATACATGACTGTGATAATCTGTAAAAGCATTAAAGTTTGTAGAGGTTCATAGAGGCGATTCCTGAGGAAATTTATGCACATTTAACTTCAGTCTTTTTTAATGACTTTAATTTTTATTTTTCATAATTTCAGAAAAAAACAAAAACAAACAAAAAAAACATTTTGTATCAAAGGCGCAAAGGAGTGAAACACTAGAGTCCATTTCCCCAACAGAACAAAAAGTAAAAATTACAAAATGAGATAATCAAGAAGTGAAACAGATAAGTAAGAAATGATTGCTGCAAAAAATAATAGGAACAACTTAAAGGTCCTTCCATAACATCAAATAAAACTAAATAAACAATAATAATAATAATAATAAAATACCATTCACATACACCTTCAAATACATACACATGGAGTTTATATTTGTGTATACACACATCATATCTATAGCACCTACATTCATATTCATGTATTTATATACACATGGACTGTGAAGGAAAACTAAAAGTAGGGATGCACAAGAATGAAAAATCAAACCAACAAAGAGAAAGAAAAACAAAAACCAAAAAAGTTTTAAAAAAAGATGTTTGTGATTTAGAGTGAACAATCTAAATGTCAGAATGTCAGAATCTTACAGCTGCTTCACAGATAAGCCATGAAGGGTTGCCATGATTAGTTCAAGTCATTCATAGATCCCTTAAAGAAAGTCTGATCTTCCCAGATGAAGAGAATATAAGAAGTCTTCTGGCCGTCAGCTTTAATGAGATATCCACATTTGAGGTCCAAAGTTGATTCACTGTTATTCAATGAACTGCATGCTGTTTTATTTCCCTTTCTGCACGCCGTAGTTCAGCCACAGCTTCTGTCTGCTTGCACTTGCTGCCACCGTGATGAAAATAGCATCAGCCCACTGCCCTTGAGTGGTACATTTATCTTGCAAAAGCTCCCAGACAGCCCAGTCGAGAAGGCGGAAGTGATGTACACATATTGAAAAACAGAATTAACAATATCACTGAGTGAGTTTTAACTGAGCAGACAGATGCAGCTAATCAGAGTCACATCAGCGGACATCCCCATCACAAAAACTGACAGAGCATTATTTTGGAGTGTGTGAGTCACTACCAAAGAGAAGACATTTACATTAAAACAGACTGAAGTCCACACCACAGACCAAGCCTTGATCCAGACTGGTTGGCAGGTTGTTCTATGCATTATCACCACAGGGGGACAACCCTTTTTTTTATAATTAGCAGTCATCTGGTCTGACACCTACCCCCAGGCAGTGATTACAGAGATCAACAATTACAATGACGACATTGTTCATTTAAAAAGCATTGGTTTTGATCTCAGCCTGTTTCATATCCAGCTGATAACTCCTCACATGTTTGTCATCCTGCCCAGAGAAAACACAGACAAAGAGAAGAGAACTTGAGTGGTTTTCAAATTGAAGTTAAAAAAATTTCCCAAACCCAGTCTGCACACGGCTCATTTCTGAAGGAACATCCTGTCTGTGATCGTTTAGTACAGCTGGGAGACTTCTTTATAATGTTGGAGGCAAAATGTACTCGGTAGTTTAAATGTTCAAGAAGCTCTTTGGCTGCAGTTCAGCTGTGCAGCGATTATTCCACCAGCTGTTTGGATCTGTAGTTTCACAGAACTCTTCTCAGCATTTGATATGAAATAAATCCTCTCTGCCTGCATGTCTGCCAACACTGTTAAAAAAAAAAAAACACCATCATCGATTACTTAAAGCTCCCACCTTTAACCTTCCTGTCCTCACTAAACAAACACGCTGAGAGAATTTATTCGGCCTTCTGCTGGACTTGGTCATGATTTATTTATGAATGTGGCTTACTGTTCCAGGGATAGCATTAAAATAACACATTAATACAAGATACCAAAGGGTATATCAGCTTTAAGAACTCTAAAGAACTGAGAAATTGTGAAGGCAGGCTGAGGGTTTTGTAACAAACATCTCAACAATGTGTAGGGCTGTACTTGAAACCTCCTAAACAAATCAAATCAAAACTCTCTAGCTTGATAAAATAGTTGCACCATCTGGGTATCAGATGGTCTTCAGTGGAAAATCCTTGGTTTAAAACATTTATTTTTTTCTATTTCAATAACTTTTTATGCACATACTTGTTGCCTGCATTCTGAACAACTAGTGAGAGAAAGAAGGCTGCAGACTGAGATCACTTTAACCTGCATGTCCCCCATTAAACTGTAAAATAGCAGACTGTTTTTAGGATGAGGTCTGGATCCTGCTGACATCTCTGTTTCTCTCTAATTGTGTGTGTCTGCTCTTCTGAGATTCAGCAAACAGCAGCAAGTTACACAACAGCAGCAGTCTAGTCTAAAAAGTTTTACTCTTGATTCCATCATTACAGCAAGTGTGTTAATAGTTGAACCAAATTATAAAGATGCACTGAATCTGCACAAAACAAAGAAAAGAAAAAAAAAAACAGCACTCAGCGGTTTATATTCAAAGGCAATGTGGGAAGTTTTTAACTGGTTGAGAAACAGGCTGAAACTAATACTGATGCCTCTTACTGACCTTCAAAAGCAGATGTGATCCACAGCAACAAGGATTAATACTTCTCAGTTGTACTTTTTCATGTACCAGACTAGAGATAAGAGGTATCACTTTTTCCACAGGTGGCGCCAGAACTGACAAAAACAAAAGTTCCTCACCGTAGCTTCAACATGAGACACTGAACTGCAATCAGTGCATTTAAGGAGATACGTATCAGTGCGCTTGTACTCAGTGGGGCTGTAAAGTCCTAGTCAACTGCTGGACTTATTGGTCGATCCATGCTGAATTGACCAAAATTCTGATTGGTCGACTCAATATTTTTCTGCGTCAATTTACAGTCTATGGTTAAGTTCATCAGGAGGAATGTACCAAGTGCTAAAGCGGGTGTTTTCAGAGCAACCCGTTTTACAGGTAACAGTCTGGCTCAGAACACCCCCCTTGTTTTCACCATTTTGGATTTGCCAAACCAAATGGAGACCAGCTGCAGACAGGAAGATTGAAGTGCGTAGATGTTAATCAACGTCTGGTGGTTTGCTAAAAATGATATTTGTGTTTAATTGCCTTCTTGTGCTGATATCAGTGTATTTTCAATCCATCGAGCCGCGTCATCTCCCACTGCAAAAAGGTTTCCCACGTCACACGCAGTAAACTTAATTGATAACTTGACAACGACCCTGTGATGCTCAAGAGCTTTCTCCTCAACAGTTTAAGCTGCTGGCAGACAAAGTTTCCTTCCTAAACCATCCAGTCAGTCAGTCTGATAAGAGGTAAAGGCTGCTCTGCAGTCGGCTTCATGTTAGCTACAGTGAACAGATATGAATATGGGAAATGACACCAGATCTTGCTGTATAATGTGAGGCTTCTGCTGGCCGCTGTGGGCTCAGTCGGGCTCACTTAATGTACAAACAGACTGTTAGCATGAACGCCTTCAGCCGCGGGCCAGGCGCGGCATTTTGGCTGGCTGTCTGTTTCTGTTGAGAGGATTAATGTTTGCTCCGTTTTAGCCCGTGGTGGCGGCTGTATGGCAGAGGGGGGTTTTCAGAACAGCAGGAGACGCTCATAAGTGCTATTGTGGTTGTTTACTGATGTCAGTGTTTTTTTCAATTTTCTTTGGCTCTGTGTTTTCATTTGGGGGATTTTTTTAATGCCAGACTGAGACTACAACTCCTAAACAGTTTCAGATTCCACCGCTTCAGTATGATTGTTTTGTGACTATTCTACAGTCTTTGTGTGTCAAAGGATTTTTCTCTATGTGGCTACTTTCTTTTATTTGGTATCTTGAAATTGTCTGTTTCTTTGCTGCCCTTGTCACACCACCCTCTTGTGCCTTTTTCCCTCCATATGGGTGACCTATGGGCCTAGGCTCTCTACAGTTGATATTTCCTCTCTGTTCTTGTTCATCTGTGACATACAGAGCTTTTCTTTTTGACCTGCAGGACATTCAATTAGCTCAATTACTTCAGCTAGGCCTCACATGTCCAGTCAAACGCTGCTTCCCCGCTCCACTCTCTCTCAAATGGACTGCACTAACAGAGCAGCTCTCCTCTTATTCAACAGGCCGCTCTTATTTTACCTTCTAGGCACAGTAATCCATATATTACACACCTAATTTAGGAACATCCATGCTAGTATTAGATGTTAGGAGCCGTTTTTGTAGCCTTCCAGCATGTGGAGGAGTTGAGCAACACAGTCTGGCAGGGTTGGTGGTAGGAGGGAATTAATGTTTTAAAAACAGGACTGGGGTTCATGTACTGTTTGTAGTGGGAAGTTTAGCTACTGTATTTTACCTAACAGACAGCACGTTTTTGCACAACCTTGAGAAAATCAGCTTCTTAAAAAATGATTTTCCAATCTCAGTATAACAGCATGAACAAGGGCTACCTCACAGCAAATATCGGCAGGTTTTTCAGCACGTCCTGCACCGTGGACACACACAGTCTTTCTTGAACCCTGACCAGAATGAGAAAAACAGAGAATTAACTCTGAACAGATATGCTTGTTGATGCTATTGTCACATTTTTATAAAGAGGGTAGTTGGACAAAAAAAAAATGTTTTTGAAGTTCTTAGCCAAATCATAGTGAAGCTAAAACATTGTCTGGCCTCATTTTAGATGATAAAGCTGCTTCTTCCATGTTAACAGATGGAACAGGGTTTAAGCTGTTTAATCAAATGAAATGCTGAATAATAACAGTTTGACTGACAGCTCTGCTAACCAATGAGGCTCCTGCTGATTTGTGAGGGCAAAGGGAGAATAGTGAGAGTAAACATGATAAAAGTGCATGTGTCTGCTTTAAACGAACACAAGAATCTGTCTGACATTAAATGTAATCGAAGCAACCCTTAGTGGTGATTCAAATGCATGTTTTTGTTTGGGTCAAAGTGGTGGAAGGTCAATGGCAAGGCTTTACCTGCTGATACCTTATGTGCAGACTCGAGCTTCTGACACTGCAGCTCTGCACAATACTGCAACATAGTACCACCTTTGTCCTTACACTTGCACCTTATAATGGCCTTATAGCGGTGTTCCAGAGTGTGAGTTCACACTTAATGTGTGGTGTTACCCAAAGGACAAGACTTGCAAACACATGCATACTTACACTCGATATTTTCACCTCAAAATTATTATCTTGACCATAAAATATCTGATATTGTCAAAATAATTGTCGAAAACTTGAAAATAAAACAACACAATCAGTCAGTACTATAGCTTATGAGATGGTTATAGGCTCTTATGAGAAACTTGTTATATTTCCAATTAATAAATGTTACTTAAGTTAGGATTATTTTAGCACAATATCAATGTTTTTTTTTTTTTTTCAATTTATTATTATATTATTATTATTATTATTATTATTATTATTATTATTATTATTATCATTAATGTACTATTTTTCCCCTTTATTGTTTCATTTATTAATCTACTAAATTCTCTGTTACATTTTTCTTTAATACTAGATGTATTACAACATTATAACTACTGACATTATCCTGCCATTATTATTATTAAAGATAGTTGTTGTTGATCCTGGTACATTATGAAAACCCTAATTTAGACATAAACACAGACCCAGCTTTGGCCAGCCAGCTTTGACACAACACATAGTCTCCCCCCTCTTACAGGAGAAGATGTACGTAACATGTTATCTGTCTCTGTAAAGGTTTAAGTTAATTGTAGGATGAGAAATAAGTGGGCTTCACTGTCCGTGGGATGTTAAATAAGGAGCTGTATGAGGAGACCTCCTCTCTACTGACCAACAGCTGTATTCTCTTCTTGGTAAATCTTCTCTACCTCCGTCCTCACTCAGCTAAAGTTTTGTGCCAAAAAGCAGCTGCATTCCTCGTCCTGAGAGACTTCTGACAGAGGGAGTGAAAAGCAGAGCTGACCTTGTCAATGATCGGCTGAGCATAAATTTCTCTAAAGAGTGCTGTCCATCAATACATACTGCTTTTTTCATTCACTTTATCCTTGTCTTTTTTTCTGAAACTTTAACTTTCAGTTATTCACTTCATCAACCAAGAGATTTGATGTTTCTTAAAATCTTTGCTGCATATTGATCTTTCACATACCTTTCTTTTTAGCTGTGTATGTTCTCTTTGTTATTTCTTCTCAATGAAGACCTTGAGCATCAATCGTCTCCTTCCTTTGACTTTCTTCTCCCTTACGTCTTAGATTACTCCTCATTTTATAACATATCAGTCCTGATGTATCCCCTCTCTCTCTCACCTTTCCCCCACACCTCTCCATCGCTCACTCTCATTCCCGATGGCATCTCATTCCTGGGTGATATTCTGTTTGTGTATCAGGTTTCATGGGCTTATTGCCCAGGCTTGTGCACAAGCTTCTCCCTCCAGTTTCTTCACCCTGACCTGCTCTATCGTTTCATTCCTCTATTTCTGTCTTTCTCTGCCTGCAGAAGATCTAAATCCCTGATAATACTTCCAGTTTCTGAAGATTAACATCCGTCTCTTCTTGTAATGCACATAAAGACATCTATTTTCTCTTTTCAACCCCTAATTTGGTTATTTCTTTCTTTGTAATATTGATTTTTTTTGTCCAGCATTTGCCATTTTCTCATCCTTTATGCTTTATTTTCTTGTCTTTTCTCTTGTTTAGAATCACTGACTCATCGCTCATGATCAGAAACATATTTCCTAGTCTTCTGTTCCTTTTTTATTTCTTTTTCATGTCCACAATTTATCTCTCTGAGTCATATACATCACTCTGTTTTAATTGATTACCTCTCCCCAGCACTCACCCATCCCTGCATCCCTCCTCCTCTCCACTTTTGACATTTGTCCATCTGTCTTCTCTTTCTCCATGCCTAATATTTTAAGTCCATCTGCTGTTTGCTATCAGAGATTTTTTATCGCTGTGAGACAACCAGAAACCAGGATGAGTTTGACCCATTAGAAGACCCATTAGAGGAATAAAAATCTGTCCATCGGCGCTAAATTCCAGAGTTAATATTCATAGATGTTGTCAAACTAAAATATAACCCCCAGGCATGCAAACAGCCCCCTTTGATTCTCCACCATTGTTTGCCCCATGTTCACGGTGAATTATATCCTTAGGGGAGCTGAAGAGTGTGGTTGTGTGTGTTATTTTTTTTTATTCCCTCATATTCAGAAAAAAAAAGATTCTCAGGGACAGAAACCAAACCAAAGCTAAGAGGAGAGTCTGCACAGAAAAACTGAACAGATGCTCCAAACACATACACTCACACATCATGATGCCCAGTGCTGCAAAGATGCTAACTGGCATGCTGTTTGTGTGTGTGTGTGTGTGTGTGTGTGTGTGTGTGTGTGTGTGTGTGTGTGTGTGTGTGTGTGTGTGTGTGTGTGTGTGTGTGTGTGTGTGTGTGTGTGTGTGTGTGTGTGTGTGTGTGTGTGTGTGTCTCTGTCTGTGTATGTGTGTGTGTACTCTCTGCAGCACTCTCAGTGTCTGCGCGGGAGAGTGCAGGGTTTTTATGTGCATAAATTAGTTGTAAGTAATAAAAGTTGAAGGTTGTAATGATCATTTACATGTGAGCTAATGCCCCGAGAGCCTGAATATCCTGCTGTAAATTAAAGCAGATTAAGCTCTAATGACCCACTTATATCAAATTCTTACATGTTGTGATATTCAATAAGGGTTCAGTCACATGAATACAGAGCTGCAAGTCCAGACAGAGAAACAACTGGTGCAGAAGAAGTGACATGTTTGATGACGTCTGAGTGAGTGAGAGAGTGAGTGAGTGAGTGAGTGAGTGAGTGAGTGAGTGAGTGAGTCAGTGAGTCAGTGAGTGAGTGAGTCAGTGAGTGAGTCAGTCAGTCAGTCAGTCAGTCAGTCAGTCAGTCAGTCAGTCAGTCAGTCAGTCAGTCAGTCAGTCAGTCAGTCAGTCAGTCAGTTTGCTCAAGTCCGGTTTTGATCATAAATTTCATCATATCATATCATATGGAGTTTAGCAAGGGGTGTAAGGTTCCTCCAAAGAGTCAAACACAGTGAATATCTCTGTACAGAAACTGATTCTTTCACTTCAAAATCATCCAAAAGCAGCGTTCTCCCTTCTGAATAGAAGTGAGTTGAGGACCTGTGTGTGTTTGTGGGTATTTATATTTTAATGTTTGTGTGCGTCACTACCCACAGATATTCACTGCAAAGCTGCAGTCTGCCGTGAATTAGTGAGAGTGAATGGGCAGATATCAGCATCTGTCCCTTTCAGCTAATTACATGAAGAACAAGAAGAAAGGGAGTGAGGGGCTCAGTGTGGAGGGTTGGTGGGTGATACAAAGTTTGAATTGGTGCTTGTTAAACCATCAGGCTTCTATCAACCTTGACAAGTTCTGAAAGGGATATTCGGGCGTAAATTTAAGCCATGGTCAAACACACTGTAACACCAAGTTAGACACCTCCTTGAGAGAGGAATGTTGCAGACTGCTTGCTTCTCTAATTATACCAACTTCTGTAGCGACCCCAAGATAGCAATATACTCCAGTCTATGTCTCCACGCTCAAAACCTCAACCAAAACACCACTCTGTAGCCACAAATAATGCTCTGAACAGCTCTGGTGAGTTGATCACTGAGTGCAGTGGAGTTTCGCAGCTCAAGGAAGAACATTTATGATTATTGCATCATCAAAATGCAATCAGACCAAGATGCTAAGGCAGAGGAACTTCTGTGTCTGCAGTGCAAAATGATTATTATGATGATTATAACTTCTTGGATATGATCTGCCGCACTCAGCGACTCATCAGTGCTCCCCCACAAACAAGCAGCTGCTGGAGGAGAGTGGGTGAGTTGTGTTTAGTCTCTTTGCTAAAGAAACCAGGCAGAGCTAAAAAGATGTTTGGTGGCTAGTACTATGGCTGGAACCCTATATGTACTGTTGATGAAGTTAGATGCTGTTCAGCATTCATATCTCGAGGGGGTGTCTAACTTGGTGTAACATTGTTTGACCATAACTTAAATTTATACCGGAATATCCCTTTGAATATTCCACATGGGGATCCCCATCAGCTTCCACAAGATGGTCACACAAACACCAAAATAAATAGGTCAGCTGTTAAAAAATTACAACTATCCATGAGACAACTATGCAATTGAAGCCAGGTATGCAACTCATTATAATGTTAAAGTAAGGAACCTTTAAAAAACAGCTGAAGCTGCAGTAAACTTTTTTTTTTTTAAACAGGCACACCAGTGACGTACATTAAGATCATTAAACAACAACATTTTTGTCCTTGACTGATCTGTGAAATTCTCTATTTGCTTTAACCAAGAAATTCAAAATTGTAACTATAAAAAAATCATCATAAAAGCAGCCAAGTTTTGACAAAACATCTGAAAAAGTCTTTGATCAACATCCCTTCCAACAGGCAGAGACTGGATCTCTGTTTTATTCTTGTCTTTCATACTTAATTGATGTTGTGCATCATTTTGTTTTCATATCTCTGTTATTATCCTAAAAAGCATCTCTCTGCTCTTGTCATGTAGTGCCTGTTATTATGTCTTTGAATTCTTGGTGTAGCAGCTCGTGTTCGCCGTTCTTTGTAACATGCTCATCTTGATTCATTCTCATTTTCCCTGACTTCGATTAGAAAGCACTGTGAGTTCCTTTTGTGGTGTGTCAAGTTTTGTCGTTATTATCAGCCTTGAAGTCTCGCAGTCAAACCCAAATGTACCTTTCCTGCCTGAGAAGAAACATTAGGACAGATCTGAAACTTATGAGCTCTGCTCTGTGAGCATAAAACAGAGCTACTTCCACATTTGAGCTGGTCAGGAGGCTTTGGTTTTCAACTGTGTAATCTCACCCTGAGATCTCCTTCGGATCCTGGTGGTCAGAGTAAACAAAGCTGTTATTATTGCCACATTAGCGGACCTGTTCCTCACACCTGTTCCTCCAACTCTGAATAATAACAGACTGTTGGCATTGCTGTGAGAAGACTTAAGCATTGTTGGGATAAGTATGTCTGACGATGGATTCATCTGCACAGGTCCTAACCTCACATGGCCTGGACTGTATAGCAGCTCCACAGAGGCTGGGAGGAGAAAGAAGTAGGCTGACATTACAAGCAGGAGGTCAGGAATTACATCTCTCTCGCTGCCTGGTAGGAGCAGAGTAGAGACACAGAAAGGAACGCTCCATCATCTGCTCCAGTAGAGCTGCTCAGTGATCATCGGCTGCAGACTGGCAGCTCTCACTGCTCAGACATATAAGAGTGTGTGTATATGTGTGTCAGCATGGACAGGTTCTGGATTAGAAGAGAAACCATCCATACAGTTTGATTGAATTCAAAATGTGAGAAACAGGAAGTACAAAAGATTTCTTTCCCTTTTGCATAACCCTCCAACAAATTACCTTTCTGAAGTCTCACTTTTATGATTGTTTTTTCATCGTTTTTGAATCAAATTAAGATTTGATGTGTGATGACGATGGTTGAAAATAACCCAGTGCTGTTTGCTCCAGCGCTCAGTCACTTAGTCAAAGGAAATCAGACTATGTATTCTCTATGAAAATATAACCCAGCACAGTAGAAAAAGTGAATACAGTGATACTGCAGTGTCCTTCAAAACACTTCAGAAACACTCTGATCCAAGTTTGTCAACTTTAGATCTGCAGGTCATCACAGCCCACCTGAGTCATCGAGCCACGTTACCTTCAGCACCTGAGACAGTCATAGGGATGCACAGTCTTAGATTTCGGTAATACCTGCTGTGCCAATATTGTCAAACTCATTTCGTCCTATAGTTTTATACACACACCTTTTTTTCATTGTAAAGAACCCAAAGTTTCTCCTGTAACAGTATTTACCTGTTATCCTTATTGTGACAGTCTGTTTTAGTAACAGACTTAAAACTAGACGAACAGCTTTTGATAGTAGATGATGAACATGTTTTATTTTATTTAGATTTAAAGAAATGTCTGCTGTCTGTTTATGACATTTCAAAATACTGCCAAACAGCCACTACGTGGAAGTTGTCATCTCTCACACAAAACCAATGCATCACCTTTTTGGTTGATGGAAATGTTCATATCTGTCAATACAAAAAAATAATATATATATATTTTTATACATACATTATATATACATCACATACCATGATGATATAGATGGCACATTGACACATTTCTACAAACCATTACATACAAAGGTAACTTAAGCAGAGAGCAACTCCAGTATTCCTTTAAAGTAAAGCAGATTTATCCTGTCTGGTATTTAACCTTCAAACCATCTGGACTCAGTCATGCTCACTGAAAACCTTTGCTGAAAATTTGCTGAGACAGTTTAACATGAAGACTTAAAAAACTAGAAAGACAAACAAAAACATCACCCAGCACTCAAGACATGCCTAACAAAGATAATTTATTTTTTAGCACATTTTAATACTTCAGTGCTCACACTAGACCCCAAAAGCTTTCTGACAGAGTGCAAAATAAACACACTATAAAAAGAAATGGTTTCAAAATGCATTAAAAAACAAGACAACATAAAATAAAAACAGTAATAAAATGATAAAATATAAGAATAAAAAGAGTAATTGGAGTAAAGCAAACACCACTGAAATGAGTGTGTCCTGAATGGAGGGTGAGATTTTCTATTACAGAGGAGCTATTAAAGACCCAGACTATTACAGAACACATGTAAACAGGAGGGTAGCTGAGCAGAGACGACTCTTTGTTGGCAAATGATAATTCGGTGTTTTATGAATGCTGGGTTGCAAAAAAGGCACACTTTTTATTTTCTTAATTGAGTCATTTTCCAATCTACTGCCATTATCTTGAAAAGTTTGAAGCACTGATAAGTGTCCTTAAACCACCCAAGACTTCATTCCCCAAAGACTATTAAAGGCTTGATGAAATGCACTTTCTTCACAGCCGTTATTACCTCCATTATCAGGAGGCTGATGGAGGCCTCTGTTTGGAGATAAATGAGAGGGGGTGTGTGAGCAGCTCCATCCACTTGAGCATCCGCTTTAATCTTTATGGAGATAATTGGAATGATTGGACATTTCCAAGTTTAAATGCTCCTCCACTTATCTTCATTCCCAGGCTGAGGTTTCGACATCACAGTCAGGACATTTTATTTTATTTCTTCGAATATTGTCTGCACATTTGTCTTGCAGACAACTTTGTATTTCCTGTGTTAAATTCCTTTATTTAGTTGATCAATCATATTTTCTGATAATTATCTTTAATTTAAAATTATCTTAATTACTATCTTAATAATTATCTCTAAGTTGAAAAGAAATTATCTTAGAAAGTTAAAAAGTAACAGCTCAGCTCACAGCCCCCACCGTGGACCTGCGACTACTGTTACCTTATTGACATTATTAATCACAAGTTATTTTTTTTACCATCAACTTCATCTTGACATCTGCTTTGTGAAGTTCACTGCTCCTGTGCTTCTCTGCGCACATTACAGCAGCTCAAAGTAAAAGTACAAACCTCACTCACTTTCAGTGCATCATCTGATAGTAAAAGTCACCCGCATTTTATTTGAAGAGTAACTTTTGAACCTTTTTAAAGTCAAACTCGTCTCAAAGATTTTGAAACATTAATGTGAGCTTTCTTATATTTATGTGTCCCAGAGTTCTAGTGAATGGAGCACGAAGACTCCTAAGCTGAAGCACTAACGTTGAATGAAGTCAAGTTATTTTTTAACTTTAGTTTATTCAATGGAAACAGAACATCAACCACAAATCCCTTCACCCATATACAAAGATAAATGTAACAGGGGTTATCCTCTCCTGACCTCCTCTTATCGTGTACATTTAGCCCAGCTGACGTCAGGACTTGTTCTATTTCAGTCTTCAGTCCATTAACTCCAGTTTTCTTCATGCTTTATGCTTTAGTCCCAAAGAAGTAAGTCTGTCTTTTGACTACCACTGCAGTTTCCAACCACTCTGCTGGGTTTGGGCTCGTATTTTCTTTTAGTCTAATCTTGGCATCTTTGTGCCCACATTTTTTTTTAAACTACTTCTGTGTTCTTCATAGTTTATGTCGTATATGGTGGTGACAACTAAGAGACATGTCAAAAGTTTACACCCTCCATCTTCTGGGGGTAGTGAAGATCTGTCTCATGCTTGTTGAAAGGTTGATAGTCGGCAATGCAGTCATTAGAGCTGCTGAATTGATGACAAAAATCATAATCATGATAACTCATATCGATATTGAGATTATGATTATTAAACACAATTACTCATAAATTGATATCCGCATTACATTAATTCACAGAGCTTTGAAACTCTTAACACTTGATTAAAACACAAAATAAATATAAGTGAGATAAGCCTCTGAAACCCACTGTATGTCATCTGTTACATTAAGCCTTAAAAGATATTAATGTATAGAAATGAACACAAACACTCATTACATTAGATTAGATAAGACTTTATCCTTTTTGAATAACCCTCAAGGAAATTAAAAAGATCTATCATTGCAGGTGGACATTATTCAAGAAAAAAAAAAAAAAACTCTTGAAAGAAATAATTCACCTCTACTTGTAATTTCCTGAACTTCGTCTTTGGTTTTGTCTCAGCATCAATCTTTAGTTAGATTATGAAAAATCAGGACACTCAACTGTGTTTTGCGGTGCACTGTGGGACAAATCTGTGTAAACCCCAAAGCTCAAAAGAGAAGCAACATCACAATCCATGACATCGAGATGAGATTAATTTAGATGGTTTTAACCTACATAGAGGTAGCAGGTGACTCTCTTCATGTAGGATTGTAGTAGGCTGATAAATCTGTTAATGGAATTTCCAAATAATAAAAAGTGTCAAGGAATATTAAAGAAAATAGAAAGCTTGTAGATTCTCCAAACTTTAGCTGTGGTTGTAAGTGAAGTGATTCTCTTTTACTCCACAGCTCTTGTTCATCAGCCTCCTGATTGAAATTCATGACACCCGTCCTCTCCTGGGAACTGCCCAGCACTGAGCACCCTAATCGTTAGTAACTGAGAATCTATCCAGAAGCTGTTGGGGGTCAAGTGCAAGTTGTGCATTTTACACATTTAGCCTATTTATAGTAGGGAGCAGATCTCCAGGCTCCAAGTTACAAACTGAGGTCTGCACCCCATCTGTGCAGCACGCTTGATCTCAGCTGTATGTGGGTTGGTGTGTGTGTGTGTGCCGCCTGTGCTGTCCCACTGAATCCTGACAGTTCAGAGAGGTGGCCTAGTTCTGCTGTAAATGCTCTGCTCTTTCACCCTCCTATCACTTGTGTTTTCAGTCTTTTTTTTACTTTCTCTGTGCTCTATAGTTTGATGTTTTTGTCTTGCGGTTCCATTTACAACAACTGGTAATGTTGCTTAAAAGCTTACAGGAAATCTTCCCAGCATGCATGCATGCATGCAAGCAGAGAATCACTGCAAAAGCACATGTGTATGAATAAATAAGTGAACACATGCAAAAAAAAGCTCTCATCTCCATCTTTAGCTCTCCATCCTCTCTGAGTTTTTTCTTTTTGTTCATGTAAGAAACATCTTTTTTTCCCATCAGCTGTGGAGCTGCAGAAACTACGGGGAATAGGCAGTCTTGCTCTCTCTCTCTCTCTCTCTCTCTCTCTTACACACACACAGACACAGATGAGAAAGCTTCATACACTTACACACAATCCATCTGCTGTGGTGCTGAGTGCTCTTGAGACTTTGCCTGCATGTGCCTGTGGGCAAAGTGAAGGATGTTAAAATGACAAGCTTCATGTCTTAATTAGGATGAGATCTGTTCGCAGGGCAGGATGATACACACTCTCTCACTCATACACACACGCACACACACACACACACACACACACACACACACACACACACACACACACACACACACACATACACACAAAACATCTTCCAGTTTGCACACGCATGCACTACACTCTCATGTACAAATAAACTTATTTGCATTGTTATATATTGATATATTGTTATATACTGAGCTTTTGTTTTTATTTGTTTTTATTTTCATGTGCTGATGTTCTGTGCTTGCAACTGTTGTCAAAACACTTTTTAAACTTCTGTTTTTAAAGGTGCTATATAAATAAAGTTATTATTATTATTATTATTATTATTATTATTATTATTATTATTATTATTATTATTATTATGATTATATATTTGTCTCTGTTTCCATACGTGGAGTGTGTCTGCTCCAGAACAGGAAATTCTTCAATACTGCAGACACACGTGCCTGCCTTGGAGTATCTCCATTTTCGAATCCTTTTTTAGTAAAAACTTAAGAGGAAAGGTTTTGCAGAAACTCGTCTCAGTGTGTGAGTAAACCCCGCGGACACACAGTCAGTCTCAGATTTGTAACAGTGGGATCAGATTTGTGCACAAGGGAGGACAGAATTGGGAGCGTGGCGGATGATTCAGGCGCGCAGGAGGGATTGTGTAACTACATATGAGTGTGCCACAAGGATTCTCACGCTCCTCGTCATCAAAGCTGCTCACTTTCACTTTGAGGCGGAGGATCCTTGGAGTAAAATTTAAAACTGACAGCAGAGCCTCACCTGGTCCCTCTAACCTGGGAGTGCATGGTTGGGATCTGTGACTCTTCTTTCTTCCTGAAATGAAAGCTGGGATTGCCATGGCAGCTTCACTAACCACCATTGAGAAGGAGATGACATGTTCAGAGTCAGCACTTTAAGATTTGATTGACAAAACTTGATTTTGAACAAGTATTTCATCAGATTTATCGTCAAGTGATCATTAAAAATTGTGAGTGAATGTGGCTTATTGTCACTTTGTGACGTGAATTCTGTCCTCTATGAACCAATAAGGCTCCTAATAGGAGCTTCTGTGGTTTATGTTGATGTGTTGACTCTGAGTAGGTTAAAACAGGTCAAATGAGAGACATAATCTCACCTGACTGTCTGCCTCAGACAGTACATGAGAAACCCTAGTTTTGCAACCCCTTTTCTTTTAGATTAATCTAAATTAAAAGTTCTGCCACTCACTTTAGTTTAAATAAGTTGTATTACAAATACAAGGTATTTATTACAGATGGGCGATAAATTATTGTTCACGATATATGGTCCGAAAAATCCTCCATGATAGATATTTGCCATCTCATGATAAATACGAGAAATACAAGTTGATGACTGAAGCGCAAGCGACAGACTCTTAGCCATAGCCCACACAGAGCAGAATAACAAACAAACATGGCCGAAGGTAATGAAGAAGACGTTTCTGAGCAGCTCGTTACTGAATGAGGCTACACGTGAGGGATTTCCTTCAAGGTTGGGGTTTAGATGAGAGCAATCAGGTCTGCCTGACATTAGAGAGTTGATCTGCTGCTCTTCACTCTGTGCAATAAGAGTTTTCAACAAATGTTGAAAATAATCTCTCATTTGAGACTTGTCTGGTGTCACTAGTTTTCTCCATAAACTACCACTCAAACTTGTGGTAGAGTATCTTACTTGACTTCTCTAACTGGTGGTCTCAAGACAAAATGAGTCAAAAATATAGATTGGAATTATATTTTTTTATCAGGACTTTTATGGTTAACCCCAGAATGGCAAATCTTATTGAGATAATTTTTTTAGCCCAAATCGTCCAGCTCTAGTACTTATACAAACATGAGCTCTGTGAAGAAACCCATGTGATTACAACCTCTACTGATCAATTTTAAAGCCCACCACATGATTCCTAATGTCAGCTGGTACCTCCCCTTGAGATGTTTTCATGACACCTCAGAGAGGTTTGTTCTGATGTCTCAAAACCACCCTCTCCATGCAAGCTCACACCAGACATCAGAAATTATCCACTCTGCAGTGTGTACAAATAACCAAGTGAATTTACTGACTAAAACTGTTGAAAGTACCAGACAGTAAAGCAGTGTAGATCTGCAGTAATATGAGAATTTCCATTAGTTAGGAGCATTAACAGAGGGGTCTTAAGCTTTGGCAGCCAACGTGGACTGAATACTTTAAGAACTACAATTTTTGAACGTCAGCAAGGCCTGTTTTTTCACACCAGAGGTTGCTGCTTGATCAACAGAGGTTGGCTAACAAGCTCACTGTCCCATAAACAGGTGAATAAAATTCAAGAAGCAGACTCAAGGACGATGAGGATCAAGAATCTGAATCCACCCTCAAAAATCTGTCCTCTCAAATATTGACTCCTGGACTCAAAGCACTCATCTGTTTAATTCTGCCCCTTCAGCCTCGCTGTGAAGATCTGCACTTCAAACTTGTTTTCTCTTTCATTCTCCCTCTCCTCTCTCTCTCTCACACACACGCACACACACACGCACGCACGCACGCACGCACACAGTCTCCCTCTGCTTCAGTACAGCTCTGGCTCACACTCGAGGGATTCCCATTTATTCCCTTTCATATGCTCACTGTGGGAACACAGCAGTAAATGTGTGTAATATGTTTCTGAGGCAGCCTCACATTGCTGCAGCAGGCAGATAGGATGCATAAAACATGAGCACAAGTTCGACAAAATGCAGCGTAATGTACATTAGTCCTGTTTACTATAAGAAGGAAATCCATAAGAGGCTTTAACAAGAGATTTATGAGTGTGTTCTTGTTATTTTGCCCTGCACGTCATTTTATTAATCAAGGTTTGGTTTTTAAAGTTCAAACTCTTGTTCATGTGATTCTTGCTCTAAAAGTAGAACAATATCCATCAGGTCCTGTGTTACATCCAGATTTTTGTAGCAAAGATAAACACTTTTACAGCCTTTCTTGTTTGTTCTGTAACAAACGTCCAGTCTCCTGTGCTTCAGTTGTTTCTGACACTCTTGTACTCAGTTTTCTACCATCTTAGTCATTCATCAATGAAGTTGATGCTTCTATCACCTATATATCTTGTGCCTTCATCGGGGCGCATAGTTCCATGAAATGATTCTGCAGACGCAGCATCAGTTTTGACGTGTTTGACCCTCTAGTTGCAACTTTTTGAGGGGCAGTTTTGTAGAGGGGTGATCCTGGTCATTCCTAAAATGCTTCCACACTGACTGCTGAACTCTTTTGTTTCTTTAGTGATTACAAAACTGCTGCATGTTCTTCTTGACATGGTTGAGGTAATACAGCCTTCATCTGTATGTTTAAATTTTTTTTGTTCTAAATTGTTGCAAACTTCTCGTAGTTGGACTAACATACCTGAATAAAGCAGTCAGGGATCGATTTTCTCCTCTATGTTTAAGACTCAATTGAATTAAAACTGGCCTGACTGTTCTGTGCTTGCTCCAGTTTTTGTACACCAGGCTCTGAGTTGGTGGTTGAAAAGGAAAGATGCATTGCTAGAAAGCCAGGTAGTAATCAAAAGGTCATCAAAAGTGGGCACATCGCCACCTGTCTTAGCAGAGGTGGACATGTTTCTGTGAGTGATTCGATTCTTGTTTAGTACATGTAAACTGGGGCAAGGACAGTAGTCCTGTTAAATCCCCTAATCTGTGCATGTAGATGTAGTGCACAGCTGGTGCATCACAGGGGTCGCTTCATTCTCTGCAGGTTGCACCGTACATGACGCACTGGCCTCTTTGTGAGAGTGATGGCATAAACACTCAGTGCTGTGGAGCCTTGACAATGAAAAAAGTGTGACTTTTTAAAGCATGGTTGAGAGTGAATCTGGTTCATCCCTTCAAACATGCCTGACAGGTGCATGTGTTTTAGATGTTTGCCAGTAGGAGCCTGAGACAACTCAGGTTTTTTGCTGTTTCATGGGTCGAGAAAAGGTTTAACCAGCATTTCCATTTTGTTGAACGCCATTGTTGGGTTTTATAAAGCCTTCCAGATCACCATGTTTAAGCAAGATGGAGCCAAAAGATGATATTTAGCATAGGAATATGAGTAGCATCTTTAGTAATGCTCCAAAATAACAGGCAATAAGGGCTTAGTTTGGTTTGTATCTCAGCTTTTAAGTTTTTCATGCTAGCAGATTTAAGAACAAAGACCAAATGAAATAAAGGAAAATATAAAGAGAAATCACAATGTCACGAGAAGTAGTTGAAAAGTTAAAAAAAAAAGAAAAAAAAAAGATTTAAAGTAATGAAACAACCTATTGAAACAAAATGGTTTGGCTTTAACTCTGTGGGTTTGATAAGATTAAGTATGGCCGATAAAATTTGGGGTAAGAAAAAAAAAAAGAAACTAGATTTAAACGAAGCTGTCTCTTTAATGATCTCTGATGTTTTATCAGATGGCCTCTTCTACTGTTTCAGTCTGTAAATATTGTTCTGCTCTGTCTGGCACCTGCCAAGAGTGTTTTCATCACTGTGAATCAGAGCTGTGTGTTTGTGATGGAGTGAAGCTGTTCTGGGGTTTACAAACCCACAGGGGGCCGTCACATCTGGTCCTCACTCCGACTGTCCACATCTGTCAAGCACAGAGAGGGTCAAAAATACACTTGATTATAAGAGAGGAAGTTCATAACTATCAAACTCAGTGTTTGTGAATTGATGGCTTAGTGGATTTTAGTGCTGCGATAGTGCTTGAGCACTTTCAAACATTTAAGTCCCATGTTAAAGTTAAGATCACTTGACCAGCTCTGTTAGACTCTTTGGTTAAAAGCTGACATCAAACATCCTTTTTGAGTACAAGTACAAACAGTCCTTGTGCTCCTTATTAAAGTTCCAGCTCTGAATAATTCACAGCCATTAAAACTGTGTCTGAAGTCTTCTTCAATTTATGTTTCTTTGAAACTCTGGAGCAGCAATAAAATATTGAAACAGACTTCTGTAGTTGCTCTCAACTGAAGCATCTTTTAAAACTCATTCAGGAGAGACTTCAATTTCGCACACAGTCCTGCGTCTTTCTTCAGAGTTTCCTCACTACAGTAGACAGTCCTGTACACATCACTCATAAAGAGCACAGAATAACTCGGACTTTGATGAACATGGACGCTCTTCAATCGTCCTGTCTCCTGCCAGTCTCCAGTGGGTTGGAAAACAAGGGTGATGTTCTGAGACAGGCTGTTACCTGGGAAATGGGAATGCTCTGAAAACACCCCCATTAGCACTTGGTACATTCCTCCTGTTAAAATTAACCATAGGCTGTAAATTGACGCGGAAAAAAATCGAGCCGACAATCAGAATTTTGGTCGACTCAGCAAGTATTGACCAATAAGTTGACCAGTCGACCAGGACTTTACAGCCATAACAGAAGGTTCTTCTTAATTTGTGGACCATAATTCCCTAACCAAAATCTGGTCAAAGATATGATGTTTTAACTCTATGTATCTGGTTTAATTTCTGGCCGTGAATGGCTGAAATCACAGTCACTGACTTGCATTACTGAACAGCTACAGAAAGCTATGTAAAAAATGACAAACCATCATGATAAGGTGATAATTGAGCTACAGTATTAAATTGCAACTTTGACCCTGAGTGGTGAAACCACAGTAGATTGCTGTATTTATATGATTTATCCTACCAACCTTCAAAACAATATGTCACAACAGTCAGTATCATTGAAGGACTTCACGCCAGCTCAGTGCGAGGTGTTAGACATGCTTATGTTGAAAGAGTCCTAGCTGCTGCAGTGCTTAAAAATCAGATCTGATATTCAAATTAGGCTACAGCCGAAGTTTATATCTGATTTAACCCAGTGCAGCAATAAAGACATGCTCTCGTCAGCTCAACAGGGTCCAAAATAAAAATGCCCACATTGTTCAGCCCAGAGACTCGGAAGAAAAATGTAACTTAACATTTTACCAGTTAAAAATGTGCTGAGGACTGTTATGATGAGATATGGTTTGCAGTTCAGAATTAAAAGCTTTTATCAGAGGAAGAGCTCCTCTATCAGTAATCGGAATTCTCTACAGATTTAAGAGTTTATTCGGTGAGTCATGAAGACCTGTGTTTTGAACACAGCAGGAAGACAAAGCAGGCGGTGTGCTGTTCTCTGGTGATGATGCAGATTCAGAATGATCAGTGAGTAGACAGGTGCTACCTGCTGAACTCTACTTATACTGTAGGGTAACTTGTAAACGAAAACAGCTTGTATAAAAAACACAGTGAAATTTTCAGTCAGGAACACTTGTGTGAAAAAAGGACAGTCTGAGACTTTGTGAACTTTAAAGGGATAAAAAGATTGATAACTTTATTCTGTTGATTTCTGTATGTCCAGAATTCATGAAAAGACCTTTAAAAAGTAGAAAAGTGCTTCTGGGGTTATGACAGGTGTGTCAGGTAGATTTCTCTTTTCCATTTTGAACTCAGTACGAACCCAGAGTGAGCATCTGTCTCCCTCCACACGACTCCTCTCATGGCTAAAGCTTTGACTCATATTTATTTACCACATTTGGTCCCAGCGGGAGTCAACAGAGCGAGACAGGACATGCAGGCTGTGTGACACGTTCATCTCACAAATGACGGAGAGATGAGACAGAGACGGGGATGACAGCAAGGTACAATGAACAAATGACAGAGGAGGGGAGGGGGTGACGGAGGCTACAACTGTGACATTACAACACAGAGCGGTGGTAAAAATGAATACCAGGAGCGTGACTGTGACACACAGAGAGTGACAGAGAGACAGATGCTGACAGAGAGAGTGATGACAGAGAGACGGATGCTGACAGTGACAGAGACAGTGATGGACAGTGACGGATAAAGACTGTCTTGCTGCCTTTAAGCTGAGCATCCTTGCAGCCAAAATATCAGGGAGCAAATGGGAGCTCTAACCAGAATTGCAGTAACAATAGACCTGCTGATGACTGGAATTTAAGGACCATCAGATTAGTTTTTCCTTTACTCTTTTTTTAAACACACTGTCCCTGAAAGTTCAGGCATAAAACTAGATGAGAATTCAGGCAGTTATGGATATAAACAACATTTATCCTGTGCGTCTCTCTTGGACTCTGAAAGCTGTCATGTACAGAGCAACAGGTACAATAACTAAAAGTGATTTTCTCTTCCAGAAAAACATACAGAGCATGTAAAAAAAAAGAGTCAGTGGCGTAGTCCAGGGTATACAGCAGTATAGGGCGTATACCTACTTGTTTTTCAGTCAGTATCGTGTATATACCCACATTTAAATACCCTTGATGCGCACCTAGTCAGTAGTCTGTGTGTATATGTCCGTGTAGATTCTCATTCATCCAGGTCATGGTTTTCTTGAAGACTCCAAAAACAGGCAACTGGACTGTGTAGAGTTGAGAAGACGTTTTGCCTCTTATTGCTAGTGAGAGGAGCAGATATTTATCTTACTGGAGAAGGAGACAAACAACGACTGGGAGGAGTTAGAAAGACAGCTTCACAAGAGCCACCATCTTTACCAGACTGGAGAAACCTTCTCTTCACACAATATCACAAAATATCTGTGTGTGTGCCAGATTGCCCATTTTTTCTTGGTAAAACCAGGACCCCCCCCCCTCCTCTGCCTCTAATTGGCTGGTACTCACTGCCTTCACTTATTAGATTGACTAACTTTAGGGATGAGGACTGATGAGCCAATCAGAGGCAGAGTAGGGCGGGTCATGCCACAGAAAAATATTTCTAATATGTCAGTGCCACTCCAGTTGATTGACAGGTCACTGCACGTCTCCTTGAAAGATGCACGGAAATGCAAGAAAGGTAGTAGTTGAAGTATATTAAAATAAATGTTCAAAAAAATCACTGAAACACCATGTTTACCTCATGGTTAATACTTTTTACATTCATCTAGGCTGCTTGTGTGACCAGTAATAATTACAAACTGCTTCTAATCAACTCATGATAGTTTTATAATAGCGAGCAAGTAGAAATGACAGATTTTGGGATAAACTAAATAGAGTAGTCTCACATGTCACTGTTTTTAAAACAGGGCCTTTTTCTGAACTACTTAAAAAAAAAAAAACGAAAAAAAAAAGGTGAAAATTGAGAGTATATCCACTTCTCCAGCGACCACTACACCACTGAAAAGAGTGACTCGATCTTAATGCCAATGACAAAAAGTTTCAGTTATGTGAAAGACTTTTGTTTTTGAAGAAACAGTTTTATGTCAGTTCTTGATGTTACGAATGAGCATGTCTGCTGCTCTAACATGCTGTGACGGATTTGTTTATGACTGCCTGGCACAGTTTGTCTTATATAATCACACTGATGGTACATGAATGCTGGAGCTGACTCACCCGGTGTCTGAGTGAAACCATTTGGTGGTGTTTTGGCTTTCTCTTTGAGACGAATGATATCAGCTGTGTCATGCTTTCATACCGAACCAGATAAGAAGATCAGAAGACCAAGTGTGACGATTCAGCATCAATAAAATGTTTGATCATCAAAGACTAATAAGAGCATGAGTTTGTCAGGATCTTGATTATTTTGACCAAAAGTTGAAATAAGAGACCAAGTTTATAAAGAGAAAGACAGGGAGACACAGAGGGAGCATTGTTGACACAGAGACGACAGTCATAAGACCTACAGCAGCGTGATCGTGTCTCTGTCATAAAGTTTTCTTTGTCTCCAAGGTTGATTCACACAGACTGAGCGATGAAGTAACAGCTCAGATAAACTGCTCTGACATCAGACGTACGGCCTTTAAACACAAAGAGACTTCAGATCCTCACAGTCCACTCAGACAGAGCAGACAGAGGGCTAAGATCTCATCCTCTCGTGTTGTTTGTTCAGCACTTAGAGCAGACAGCCATCCTGACCGCAGATCACTTCTTCAGAAACCTCTGCCTCAAAGATGGACATCATCACAGAGCAGACAAGACTGGAGATGATCCCTGACTACTCGTACTGAAGGGATTATGTTTATGTCTTATTTGTGTTTAATAGAAGGGTGAAGTTGCTGATAATAATGTCCTTCCTAAGATTCAAATGGACATTATTTTTAAAGTAGCTCTTTAAAACATGCTTTCAAAGTTATACCCTTGAATAGTGCAAACTATTGATCCACAGGAATCAAAGCCTGTATGAAGAGGTATAATGAAAAATGAACAGAAGTGCACAAAAACAGGCCCTGGGTGGTGTCAAAGCTCATTCTAAAAAAATGCCCCAAAAACTTTTTTTCTTGACTTCCCAATTTCAAAATAACCTTTCTGCAAACATAAACTTGAGCCAGTGATTCATGAATCAAATTTGAAGGTTAAAAAAAAAGAAACTGCTTTCATTCAATGCATTTTAAAATGATTATTATATTGTTATAAACGAAATAAATCAATACATAAGAAAACAGCTGACCTGGAGTGAATATCAGCACTTCACATTTCAGTCCTGCACAGAATGACAAACAGCACTCTGAGCTCAGAGGTTTGTTGTTTTCTGGGTGCACTGGTGCAGTCATGGGGATTATTACCTCCTCTCTGCCTGGTACAGTGAGCGTTAGGATGTGTTCAGTCAGGCTGTGATGTATAACGTCATGCTGCTGCCATGGGACTGACACACAGTGACGTGGAGGGAGGAAAACAGATGAGACCACGGCTTTGGAAGTCATGTTGTTTATGATCCGTGCCTAATACTCAACAGAAGTGCTGTTAAGTTTTCTGCAATGTGAAAACATTAATCCTGAATTTTTGTTAAAAGATACAAACAGATTCATAAATCAGACTCTCATATTAATGCATTTTGCTGAATTTTACTTAATCCTGTCCTTTCTCTTCTTTACTTCTGCAGTGATCTGTAACTTCCGCGGCTCGGTGACTCAGGGTTTGGCTCTGGAGGTGGGAGAGACGGTTCAGATTCTGGAGAAATGTGAAGGTAAGATTTCTACCTGATGAATACCTGCATGAGGATGTGTGGGGGAGGATGTTTTATCAAGTCGTGTTTTTGATCAGGTCAAAAGCTCTGGAGCGTCACTGACGGTCTCGATAAACATCCTCACAGGTAAACTTTTATGATGTCGGCAGAGATAAGTAAAATCAAAGTAATGTGTGCAAATAAAAGTTTAGGAGTGAAGTGACGTTTTATGGAAAGTGTGGACCTTGACTGCAACAACTGCAAAACATCATCAAATACAGGAGGAGAGAGAAAAAAATATTATAAAAAGATCTGTCTTGTGTAAAAGTTGTCTTCATATTGCTGAAGAAATTAACCTCATCAACAGAAAATTTCCAAAACTGAAATCTTACTCAGCAGCTGAGAACCTTTTATCCCGTATTCAAATAAGTGTCGCACATTAAAAAGCATCAATTAATGTCACCAAGGTCCTCTGAAGAAGAAATCTCTTCTTTACCCCTGGAATATTCAAACATCTGCTCAATAAATCGGATTACTTTTCCATTTTCAAGGGTTACTTTTTTTTTTTCCAGCAAAGTTCAAAACCACAAAGTAACCAGCTATCTGCACCGTATTAGAAGTGCTTCTGTAACCTCTCAAAGATTCTCCCCTGCTCATCTCTGGTATTGTTAGGATGTTACATTTCAGGACAGTCTTCAAAACACCTTTTGGAATCCTCAAAGGATTTAAGACCCCCTCTTTACTGCCATAAAAACCTGTTTCTTGACCCCCCTGCTTGGTTTACTGAAGAGTCTGACAGGGTTACTTTCAGTCCTTGAACAGCACGGTTTCCTGTATCCTCTTCCATTAAATATTAACTTCACTAACTTTTCGCCTCAGCGTTGTAGCCAGAAGTTGTTTTTTTCTGTCACTCTCTTTCACTCTGTATTTATCTATTTGCAATTTTCTATCATCAACATCAATGAAGTTTACTGTTTAATGTGCATTACAATCAGTCCTCCAGTGTGTGTCAAAAGATCTGCAAGTCTTCACGGGTACGGTCTGGTATAGAAAAATAATAAACCCAGAATGCACCAATGGTTGGGTTTAAGTACCTAACACAGTCATATAAAAATCCCAGTAAAGGGCCTGATAAGGTTTGTTTCCTTCCTTTCTCATGTGATTTACATCAAGCAACTTGTTTGGTTGGGTTAAGGCATAAAATAGGTGAATTTATAGACATGCAATTTTTTTTCTTATTTTTTACTTTTAAACCTGGTTTACCATTCACTCTCTGCTTGAAGTAGACCTTTTTTGGACAGTCAGAAAGTTCAATGACATCCGCATCTAATATTTCCACTCTCAGATTTTTTGGGGTGATATGTGAGGGATGTTCTGAAGCAGCTACTTTTTATATTTATTTCAACAGAAAACTCAGGAAACAGTCAAAATTCAGCAAAATCCACAGTATTTATCACAGCTGACCATAAAACTCAGAGCCTGCTAGAAAACAATCTCAGATTAGTTTGTCATAGGTGTCTACAGCTAGCAGAGCTAGCACCACCAGCCCTCTGTCCTCATTTTAGGTTAACATGTGGTTAACATCCTACTTACAACTTCTACATTTTCTACATAGAAAATGCTGTTTAACCACAACACACCACGAGCTGCTATTTGTCATCCGTACTGGTTTACATCCAGGTAGTAGAGAATTACAGCATTATAGCTTCAGAGATTAACTGGATTTACAAACCTGCACAGCCCTTTATATGACACATAATCAGAGTTTTAAAATCTGAGTAAAAAGAGGTGAGGTTACAGTTTTTCTTTAAAACCAAATACGAACATTTACTCCTCACACTTTTAGTTCAGCTCTTTGGTTTACTTAAACTATTATAGGGACCATGTGTGATAAGGGAAACTTGTAAAATGTTAAAATTAAATCATACTTTTGTAAAAATGGTATTATGTTTGCTTCTGTTCCAGGTCCTGCCTAAGAAACACTAGGAAACACTGCTGAATGTGTAAAGCTTTGTCTTAAATGTTTAGAAAAGGTCATAAGTCATAGTCTATCTTTACCTAGATTTCTAGGAGGGCAGAACATTGAAAAGCTTTAACATGACTCCACTGTTACAGCTGTGATGTTACAAATGCATTGATAGAAAACAAAGCAATAATGGCTCTCATCACTGCGCCCACAGTTAGTCCTGTGATGAGTTTAAATAGCCTGTAATGGTCTGCTGCAAGTCTGGACCAGAGCCCAAATACTTTGCTGCTGTATTATTTCTACTTCGATTCATAGAGGAAGTGTTGTCTTTCCTCGATAATGAGAGAGGATGGGCTTTATTAGCCATGACTGGGCAGGATGCTTACATCCATCAGAGGCCTCAAGAGGATTGGGTCTGTTTCTACTAGGCAGGGGGATTACAAGAAGAGTGAGGGAGCATCAGACAGTGTTTATAAAGATATGATGGGTCAACTTTCCCTTGTTGATGTCATATCTTCTTTGTGTCTCCCTCCTGGTTTCATTCTCTATTTCTCTTAACCATTTCCCTCATTGCATTCAGTCAGCATCTTCTCTCTCCTTTCAAAATTCAGCCCCTATAGTGCAGGGCAGAGGTTTTTATCCAAGTCCTAACAGCACAAAACTAGTGTGAAACTTTCTTCACAACACTCAGTGATTATCAGGCTGGGCTGGGTCGACTTCTGTCTGAGATCCTTTGGCATTTATCCGACTCTCCTGCCTCTTAAAGTGTTTGGCTGCAGAGCAGCGCATATAGTTTAGGTGAATTTAGACCCTTGTTATCAGGCATATGTGCTCTTCTACATTTTTATACACTTTTCAGTAGTTTGCTTGAGTTATGCTGACCACGGGGTTTCAGAAGTTACCACTTTTATTCCCCTTTTGCATTTTTCATAGTTTATTGACACTTCTGAGTGTCCACTTCTGAGTGCCATCATTATTAAGCCTCTGTAGAGTTTCTGTTCAGGAAGTACACAGAGTAATCAAGATGCAAATCATTCAAAATGAGCTCCTGCACTGTGTGCACTAATGCCAAATGATCCTCTGCAGACAGAAACTCAGCGACTGTAATGACAGTGATGGGGAGATGGTAGGAAGTCTGCAGGAATGCAATCCCACAGCTCCATTTTTAAAATATAGATTACAGTCATAACACTTGAGAATGCATTAGACTTCGATAAAAGTCCCAGCAGCAATTTAAAGTCAGAGATTCTGACTCTGAGCACCGTCAGCAGGACTGAAGGTCCACAGCTAAGAGGAGCCGCTCATTATACTAGAGAGGTTTTTCAGCTGGAACAAATCTCTCTCAGAGAGCTGCTGCTACTATGGATGTCCGGGAGAGAGCTGCCTGTCAGTAAATAACAGTTGTGGATTAAACAAAAAGGCTGAAGAGAAAAACAGAAACAGATTTTAGATCGTGGTGGGAAACAGAAAGAGATATTTGCAGGTTTAATTTTACAGTTTGGTAGGTTTCTTAAATTCTTCTCTTTAGATGTGAAGTTTTTGTGGGTCCTCTCCCAACAAGATGAAGGAACATTTTTCTGCTGTTTATTGTAAAATAGGTTACACTCCTGTTTACTACTACTGCTGTTTTTCTACGCTCTACAAACAAACAAGATTATTAATAAGATAAAGTAAATCTGGAGCTCAGCTGTCAGGCTCTAAGTGCAAACAGCATGTGATGCCAGTTTTATCTAATCTGTACATTTTAACCAATAAATGAGTGGGAATATGTGTTTAGATCTGCCGGTTAAACAAGTTTTCATACAAGCCATCAGACCTCATATTTTTGCACTAACACTAAATTATTAATCAAAGATTGCCAGAGTAAGTTCTTATCCTCTTTAATGCCTTTTGTTCAGTGCATTTCTTTGTTTTCACATCGTCCTTTCTTTTCAGCCTGTGCTTTTCATGTTATGTGTGTGCCTCTTTGTTTTGAGCCTCTGTCTCTGTGTCGTTCTGCTTTTTACATCTGCAGTTCTAGCCTCGAGTTTTATTGTAATAATTTTCCACATTATCTGTTCAGATGAACAAGTTTGTCCTCTTTTCCCAGTTAAAAATGCAGAAAGTGGTTTGCAGAACGATTGGTTACAGAATGTGACCATAGTTTTCTAAGTGAAGACAGTATTTCTATCAGTCTTTGTCGGACACATTTGTTGGGTAAACAGGTGTAAACAACAAAGATAAATGCAGAGTGAGCGAGGGTGCTATACGTGTTAAACTGCAAAACTGAGGACAAAAAAGCAGAACGAGTGAATACCTTATCGAGCTAAACTGAAAAAAGATGCCAAGAAAAGGTATTTTGCTAAATTGTCTACAGTTAAAAACATTGATCCATACGAGCTAGCAGCTGGAGAGCCGACCCTGCCACACTGCTGCCAACCTCATCCATTAATATTACCAACTATTATACGATTTAACAAGACTAGATCAATCTAGGTTTGCTGTACTCCCTCTGTTAGACAACAAACAACAACCGTAAAATACAACGTCAGCTCTTGCGAATTTTACTGGTCAGACAACCGGCCAATAGAGGGGTTATTTAAACAAACAAAAACTTTTATTTACCTTTGGGAAAATGAAAAGAGCAAACTCAAACATAAGGAGATATTTTGTTAAATATGATGTCCTTGCGCCTCACTGTAGCAACCCAGGCAATCCGACATCTCTTTGTGATGTCCTCCACCTGCTGCCCATAACCTCTTCTCCAGGCAGTAAAACTAAACAATCGATTGAATTTCCCACCGCTCTTACTGGTGCAGCCTTTGACACAACACCAGTGACCCATTTCTGATGTGGGAGGGATCCAAGCTAAATTATGTCTGATACGCGCTGGAAATGCACTGCAGTTTTTGCTGGTGTGACGTCAGCTGACAAAGACCGATATTCCATATTTACATGGCTCTGTAAGAGTGAGGGAAAGGAGCGGCATCGTTTCATAATATGAGTCGTACTGTGTGTCCTTCGAATGAAACATCACCTTCAGGAGTGAACCAAATAAAAATAAAATCCATACATTGAAGTTTTCTCAAGAATCACCAAGACAAACAATATATAAATGTACACACACACACCCCCAAAGCCATTATGTCTGTTTGAAAAAAAAAATGCTGCCTGAAGTCAAGGCGCCACCAAGGCGAGCCTACTCTGTAAGACACTAAAGCCTGGTCTGAGGGGTTCTCTTCAACCACCCACACCAGGCTGGCAGAATGCTTGGTCTCACCCAGCACCTGTTCAGTAAAGGAGGTGCTTATCACATTATTTTGGTGGAACTCATCAGGTAGAGGGGACAGACCCAGTGGCAGCAGTACAGATCTCCCTCAGAGATGCCTCCCAATGCCCACGATGTTGCCATGGCAGAATAGACAGGCTTTTGCCAAAGGCTGACCGAGACACTCTGCCGAGCAGAGGAACAACATCTGTGCATCTGCGTCTGCTGCTCATTCACCTCTGCACCCCCCTTTCTTTAATCAACGCAGAGTAGAGAGACTAGAGTCCTTGGCCCAGAGTCTCAGAGGACCTCTAAGGCTCCAAGGCCTGTAGGACCTGTTCAAAACCCAAAGTAGAGAGAGGGTACACATTGATGGTCAGTGTTTTTACTAGCTTTCTGTAGGAATTGGACTGTTGTGTTGGTATTGACCAAAATGAGCCACCTAATATCTGCATCAATAGCCCTGAGGGTGATGTGTGACTTCCTTGACTTTGCAAGTGATGTAGGGCAGGATGGATTTCCCCTAATCCATTCGGTTTTTGTTAAAAGATGAGTCTGTCTCACATGCACAATGCTGTTTTTTGTTATGAGATCACCCAGACAGGCTACCTCAGCCAATTAGTAGGAATAACAAATCCTAATTGGTAATTTTACTGAAGTGTTGTTGTGGGTGGTTTTAGCTCTAAATGTGGGTGTTCCAAATGAGCTCCTCCCACTCCTGATGGATTATGAACGTGGAAATAAAATCATCTCTGCCGAATGAACCCAACAAATGTGTAGTTTCATTATATTGGCCTGTGTTGGATAGTGTGTTTACATCCACAGAGAAGAAGACATCTAAACATAATATATTTCAAAATATTTAAGCTAGATTTAAATTATATCGAATATTTTATAGTTTTTAAGCTTTTATTAATCGGAAGAAAAAAATCTGTGAGGTCAAAAATATCTTTTTCAAGACAGTTCTGGCCAAGATAGTCAGCAGCAGCACGGATGACCAAGTTTCTGACAGACAAAGAACAGCTATACATACAGACATACACAAGAGTAAGTGTCTACAACAATTTTCTATGATACAGTGAAGTATAACGTAATAAACCCTTGTCCCAATCAACCAAAGTCATGGGTACATCCAGCAGAACACTTGCAGCCTGATGTGTCTGCCTCCAAGTTGTTTAACTCCTCCATAAAGTTCCCCAGTAAAACCAGTTCATTTTGGAACAGAGATAAGAAAAGTTTCTGCATTTTGGTTTGATGTAGGTTAGAGATATGAAGGGAGCAGACCCAATATAGTTTTAGAAACAAGAATTCACAGGGGGTTTTGTCTACGCATGGACAGGTAAAACCAACCAATCAGTTTATACAGCAAACAATGATGAATGAGAGCTTTTGATGAACCTTAACGCTCCTTAAAGAGGTGCATGTAAATCACATCACCATAATACAGCACAGACAAAATAGTGTCAAGGACTAGTCTCACTTTGGACTCAAAGGAAAGGCAGGGTTTGACCCTGAAATTCAAGCATGGACACCGAACTTTGTAACTTTGCAGTTTTTGTTGTGAATGTGAAAAAGCAGACTCCGCCCCTTTATTTCTTGAATAACAAGCTTGTCTGATATGCAGATCCCTGACATGAAAAAGAAATTGCGAGTGGAACCGTTCCTTTCTTTTTTTTTTTTTTTGAACGATTTAATACATTACGATTACTTTTTTATTCAGTGCTGTATTGGTTTATAGATGTAGGCACAATTTAGAGTGCAATTGTACCAATTTAGCCCTATTTCCTCCTCGGCTTGAGAAACTCTTCAGCCCCTCAAAAGTCCTCTTCACTCTTCTTAATAGTTTCTCACCTCAGTAGTTCTCTTAAGGGATAAAACACTTTTTAAACAAGTTTTATCTTTATGAAAATCTATTCTGAAATTTTCAGAAAATTCTTTGAAAAGGTCCAAATTTTATGGCTAGCAGCTCACGAGCAGCTCTTTGGACTAGGAAGCTTTGTGAATACAACCATTGGGACTTTATGCTCTGATCCTTAATTCTGTGCACATGTAAGATGAGCTGGAAGTCTTTTCCTTTTTATGTGGAGTGGATTAATGACAGATATGAAATAAATCCCACTGTACGTGAAGATATGTCCAGATTTCTTCCTAGATCGAATCAGCAAACAGCAGCTCATGCAGGTAAAAAAAAAAAACAAAAAGAAAGTTTGCATGATAGTGCTGCCTGTATCTGCAGAGTTGAGCTGTCTGAGCTAAAGCGATGCCTCCTGATCCCTAGACGTGATCTTTTTCTTTGCCTGTTTTTGTTAAATGATTGCACAGTATCAACACATAACAATCAACACTAAGGCATTTACAGTGTACTTTAACGGCAGGGATTTTTGCTGAAAAAGCACTATTTATACACAATGCAGTTCAGAGTGACCTCCTGACTGGTTCTGCTCAGATCCAAATCAAATAATATCCGTAAGATCTGAGTGACTCAGCTGAAGATCACACTTGCAGTGAATCACTTTCAAAACCTGTCTAGTAATAAAAAAACACCCTCCTGAGTATTTTGACTGCATCAACAAGCCATTTCTTTTTTATGAGCTGGCTAAAGGCGAGGTGTACGGGGACATGATGCGTCATTTCTGACTGATTTGATTGGCTGATGGGAACCTGTATGTGCTGTGTGGTTATTGAGTTCAGTCTGAAGCAGCATTAAAGAGCCTCCTCAAGCTCTGCCCCTCACTTAGAGATGATTTACAGCCATGATTATTGTGACAACAGTGCAAAATGATTATTCTAATAACCTCTTAGTGAGCCTTTGGAAATGAGAGGCGATGATTACTCTTCTTCAGAGAAAGGCTGTGTGACAACCAAACAAATAAGGACCGCACATGCAGCCGTACACTCATTTAAGAACCACACAAACACACCTGCTGTCGCCTTTATTTAAACAAAAACAGAATAATTACATAAACACAGATTAATGATTTTTATGTCTCTTTATGTTTTTCTGTCTTAGCCACACACACACACATGCACACACACTCAATTCAACCCTCACAAATTGGCCTCGACGCAGTGGGCCCGTCCCCCTCTGATTTCCATATAGATGAGAGAGCGTGGAGTAAACACAGCCATCTCAACCAGGGTGATAAATGAATCCTGATTAGTCATTAATTAAGCAGCCAATTATCTTCCATTTCCATATTCATATCAGATTATGCAGAACAGCTGAGAAATTGATCTGATGATTCGGCAGGAAGATAAGAAGAAAGTTATGAAAATGAATCATCGTCACTAATGCAGAGTCAGTTTTAGTTTCGTTGGAGCTGTTTGAATGTTTTATAGGAACAGGTGATGTTTGATCAAGAGAGAAACTAATATTTGAGAAAGGATGCCAATATTTCTTATTTAGATGGTGGCTGAAGAACACACCACATGACCAGAGAGCTTTAGTAGATGAAACAGGCTTGAATTTAAGAAAATAAGTGAGCGACAAAACAAACGCTAAAATACCTAAAAGTTTCAATACAGCAAATAAAACACACCAAAATAACTGAAGCAACAATCTTATTATAAAGCCAGAATTACACAGGTTAGAGAACCAGTGTAAGCAGAAACAGCAGAATTCACCTGGATTTAAAGGGATATCCCGGTGTAAATTTAAGTTATGGTCAAACACACTGTAACACCGAGTTAGACATCCCCTCAAGAGATGAATGTTGCTGACTGCTTGCTTCTCTAGTTATACCAACTTAAATAATGACCACACAATAGCAATACACAGCGGTGTACGTCTTCACGTGCACACCTCAACCAAAAAGCCACTCTTTAGCCACAAATAATGCTCAGAACAGCACCTAACTTCATCAACAGAACATACAGGGTCCCAGCATCGTACCAGCCACCAAACTTTTTTTTAGCTTTGCCTGATTTCTTTAGCAAAGAGACTAAACACAACTCACCCACTCTCCTCCAGCAGCCGCTTGTTTGTGAGGGGAGCCCTGATGAGTTGATCAATCATTCTGCTCATTCTGACTTGTTCTGGTAAAACTGAACTGTGTTATAAAGGAAATGGTTGAACAATCGGTAAAACATTTTATGGAATTTAATGGTGAGCTGCGTGTGGGAATTAAAAGAGCAAAAATTGTCCCCATCACTGTCCCAGGACTTTTTCCTGCTAAGTAGAAATTCGAAGTAAAGTTAAGGGAACTGATTTAAGTAGCAGCAGGAAAGAGGGAGCATGCAGGGTGGTGACTTTTTTATTCTGCAATGGGTTTGAAAGGCAGAAGAACAGGGTTATCAATCAATCATTTTTTATTCATAAAGCGTCAAATCACAACAGTTGTTATCTTAAGGCTGAAAACAATCCTTCTTCAAGTAAGCAGCCTGCACATTTATCTGTTTACACCTAGCTTTGATAAAAACTGTCATCATTGTGGGTTTCTGTAGCTCCCTCTGCTGTCACGAAGTAAACCACTTGCATGTATTGGTTATATCTGGTATGGCTCAGTTCTGAGAGCCCCCCTCCTCTCCATGTACTTATGTGGGATGCCAAAGCCTGCAGCAGGGAGAGGAGATCCCCTCTCTGCCTTATATGTGTACATGAAAACAAGTCAAGGCAGGGAGAGCAACAGCAAATAAGCCTGAACAGAACAGAGCAGACATCAGTAACCGTTTATATGAGTAAGATCAGATACCAGCTGTTATGAAAGGAGGAGCTGGAAAGGAAAATGAAAATTTCAGGTAAATTCTGAGAGTGCATATGTAAAAAGAGGCATAAATGCTGTTCAATGTAAACAGTGAGTCAGTCAACACACAGCCATGCTTCCACTGCTGTTACTATATAAGACCCCTTGCTGTCTAATGTGTCTTAACATAGGATAACAACGATGTTTACTCATCTAAGTGACCTTCATTTCAGACAGCAGGTTTGATTAAGTTATTGCACTGGTGGCAAGGGAGCACTGTTCAAAAAGTTTAACAAAGAGTAGCATTTATTAAAATTAGGGCTTTCAAAATTCACGTGGATTAATCCATCATCATGATTAATCTGATTAAAAATTTTAACGCAATTTACCCATCTGCAGAGCGGAATGGCTCTAAATCGCTGAAACGTCTCTGGCAACACATTTCGGGCAGTTTGTCCAAGTAGTTTTACTGTTGGGCATGTGCAAACATACAGATGATCTGGTAGAGAAAGGCTCCAAGCAACTTGATACAGAAGATGCTAAACAGCACTTGGTCCTCTTGAAGGGTAAATTTGAATACAATAAAACCTACGACAGGATCGTTGACAGACATAAAGTAATATGCACACTCTGCAGGATGGAGTTTTCTTTTCACCAAAGCACTTCCTGCTTAAAAAAAAAAAAATTTAGGCGGAGCAAAGGTTAGTTGGTGATTCTACTCGCACTCTGGCTTTTTTGAGTCTCTTTGCTCATGCAAAATGAAACACATTTGATTTAGATTAAAAATGAACGATATTTAATTGTGACTTATCTAAATTAATCCACAGCAACTCTGTGCATTTTTATTCATTTGACGGCACTCAGCAAAATATTATTCAAGAATCAGACTCAGGGGGGTTAGTAATATGGCAAGTAAGGGAAACAATCATGAAGTCAGTCAGGGTTATTGTAGGTACCTGCTGTCAGTGCCAAAGCTGTCCAGAAAAGTATGACCTCAAGTCGAACTTCATAGTTCTCTTGCAGTGTGCTAATCTTCTACAAACTCCAGCTCAGTTTTTTTTTTGTTTTTTTTCCAGACAGAAAGTAACTTTCAAAATCGTGCTCAGTTTGACAATACCAACAGCTCTGTAGACAACCATTGTGCTGACTTTATTTTGTAATTTCTCTTCTATCTCTCTTGATGCAAATGTCTCAGTTTTTAAGTCTCTGTCTTTTTTGTTTCCTGTTCTTTAAAAATATTAGGTTTTCACAAAGATATTTTCCTGAAATATCTGGTTTTCACTGAGTAAAACACTGATTACGGAATTTACTGAGAACACAAATAACCAGAATTTATCCATCTCAGATGAATGAAATGTCATTCCAGTGGTGTGCTCAGTGGTAGTCTAAGAAGGTCAAAGTAATGATATCCATCATTTTAATATAAAAATAAATGTCTCTGTGCTTTACTCAGTCACTGACAGACAGCGATCACCAAGCTCCTTATTTCCTTCAGCTGGAGACAAACATTTTTATTTCTGCTTGAATTGAGACAGATGACGTCCCCACAGTCGGAGAAGATGTCTCTGCAGCCCTGTACATATTTAATATCTGGATATGCGTCATTTTCAGCTGTCAGGGTTTGACTTGGAGCTGGGCTCACTTCAGTGACAGCTCTGTACTTGTCAGAGGTTTCTGATAAATGTCTGTCCATGTGGAAAGATCTGCTGTGCCTTCTCAGACTCTAGCAAAACAGTCTGCGCGCGCTGAGTGGACTGACTGTGAAAGATTTGATGATTTTTGAGTTGACGCCAGTTTTTCTCGGTGAAAACATTTATGAATATTTTCAGACATTCTTAGAAAACAGCTCCAGATTCTGCCAGAAACCTCCAGGTCTTTACTTTTCAATCTAGGGATGCTGCTCTAAAAGAATGTAGTTATATATTCTACATATAGTTTGGTTGTTTGGTTATCATGCTCTGTTTTTCGTTCTTTCATCAGCTGCCCTCTTGTTGCTGGGCTATCTACCATCCTGTGTTTTATCACTTTTATAATCACCTCTCTTATTCTTGTACCTGTGTCCTACTTAGGCTACTTCTTAGTTCAGTTAGGTTGCATTTTGCATTCTACACTTGCTTGCGTCTTTCTTCCTCCTACTAGAAATGCATGAAGAGCTGCAAGAAAGTAAGAGGGGGGAATATGTTTTAAGAGACATCAGACAATAGAGGAGACCTGGTTGAAGTGAAGTTAAGTATTCATAAATATTCTCAAATCAGTCTGTTATCACCTGAATATAAAATGAGCCTTTAATAAAAATGGAGGATCATACTTTTTATGCACCACACCACCACAGCTTCTTTTTTTAGAGAGGCTTCACCAAAAACGGGGCAGTTAAATTTAGAACTTGAATGGAAGATTTGGCTAAATATTATTGTCTCTACACACCATAGCTCTGATGAAGTACGCATGGTGACAATTTTTGGTATATTATCAATTTAACAAACACTGTTGGGCACTGAAATACACAGTGAACAGCCGCTCACATTCAGGGAGGATCAGGGAGGATTTGAGAGTGGCCAAAAAGTTATCAAGCACAGTGTGTGACAACATAAGATGGTCCTTGTTCCTGAAACTTTGTTCAATAAAAAAAAAAAAAAAACTTGGAGGGAATTCATTTTAGTGTGGTCTTATGCAGCAGTATTTACATATACCTGAACATGAAGAACAACCTGCTGTGTTGATGTGATGTCCAGCTCAGACTCATACTAAACATTTTTACTTGCACAATTTGCGATTACAAGATTACTTTAAAAACAGCATTTTTGTTGACTTGATGATAGGGCTGGGCGATAAAACGATAACGATATACAGTATATTGAAAATTAATTTCCCTCAATATCAAGATAAAACATGGTCAATATGCTTTTCGATAGTCGGCATTCTGCCATGTTTTGGTGGACTATACAAATAGCCAATGAAAAGGGGAGTTGGTCCAGGTCCGCTTTGTGCTGAACCAATCATGTGCTGAATTAGAACCAAGTATCAAACAACTGCGGAGTAGCAGACAGCAGCTACACACAACCATAGCACTTTAACACGTGAAGCCGACAGCACTGTCAGTGAGAGAAAAAAAGAAAATGAGTGCTACCGCCTGCAGAAATGCAGATGAAGGCTCAACAGATGATGACATCGCCAACAACACTGGCAAGAAAACGTCGGTGGTGTGGAGGTATTTTGTTTTTTTGAGGTCGGACATGAAGCAGAGTAACATGCACTGTAAATTATGTCGAGTACATGTTCTCGGAGAGTCGGGGAATACCTCAAATCTATTTCACCACCTGAAGCAGTGACACGTGGCAGAGCGCGTGCAATGCAAAAGGTTACAAACCTCAAGTGAAGCAAAGAGCCCACGGCGCCTCTGCAGCCGAAACAGACGACCATTCAGTCTGCTTTTACTTGTGCAACACCTTATGACAAAATGTCAAAGAGACACGAAGACCTCACAGATGCAGTAGCTTATTGTACTGCAAAAGACATGCTACTAATAAGCACTGTTAAATTTCATTATTTATATCGTGATATATATATTGATATCGACTGATATGAAAAAAATATATCAATTAACTTTTTCGTATATCGCCCAGCCCCAATGATGACCTTGTTGTGAACTTTGATTTTTCACTACTTACACCCACTTCTCACACACTGCTAATCAGTGATTAACATTAAATAAAAAACACTTTTGAATCTGTGGTGAACTACACTTTACACTTTATTCAAGGCTTTTCTTGAAATGACAGTAAGATCCTACTAAAAAGTTTACAGAGAAATATTCATTTATCAAAATACCAAAATACCAAAATACCTGCGACTTTCAGTCAATACAATTGTTCAGTTCACTCATTTTAAGACTCCTGATACACTTAATTTAAAGTATGAAGAAAAACTGATGAGTCATTTTTGGAGTGTTTGGACAGATCTTGATCAGTACTTCATACAACAGATATCCTTCATTCACCAGCCCTGTCCTTGAAGTTTTTTTTTTTATTCTTGTGCAAAGATCTTCTTGTTGGGAAGTTTTAGCTTCAGTGTCCTTGCATATTCAGTCAAGCAGCTGACTCATGAGTGTTTTCATCTCCTCACTGACTCTTTGTGTTTGCTCCACGGTCTTAGTCACTCCTGTTTGTATTTTTTCTTTTCAGGATGGTACCGAGGATTCTCAACCAGGAAGCCAAATGTCAGGGTAAGAAACACTCAGAGCTCTTCAGTTATACTTCATTTTTTTCTTTTATTTTTTCTTTTCACATCTCTCCCTCTGTTTCTCTCTTCTCTTTTATGTTGTGATGCTTAATGAGAAAGTTTGTAAAAGCAAATATTTTTGCTTTGATTTGTTAATCTGTCGGAGGCTTATGTAAATGCACTGCAGTGTTTTCCTCTGTCGTCTTCTTATCTTTGAGCCAAATGGCAGAATTTTGACTTTAGTGGTGGAAATGGCTGCCAGTGAATCGGAGTAAAGATTTAGCTTGAATAGTTCAATGTAAAAAAGAACAGTGAGAAATGACTGCTACTTAATCACTGAAGTATATTAACATGACCCTCTAAAACCACCAAACAGTAGCATGATGCTATATGACCCCCTACAAACAAAAAGTAGATTATACAGTTTAAGTGCAATTATTCAACTACAAGTGTCCATATGTGAAATAGAATATTAAAATCAAGCATAAACCCTTCTAATCCTTAAAAACCCACTCTGATGAAAATGTTCATATGGCATTTTTCTGATGCTACGTGACATATCGAGAAAACTAAGCGCAAAATTACATTTCTGAGTATTTCTGCATTTAAATCGTTGTGAGTCTCTCACAGGCCCAAACAGCAGGTTCAGATACAGTGAGATTTCTTACGTAGCAAATCCAAGCTCTGCCCCCAGATCCCGCTATGCAGGCTAGACTTGGAGAGGTAGAGAGGACAATCACAGAACAAGCGTGTGCGTTAGTGGATTGCAATGTTCATAAGAAAGAAATTATGTTATTAGTTTTCATCATGTTCCTAAAGACATTAGTGTCTGAGAGCTGAATAGCTCCTATGTTACCTGCTACTGCTACAACACCTGCAATGTTAGGCTGCAAGCTAGCGTGAAGACGAGTATGCAGAGGCCAATAGGTAATGAGCTACTGGAGCTCTGCAGAAGAAAAGCCCTTGAAATTGACACAGGTAATGTGATTTTGGCTAAAAAACTTCATGATCCCAATTTGAAGACTACTTTGAGTAGTAAAAAAAACACGATCAGAGTGGGACTTTTAAGGTTGCATGTACGAGTTATGACCTTCACATTGCTCAAATTCTTCCTCGCAGAAAATGCTGAAAATGCCATAATGAGGTCCTCAGCAATCCAGATATCCAAGAGGAAAGTATCTTGATAGAAATGTACATCCTCCACATTGTTGTAACTCCATAATTAGAGCATAAATGAGAGGTAAATCTGGGATGTGTTATGGTTGGGTGTTTTTACTGATAAAGTCTCAGTGTATTCCTTATTTTCAGATAAGGTTGAGCTTTCTCCTTTTATTCAGTTCAGTTTTACACATACAGTACAGACAGACTTTGATTGGCCCACAGCAGCCAAATGTTTTACCTTTAAAAGCTTTTTCCTTGCCTTTTTTAAAACCTCAGACTTCCACATTTAAACTCTTCAAATGGAAGCGTGCGTCTGGCTCCTCCTCACTGATAAAATCCCGCCACACTCAGCCGCAGATACAGCGACAAAAGAGCGAGTGATGGAGTGTTATCCCAGTCTGGATCAGAAGAGGTTCAGCAGACTTTACTGACAGTCATCATCAGAGCAGAGATAGTCGGAGCTTCCAGCGTGCTGGAGTCACACTGCCCTGGTTCAGGCTTTGTTTCCTTATCTGTGTCAACTACCATCATAGTTACTCAGTGTCAAAGACAAGAATCAGGACTTACAGCTGAATACCACCAAAACTGAAGCAGTGTGCTTTTCCAGGTTAAAACGGCAGTTAAATGTGGTTGTTATAGATTAACTTTGAATATTTTCTTTTAAAACAGGTATCCAACTAATATTGCACTAAATAAAACAACTCAAAGTCAGACTAACATACCCAGAAAGCGCAGCTGGGGGATCATTGACTCTTTCATATGTACGCTTCATCTGACTCCAACTGGCCTAAGCGTTATGCGCCTGTTGTGGATGTCAAACATCAGGCTTTGATCCGGACGCTGAACAGCATGAATGTGTTGCTGGAAAGCCAGGTTGTAAACAAAACCATGACAGAAGAAGAATGTCGTATTGTAGCTTTTTTGAGCTTTATTGAAGCTGTCGTATTGTAGTGCTAAAGGTATAGAGCTGTGAAAGCGGAGGCGTTCTCATCGTTTGATGTATATCTTGTCAGCCACTTGCTCATGTGTTTGTTGATTGTTTTGGTACATTATGTGGCTTGTCAACTAGAAGTCCTGAAAGGGAGCCATATTGCCACCTACTTGACCTGCTTCCTTCAATAATTCTATTCTTGCCCAGTGCTTGTAAACTGGGACGATCAGAGGAGTTAAATCACTTGTTCCAGCTTCAACCATGGCTCAGTTGACCTGTGCATGTTACAGAACTGAGTGTTGATAAAACGCTAAAGAAGGTCGAGTTGAGGCATGTTGGCCTTGATGGTCAATGGCATAAATATTTCAAGAAGGCAAGAAGAAATATTTTATCAAACACGAAAACATTTTACAAAACAAGAAATCCAAATATATTCTAGAGAACTCAGAAAAGTATTTTGGAAAACAAAAATATTTAAAGAACAAATATTTTGGAAACACAAATTGTTTTACATTATACAAAATGTTTTTGAGTTTTATGAAATATTGATATATGGCCTCCCTGAAATATTTATGCCATTGACCTTCAGGGCCACTGCACCAGGGGCTTGTTTTGTCAGGTCTGCTGTTAGTCCTACCTTGAGAAGTTTTGAGCTTTACTGCAAGTACTTTTGACATCAAGTCAGCTATAGATGACTAAGAAATTCTATATGTTGAGTTTGCCAGCTCTTTCTTTTACAGATTTCATGTCGCTCATCGAGTAGATCCATCTTGCAAAACTTCACACCTGTAATGACTGTAATAGAACTCTGAATGGGGTCTGGTTTTTAATCAACAAGTAGCAGTCCCCCTCCCTCATCGCAGCAGCTCTGATACTGATGACGGTAACTACAAAAGATGTTTATTTGTTACAAACTTTCCCTGAAGCTCCAGTTGTTGTTGTTCTGCTGTTGTCTGATCAAACCTACACACCTTGAACAAGTCTTCGGAAAATCAAAGAGTTTCTCAGAACCTGACAAGAATTCTTGATACCAAACAAAAGGTTTCAGAAGTGATTTTTTTTTTTCTCACACAAAAAGTTATGAATCATCTTCAAAACAGCGTTTGGACGTTTTAACCTGAGAGCAACTCCTGAAACTTTTCTGTGATCAGACTCTGTTGAGCAAACACGGCCTTGAAAAAATCATAAAGAAAACAATGAATGAAGACATCTATGTGACTCTGCATCTAAACCTTTCTTTTTGCTTTTGTAAAGCCTGTGTGCAAAGTCCAACAACTTTTGTTGAAAAAGCGAGACGAAAATGCGAATATTCGCCGGTCCGAAAAATCGCTTTCGCTTATACACATTGGGCGCGAAGCGAATATGCGTATAAATTTTGCAAAGCGAATTAATAAATATATATTGTCTTTGGCGCAAGTTCTTTCGCACCGTGGAGGAGAGGAGAACAAAGAAATTGAGTCAACAACATCCTCAAGCGATGATGAGCTTGTTGTGATGCTTTTGGCATAAAAAAAGAAGACAGAAGAATAAACAAAGGAGTGTTTGGGTACATCCCATATTGACTTTGAGGAAGGAGATGGGCGAGTTCCACACCACCATCCAGTGGTCCTGTACCGCAATTACCAGCCTCTCTCCCATCATTGCTCTTGGTGCCAGTGGTGGTGTGTGTCGTGTGAACTGCAGCCGCATGGGTCTGTGACGTCACCAACAACGTGACTTTTGATTGGCCAGAGGTCTAGCAGGTCCAGATATTCGCCTGCGAATCTCCAAAAAATTCAACACAAGAGCAAAAAAATAAAAGTCGCTTTTCGCCTCGTGGAAAAACCGCCGCTGGTGTGGAAGCTTGTATTGACTTTATGCTGTTTTAAAAAAAGGCGAATAATTCGCCTGGCGAATTCGCGCCTGGTGTGTAAGGACCTTAAGTGCTCCCAAACTTGGAAGTTTTTAAACGCTTACTCGTAGCTGCTGTATGGGACGCTAGCGCTGCCATGTTTGTATACCCTACTGCTCGGCAGAGATGCTATTGCGCATTAGGGGCCGACCGATTTATCGGTGAGCCGATTAAATCAGCCAATTTTAGCCCGTTTGAGACTCATCGGTAATCAGCCAAAACTCAACGATTGTCGAGGTAAATGTTGCTGAGAAGTGTTTGAAAGGCTCAAAAGCAGACATTTGTTAAAAAAATAAGTAAATCTGTTGACATATTACTTAAATTAACAACATTTTAAAACCTCATTAAAAAATTAAAAAATCGGCCAATTAATCAGTAATGGGATTTTTTTCCTCCTTAATAATCGGTATTGGCATCAGCCCCAAAAAATCCATATCGGTCCGGCCCTATTGCACATGTGTGACTCTAGGCAGAGATCGTAATGAAGTAAGATGCCTCACTCCACTGGGAAAAACACGTCTGGCAACTGTAGTTGTCAGTGGAATTCATTGTAGGCTTTTTTTCATTATCGATTTTTGTCGACGTCGACTAATCGTTGCAGCCCTATTTTAAAGTATGTTGATGGCTGTTTTCATCTTGATCAGATCTTCTTCTTTATCCAAATTTACACATTGAAAACTTATATCGTACCTCTGTTTACTTCATTTGCACTCTGGTAGAACTGTATAAAGTAATCAAAAGAGGTCTATGTAGCTGTGATTAGTTTTCCTCATCTTTGCACGCTGACGTGCAGAAAATGAGCCCTCAACCTCTCAAGACAAAAAAACTGTCTACTCTTATTTATTTTTTTCTTATCTTCACCAAATTCCTGTCTCCTCCCTGAATCCAGAGGACCAAATACTTCCAGACTTTGAGATGGGATAATAATGAGGAATGGGGCACACAAGAGAAACAGCCTATTTTACAATTACAGTGTATTTCGCACGTCAAAAGTTTGACAAGGTAGCCAAGCACCCAAACCATACCCTTCTGTTGGGGTACCAAATGTGTTTATTCGAACCTGGAGCATAGCAAGTGAGATAGAGAAAGGGGAGGAGAGATCATGTTCAAGTATGACAGGTGTGAGGATTCATGGCTTTGTACTTTACGTTGTGCATTCGTACCAAACTAAATGTGTTTGTTTTTAATCCTTACCATAACCCTAAAGCTCTCTGATGTGTCGTTGAAAATGAAACAAAGACTTAGTGGATTCTGAATATCATTTGTTTAATAACTTTATGCCGTAGCCAAGTGCAGCTCTTGGTGGCTTTTCAGAGAGGTGTGCACCTTTATACCCGTATATTTACTTTTAATGAGCCTCATCTCTGTCTGTGATGATCAGTCGTTAACCTCGAGCACACATAAAAGAGCAGCTATATCAGTGTTACCCCCTACCATTAGACGATCTGGATGTTACCACTTCTTTTGTAGGCGTGCTGATACTGTCAGAGCAGCGTGCTTGAATGGAAAAGTTTCCCCTTTTCACTAACCCCTTAGTGAAAAAATATTGGAGTCTTTAAAAATAAATCTGTATCCCCTGTTGCTTTTAAAAAACTTTTTATTCAAATTTAATATCTTCGGGTTGACTTCCTCCCATATTCACTCAAAGTTGAAGCTTCAATAATCCCAGGATTATAAATTTTGCTGAAAGCAGACTGCAGTGATTTATACACACAGATGGATGGACAGTTTGGGGTCTAAACAGCAGATTGGGTTTACCCTCAGAGAAGAGCTCATTAGCAGGAACTGCAAAATAAACCTGGAGTAAGACGAGGAGAATTTGAACTTTATGTAACAGATGTGGTTTTTGTATCATTTTACAGGAAATAATGAATCTTATTAGGTTTGAATTTCTTGATTTCCTCTAGAATATTTTGTATTTTAAGGAAGTATTTAAAAACCCAGAAAAGTAAACCTTTTTTACCCCCACAGTGTGTTTTTTTAAAGTTTTTAGTTGGATAAATGTGGTGCGGATAAATGCGGTGCAGTGTGAGGAAGTAATCAACTTTCTGTAAACAGGTTTTTCAAGTGCAGCTCTCTGACCCTGTGCTGATATGAGTCACTCTTAACAGCTTTATATACTCTTCTCTTTATAAAGCAGCATGTCTGAATCTCATGCTAACAGCCCTTTGGGTTTTTACCATTTTGTCTTCTTCTCCTCAAGGCAGGCCTCTTCTACCTTTTCCTCTTCTTCTTTCCATCCTGCTCTGAGGGTTCATAAGAGGCTTTGCTGTCTAGCTCTGCTATATCCAGACACACAATTTCTTCATCTTACTGTTGTGCTTCCCTGCTGAATTTTCTGTACTATAGATAGGAATTGTATTAAAATACAAGATTGTCTGTTCGAGTTTTAGCAGCCTCACAGAGTGCTGAAAGGAAAAACCCACCCAGTCTGGTCTGGAGTTAGTTTTAAAAATGCTGATTTGTTTCAGAGATCTCACAGTTAAAACAACAAAGAAAAACAGTCTTTTGAAAAAATATTGAAGGTTTCATTTGTTACACATCAGCATGTTGACAGTCATATGCCATTGGCTTCATCGATTTAATTGACAGAACCACTTATTATGACATCTTGTAGCTTGCAGTCTAGCAGTTTGTTATCATGTTGTTTTATGCAGGTAGATATGATCAAATTTAGCCAGGATTAAGTTTGCAAATGTAAAATTTGTAAAAATGCAAAATCAAAGTTTTCACCAGGGCTAACATCCTCTCGTCTGTGGAGGGTCTATCTGTCGGCCAGTTGGCTCTCATTTGACCAAAATCTGAGAAGTCCAACATTATGATCACCACAGAAGTGAAGGGAAGACCAGTTTCTATCACCAAATAACAGCATCTCCCAGAAAATGCGATATGTGAGGCATCAAAAGATCACTTTGTCTCTAAATTTGATGTGTTGGAAACAAGAAGAACTAGCAAAGGCTAAGTACATGACTTTGAAAGTGGCCAAACTGTGTTGGCTAAATGACTGAGTCAGATCATCGTCAAAACTGCAGCTCTTGCAGGGTGTTTTCAGTCTGGTGTTGGCCCACTAAAAGTGGTCCAGTAAAGGAAAACAGATGAACCTGTTATTCAGTCATAGGCAATTAACAATGTGGGTAGGGAGCTAATACTGGCCCATGTGGCTTGACAGGGTTATTATTGGCATTTACTTTCTCTTCTTCACTATCATCCAAGTGTTGTAACCATATTATATGTCTGTGTTTACTTTTAGCACAATAGTTATCATGAGTATGTACATGAGCAAATCTAAATTACTGTTTTATTTTATTTTATTTTTTGGTTAAGAAATAAGACAAGAAAATATAATCTTTTATTGTTACCAATACAGAGAAATTTGCATTGCAACAGCAGAGAGGGAAAAAAGCATTTGATGAAAAAAAAGCTTTCTTATCAGATAAAAGTAGGAGCATGATGCTGGTGCAGGGTATTAAAGACAGAGCATATATCTGTCTGCTTAAACAGACTGAAAATTGAAGGATATGTTTGTCACAAAGTTGTTGGAATAGCCCACAAATGTTGCTCCATTGTCTGAATGCATGCATGCATGCAAACACAAATGTAAATGTAAATGACACCGCAGATATTGAAATCCGTTTAAGCTGACATGACCCAGGCACAATATACTAAACATGTTGACAACTTAAACTTCGCGGTTGCAGATATCATGCACTGTCTGCCTCTTGTCTGGTCCAACTAGCAGGTAAATTTTACCGGCAGATGTAGTGACAGCAGGGACAGCCAATCACATGTATGTTAGCGTTAAACCGGCAGTCAATCGAAGAGCGATATTTAGGTTAGAGGTGGGACTTCTAGCAGAGTTAACCCTTTGTTAATCCTTTGTGTGCCATAATTATTGATTAAACACTAAACACAGACAGCAGTTGTATAGATAGGGACTACACTGTAGCAGCTGATTATTGGTAGAGGTGTGTCCCGAGCGCCACTCCCCAATTCTACGCCCTTGTAGTGCTGGGCGATATGGAAAAAAATGTATATCACGATATGGATCATTTTATATCACGATAACGATATATATCACGATATAGCTATGGTATGCTTTCAGTTCTGTGAAAAATTAAAGTGTATACAGCTGCCCTAGTACAGTGCCAGTACAAGACCAGCGCTTAAAACTAGAAAAATGAATAAATACGTGGCTGAAGTGCGTTCATGTCTGTGCTCACCCAAAGTTATGCAACACTCACAGAAAACGCCGATAGTGTGAGCCAAAGCACTCCATAATAATAATAATAATAAATTTAATTTGTAATGCACTTTACATTTACAAAAAATCTCAAAGTGCTACAGTACACAGTAAAAAAAGAGCAGCAACAATAAAAAAAGCAATAGAATGACAGTCACAGATTGGCATAAAAAAGCCATAAACGAATAAAAAAAATTAAGAATATAGAGTTGCAATGTAAGAGGCAAGGTAGTAAAAGCATAGAGGAAAACTAACCAAAGGCTTTATTAAAAAGGTAGGTCTTTAGGGCTCTTTTGAAGAGGTTGTTCACACTGCTAGATGTTTCTCCTCCAAAGCTGCTCTCTGCCTCCATCATAGTTTACTTAACTCTTGAAGCACGTAGCAAGACCCGAGCATGAATCCGAGCGCTTTATTCGCCTATCAGGGGCAGACAGGTAAGGTGATTTGATTCGCCACGACTCAAGAAATGATTGAAAAACTACAGAATGTCACAAAATTAAGTTTCCTCGCTGCTGGCTTGAAGGGTAGAAATGCGCAGCCGCGCTCCCAGCTGACAGGAAGTCAAACCAATGTTGTAGTTCTTTTGTGTTGCTAGCGCGGTCAAGAGTGTTGGCTCTCACTGAGAGATGACTACAAAAATGGACGCACCTGTTCATCTGGTTGTTTAACACGGCTGAAAATGATCATCTTTTAATGTTGTTCCCGCTCCTGCCCACTCCCGTTGCTTTTTTTTCCCGTCCCGTCCCGATCAAGGGATTAATTAAAAAATGACTCCCATCCCGTGGGATTCCCGCGGGAATCACGTGACCCACGGGAATTCCCGAAAAATGTCATCCTCTACAGGGAAGGTCCCGGAGCAGATGAAACAGGTGCCGGAGCAGCTGAAATAGGTGCCGGATCCGATCAAAAGAGGTCCCGGATCGCGCTCCGACTTGCTCCGGCACAAATTAAGCACTGCTTACAATGATCCCCTCACGTGTGTAACCCAGGTAACCCGCAACGGCGGGAGACGCTGGACACGAAGAGGGCACGTAAAGCGGCGTCATGTCGCAAAATCGAAAGAGAAATGCAAGCCTACGTGTCAACGCATCCTTTTCTTTGTAAGAAAATATTGTTTTCTTTCCCGTTCGACACCAAATACACTTATTGAATGTGCAATTATTGTTGTTGTTACTATGAATCATCTGATGGCACAAGCCCTATGGATTAAATACAGCCTATCGCCCGAAACGATAAAAATAAAAATGGCACGATAGACATTTTCTATCGTGCCCACGATATCTATCGTCCTATCGCCCAGCACTACGCCCTTGTATATATGTTTAACTTTCAACAGCAGCACTTATCCATGTGACTGTAGCCATCCTGAAGTGGGATACTCTTACACACTTGTATGAGAGTACCAGTTAGCATTTATGTCTCAGACAACATGTAAGCTGGTCCACTCTGAGTGAGAGTGGGATGTCACATAGTCAGTGGGTTTGTAAAAAGCTGTTCTTAGCTCTGATGCTGCAGGTGCACACACAGAGTAAAGGTCGCTCGGTGAAAGAAAAGCTGGCTTACAAGTGAAAATGTGATCTTGTTGAGAGCTTCCAAGGCTGCACCTCCTGAGAAAACATTGACTCTCGTGGACTCACATAACAGCCCGGCCGTGGGCGGCACGCTGCCACTCATTTCTGTAGGTTACAGCAAGAGCAATAGGATACAGCACAGCAGGGATAATAGAAGAGAGAAAAGTTGCAGCTCAGGTTTCTTCATGCAAATGAAATAACAGCATGAGAAGAGCTCTGCAGTGTTTAACAGAACTGCACCAGCATCAAACATTCACCCACCTCCACGCATGCAGGAGCTTTTATTCACTTAAGCTGCAACAGAAACAGATGCACAAAAGAGACAGAGCCAAATAGAAACATCAAGATGTAAAACCTTGATCAACTTAATCTCTGTTCACATCTTCATTCCACTTAAGACGATCAGAAGCCACAAATTCTTCTTTTCTACACAGATTCTCTTAGAAGAGGAGGCTCACCACAGCAGGAGGCCGTGAATTTAAAGTTTAAATACCTTCAGAGAAATGTCTCTCAAGAGCAGCTGCAGCGTTTGAGTTTAAACGTCTGATTTATTCTGCAAAGATGATCTCTAACATCATCATAACTGTGATGAAACTCAAACTGAAGTATACTGTCTATGACAACTACATGTGTAGCTTGAAGACTGTGGAAAAGGAGATCTTGCAGCACTGTTTAGAAAGAGTGTGTGTTATGTAAGAGCTCATCTGATTGAGCAGCAGTCTGTTAATGTGCTGCAGACTGAGAGGAAACGATTCCTCTGTCATTAGTGGAAACAAAATGAGAAACAGCAGGATATAAGAGGGCGAAGTTAATGTAGTTTCAAATTTAAAGAAACAGTCTTAAGAGCTGTGAAAGCAAGACAAAGAGGTGTGATTTTTTATTACCTGACAAGTAGATGGAGAGCAATGAAAACAGTATCAAATATATATACATACAGTACAGGCCAAAAGTTTGGACTCACCTTCTCATTCAATGTCTTTTCTTTATTTTTTTATATGACTATTTACATTGTAGATTATTACTGAAGGCATTAAAACTATGAATGAACACATGTAGAATTTTGTACTTATAAAGAAAGTGTGAAATAACCGAAAACATGTTTTATATTCTAGTTTCTTTAAAATAGCCACTCTTTGCTCTTGATGACAGAAGTACCTTGTCAGGGTTACTTCAGGCACTCCTGTGAAGTAAAAACCATTTCAGGTGACTACCTCATGAAGCTCATTGAGAGAACAGCTAAAGTTTGCAGCGCTATCAAAAAAGCAAAGGGTGGCTACTTTGAGAAATCTAAAATATAAAACATGTTTTCAGTTATTTCACACTTTTTTCTTAAGCACATGATTCCACATGTGTTCATTCATAGTTTTGAGAATCTACAATTTAAATAGTAATGAAAACAAAGAAAATGCATTGAATGAGAAGGTGTGTCCAAACTTTTGGCCTGTACTGTATATATATATATATATATATATATATATATATATATATATTTCTCCTCACTTGTAATTAATCTTTTGTTCAAGAAGATCAATAATTTGTCTCCATTTTACAGTAAACAGTTACAAAGCAATACTGTTGAACACAATGGTTTGACTTTTTCAGAAATTGTTTCATTATTTTTCTGTAGAGCTAATTCTTGTCTAATACAAATAAAGAGAAAACACTGCGAACAGTTATTAAAAAACAAAAAGACAGCGTAAGACTTAAGCCTCTTTATTTTGAATGTACGTTTTGTAAATGAAGTCGATCTTTGTCAGTAATTAGATTTGTAGGGTTTAAAAATGAATCAGCAAAATTTATGATGGAAATTAATTCATAATTGTTGCATGACTGTTTTTATATTGATATATATTTTTAAAAGATGAATTATTTCAATTAAGAGAACATAAAAGCATATTTAGTCATCTTTAATGGGGGAACTTTGGATCTCTGCAACATTCGTTAAGTTCAGCAGTTGTGTGAATGTAAAATGATGTGATTGCCTATTCAAAGAACTGGTAAACTTCCTGAGATTATTGTGGAAAACTTGACATTGGCCATCTTATAAGAACTGTTATCACAAAATTCTTCATATGAAATATCTGGATTGATTCTTAACTTTTTTCTTTTTATACTTCTGGACTCTGTGAGTCTGTTTACTATCAAAGTTTGTGGAAGCAACATGAAGAAGTACATATTTCAAGCTGGTAACTGGAGGTCGACTTCTGCTGAGCATGCCTCAACGGAGGTCTAACTGTGCCTGTGTGAAACTGATTCTTAACGGCAAGCTAAACTAATGACAAAACAACTTTTATTAGCAAGATCTCCCGATAACAGCTGAGATCCAAGCAGAATCCATCTTCCCGCTGTACTTGAGTTTAGGGTCGGGTGACATGGCCTCAAATCAATATCATGATATATTGAGCAGTTCACCTTGGTAAAGATAAATGGACAATAACTACTGCACAAGCTGCTCACCCCCTCCCAACTTAACTTCGTCTATTTCAGCCGCTACAACTTTTTGAACCCTCCTTCATCTCCTCACCTGTCTTTCCCTCTTGGTTACGGACTGGATGGGGTGGAGTCACGTCTCTGATGTAGGACAGCGTCTTAAAGGGACATGAGACCATAGCCTACCTACACACATCCAAAAACAACTTTTATTTATTTATTTATTTTGACACCAAATATACCGATATGAGCAAAATGACGTTGGTTATTGTCTTAATTTTGGTATCAGTAAATTTTCAGTTTATTGCCCAGCTCTACTTGAGTTCACAGAGCTCCACTGTGTCTGCAGCCAGGTACTTCTGTGACTTTGGGAAGTGGAAAGGCTCTTGTGTTCATGTTGGTAACGTTTCCGCTCACAGTTCTTCCTTTCACTTTGATGGTCAAGTGTAAAACACTGCAGGAGCCTCATTTGTCAACAGAGCTGTCAGTTAAAACATCACATCCTCTCTTTTTCAAACTAAATAAGTCATTCAAACTAAATTTCCCAGAAAATATGCCCTTTGACAGAAATCGGCAAACTTTAGTGATTAACCATGTTAGAGAAACCTTTATTGGACCTAAAATTGGATTTCATAGGTTGACCATTGTCCTATTCATTGACACGGGGGAGGAAAGCTTGAAGAATTTACTGCAGCCTGTCAGTCGGGGCAGCTCTAAACATTTGGGCTTCACTCTCATGGAGTTGTTGCCCCACTCATCTTTTTGTATAGTCTATGCTGCAAAACACAACTTGGATTTGTTTTCTAATTTTTTAATCAATATAACTCCTCTTTACTTCTACTTTTACTTTCAATTTTCTTCATATGATTTGAAAGATTTTAACTTTGAACTTTGATTTACAGACTATCCACCCATGTGTGTTGAACATATTATTTAATAAAACAAATTAATTGTATTTCTGTAAAAAAAAAAATCCAGTTTGACTGTTTTGAAAAGAAAAAAACAAAGTCCTAGGTCATATCAACTATTTAATGTCCAGTATTTATCATTTTAAAAACCCTGTAGCTGAAAAAGAGCAAAAGCATCTCCGTATTTTTGTTTCAAGTGTCAAAATAAAATGTTGAGTAAGCGAGTGAATTGCGGTTGCACTGTATGTTTCAGTCGCAGCATAAGCTCAACCGAAGCTCTGAAATCTGTGCAGAGTAATCTTGGAGTGTGTGTCTCAGTTCTATATAAATACAGACAGATGCTTTTGTGTGCCAACAATTGCATGCCACAGTTTGCTGTCATATCTTTGCATGCCTTGTGTTGTGTGTCAGTGTGAGTCAGTGTCTGTCAGTGTAAGTGTGTGCCGCCTCTCTCTCCCAGCAGCGAGGCAGCAGCCCAATCCTGTTAGTTCCACCCTAATCACCTGGTTCCTCCACAATGAGCTTGCTGGTCGAAACGAATCGCTGTGTCTCCCTGAGGAAATACCGTCCTGCTCGACTCGCCTCTGTTCCAGCAGAGCTGCAGAGAACGCCGCACTGAGAGCTTTATCTGTGTTTGGATTAACAGTGCCGTCGAAGAGGGCAGATCAGTGAGAGCAGAGTTTGCAAAAGATCACATCAGAGGACTGTCGTTCCTCAAATGGCTAGAGGGTTAAAAAAAACATTTCTTTTAGAAATTCATCAAAAGCTTCAGAGGCATCTTGGAGATTAGACTCATTTTATAGTTCTTTATGGGGCCGTAGTCAACTAAAAGTCATCCTGATCGACCAAAATTACGCTCTCTCTCTCATATCCAAATAATAACTACTGTTTTGAGCTGACTAAAATGAAATTAAAAATTGATCACAGGCAAATGAGGGAGTGGTATTCTAACATCTTCGTAGTGTAATCTATGTGGGGTGAATGATGGCTCTGTTAATGAGCATCCATTGTTCAGTAACAAAGTTGCACACATGTTTGGATACAGCCTTCATGTGCTGGTCTCTTTTGGACACACTCGTCTCTCTCACAATTCTTTAATACTTCTGTTTTTTTTCTAAAAATGTATCCGAATTCTGCATCAGCTGTTAGTTAACCTCTCACACTTTTCTGATACTCTGCTCCCATCACCATCTCTCCATTTTTTTGTCCTCCTGGAGTCGTATATAGGAGTTGATCAAGAGTTGATCACCGAGTACAGTAGAAAATTTAGGATTATTACTTCATGGAAATGCAGTCAGACCGAGGCGCAAAGGAAGAAGACCTACCAAGTCTGCAGTGCAATTACAAGATACACAAGAACTCGGATTGCATTTCCATTAAGTAACAATCATAAATTTTCTTCCTTGAACTGCGAAACTCCACTGCACTCTGTGGTCGGCTTGTCAGTGCTCCCCCACAAACAAGCAGCAGCTGGAGGAGAGTGGGTGAGTTGTGTTTGGCTCTGGTGTCACTAATGCAGCTCCCACAGCAGGGCAGTGAAGAGCGTTACGTTTGTGAGTGAGGTGACTGCTGATCTAACGTGCCAACACACACACACACACACACACACACACACACACACACACACACACACACACACACGCATTCAACAAGACATCACTGTAGTCTGTCTCTCCCAGTGATCACCTGGCCAAATTCCTGTGTATACGTGTGTGTGTGTGTGTGTGTGTGTGTGTGTGTGTGTGTCTGCTCACTTTCCTGTAGATTATCGACTAACCAGAACTGAGCATCACACACACTCTAACACACTCACACACATAATTAAAGGATCTTTCAGGACAGTTCTTGCTGTGTCTTAGTCACAGTCATCAGTCCATGTAAACTCTGATCAGCACAGTCTGACTCTCACACTCTCTGCTAAAGCTCTGATATCCGCCACCGCTGTGGCCTCATGAGAAGGATGAAAAGTAACAGACTGAGTGTGTCGGGCTGTGTGATCTCAAATGTTTAAATAGGCTGGTTCCAGCTCTGTCTGGTGTCTGTAATGCTGAAATGTAGAGTATCCAAATGTGGTTCTGAATTTTTCAGGATGTTTGAGCTTTGCAGCAGCTCAGACACTCAGAGACTCGGCTTTTGCGAAAGAAATGAATGTTTGAATAGTTTCAGAATAGAAAATCACCCATTTGTAGAGCAGGAATTCAGGTCTTTACGTCCATTCATGGACCTCTGTGTTTGTACTGCAGCGCTATAAACTATTGAGCAGCCACAGGTAGAGAGATGCTAAAATGAGCATCATAATACAAATCTGAAAAAGTGAACAGTCTAGCTTTGTCAGGTCTGTCTCCAGAGTGCACAGTGCATAGAAATAAGACCATTTAGCAATAACCTGCAGCCAGATTCTAGACTGAAGAGCTCCTTTGCTGACCTCTCCTTCTGGTGAAGCAACAGTGGCCTTCATGGACAAGAAGCTCCAAAGATTCATGTCAAGTATGAACCTCCATTTGTCCAGTTTTTGACCTTTGATATGTGTAGAGACGACATCTGCTCTTTGAGTAGCTCTGAAAAGGCTCATTCCAGGTTAATAAAAGTAAAACGATATATTTATTTTCAATGATGATTGAGTGGAGGTCAGGTTAATCACTTCTGATGCATCCCAGGAAGTCTGCCTGCTGGTTACTTTCCTGACAGTTGAATCGGTCTGTACTACATGAATATACCTGTTTCTAGTGAGAAATAAAATGTTGTCAGATCACCACAAGTTGGACCAAAGATGTCATGTAAGTAGACTGTGTTCAACATACATCTCCACTCATACGTTTTTCCTGCTGATCTGTGATTGGTCGATGCACTAAAATCTGAACCAGAGCACTTGAAATACCTGAGTAGGGCTGGTCGATATGGGAAAAAAGTTTATCACAATATATATATTTTTGATATCACTCAATATATATCATGATATCACTTGTCAATTCTAAAATTTCCCTGTTACTCTTGAAATGAAGTTGAACAGTGCCTATTGGTAGCATGTCCGACCTCAAAAAAAATGAAATACCTCCACACCATCAACGTTTTCGTGCCAGTGTTGTCAACGATGTCGTCATCTTTTGAGCCTTTATCTGCATTTCTGCAGGGGGTTGCACTCATTTTCCTTTTTTCCTCACAGACAGTTAAAGTGCTATGGTCGACAAGCATATTACCATGTTTTACATTGATATTGAGGGAAATTAATTTTCAATATATATCGTTATCGTTTTATCGCCCTGCCCTACACCTGACTATAGATTTAACCTTTTTTCTTTAGAAACTGTGATTTAAGATTGTAAGTGAAATAAACTCCTGATGGGCATGGAGAGACCCAATTCAGTTGAAACGCCAAAGCTCAGACAAAAACCAAAATGTGTTAAAAACCAGATCTCTTTCACTTATTGCAACATGGAGCATGTGTTATTGGTAAATATTGCTGTCTTTGACTTGATTTGAGTTGTCCTCCATAATTAATTGCGGGTCACAAAAGTCAGGTCAGCCAGTGTTACAAATCAGCCTCATAGAGTGAGAGGCAGACCTATCCTGTTGAATAAATACAGTTTAATGTTCAATCGAGTAACATATGTTCAGATATGGAAAACATTTTTACAAAAGAACATTAATGAGCATTATACTACACGTGTATAATAGAAGTAATTAAAGACTTTGAATGGTATAACAGTGTGATCTCAGTATAATATAGCTTTGCAGGTGTAAGGCAGCTTCACCGTCTCCTTTTACAACTCTGCAGGATGACGCTCATTGTTTGTGGAGCATACAGAAACAGATGATAAAGTGCTGCAGCTGTGATGTAAGTACTGTTATTCTATCATCGCAGCAGAGGCAGAAACACTGTGAAATTATAGAGCCGCGTTTCACCGAGTTCTGCAGTGTGTCTGAATTACTCAGTCCTTTTTCCTGCTCGCAACAAGAACAATGAGCGTAGCCGAATACAATGAAGGTGCTGTGAATGGAGCAGAAGAGATGTGATCGTCGTGGTCGGAGGATAAACTCCTCAACTACAGTGTAAGAGGAAAACAAGGTGAGAAAGAAGACAGGAGAGGGAGGCAGAGCAGAGCTGACTGAAATACAGTGATTGACATTTTATCTCCAGCTCATCAGCAGGCGGGATTAAGCTAAAACAAAAGGAGAGTGTAATTACAGTAGAGCGGAGGAAAGGGAGCAGCCACCAGTGAAGTGGAAAGAGAAGATAAAGAGTGCTCTGTGTTATTGGAGAGAAAGGGAAAGAAATGAGAGTAGAGATGACTTAAAGAGGGAAAGAGGCTCCAGGCAGCTGACTTAAAACAATCAGCGGTTATGCGGCGGCTGATTCTATAGACCTCAAACTTCTGCCTCAGAGCTGACGCTGTATCCTTCGGTGTATTTGTATTTTTATAGCAGTCTTTGTCTTGACCCTGGACTGCAACCAAAGGAGGAGTGAACGCAGAGTGGAGTTTTAGTCATATCCAAACACATCCTCTGCAGCACTTGTCACACTGACCCCTATGTGTGTTTATAACTGATGAGCCAGGATCAGTTCCGCCCACAGAGGTCAGAGGTCACACCGAGATGAGTCTGTGAAAGGAGCTAAAAGATTGAAACTTGTACATTAAGCCAATTCAGTCTGCTAATGTTTCAACCACGACCTCTGAACTTTGTGCACTTTTAGATATCTGTGTGCGCTGATCAGAGCTCATAAGTGCTTCACACTCAATATGTTGGTATTTAAAGTGTTTTTAATATAATGTGAACTCTGCATGACTAAGCGTTCACCGCCTACTGTCTGTGTGAGTGTGGTTAGGCAAGGACTGAGTCTCACTCTGTGTCAGAATCTCATGTTCTTTTCACATCTGATCACCTGGATTAAACCCGTGCTTTCAAAGGGGAGCTTAGGCATTTCTCAACCTGGGCCCTATTTTCCTGGGCTCTATTTTCCTGCACGTGTGTGTGTGTGTGTGTGTGTGTGTGTGTGTGTGTGTGTGTGTGTGTGTGTGTGTGTGTGTGTGTGTGCTTGACTGATGGGGTGAACAGTTTCTGAAGTGGGTCCAGTATTGAGATGGGAGGAGCAGCTGGCAGCAGTGAAACAAGCTCAAACAGTTAGACCAGGCAATTGTGAGTCCCAAAACTGCGTCCACTACAAGTGCTTTATTTCACTGCTGGCAGTCCCAAGATCAGAACAGCAAGGGTTTTCAGTACCCTCCACTTGTGCTGGTCTGTGACTCTCCTTGTTTCACTCACTCATTTACTCACTCACTCACGTGTACTCTGCTCTCTTCCTTGCAACAATTGAGCTCTCGCAAGATGTCAGAAGGACTCTTCTTATTACAAGTCCATAGCCCTTTTTCAAGACAAAGTTTGAGGAGATGTCATTCCAAAGACTCAATCTTCTTTAAGTTACATCATCTCTGGTTAACCCGTTTAAACCGGAACAGTACATTTCAACTTTCCAATCCAGGTGCATGTATGCGTTTCTACCCTTCAAGCTGGGAGCGTGAATACGTCATTTCTTAACATTCTGTAGTTTTTCAATCATTTCTAAAATCGTGGCAAACAAATCATCATTACTGTCTGGCTCTGATAGGCTAATAAAGCTTAGTATAGCAGATTCATGCTCGGCTCTTGCTACATGCCTCATGAGGAAAGTAAACAATGAAGGAGGCAGAGAGCAGCTTCAGAGGAGAAACATCCAGCAGTGTGAACAACCTCTTCATACTGAGGTCTTTGGCTCACACTATCGGTGTTTCCTGTGAGTGCTGCATGACTTTGGGTGAGCGCAGAGATGAACACACTGTCAGCCACCTATTTATTTATTCATTTTTTAGTTTTTAGTGCTGCTTTTGTACTGGCACTAAACTAGGGCAGCTGTATACCCTTTCAACACTTTATTTTTTACATTTTCATTTGTATTGAATGGACACTTTATCATGACTGCCACTTGTTTTACAGAAAGCAAATAGTTTGTTTTTCTCTAGTGCAGAGCCTTTACTTTTATTTATACAGCTGCTTTATTTCATTTAAGTTTGTTGTTAGAAAATCAACAGATAGTTATCTTAAAAGCCACACGTGTAAGCTCTCAAATACTTTTTAAATTTTGTTTCTATCTGCTACAGAGGCTAAGATATCAGCTTTTTTGTAAACCTCAACACTTCAAAAAACCTCAGGATCCGAGGGCCTTTGTAAAAATTGCCCTCAGGATTTCAGAGGCATGTCTCAGACAAGGTTCAGGTCTTAATGGGTTAAAGCAATGATAAACTAGAAAACTAGAATCAGGGTGTGTGATAGCGTGTAGTTAGTTCGTAAAGAAACAGCATTTCCAATGCCTGCAAATGCAGAGAGGTTGTAGTATCAGCACACTCCATACATTACAGTTGAATGCTCATACACAGATGCATGTTGACGGCATTTCTAACACACAGAGTGAAGGCTAAACAAACAGCATGTCAGACACATGGAGTGAATCCACTTAATTATGAAGCTGTGCATGTGAAGATGATAATACTAGCAACTCAAAAGCTTCCCTGTGAGTTTGTAAGTTTTAGAAGCTGTATATAACTCTAAGGGGTATGGAGGACAAAATGAGACAGAATGAAATAAATAAATACATCTTTAAATAAATACTCAAATTTGTCATTTATTCATTAAATTAGGAATTAAATTAATGCATGTCATTAAATGTGTCATTGATTTATTAAAATACCAGTTCATTCAATGTGAAAACATATATATTTCACTATTTAATTAATTGTTTCATGTACCTGTGTTGCAGTACTTCATGAATTTATTTTATCTGTCAAACTCACCCATCAAAGTCAGTTTTTACATTTTTAAAAAGCTCACTGCAGACTTCTCCCCATCTGAATAAGAAAAGCCATGATAAGTGACTTTTGTAAGTGGGACTAAATTGTATTTCAATAAACAGTTTACTTTACATATTTTTTTCTTTCACAAAGCTCCTCAGTCTTTATATCATGGGCCTGAAACATCTCCTCACTCTGCTGAACATTTTAATGGACCATTACATTCTTGTGTATAAGGGAATTTGAGCCAATATTATTTGATGCAGATTTACACACAATTATGCAGACACTCATGTGGACAATGGGACGTGTTTGTTTGGGTGGACAATAACCATTATTATCAGTATTTGTCTCCTGAACAATTGTGGGAATCAAACCGTTGGCTGTATTGTGCGTTTGTTACACATTTAAAACCTGTGAAGATAGAAAGAAGTGGAAGTAATTATCTGTATTTTAACCTCTCCTTTCTCTGGTTTCCTGTTGTCCGTCTGTCCATCTCCTCTGTCTGTTGTTCCACTGAACCTCCTTGTCTTTTGACTCTCTGCTGAGGTTCACCTTTCCTCAGGTGTGATGCAGTAATTGGTCCCTTTAAGGCACTTTAAACACAGGTCAGACCAAGGAGACGTACAGTATTAGCAGCTGACTGGTCCAGAGAGAGAGGGAGCGAGAGAGAGAGAGAGACAGGATTATTTGTGGGTGGATGACATTTTTAGTGCAGCCTTTTTCTGCCTGTTCCTCTGCTGTTCACTCATCCTCATGCTTCTGTATATTTTATAACATCTTTGTCTCCTTTTCCGTCTTTTTCTGTCTTGGTGTGAGATTATTTTTGTCTCCTCTCGTCTCCCTCCTCCTCTCTTCTTCCTTTTGCTGTAACGAGCTGACCTTTTAACTGAACTCTCGCTTCAACACCATCAGCTAAATTAGGAACAACACAGCACCCCCCCCCCCCCCCCCCCCACACACACACACACACACACACACACACACACACACACACACACACACACTTTGAGGCTGGTAGCATCAGAGAAGAGCCTGAGGTGTTGAGAGTGCACTGACCTGTTAACAGCCGTTCATTGTCACAGCTAACGAGGCAGTGACAGGAACAAGACGTGGCGTTTGTGCGGACATGTACCGGTGTGTGTGTGTGTGTGTGTCTGTGTGTGTGGGTGTGAGAGTGAGAGTGACTTACACACATACACGTTCTTACCTGCTCTGTATGGGATTTCTCAGTAACCATGTTAGGACTTTTCTTGCATATAAGTTTGGGATTAAACTGGGGCAGAACATCTATACTAACAATAAAAACAGATTATCAACTTTCATCAGCTCAGCGGTTGTTGTCAGTACTCTAAGTGTGAAAGCATGTGATGTATTTCTTCACAATCTAGACTACACTCTTTATTATATTTGCAAAGACACAACATCAAGATGGGATATGACTAAAGCCCAACTAGACACACTCTTATCCCATATTTGTCCACATCAGTGAAACACTTTACAGCATTTATCAAGTCACAGTGGAGAGTTACAACTCCCTTCAACAAGTGGAAACCTCAAGCAGAACCAGACTCACGTTAATCAGTCATCTGCTGAGACTGAGCCGGGCTTAGAGAGGGGAGAGAGAGAGGTGAATAGAGACAAAGAACAAGTATAACTGGCTAACTGTTTTGTCTCGCACATGGTGGTAAATATTTTAGTTTTGGTGAAATATGTGCTGAAGATATTCAAGCAGGTTTTGTGTTAAAGTTTAAGATTTTTCAAATTCCAAATTTATCTCAAAGCTTTATTTTTTTTTCTTAAAATGCCCATTATTCCAAATATCAATAATCAGTCTCATGAACCATTAATACTTATTATTGGTATTAGCCCTGAAAAAAACAATCAGACTCTATCCTGAAAGACACATGAAGATAGCGGGAAATAAAAATAAGTTTTAGCCTTCATGTGTCTCTGTCTGATCAGGTAAAAGGATTACAACTCCGGCTCTAGTGTTTTCACTAACTTTCTGAATACTTTGTTGTCGACCACAGAAACCAGTTGCAGGTCTTTGGTTTTATACTCAACAATCCATCTTGTGATGTCTTGAGCTCTCACTCTGTTATGAGGAATTGAGTCTTGTCCTGGATATTTTCTACACATCGTCTTGAATCTTTTTGAAATGACAATTTGTCTTGTGGCTTCTCATGTGACTCTTAAGATCACCTCACTGCTCTTCTTCACCACCAACGCTGGTGTCTTCCATTTTCACAATGACACAATGAGCAGAGTGCAATGGATAATGCGCACACAAGGCACACAAGGGACAATGGTCTCTGTAGCTTCCATTTCCCTTTCCTCTTCCTCTCCGACACTCACCTCTCACCTCACCTCTGCAGCTGAAACAAGACTACACTTGAACCTGGAAGACCTACTAACTCATACTCTCACAGGTCCACAAGGTGTGGAGACACTTTTTCACCTGTGTTTCTTGAGGATATTATGGTACTGTTACATCTCTATGCATGTAAGGGGAAATTATAAACTTTCAAATAGAGAGGACATGAAAGGGGACTGGCAGCTTGTGGAAGTCCTAGTACGCTAACAGGGTTGAACTGTGTTTGGAAGTGGCAGCACAACAGTGATTCAGCTTACCTAGAGCACTGTATTTCAGATGAAGCACACTTCTTCATCTGACATATTTATACCAAGCTTTGAAAAAAGTGTTACTAACTTTTACACTTAAACAGTGAGAGTGTCCACAAAGCTGCACAGCAGGCAAACACACCAGGAGCTTCGCCTGCTGCAGAGACACTGATTGGCTTGTCAGAGACCTGCAGTGAACCCAGCGCCCCACATCTGGTGTTTGTGCGACTTTAAAAGAGGAAATGAAGTGATTTTAAAAGTAGCACAGCAGAGAAAGTGGATGAGCCGTAAATCTTAGACTGCTGCTCAAGTTCACACAAACATGGAACCAAAAATATCTTCATGATGAACTAAAAAATATGCAAGTTAAAAAATGTTCAAGATCAAGAAGATGAGGTGGGAGAAAAGTTAGAAGGAAGTTTATGGAAAGAACAATTTCAAGTGAATGGTTGATTATGAAAAAAACCCAGCAGGGTGAGTAAGACCCTGACACCAAGGGGTTCTGCTCAGTATGTTCATTATACATTACACAGTGACCAACCAAAGACATGACATTTACTCAAAACATAGATTTTGAGAGAATTTTGTAGATCTACAGATGATTTATTTCCAAAGTATTTCATAATTTTCCTTCAATTCAGTGGTTTAATAACACTTCCATGGCAACCAATTCTTGTCAGCCTATTGTGGGCTGATTTATCATTGAACTGAACTTTGCAAACTCATGGTCAAGTTACAACATCAGTCTGATTATTTTTTTATTATCATTATGTCCAAAATAGTATTTCATTTGAAGGTAACATTAGACAAAGAGAACAAACTTGTTTTAAAAATGTTCTTTATTGGCATTTTCAAAGATGAACAAACAAAGAAAAAGGAAAACAACCAAGACAATGATAACAACACAAGCAGAACATAAGTACTAACCAAGACAAGACAAGAAATGAAAATAATCCAGCATTAAAGGTATCTGTATATAGGCATTCTCTCTCTCTCTCTCTCTCTCTCTCTCTCTCTCTCTCTCTCACACACACACACACACACACACACACACACACACACACACACACACACACACACACACACACACACACACACACACACACACACATTCATACAAATCTTTATACTTCCATTAATGATGTAGTCATGTATGTAGTGTACGATCATAGTTGGTCATCTCACGTTGTCAGCAAACAGGCAAACAGGTATTCAAAGATTTCTGAGGGTCCAGCTTATGTGCACACTTAAAAAGGGTCCCACATGTAGAAGAATCTTAATAGTATTTTTGAGGATTTCCACTTAAACACAATCAGACGTCTGACTAGAAGGTAACAACAACAGCTGCTTCTATGGAGGACAGCGATACTGTAGATGGGGTTACATCAAATCATTCAGTCCTCGGGTCAGGTTCAATCGGTTTACCAGAAACTCTTGAAAATGTTTCAGATGTTTCCTGTTTGTTAATTAGAGCATAAGCACAGCTGACTGGTCCACGCTTGGTTTCCTCTTTATTGATTTTAGAGATTAACTTTTTTGTGAGGTGGGTGGGATTTTATATTGGATCATGTTTTAAGAACATCACTCCACATCTTATAAATAATATGTTCTCCCAAATCTGTCTTACAGAGTTTTTTAATAAAATGCAAAACAACAAGAAGAAATCTGCCTGATGTGTGAGATCATTCCCTTCAGTAATGGTTTAAAGAATAAGTCTAGTGTTGAAGCAGAGGGCAGGTCAGGAAAGTGGGGGAATGTGTCTGTCACAACACCATGAATCTGTAGATATCTGAAGAGAGGCTGTTTAGGTGGTGTAACTCTGTCAGATAATCAAGTTTGCACTTTTTACACAGCCCAAACTTCATGACAGGTCATCTGTTTTCCCCACTAGGACACTTTTCAGGGAGTCATAGACTGCAGCAGTGTTGCATTAACAGTATGAGTGATGTAGCTTCCTCTGTTGTCTTATTTCACGTGAGTGGTACCATTTTGATTTTAAAAAAGTAGAGGAGTACTGTCAGACTGTTTCAAGAGATTTTTCACCATATTTCCCCGGCTTAAATATGAATGTAGGAGCTCACAAAGTTTGTTTAGGTCACATTATCTCAGAGCAGTGGGAGGATGTGTCTACTTACTGTGATGCTCTCTGGCACCTCTCTACGAACAGAACTCTTATAGGAATATTCATGCCGACTTTTCTTTCCTCATTTGGCTCTCTTTTTTCTCAGAGCTTTGACCCCGACACCTTTAAACAAAAACAAGACAAATGTCACAATTATCAGCACTTTTGCTACTGTCTGTGTCTCTTATTGTCAAAGTAACTTGTTAAGATCGGTAATTTAGAGATACTCTCTGCAGGATTATGTGCAGAGATTGCAGGATGGGGCTCAGGCATTAGATGGACACAGAGCATTTTTGCCACAGTAGCAACAGGCAGAGGTGAAATGTGCTGGACTCTTCTCCTTTAGTTGATTTGATACAACTTGTGTGATCAGGTTATCCCGTGTTGTCAGGTATTCACTGTTATGAGGTTTTGACCACAGACTGTATATAGAATGGACGCCGTCTGCCTCCTCGCTGAGTGAAGCCACCGCGAGAACAGCACCCTCTGGTGACGGGCTGCAGTATAAGTCATAAATCTTGCCTCCTCCAGCAATCCCTATGGAGCTGTGGACAAACTTTAGACATTTATTACACAGAATGTAAATTTTTTCTCCTCCCTGCTTGCGATGTTGACATGTAGTTATTGTAAGACTGGTTTGTGCTCAAGTCCTCTTTTTTCTGTACAGCTCCATTTTTAAAAGTTATTTGGGGGTTCATGTTTTCTATGATTGAAACTTAATACAGCCTATGAGCGAACGAAGATTGCGTAGCTCAGCCGGGGGATACACTGTTTGAGCCGAGTGCCATCACAGCGACTTTCTGTGACTCTCCCGCAGATGCGTACCACGCTACTGCTCAAGTGGTGTGGTGCTTACAATGCTACTGTGCAATGTTGGTTTCAAGAAGTAGAGAAAAAACGCGGAAGTACTGCGAGCTTTTTGGCTTCAAATCCATATACTGACGGAAGGCTGAACCAAGTTGTCCATTCTATATACAGTCTATGGTTTTGACCAATCAGAATCAAGAATTTGGCGCAGCTCAGTCAACATTTGTAATCCCCTTCACAACTGTGGTTAGTTAAACTGTCTTTCAGCGGATTTTCTGATTATTAATTACTCCAAAGATCAAATAAATCAAAATAAAAGTGCTACACTGCAAGAGTACAGAAAAGCTCAGTTGAAATAAATGGGCATACAAAAAGAGTCATTCTTTTCATTTTCAGTGAAGAACACAGACAAAACATCAGAAAGACAAATGAAAATGCTTCTTTTATATTTGTTTTATCTGTAATGTGATTTATGTTTAAAGGAATGAAAGAAGCTGCCTTTCTTTAAAACCTTCAGAGTACCCTCCAATGAATTATTAAACAGTGTACCTCTGAGGTATGGTGCACATTCTGCAGCAAGAGTAGTCCTTGAATGCATCTATTGGTCTCTCTGTGAGTTACAGGTTGTGCATAGGTCAAAGGTTCCTTTCAAATTAAATCTCACAAAGTCTGTTAATAACAGTGTGACTGTGAGGATGAAAAGTCAGGAGGTTGTTGGTTCAATTCGTCCGTTACTTTATCTCAGAGTGAAATTACTCCGCCTTATTGACTGAGTATAATTATATAGTTATTTATGCCTCCATTGTAGGTGATTGTTGTCAACCATCTTTGTGTGTAGCAAAAAGTCATCCATGTTTCTGTCATTCATGAACGTCTGTGTTGTTTTAGCCTCAGAAAAAGTAAATACATAATATTTTTATTACTAAATCTGCAAAAGGTGTACGAGTGTATCCACCAAAACTTAATTACCTGTCAAAAACAAACCTTCTCAGTAATTGTAGTTTAGTAATCACAGAGCCAGTTTATGAAATGGTAATAAAAGAAAACAGATCGAGACATTTGTATGTCTGATAAAACATAACCTGTGCAAATGCTTGTATAAAATAGGATAAAATAAGGTATGAAAAACTTAATTGTTCTTTATCGATCTCCCTAACCATGTGAAGCTGTCAGAGGAAACCATCAAGAAGTTTCTGGTTGCTATTTGTAAACGACATGTTTGTGGTCTAAAAAGTTTGTCTTATTGGTACAGCTCTATAAAAGACATTTAATTTCTAACCATGGTTTCTGTCTCTGTCTCTCCAGGGAGTTTTCCCAGCCAGCTACATTCATCTGAAGAAAGCCATCGTCACCAACAGAGGGTAGGTTGAACAGACTCTGTGTTTATACTGAGCACAGGTTAAGTCTGTACTGTCCACCTGGCTCAGAGGTCGTATTAACCGGAATGATTTTCACCTTTGAAAGCTGTCTGTTATCTTGATAGACTGAGCCACTCGACCCTTGAAAGTGCCTCTCAGTTCTCACTCAGTGCTGCTGGTGTTGGAAAATGCTGCACAATTTTACAATGATTCAGTTTGATGGTATGAGCAAACATTTGTGTGAAGAAGGACAGCTGTATTAGTCTGAATAACTTAAACATCAGCTCGCCCTCTCTCTCTCTCTCTCTCTCTCTCTCTCTCTCTCTCTCTCAAACTCATGCATTTGGTCTTTTTTTATTTTTAACACAAATAAATTTTTTTAAAACTTCAATCTCATTTAATCACAGCAACAGAAAAGCATTTTGTGACTATACTGAGTTTGTGTGCTCGCAAACATGAATCTGAAACTTTCCAGCTGCTGGCTGACTGTTTTGAGATAAAACAAGCATGGATTATGCAAATGCATTCTCATTAGCAGAGATGGTGCAAGCTAGCACTGGCATTCTTGGGCAGCATAGTCAGCTAGCATACTCGCACTATGCTGTTATGAGTGTTTTGACTCCCATTAGACATGTTTAACAAAGACAGCTTATTTGTTGAGCAAATACACAAAACGAGGTGCTTTCTGGTGGTGTTAGAATTTATGATTTATTGAAATGAACAGCCCTGTGACTGAAACTTTTTTAGTGGAGTCTCATACTTTTATTTTTATATATTTTTTTGTCTTGTGTTTAGGTTGCTTTTATTTATCCTGCAGTGTCATACAGTGCTCTTCTAAAAGCATACTCAGGTATCACATACTGTAAGTTACAGAACAGAGTGGAAATGGGGGAAAGTACATGTAGACAGGATGTGGATTGATTTATAATCTGAAGAGGCACTAACTTCGCTGTTGTTTTTAGATAGAGTAATTTTTTTAAACGTCACATTTTAATAATTGTCTAATCATCTCAGTCACGATATTACCAAATTCTCGTCATCATTATTATTATTTTTTTTAAAGTCAGTTTTTATGGGCGTTTTTGCCTTTATTATATTCAGAAGCTGAGGAGAGACAGGAAATGTGGTGAGTGAAGAGTGGGGAAAGACGTGCAGCAAAAGGCCATGGCAGGGAATCCAACCACCATCTGCCGCAGTGAGGACTACAGCCTCTTTGTGTGGGGCGCTCAGACTGCTAGCCCATTGGCGCCCTACCCTCAACCCAATACCAATAACTTTTTAAAAGACAGTTATTGTCTAGACCAGTATATTGTGAATGTCTAAGTTGAGGAACTAGTCCAGTGAAAGCCACCGGATGTATTTCATCATAACTTGAAAAATGCAGCCTCTGCTTTGGAGATCTATGGCTGAAAGGAAAGCTACGATACCTAGCAGTTTTCCCACAGAGGAGTTTATCTGTTTATCGGTTTATCACTTGGTTCTTCAGTAAGTTTACCTCTCCTCAGACACCAAATGAATCAGCCTCATCTTTTTTGGTCTATGCTCTCTCAGCGAGAGAAGAGACCCAAGAGTTCCTCTCAGAGTAAGTTTCTGTCATTGCTAACACTGATTTAATTGTCTCAGAAACACAAACAAAGTTACCATCATAGCCTGTGATGACACCACAGATGAGTAAATATGTTTTACTCTTCACTGCACTGGGAGGCGTTCTGTCTGTCTGTATGTAGTTTAAGCCACTTTAGAGGTGATTTGATTAATTCCAGTTTTCTGTTGGGATCAGTTGTTTTGAAACTCATTATCTCTAAACAAAGTATGAACCGCCTCTTTTCCGATTCCCTTCAAGTTCAAGAGTACATATTTTAATACATTTACATAATTATTGGAAAAGCCTCTCTTTTTAAACTTTAGATTAATCAGAGTTACGGAGTGTGTCTCCATTTGCATAAGAGATATTTAATGAAAGGCAGGGAGAGTAAATTAATTGGAATTAGTGAATCCTTAACTGTTTGAAGAGGCCCTCCAGGGCAAACGGAGACTTTTTAATGCAGAGAGATGGAGTGTGTTTTACTGAAACTGGGCGCCTGGTGCACGATGACTAACACAGTTCTGGACTATTGACCAAATGGGTCTGAAAATAACATTTATAAATATGTGTTTGTGCAGGCCAAGCTTTGATGCTCTTTATTTTCAGGAGTTTTGAATTTCAGCTCTTATCTACATGCTCCATATCTCTTCAGCTGTAAGGAGTGGAAGGAGCTTAAATAATGGTTATGATTAAAAAAATGAAGGATATATATTTATTTACAGGCGTGGCCTAAGTTCAGGGAACATCAAAATAAAGTAAGATCAATACAAACTCACTAAGAGGATGTCTGTCTGTGATTTGAAAATTTCATCATCACTGTATGTCTGATGGGAATTATGATCTTATTTCATTACAGTTTGAATAGTTTGTGTAAAAGAAAACAAATTAACTGGTATCTCATTTTTATAGGAAAGAGTCAGTCATCATTTTCTGTTGTGGCTCACAGAGTTTTGCATCTTGCATGTCTTTAATAGACAAAGTGTTTAGATCCATAATGTACAGTGGGTTAATAGCTTGACTAGAGCTGGGAGGGTGTGAACATTCACAGAGCAGTGAAATACTTGTGGTTTGGTCAAATGGTCTTTCAGCCCAGCTAAACTATTAAGAAATCTAATGCTCTGACAATTAAAAGTTAATATGGCATCCATGGCTGTCAAATGACTTCAACAGGTTAGTAAATAATTGATCAGGTTTTAGTCGTATTAGATGACTAACCTGTTTGTCTACCACTGTATGCCTGTGAACTCTGAAGCTAAGGCTCTCAATCAAGTTGCTTAGAGTAGGGTTGTGGAATGAGGTACCTGACAATGCGCATGCAGTACATGGTCGGGGCAAGACTCAAACCCACAATCACTGCGGGGACCGTGGTCCCCGTACATGGAGCACGCTAATCTGCTCGGTCATCTGTGTGCCCCATGAGGCAGTTTCTTTAACAAATTTAATACGAAATAAACTCTGAATAAGGTATTGTCACAATGCACCTCATACACCGGTTAAATACCAGTCTCTCAACACTTTCCTTGACTTTTTTTCGTAAAATTTCCCAGAAAAAAAGCAAATATTTGAGCAGACTGAGCAACCCTAAACAGACTTCCATGACCGAGCACAAGTAAACACCAGTGAGGAGGAGTGCTCCGGTTTGTGGTGGGAATAACACAAAAAAATGACATCAGTGGACATATGTCCTCACAGGTGGACATGTCTTTTAAGCCCTAGGTTTTAAGGGAACAGTGAACTAGTTTAACAAATATCCCCAAAGTGAAAGCAATCAACCAAATATATTTCTGTGGTTTTCAATCTGTCTTGACTTTTATTTTGTATTTCTTTAAATCACAGAATAAAGTACTGGCCAAGAGAGATACAGGCTGCCAGTCATCTTCAGCATTTAATTCAGTCTGATTGTCAGTTTGAGACATGTACATCTATGTCGATAATTCAAACATAAATTGTGATGTGTTTTATTGATTTAAAATTGTTCTTTTTCAGTCCACCCAGCAGGAAACAGAGACAGAGCACTGATGTTCAGCAGTCTCTGGTTTGAACACTGCGTCAAGTTGTCAGGATGTTTTGAAGAGCACTTTGCCAGCTGTCTGCTCCTCTGCAGGATAAATACACTCCCAGCTGTCATTTATAAATATCATAAAACAGCACCCCCACACTGCAGGATCACACCCACTGAGACAAATAAACCTGTCAACACAAACACACTCGCTGCCCGCACAGACTCATACACGATGCAGCTACAGTCAGGCCCAGCAGGATTTTAAAAAGAGGTTTTGAAATACCCACAAGATGGTTTGAGGAAATCAAATCAGAGTTAAACCCCAGGTGTACTCACCTCTAAAGTCTCAGGCCAAACAAATGTCTTCCTGTAGGCCGGTGTCTGCTCCCTGAGGAGGGATTAGAGGCTTCAATGAGCTCCGTCAACTGGGATTACCTTAGCTCTGCTGTGTCACTCCCTGGGCTCCTGAGGCCGCTCTGTGCAGGTGTGCAGCATAAGGAAAGGTTCTGCACCATAGAGCTCAAGGATTTTATTAAGACCCAGGAGGCCCATTATGTCGTCTACGTCTTTGTGGCATTTTGGCTTGAAGTAGAATGACACAGCTTTGGTGGATTTATGGGGATTGAAGTGACATGTTTATTTTACACTTCAGGAAGTAGTGTGATGTTATGAAGTGTTGTGAAGTGCTTGTCAATTTTAGATGGAAGTGTGAACAGATTATGGTTTACCTCCTTTTCTTGAAATCTTTCAGTTTCCTTTAGGAAGATGATCTACTCTTACATTTACTTAATACTTATTGTTTACGTGAAGTATGAGTTTGAAATATTTATGTTTTTAATATACCTCTCTTAGCATTTATATCATCAAAACAGGATAAAAATATAGAGGTATCTGTAGAGACCAAAGTTTTTTTTGCATCATGTTGTACACCTGTAAAAACAGGCTTATTTACATGAATGTTAATGATGTTTTTAGATTTTGGAGCCAGTCCCAAGTGGACACTTAAGGAACTGCAGATTTTAGCAGTCCACATTTGTTTTTGTTTTTTTTTTTACTGTGAGGGTTGCTGTCTACTTCAAATAAGTCCATTCTCTTTTAAACAAACAAAATGAAGCACCTGCTCTCACTGTTTTTATAGAATTTACATTTTTGTCCTGGGAAGATATTTCAGAACCACAGCGTGAACCCATGTGTTTCTGTGTACACTGTGAAATGTCAGTCAGTTCCTGTTAAGATCACTGAGGACAAATGACTGCTGTCCTGCATCTGACCCTTTAGTTAGAGTCAGCATATGGACTCGATGACACTCAGCCGACACCAGGACTGTTGATAAAAATGTGACAGAAACAAAGTGACGGTTTTCATTATTTTAGCTATCTGCATGGACTCTTAAGTATTCTGATTCTGCCAACTACCGTTGAATTGCACTTGTACATTTTTAATATCTTGTGCATTTGTTAGGGCTTATGACTTATTAAAAACACAAAAACTCACAAAACTTTGCATAAGTGTCAGAAATAAATATATGCTGCTCTATTTTATACATTCCTAAAGTCCCTGTGGGGCAGTTTTTGCTCCGTGTCAACTTCGGTAACCCCTGTGAGCAAAGATGCACATCTCATTATTTTATAGATAGTATTTTCAAAACAAAACATCCTGCTCTTCTTTAACAGTCAAGTCAGACACTCTTATACTATACTTTGAGTATTCGTGGTTCAAAATGCAATGAGCAGGTGGAGAAATTGAGGAGTGAGGAAAAGAGTTACAGGCTGGAGGTGAACCCTGGCCGGTCACTTTGGGCCTTTATATATGGGGTGGGCATAGACACCTGTGGGGCCCAAGAATAAAACTTTATACTGTAGTTTTGCCATAATCATTGTTCTCATAACTGTTTTGTATCTTTGTGGTGTTTTTTTTCCTCTCATTATTTTTAACCTATTTTTTAGAAAGCATTGTTATGAACAGGATTTAGCATCTTTCCAAAAACAGTGCAGTGTATCAGGAGTCATGCATGGTTATGTGTTTCAGTTCAAGATGTTACTGTACGTCTGTGTTCAATTAACAAGCAAACACATTAATAGATAAATCAAACACTCATCAGTTGGGCAATGGTGGGATGACAGCAGTTGTCCATTAAGTCACGAAAATACCTGCAGTCCTCATGGTCTTTTACAATATTAGAGTCACTTTAGCCCTTTAATACCTGAAACCACAAATAATAGCCAGAAAACTCAAAATTCTTTTGACCTGAAATGTATATTTAAAATTTAACTATATGTACATATATATATATATATATATATATGTATATTTATCTCGTTTCATACATGAGATGTTTTTGGAAACTAATAAACTACAAGATGGCATTTCTATCATTTATTGGACTGTATTCAGGTATTTTTTTAGTAATTCATTGATCGTATTGATTTGATAGAAGTATCATAAAGGTATCAATCAAATATGATACAAAAGGCATTAAAGGGTTAAGTGTGTATTCACTAGGGATGGGCGATATGGGCTAAAAAATTTATCACGATTAGATTTGCCATTCTGGCGATAACGATAAAAGTCCTGATAAAAAATAGTATCATTTCAATCTATATTTTTGACTCATTTTGTCTTGAGAACACCAGTTGGAGAAGTCAAATAACCACAAGTTTGAGTGTTAGGTTATAGAGAAAACTAATGACATCAAACAAGTCTCAAATGTGAAAACATTTTCAACATTTGTTGACAACAAATTAATTTAATTTATCGCCCATCCCTAGTGTTCACCAGCATGCACCTGGATGAACGTGTGGGTGATCACATGCATTCATTAGTTAAAGGGATATTCTGTTTGATGTGTAGTGCAATGGCTGGGACCTTGTATCTACTGTTGATGAAGTTAGGTGCTGTTCTGAGCATTATTTGTGGCTATAGAGTGGCGTTTTGGTTTAGGTTTGTTTATGGCTCCTCAGACCGCTGTGTATCGCTATCCTGTGGTCGTTACTAAAGTTGGTATTACTAGAGAAGCAAGCGGTCAGCAACATTCATCTCTGGAGGGGATGTCTAACTCATTGTTATGGTGTGTTTGACCCTAAATTAATTTTTACTCCGGAATTTCCCTTTAACTCCCTCTTTCAAGCTTGAATACTGTCAATACTGTCAGAGTCCTCAGTGCTTGTATCACAGTCAGGCCAGGAGTCTTGAAAACCTGGACTTGATTTCTTCACCAAAAATGGCAAAGTGTTAAAAAACTATAAAAATCAAAAACAAAAGATCCCTCTTCACAGACTTTAAATTTAGGAGAAGCCACCAAAGCATAGATCCGTTTAGATCTCCTCACAGTGTCATCAAAGATCTCTCCTTTCATTCATTATCTTCAAAGGTTTTCTTGTTGATGTCCAAGCAGAGTTTTAAAGATTCTGGTAGGATTGGCATTTACAGCTGTTTGTGTGATATTTGTGATTTATCCAAAATGTAAGTGCATTTACAAATGGGTCAGCTCCTCCAAATTAGGTTTTATTTTCCTGCTTTGAATCAATAACCTTTTAAAATAATCTAGTTTGGCAGCTGAGTTGATCACCCACTCAGAGCTTTAACTGTGGTTAACTTTATGAATAATTTACCGCTGGGTTTCCACCATCAGACAATGAGCGAGTGTTAGGGTACATGTGGAGCCAAATTAGACAACAGGTGAGCTTTAAAAACTTATGTCTTCTTTTGAGACTTATTTAAAAGAATTTTTATTTTATTTTTCCAAACAATTTCACAAGTTTAAAGCCAAGACAGGAAGATAACAGGTGTCTTTATTCCAAGATCAGAGTCGGATCTGCGTTAGATGTTCTGTCTTCTCTGACCAGATTAAAAACACACCAGCTCCTCTTAAGGCGGCTCACTGAGACCTTTAATGAGCGTTTAGCTGCAGACGTTGACTGATCTCAGAGTCACATTCACTTCTGTTTCAAAACAAGCTTTACAGATTAACTTTTAAGTGCAGACCAGACATCAAAACATGATTCATCTCATCAGCTGTTTGACAGAAGAGACAGAAACAGCACCTTCTATACATGATCCCGTTTGAAAAGAGCCATTAGGGTTTAACATTTGAATGACTGCATTTAAAAAGCGTCTCAATTATCATGAGATACAGAACTATGTGTTTCACTCTGTTAGCTGGTTCTAGCAGATTTAGCATCTTACTTATTATGAGGAAACCATTAAAAGGATCTCTTTGCAGTGAGCATGAGTTTCATTGAAATGTCATTAAACATAGTTTGATTTGTGGTGAAGTAAAGTCAGATCATTGCAAAGAGATGAACTAATTATTAATGATTTAAGGTTTGATATAAAACTGTATTTTCTTTTAAAACAGAGACAATGAGAGGAACCCAGCCTCCAAACAGTAAACAGCAGCTCGTTCACAAGACCAACTTATCAGGATGTGACACTTTAACGGCCCAATGCCTCCACTTGTAAACACGCTTTTCTCCAATTTATTGCACTGAAGTGACGCTCAAGTCAGGTAGATGCTGAATGTTAGGCTGTTTCAATAACTATTTTAGCGGTATAAAGATCCACTTATCTGAACTGATTACTGATTTTAATGTCATAAATCTGAGTGTACTGGTCCACTGCACCTTGGATTGGTAAAAAGTAAAACAAGAACTCTTTTACAGATATGATCCACTTTTCTGAGGTCCTTGTGTAACTTATCTACAAACTTTGGATCTTATGAGACTCAAAAGTTGACTTTTTAGCTTTGGCTGGTCAGGGAGAGTTAGTTTGCTCACAAGTCTGAGATCAGCTACAGCACTTTCATTGCCCACCTCAAAAATTAAGTCATGTGGACTTGATAGTTAAATTTAATTGGGAGATATTTTTATCCAGAATAATGAACATCTGGGAATAAGAAAACAACACAAGTAAGAACCAAAAACTGCTTTAAGTCCTTTCAGATGTAGAGCTGCTGTGTAATCGTAGCTTGAATGCAAAAGGAGTTATTTTAAAGCTGCTGTAAATAACTTTTGCTTTGTGTTAACACTTAAGCCCCTTTGGACAAAGTGATGTCACTTATCTGTTGTGTTTTCAGACCCCAAAAAATCCTTTTGTTGTCATTTAACAACAAAGTTCATCACTCACTGAAAGAATTTTCTGCATGAAAGGTTTTTTTTTAGCCTGCTGTCAATCATCTGATCTGAAAACTACCCCCACTCAGCAATTTGAAGCATTAGGAATGAATTAATCATCAAGCTTGTTGCTGATGGTCTTATTTTAATGTCATAAAGATGCAGCAGTATCAGTTACAGTCTGTAAAAAAAACGAAAACAAAACAAAACTCCTCTTTGTACTTGTCATGGGGGGAAGGGGAGCTGCAACTTCCAATTTCACCTGAAAGACTTACAGCTTTCATGATCTCCACATCATAATGCCAGGTTTGGGGGGTTGGCAGAAGTGTCTTTCGACTGATAGAGGACAGAAGAGTCAGTGTTTGACAGAGATACAAGTGTTTTAATAAAAACATGGACGCACGTTTGTATACAAAGAGAACAAGAAGTAGATGAGAGAGGAGTCAGGTGAGGTGAAAGAGGAATGAGAGCTGGAGAGATAAGAGTGTAGGGGGGAGGAAATAATGTGATGTGAGAAACAAAAGAGGGAGGGGAAGGAGGAAATGAGAGACAAATGACAACAAGCAGGAGAAAAAAGAGGCAAAGAATAATTGGGGAAAACCTGGAGAGAGGAAGAATGCTGAGTTAGAGGGATGATGGAAACGTGCCAGAACAAAAAGAAAAGTGAATGAGGGAGTGAGGGAGTGAGGGGAAAGGAGGGGGGGATTAACTAGAGTGAAAAGTGGAACAGAGGGAAAGAGGAGGAGAAGCGTCACAGAAACAAGTGTAACTAATGTGGGTGAAATCACCAGACGGCCGCCAGCGACAGCTCAGCGGGGAGATCAGCTTATCTGGCACACTGCTTTTATTAATTAATCAGTTATGAGATAGAGTGAGTGAGGGAGAGAGAGAGAGAGAGGGGAAGAATACGAGAGAGGCTGAGTAAAAATGGAGTACAGGGAAGTAAAGAAAAGAGAATTAAGGGAGAGAAGTGTGTGTGTGTGGTACTCTTACATTCTTGACTGCAGGGTTGGGTGACTCAGCTTTCAATTTTAGCGAACAACTCTCCGATGCTCAGAAGTCTGTAGAGGAGGGGGAGAGGAAGAGCAGTGATTTTGAAGGCAGGGAGGTGAGCTGAGGTCCCGTCTTCAGGTGTGTGTCTGAGTTTGGAAACACAGAACAGATTACTCACTGTAAAAGTGTTGGTGTGCACCATCAAATTCCAGTCCAAGATTTGTGTCTTGTTATGCATGCTTTATTTGTATTTATTCATTTTTCTGTGCAAAATAAAAAAGATCAAAACATGGCTGAAATGAACATCTGCATACAATTTGCACAGAGAGAAAACCTTTCAGAGCTGTAAAATCTTGTTACAAAATAAAAGCAAATGTTGGTGTTCACAGAAGTCTAAGAGCAGGTAGAGAAGACATTTTACAGACAAACAGTACTTCGGAAAACTGCAGAGTACCTCATTATGATACTTGAGAAGAATTCAAGAGCAATCTAAGAAGATTCTTTTAAAGTTATATACAAGATTGACTGTGTGATGCACCAGAGAAACATCCTGAACTGAAAACTAGGTGGTTCTGTGAAAGTAACATAAAAGATCAAAAGATCTGGTAGGATAACAGTAAAGCTGAGACCTGGATTTAAAAAAAATGTTAAAGAAAGTAGGAGGTAAATTACAAAGAAGATGAAACACAAAAAAATGTTTAAAATAATGAATAATAGTGTGTGAGTCTTACAACTAGGTGGAAGAGAAACTACTGTATTTTTCGCACTATAAGGCGCACCATCAATGAACACGTCTATTGGCGTCTATTTTCACACATAAGGCACACCGGATTATAAAGCACATTAAGCCAAACAAAACAGTCAATAACACCGCAAGGCTACGGTAGCTGCATTGCTTCGACAAGCCAAAAGGATTTTAAGTGCGCCTTATAGTGCAAAAAATATGGTAGTTTGATATGTCCAGAATCGAAATAGATCGATCATGTAGTAATATAGATCTTTTATTTTTTAGTAGATGTGCCTAACTCCTCATGAAATCCATGAAACTTTTTGCAACTTCACTGGAGACACAGTATACCATGTGCTTTTCTAATTGAGCTTGTCATCAGTAAATACACATTGTAATTTATCATAGGCAGCATTAACAATGACAAAGGGCTGGGCATGTTTTCACACTTTTATACCTTTATTCCTAGTTTTTTTTAACCATAAGGGAGTTGAATTTGATTTTCGTTGTATGTTTTGCAATGAAAAATAAAAAAAATTAATTGATTGATAATCTGAAAGAGTTCTATTGTGGGCTTAAAGATCCTATAAGAACTCATTTTTACATTAAGAGATAATTGATCTTGTTTGAACCTCATGTCTTTACAATTTAAAACATCATTGTGAGCTGTCCATCTTTACCTTAAGAAAAGATCATTTTCATTTGCCAATAAAATCAAAAGGTCATATTTCGATGTTCATGGAAGTGGTTGATATAGACAAGGAATAAAAGAGGGCTAAACCTTGAGCCCTGTGGAACACCACTTGAGCTGAATTTGCTCCTTTCAACTAGCATACTATTTCCTTATTCTAACTACTGCACTCAACTATCACAGCACATGTTCTGCTAAAGTTGGGAAATTATGACTAGGTTAGTGCAAAAAAAAAAAAAAAAAAAAAAAAAAAGAGTTAATTTGACTGACAAGGTCTTTGGTGTTTCTAAGTTGTGATGTTCTTCTTGAAAGGAAAGACTTTGTTGGTTGCAGCAGTTGAGATAGTTTGAGTGTAAGCATGAATCATGTTTTAAATCTTACGTCTTGCTCTATGTAGTTATAAAGTCATCTGTAATCACTGGTTGTCATAGTTCTTAGTGCATAACTTTAAATGATTGGATAAAGTGGAGGACATGAAGAAGCTTTCATCACTCTTTTTTTATCAGCCGTGTTTTCTCCACGGACGGCTTTGATTTGCACTCTGCAGGCACTTTCCTCAAGCAGAGAGAATTTGATAATAATGATAATAGAGGAATGCTGGGTTTATGGATGTTGTCGCTGGCAATGGTGGAATTATCACTTTACTATAACTCTACGTTATATTTTAAACACCTTTACATGCTGCTTGTTGACAATCGGAAGTAATTGGTAGCCTGTAGCTTGTCAAAAGGCAACCAGGCATGAGAGTGAGCACTTAAACAAGCAGCCCTTTAAGAACAATACTTATCTGATTGGACAAATGGAGTGAAAATGTCATATTTTCACAATATTTGGTTAGTTTGGAGTTACAGCCTGGTAATTCAATGTCTATCTAGTTTTAATAAATCATTTAACAGGTTAATTGCCTTTATTTTGAGGAAAATGGGTTCATTGAGTTTGTTTTCTTCTTTTTTTTAAATGTATAGAATAAAGTCAGTATCAATTCTTACATCCAAATATCTTAGACTAGGTGTTAGCATTTATAATTTAATATTAACTTTGGTACTTTTATTTCCACACTCAATGCTGTAACTCAGAATTACAGGTATGATTATGAGACTGCTCTGGCTGTCGCTGTGTGAGTGTGAGGAAACCTGCTGATAGCTCTAGAGTACAGAAAAAGTGACGAGCATGGGCCTGCTGGCTCTCTTACAGAAGAAAATACAGTAAAATCTCAACCAGCTCCAAATTGTAACCTTTAAACTTTTGCTTCATAAAAGATTGTATGGCAGATCTTGTGCTTTGAATTGGTTTCATCATGACGAGAATGTTCTCAGGCTCTACATTTGGACTTCACTTACTCCAGGTACTACACTGAAACTTTCCTGCTAAAAAGAGTCAAAACATTTTCAATACTGCAACAGCTCTAATGTTTAACGAAACGGAATTGCTTGTTTTCGGTGAAATAAAATATTTTTAGTAGAAATCAGACAGACTTGTGTTTTTGCAGTAGAGAAAGGTCTGTGAGTGAACAGATGAGACACAGTCTGCCTTCTCTCTAACTTTCAGTGTGTTACAGTAATATTGGATGATGCCATGTATGAATTTAAAGCTACAGGTGAAAACGAGAGAGGCCAGTGAGAGGAGATGAGCATGTTTTTGTACAATCTGCAGGTCAAATTCAGTCACAGTCTGTAAGGATGCCTAGCCCATGTTCACACTTTAAAAAATGGAAGGTCCACACGAATGATCATTTTGACAAGCTTTACTTGACTGGCTAAAGAAAATCACCCTCACACCGTCTCTTAACCTTGAACTGCTGTGTTCAGTATCCATGTATGATGACCTGATGACATTTCTTTAAAAGCTCTCAGGCTTCACTGAGTCTGGGTCCTCGGTGTAACAGACCACTACACTGCATCCTCTCAACTTAACAAGACGTCTGTGGGTGGCTGTTTTTTTATTTCTCCGAGGTGCAGTGGACTGTCCCTTTGACACGCCTGAACAGAGTAGACTGTGATGTCCTTTTGTTGAAGCCTAACTGTATGTAAGGCATCACAATAGAGTGAGGCCTGTAGTGCCAAACAAGGTCAGCAGTATAATGAGTTTCTCTGTGTCTGTTCCTACTGTCTGTTTACTGTCACGTGTGCTCGGGTACTGGCCATGCTGCTCTCTGTGAGCTGAAATGGGTTTTTATTGTTGACAGTAATCAAAGTAAAGGGCTGTTATTAGAAATAAAGATGTGTTTTCTTCTGTTTTCTTCCTGCACAGGCCTCATGAGACTGTGGTCCCCCTGGAAGACCCCATTGTTACTGAGGTGACGTCGACCCTGCAGGAGTGGGCCTTACTGTGGAAGCAGCTCTATGTGGTAAGCAGCACAGAATATCTTCTTACGTCATGTCCTAATGCGAGGAAGCCGAGCTTTAAGGCTGAGTCAACCAAAGGCACCGTGTCCCATCTCTACGAGTCACTTTAAATACAGGTCACTGACCCAAACGGACCTCTGTTTGCATAATCCGCTTTAAATTAATCTCAAACAAAAACTGAAACAGTGAGAGGTGCATCAGGAGGCGGGGCTGTCATCTGTCACGTCATCTCAGTTTATGGTCACTTATGACGCCGTTCAGTTTGGTTACACACTAACAGCAGATTTGATGGCAGAGATTTCTGTTTGCATAATCCTGTCAACATTGATCCAGAATACAAACTAAAATAGTCAGGGCAGAACTAACAAAACTTATATAACCATAGGATTGCACCGTTTCTAGAGACATGAAGCATCTGGGGATATTTAAAGAGCGATGTCATAGGTGAACAGTAAAATAACAAGCAGAAGTCCCAAAGTAAGCACTCCATTTTACACATGAGCAACATGCTCTAGAAAATAAGAGAAATCAACTCCGAAATACAAGGAGCTCAAATGCATGACAGCTTGGACTGGTCATATTGCTGGATTGTGCTGGAGTAGCAGGTTGCTTCATGTTGGAGATATTTTCAGGGACAGAGCCCCATCTTTACGTGTGTGTGTGTGGGGGGGGGCTCACATACTCAGGCTCAAACGGGGACACGCTGCTTTGAATATTCGTGAAAATGAGGCAAACACTGATTCCTTTGCTTTCAGTCTGCCTTCAGATATGTGAAGTTTTTCACTTTTGCTTGAAGTTTGCTTTGATGATGTTCATGCTGAGAGACCAGAAGCTACATGTCCTCATTTGACACACAGACACAGCGAGTAAAGAGGAATTCTGGGAAACCTGAGTCCTATTTGTCATGTGCTGTAAATTTGGAGTGAGAATGACTGATGGGTGCAAAAGTTTGGAAAGTGTTTAATAGATCGCTTTAGCTGACGGCAGTTAAACAGGCTGTAACTGCTGCGACTCAATCATTAATCAAAGGTGAGTTTGATCAGAGTGCAAACAGTCCTGCTTTTTGCGGCTAACTGAGTTTGAGCTGAATGATGGTCAAAGAGCAGAGTCAAGCCACCAGATAAAACCAACTATATGAGAAATTTATGATCATTGGAGTGTTCTATAATGCACAGGTCTAATGGGGCATTCACACCAAGCGCGAGTAAAATCATCTACTCGCTTCATTCACGCGTATCTGTCGCCGTGTCTGGGTCTCCTTCAAAACCTGCATCAGGATGGCGGCCATTTCCAGCTGTATTTTCGGGTTACTCAATCCCAGTTTGATGACCTGCTGGTGAGGGTCAGTGCCAGGATATCCCTCCAGGATACCAATTACAGGCACTCTATCCCAGCTGCAGAGCGCCTGACTCTCTGTCTACTGTGAGTAAAAGGATTTCTGCAGTGTTTTAGTCAAGGCCGCACCAACCAAGACCAAGACCAGAGAGGACCAAGACCGAGTGAAAATGCCTTCGATTCCAAGACGACACCAAGACCCTCAAAAAATGGTCTCAAGACCAAGACCGATCTCGAGTACTACAACACTACTATTTGGTAACCGTTAGCTTACCTGTCTTTATGCTTCCTTTTGAGGTGATGGTAATAGTTTGAAGTTGTACCAGCTGTTTCTGTGAGTTGTGTACTGCAGAATTTGCACACTGCTGAGTGTTTTCGCTTGCATGTCGTTTTACAAATAAACTCCTTGTGGTTTAGGAAACCAAACTTAATTATTGCTGAGTTGGCAGACAACTTTCACCAGGTGCCGAGCATGAACACAGCCTCTCCTCCTGTGGTCTCCATCCTCTCTCTGTGTGGACGGGGTGTGTCAGTCACTCAGACTGTGTGACACTGGGCAGGTAACTTAGCAGCTGCAGTTCAAAAACCCGAGTCCGCTCACTCCGAGAACAAGACAAGACCGAGTGAAAATGCCTTTGATTTCGAGATGACACCAAGACCCTCAAAAAATGGTCTCGAGACCATTTTCTGAGTACTACAACACTAGATTTGTGTACATATTTTCACACCAGTGAACATCTTCCGGTTCGTTTTCATACATCATCCGGAAATCTTCATGCTGATTGGTTATCGCAACACGAATACTTGCTTGAGTTTAGATACTTTAAACTCTTGCAAATTCACATCATTAGCGCGAATGACTCGCTCAATTTGAGCTATTCATGCCACCCAATTCGCGTCATCCACGTCACCAAAGTAGTCTAAGAATCTTATCGCATCTTTGCATAGACATGTAATTCATTTGCGTGATAGATTTTACTTGTGCTTGGTGTGAGCGCCGCTTAAGTCACCTGCTGCTATCACAATGGAAAGGTACCGTTCAGGCAGGTCCTCAGAGTCCTCAGAAAACATCCTCTCTCCTGTCCACCCCTGCTATCACACCATGTGTCCTGTACTACCCTGTGTGCAAGACATTGAGTGTCTGTAAGAGTGTTTGTGTGTGTTCACTTGGGCTCTGTCCCCACGTATGCAGGTATTTCTGAGACTGTAGTGTGCTTTCTGGGATTTGACTTCCCGTCCACAGGTTAACAGTTTTAGGTCACTAAAAACAGAGGCTTTTTCAAGCAGAGATTTTATTAAATGTTTCTGTCAAGGTCAAAATCTATGTTTTTTTTGAAAATGCTGATATACCCCCACATGTCAGTTGGTGTTGGTATGTGTTGCTCATGAGTCATGTTGATTTGCAAAGGTCTTCTTTGTACTCTGAGGTTGAGTTGAATGATCTTCAGCATTTTACGGCTGCACTGAGGCAAATTGATACATCATGATCAATAGTTTTAAATTGCCACCCCATTAACAATAAGAGCGCTGGATTTCTTAAAGGTACAGAGTGTAGAAGTGAGAATATGTAGCAGTATATAAAGGCCAGTTTTTAAACTAATCATGATTTTATATTCAGGTGATTATTCACTAACCATACTAACTAACCAAGCCTGTTTGGTCATAGTCTTTGAATACTCAGCAGTACACCTATAAGTCTTTATCAGATCTAATAAATATTAGTTTATGAAACAGAATCAATCAATATGGACAAATCAATATGTCCACAGTGGTTTGAATCAAATGTGGATTTCTTCTGGTTCAGATTATAGATTCTGGGCATTTATAAGAACTGAATCTGCGTTATCAGTGAACTCAGGGTCAGGGTCAGGGTCATTAACTCTAATTTTATGCTGGAGGGATGTTTACACACATGGACAGCCACGTTCATAGTTTTCCAAATCTTAAATAATAAACAAAGTTGATTTCATATTTTTAGTATGAACATAATAAAATTCCACCAGTTTCTATGAACTGGTACTAAGTCTGCAGGATTAAAGCCATAGGTTTTTGAATAAGGCTGAAAAAGGCACCTGGTTGTGCAGCCGTATGTGTGCGGCCATTATAGGGGAACAAAGAGCTTTTATATGCAGGCTGTGTAACTGAAGCTGAGAGCAGTTTCTCCTCTGACCTGCTGCCTCTCACAGCTGTGGTCCTACTGTCTGTTTCTCTCTCTGTCCAGTCATCATTTCTCACTTTTCTTCTCCTCTTCTCTGTTGCATTTGTTTTCATTTATCTGTCCGTCTATCTTTTTTCTCTCTAGGTTCTGATATCCTTCTGCACACATTCATACCGAGATAAACCCTGTGTCATTCAACACTTTGTCATTGTTTCTGCTGCTGATGCTCCTCTGAATCTTCTTGTCTTGCCAATCTGCGCTCTTTTTTCCTGTATATTCTGCTTTCATCCAGACTGAGCTTTTGCTCTCCACCTAGCTGGAAACACCAAGAGCTGTGACAGGTGCTCTGTTTCCATGCTGACAGATGTCAAATTAGTGCGAATGTTATGTCAGAGAAACAGAGGAGACTTTGATGTGTGAATGCTGCTGCTGCCAGAGATGTTCCTGGTTTTTGTGGAGATGAATTGACTGAGGGATGGATGGAGAAATGCTAACATATGATGGGACTTATGTATGTTAGTGATAGTGTTATGAGTGTCGATTTATCCTATTTGTTAACAGGAGAGGTGTAGAAGGAGGGGGAAGGATGAAACATGTCTTGCATAGTTATTCTGTGGAACTAGATAAGAAAAACAGAGACACTGAAATTCCCAGTTGTTGGCGTGTGAGGAGGATGTTTTCGTGTGATAACAGGCAATTCTCCACGCTTAAATAGCTTGTCATAATGGCTGAAATTAAAATGATCATTCATTAGTTGTAGCTGATGTAAAACCAGAGACTATGAGTCACAGAAAAGAGTCTGCAGAGTCTAAGTAAAGCTGCAGAAACTGGACATCGAAATAAACCCATTACATGTGATGAAAACAGAGATGCAGTAACACAGGGGAGCTGATGCAAAAGCAGTCTGTGATGGCAGAGCTGGTTTAACTGAAATTGATTTATTACAGAAAAAGTAATAACACAAAGCTAACAGAGAAATGTACAGGAAGAGGCAGAAACCCGGCAAGCGGTCCAGTCCAGAAAACAAATCAAAGAGACAGGCAGTAAATCAAGAGTTCAACAACAGGCAAGAAAAAGAGCACGAGTCCAACAAAAGACAAAATCCTGTGAAAGAAAGGCTGGTGTGCCGGGTGCATGGTTAGAGGACACACTGAGAGGAAAAACACACAAACTTAACGCTCCGTAAAGGTGAGGTTAATCAGGCACAGGTAAGAATAATGAGGGAAAGGTTAAACTAATCAGGGAGAGGTGCAAACAAGGGCGTGAAGTGGAGCATGAAATAAGCAAGAAGAAGTAATATAAATGAAAACAAGAAATGCCAAACAATGGAGTCAGTAAAACCAATACCTGTGATCCATGACAACCTTCAGAATATAAGAAGTCTGCCATCCATTGCCTGCATGTCTCACCTGATGGAACATTTTTTCATCCAAAGCCACAAAGAAACAGGATCACAACTAAGATTTGGGAGAGCGCACTTTGAATGTCTCATATGAGCGAAGGTAGTACAACCTGTGACATACGCAAGAAGAAATATTGTATTGTATTTCAAATTTTTACCCAGAAGATGGCGCTCAAAGGAGTGATGAACCCCTTACAAAACTAGAGCCTGACACCATCAAAATTTTAAATTGGGTTTCTTAAAGCTGTGTAGTTTTTTCTAACATCATGGTCTTCTTTTTTTCTTATTATTGTGTGATTTTTTTTTTTTTCCAAACAAAGGAAACATTAAGACTAACTGATATTAAGTCACAGAAATGTATGAAAAGATGACAATTGAAAAACAACACACAGCCTCTGCATTATACTGTTTTCACTACACACCCATGCAGACACACACATATATGTGTTATTCTGCAGTGTGTGCTCACGGATAAACATAAAGGGTCGAGTTAAATGTGCTGAATTCAGAGTGAATGGATGTTCGGATGTAGAGCAGACAGAGAGAAAATCACTGTGACTCTGGAGGAACAAAAACACACCTACACTTAACATACAGAAAACATTCAAGAAAATGACGTGTGTGCGTGTGTGTGTTTGTGTGTCCTTTGCTGTGACAATGCATGCTTTTGATGTGGTTAGATCTTTGTCAATCACAGTTTCTTTGTCATAATCCCCACATCCTCTTGCACTCTCCCCTGAGTACTTAAAGTACTTTGTGTAGAACCACAGGAGATGTGGGACATGAACTGGTGTGTGTGTGTGTGTGTGCGTGCGTGCGTGCCTACGTGCGTGCGTGCGTGTGTGTGTAATGAATGGGGCAACACCTGTGAGCCTGTTCAGGCAGCTAACTCAAGCTGCACTGATTGCATTCACAGGTAATGTGCATCATTCTCACATCACAGGACAAACATCGAACAGATTTTACTCTAGCAGGTTCTCTGTTCTGTCACTGCCTTTGCTGTCCTGCACTTAAACTTTTAACCCCACAATCACCCTATCACCAACATGCAGGCTCTGACAGGGGGGTCAGGATATTATGTTGTCATCACTTCTCAAATCCTGCTTCAGATATCATCTGACAACATTACATACCTTTGAGAAAAATTTTAAAATGGTGAGCAGTGTTATGAGTTACAGCCAAGACTTCTATTTGTGTGATACATTTTTCATTATGCACTTGCACCTTGGGATGCAAACATGTTTTTGGGTAAACAGAGAGGCAAAATTCACTAGTCAAGAAGAGACTGTTTATCTGCAAAATAGTAACTGTTCTCTGGGAGAATACTTTGAATTTCTGGTGAGTCTCAGTTTTACTGTAAAAAGGCAAGAAAAGTTTATGTATTTAGCACACTTCAGCAACAAGGTGTGAATTAAAAGAGTCATAGCAAAGTTCAGAGAAGCACATAATAAACAAATCAAACAGGTGAAACTTAAAACCTTGATTTTTTTCTGTTATTTAACTGAGAGTCTCAGCAGATCAGATATGTTTGCACCTAATGACAGAAAGCAGACTTGCACCAGAGGACCTAAGCGGTCTGGATGGTTTATACTGAACCAGAGGATCACTGATGTTTTTGAATGTAAAACCATTCAGAACTTTATAGATTTCGAAATCTATCATCTAACAGACAAAGAGCCAGTGTGAAGACCTCAGAGCAGGACTAACCAGATTTACTTTTCAGGTCTTGGTGAGGACTCTTACCGCAGCATCTGAATCCTGTTCTGCTGGGACATTAGTCTTTTAAACTTTGATATAGCCGACTTGCTAATCAACCTTATGTGTTTTGTAAAATTCAGGTCTGGGTCCATAACTAGACCCAGATTCGTGGCTTGGTCGGTCGGTTGGTTCAGACTCTAACATCTGAAGCTGCTGACTGACCTTGAATCTGTCATGTATGGCTGCAAAAACCACCACTTGAGTTTAAACTGTGTTCAGCTGAGCAGTAAGTCAAACAGAGGGTTCATTCTTGTGGACCTGAAAAGAAAGCATTTCATTCTCTAGCAGCCAACAGATCTTGAGCTGGCTGACATAATAACACAGTTCAGTTTGGCAAAAAGCAAAAGTCAAGCTTTTCATGTTGGCACCCAGAAAAGGAAAGAAAAAAACACGTTTGAAATGTTTATTTCACAGAGGTCAGATCCGTCATTTCTGATTCATTCAGGCCACTAGAAAATCATATTGTTTTTCAGTCACATTGGGAAGCAGATTTGTATTTCAGTGTCAATGTTTGATGCGGAAGAGATAGTTAGCTGACCCTGCGTGCAGATATTTATTTATAGAGATAGATAAACCATCATCAGGTCACAGCTGGGTGTCAAATGGGAGATCTTATCCCGCCTCCTTCTCCATACTGTTTTTCTGCAGATTCCAAAGCCTGATGATTGGTCAGTACTACTTCAGAAATCAAATCACATCCCTATGCTGAAAACCAAGACCTACAGACAGATTATACTGTTTGTTAGAATCTGTAAGTAAAGATTGCAGGAGCTGAAAGTGTATACGCCTCCTCAGAGGTTCAGCTCTGTTAACACACTGTCTGTTAGGTCCACCTTATCCTTTGTCTTTGCTCCATATCTTTATATCTGTCTTTAATCTCTTTCTGCCTCCCTCCTTCCTTCCGTCTCCCACGTTGTTTTTTTCTTATCCTATGATTTTTTTTTTTCTGGCTCTGCTGTCTCTCACATACTGATGTCAAAAAAGATTAGACCAAATGTGTGTGTCTGCTTGTGTGTGTGTGTGTGTGTGGGAGGGATGAATGTGTGGACAGGAAGGATGGTGGGGAGGGAGTGGTGACAAGTGAACAATGATGGAGGGATGTGAAGACGAGGATGAGCGCAGGGGGAGACATTTCTTTGCTGTGAAATGTGCAGACTAGCTTGTGTGAATATGTGTATGTGTGTTTGTGCGCGTGTGTGTGCTTGTGAAGCTGGGATGAGAGACAGAAATGATGGCGGGGGATTGACAGTCAGTGGGAGGAGGCTGTCCTCGTCCAGCTCTTTCAGCTTCACAATGATGTGACATTTTCTGTGGCTGTAAAGATGGAATGAATGTGAATGCAAACAGACTCACAGTTTGAAGTTCACATTGAGATGCAGAAATGCAGAGTATGAACTAATGATACAAAGCTGGAAAACCTTTGGCTGAAGTTCATACTCTATTCTGGACAGTATCTCAGACCCTGTCGACTGTTTCATTCAAATACAAAATATGCCAGAACAACAACATTCAAGAGTAACAGCATCTCTACACAACCCAAGTAAAGATAATTTAGGGAACTCTGGAAGTCTTTTCTGATATTAACAAGCTTTTAAAAAAGTTATCAAAAAAAGAAAACTAGCATATTCATTTGCAGTAACGGGCCACTGAAACTTTTTCACAGGCTCTGATATCCAAACTAAACATGCAGAAGAAATGTGGGCACACAAGCATGTTGAAGCTTGACGTGTAAAACACAGCAGGAAGGCAGCTTGGCGTGACACGAATCACTGTTTCATTGTGTTCACCCTGCCGCACAGAAACACAGACATGCATTTACATGCATTCATCTTCAGTCACCAACACAGTGAAGTAGTCATGCAGATTCACACAAAGTAATAAACTGCATGTTAAGTCTTTGTAACAGCAACTGTATTCATGCATGCTCTAAACTTTTGAAAGTCTTCACCCAGACTTAGATCGACCAGCTTCTGACAAAATTCCTTCCAAAGTTTGAGGATGGATGAGACCGATGCAGCTATAGACTAAACTATGGACAACTTGGTTCCGCCTTCCACCAGTATACAGATTTGAAGCCGAAAGCTCTTGATAATTCCGAGTTTTTTCTCCACTTCCTGAAACCAACATTGTGCAGTAGCATTGTACGCACCCTTGCATTGCGAAGTAGCATTGTTTGCATTCGGTGGGAGAGTCGCTGTGATGACGCTCAACTTAAACAGTGTATCTACCAGGTGAGCAACACATTCTTTGTACGCCCACAGGCTGTATCGATTGTCAATCATAGCCAACGTGAACCCCCTAATAACTTTTAAAAATGGAGCTGTACAGAAAAAAGAGGACTTGAGCAAAAAAACAGTCTTACAATAACTACATGTCAACATCGCAAGCAGGGGGGAGAAAAATTTATGTTCTGTGAAATAAATTTCTAAAGTTTGTCCACAGCTTCATAGGGATTGCTGGAGGAGGCAGGGTTTATGACCTATACTGCAGCCCATCACCAGAGGGTGCTGTTCTGGGGGTGGCTTCACCCAGTGAGTAGGCAGACGGCGCCCATTTTATGTACAGTCTATGGATGCAACTGAGACAGTTTAACCGTAAATATTTGGGAAAAATCACTGAATTCCATTTACCTCGGAGTTAAAAATGCTGACTCAACAAAAATCAAGATAAAAGTCAGGAAGTTGTTAAGCCATTAGCTCTTAATGTTGTCTGCATTGTTAGCTAATAGTGGACTATAACAGCTCACCTTGTAAGAGTTAGCATGTGAAAGCACCATAACAACATGTCTACAGACAGATTCAGCAAAAGTACTACAAGTGTGATCAATTTAATTACACAACAAATGACTGAAGCCCAAAGCCTCAAACCCACAGGACATGTGTACTGCGTCCTGTCAGCCCAGATTGTATGCAGTGCACACATATCCTGTGGTTTCATAAGCACTATTAAAAGTACAGCTATTTCAACTCTTTGAGCTCAGGCTTGTTGTCTTCTTACATGTCTTGATCAAATGTCCCTGGACAGCCTACAGTTGGTGCAGAACTCCGCTGCCAGGCTTTTATCAAGAACTAAGAAATTTGAACATAGTACGACTGTTTTTGTCATTTAGTTGTTTAAATATTGGCTGCCAGTACATTTTAGGATTGATTTAAAGATTTATTAATTAATATTTTTATTGATTACTTCCCAAGTTATATCACCAACCATTTAAACCCCTACACTACAGTACACACAGCTATCAACCATACCAGACACTTGACTAAAGACAAAAGGGGACAGAGCGTTTGCAGTCTGGGCTCCTCAGCTCTGGAATGACCTTCCTGAGGAGAAAAGGTCAGCTAACTCAGTGCACTCAGTTAACCCTAACCCTAACTGTCATCTTAGCTGCATTTCTAAACCATTAACAACACTGCAGCTTTCACGGGGTTCTTTTGATGTCAAGTCCTGCATCCTTAAGCCCCTCTACCCACCGCCACCCTACTCTATTAATTGGGAGAGCCTCACAATGAGAGAGATGTGCGAATATGCAACATTGCAAAATTTTCAGCAGCAGAGTTCGGAAAATGGAGAGAAAGGATCAGGAGTGCATAAAGTTTGTAAGAGAGGTGAAAAAAGTTCATAAAGTAAAAACTAATTTTATGTTAAAAATGATCCGATTTGTAATCACAAAAAGTGCATACTTCAATATTCATCAACATCAAAACTCTCTCAGTGGCCACTCTACAAAATCTAATAAACCTGGAGACCTTGAAGCTCCAATTTTGCTGGTCTACTCAATATAAGTACAACTTTAAGCTGTCAAATTAACAAACAAAACATAAATCAATAAAACACTGTTTATTATACTGTGAAACATTTACAGATTGCTTTCATCTTGGCACCAAGTCAACAAAGATTTCACTTCAAACACAGGGAAAGATCAGGGCAGTGAACAGTTTCTGTCCTCTTCAATGAGCACAGTACACAGTTAAATGCAGCTGAATATACTATGACACAGAGTTTAAATGTTAATTCTAATTATGTTCTGTGTGTTTTTAGTAGCAAAGATGAGTTAATTTAGCCAGAGGCCTTAAACTGAGATTAAAGTTGGCAGCGGTGTTAAACAAGAATGACTTGGATTGAATATTTCTTAATTATCTTTTCGTTATTTATCTTCAAATATGAAAAACAGAATATCCATTTTAGCATCGCTGAAGTCTTTGAGACAAATCTTAGATAATTGGACATTGATTGACTTTGATTGATTTGTGAGAGAATTCTAATTTGGTCTTTCTTAAGGACACAGATCATGTCGGTGTGTCTATTCAGAGAACTTGTCAGTGTACTCTCTGACCCTCGTCCTGCCTTCAGGTGTGTGCTGTCATTTTCTGTGGAGTGTGATTGACAGCTCTGTGGAGTAAAGCTAGCAGCACAGTGCGAAGACTCCACCTCTCATTGTGGCCTTTGACACACAGTCCTCTGAGTCAGTGTCTCACTGTGTCTCTGTGTCAGAGACAAAATGTGTACAGCAGTGTCATTACTAGGGATGGGTGTTGATAAGATTTTATTGATACCAAGGCCATTATAAAATCCGCTCATCGATCATACTCTTTATCAATTACCTTATCAATTCCTCATTTTTCTGTGTACAAAAAGTAGTCTTGGAAGGTTTTATTGAGTTTGTAAGTAAATAAATATGAACTCGATCTCTGGATCTGGATGTCTCTGGGCATAAATAAATAAGTAGATATCTTTGCACATGGTCACTGGATCCTAAGTAAACATATCAGTACAAACTTGACAGTTCTTGTTTAAAAATAAATCTGCTGTCTCAGAAAGGATCCTTGATCTTTTGGGGCTGATAGTATCTGCACCTGTCAAAAAGACCCTTTCAGATGGGGTCGGAGATGCTTGGACACACAAATAGGGAGCTGAAAGTGCTGAGAGCAAGGGTAACTAAGCCAGAGATACTGATCCAATTAGTCAGTACATTTACATGGCTTTATAAATGGATTGAAACTTCACTTTTTAAAAATATGTAAACACATTAGACTGACTAACAAACCATTAAATTGACTTTCTCAGTGCTGGACTAACGTACTTGAATAATGTTGTTGGGGATCAGTTTTCTATGTCATGTGTACAGCTCGATTGAACTGAAACTGGCCTAAGTGTTGTGCACATACCCCAGTGTTCACACATGCCACCTGCCTGTACACACCAGGCTTTGAGCCAGAAGTTGAACAACATGGATTTGCTGCTAGGAGTCCAGGTAGTAAACAAAACCTGGACAGACGAAGAAAGGACATGAAAAAAAAAAAGACAGAACTTTTCCTATCAGACAAACAAAGAATTCAGAGTTGCATTGTGTGGGTCACTTTTGTCATCCATGTTGCTTTTTGTCTGCATAGCACTTTGGTCAACCCTGGTTGTTTTAAATGTGCTCAGTAAATAGAGTTTGAGTTGAATTGAAAGCCTATTGTTTGATTTACATCCTGTTAGCCTCTTGCTAACACAATTTGTCAATGCGTTTGATACGTAACAAGTCAACCTGAAGATGACCTGATAGTCACGTGCTTAAAGGAGGCATGTTGTCGCCTACCACAGGGGAGGTGGACACACTCCTGTTAATAATTCAATTCATGCCCAGTGCTTTTAAACATGGACAAGGACAGAAGTCCAGTTAAATGACCTAATCGAGCTATACCTGTAGCTCAACGTAATCGTGCATTTAGACGTACTGGATGTTTTAGCTCTTACACAATATTTGACCCTCATTGCAGGTCCCTTGGAATAAAGCCACCAGTATTTTGTTTAAGGTGTTGCACAAGAGAAAGCTGACTGAATGGTTGGCTGTTCCGGCTGCACAGGCGCCATGGGTTTGTAACCTTGTACATTGCGCGTGCGCTGCCACATGGCACTGCTTCAGGTGGTGAAAAATATTTGAGGTATTCCCCGACTTTGCAAGAACATATACTTAACATAATTTTCAGTGGACATTACTCTGCTTCATGTCTGACCTCAAAAACAAAATACTTCCACACCACCAATGTTTTCATGCCAGTGTTCTCTGTTGAGCCTTCATCTGCATTTCTGCTGGGGTTGGCACTCATTTTCTTTTTTTCTCACCGACAGTGCTGTCGGCTTCACGTGTTAAAGTGCTTTGGTTGCGTGTAGCCCCAGCCTGCTACTATGCAGTTGTTTGATACTTGGTTCTACTGATTGGTTCAGCGTGAAGCGGACCCAGAGCAACTCCCCTTTTTTATTGGCTATACCTGTAGTCTGCCAAAACATGGCAGAATGCCAATAATCAAAAAGCATATTGACCATGTTTTATATTGATATTGAGGGAATTTAATTTCCAAAATATATATTGTTATCATTTTATTGCCCAGCACTAATTGGACCAATTTCCGATATCAATATCAGATTGGGACATCCTTACCATTCAGCAGCTCATATTTGTGTTTTGGGAAAGCTGCATCAGGTCCCTCTCAAGGTTTATCAGTCAACCTGCTATTACCAGTCAGTCCAGTTTTAGTAGTTTGATGCCTGGTTCCCCCTGGCTCTGACACTGTCACACTAAAACTGGTCAACCCGAGCAGCAGTGAATCAAGGTGTTGTTTTGATGCCCCGAGAGAGAGCACAGAAGGTTACATACACTATAAGTTTTCTCCATCTCAGCCTCCATCAATCCCGGATTTCCGCGGGTCTGTTTTCCCTCTTTCTACCTTTGCCTACACTCAGGCGTCACGTTTGATTTCCAGGTTCTCTGTGGGCAACAGCCTGTCAGACGTCCTTACCATCCAGCTGGCTGTACATCACTATCTTTAGCGCACACCTCACTTTATGTCCTCTAACATCACAAAAACTGGAGTGGAGCTGCTGCAGACTGGCCCGTGGGTGGGCAGGTGGCTGAAAGAGAGAGAGAGAGTGGGGAGACAGAGGGTGGCGAGTGAGGGAAGGAGAGATGGAGATAGCTAAGAAAGATGAAGATTGAGGGAGCAGGTCAGAGGATGGGAGGGAGGGAGGGAGGAGGATAAGGTTTCTGTAAAGCAAAGAGAAAGAGGGAGAGAGAGAGGTAGTGCTGCTACAGTACGCTGTGACTGGCTCTTGAGTTGTCTGACAGGCTGTGATTTTCTTATCGCCTGCTGCTTTGGATCGCTTTTTAGCTGCTTCTCAGTGCTAGAATCAAAGAGAGGAAAAAGGAAGGAGACGAGGAGAGGAAAGAGTGGATTTATCATCCTGTAACACCTGTAAGTACTTAAAATCATCTCCTCACTTGGTGTGCGTCTGTTTGGAATCTGAGCTCCTGTCAGTTAGTGTGTGTGTGCGTGTGTGTGTGTGTGAGAGAGTTTCATTCAGAAAGTCAGAGTAGGTTTCTGTCCATACTGGTGGATTTAAGTTTTCATGTTAGCATGAATGTCTATATCAGTTCAGGATCTTTAGACTCCTGTGAGTGCACTGTCATATATTTGCCACGGTGAGTCACCGGTTGTTGCCAAGGAGACGAGGCCATTGTTGGCGTACAGTAGCTGTTGTTGCATCAGTGCAAAGTGAATAAAAAGCCTCTGATGTCTGTTTTTATTTGGTCTTATCTGTCTGTAGGTAAAGTTGTAAACGATGCAGGTGGAGAAGTGGATCTGGTTAAATTAGTCATCACCCCATTAACCTGACTTTTCATCATGTCTGTATGAGGATTTATTACTGTTTTATGAAGGAGTAATGAATAAAGGTGTGTAGCTTTCACCATAGATGGTTATGTTGATGTTTTTGCACGCGTGTTCCTGCTTTGAAAGTTTCGATTCCAAGACTTGATACAAAAAGTACAAAATATTCAAAAAGATCAGATTTTTTGATTAATTGTTATACTAAATGTAGAACTTTTTGAGTTTAATTCACACATAACTACAGCCTCATAAAAGTTTAGAGTACCATGTAAAATGATGAAATAACCTGATGAAAGCTAATATCATTGTTAGCTTTCTTACAAGAATTGCAATCCGCTAACGCACACACTTGTTCTGTGATCGTCCTCTCTACTTCTCAGAGTCTGGCCTACAGAGTGGGATGTGACGTAGAAAATCCTACTGTGTCTGAACCTGCTGTTTGGGTCTGTGACACGTTCACATCGATTTAAATGCAGAAATACTCTGAAATGCAATTTTGCTCTTAGTTTTCTCATGTGTCCTGTAGCATCAGAAAAATGCATTATGAACATGTAGACAAAATAAAAAACATAATTTCATCAAAGTGGGTCTTTAAAAATATACAGGACTCTGAAGTGGGAATCACTGCGTGGGCTCAGAATTGTCTGTGAACATATTTTGTCACTGCATCAATAAATACAGGTTTAAACTTTAAGGGTAAACAATGTAATCTAAACATGACCTGAAAACACCAGAGACCTCTCCTGTCTTAGGGATGGACTGAAGTGAAGTGGAAATGGTCTCGCAAATCAGACTTGTAAATTTTTTTGGGAAATCCTGGTTGCTGTATCCTTATCTCTTAACAGTGCTAACACATCAGAGGCTTTGCCTCCATTCATTGTGTATTGTTAACATTTGCCCTGTGGATCAGAGCATCCTGGTACTCCTGACATCCCTAATGTGGCCGGCAGCTCTGTTTTCTATCAACATTTTTACCTCGTTATATTAAAATCACACCTTTAAGGTAAATGGTGGTATACTTTACAGTTCAATGTTGGACATTGTTGGAGCATTGTTTTTATTAAGAAGACTTAAAATCTAAGACAGCAACTGATGCAGGCAAAGTGGGTGGGCATCTTTTGGCATCCTGGTCACCTCTGGTGTGTCTACACCCAAAAGAGGAGCAGGATCATGTTTTAAATAAAATTCCCATCTCTGAAATAGTGTAAAACATCCATGCAATTTTAATCTCTCAGTAGCTTGCTGCAACTGTAATTTTCATTTAGTTTTAACCAGTTAGCTGGCCTCCATGCTGGTTTTCAGGGGATTGCATGTTACCCTCTACTTCTTCTAGTCTCTATTTTGGTCCTGAACAGCTGCATAAGGAAACTGGCAGTCCAACTTTTTCTGCCCTTATGCACCACAGTATTTCAGCATCACCCCTGACCACTTTGAGCGTGTGATCTCCGTCCAAAGTGTTCATTTTAGTGCGGTTAGTGTGTCCTTCCAAAGTTGTTATTTCCTCACTGTTGTGCTATTAGTGGAAGTTGCCCTTCCAAAATGTTTGTTAGTAATTCAATACTGTGTTCTTTTCACCAAGTAATAATATGAGGGGATGTCCTTCCAAAATCTGTATTACCCCCCAACACTGGCTGAAAAATGCACTTTAATCCAAACTGATGGGATGTCGGATTGTGAATTTTCTACTGATAGATACGATGGCTAACATACTTTCCTCCACTTCATATTTATTTATTTATCCATATTTCAAAGTTGAATTACAGCTGATTAGATCCCAATCTTTGTCTCAAATGAAACAGTAGTGGCTGAAAGGATGAAACAAACCAAGGCTTTAAGAGGCTCTGCTATCATTTATCCCCTGCTCCTCTAGATTCCATGTAAATTATGAGCTGCAAAGACAATAAAGGGTTAAAGGATCTCAAGAAGATTCATCTTAACCACAGAGATCTGGATCCAGGTGCAGAATTAAGACACGATTCTACTTCATTCATCAGATCCGAACACATAAAATGACATTTGCCATGACAAATGTGTCATGTGCAAAATGTTAAGTGAAGCTCAGCAGACAATTCTGGATGCATCAGCCAGCTGAGCTGATTCACTTCAAAGCAACATCCCATTAACAAATCTGATGAAGCCACAGATCCTTAAAAAAGCTGCTCTGGCCTGGCCACTGCATCTGCTTCCTCAGCAAGCTGCTTAGCAACGTCTTTTATCATCTTTTAAGGTGTAATTGACCGACCATCGTCATATCTGCTGTCAATGAGGTCTGCTTTCTTCTGTGACTGCAGAGTCTACATGGCTTTACCTGTCTTTAGATACAAATACAGGTGTCCCAGAACAAAGCTATACCATCAGATCTAATTTACGTCAGAAGAGTGGGTCCTTTTTTTCATTATTTTAAAGACTACTTTTCTCCTTTAAGTGTCTCTGTCAGACACAGGAGTGTCCCTTGTGTCTACTGCAAGACTTCTTTACTCTCACACAGTCAGAGAGAAACTGTCCTTCAGTCCACATTTTGACTTCACACAGTGTGGGACCTTGACACTTTAGCTTTCACATCCTGTTTCCTCCATTACAGTATTTGTGTGTGCGTGCGTGTGTATGTGTGTGTTTGTGTGAGATTACTTGGTGTTTCTACTGCAGGTTCACACAAGTTCAGTTTAGGATTGGAGTTTGCACCCTGCACAGGCTTCACATATTGCTCCCTGCATGAAGCTTCCCTCCTGCTGTAAGAGGTTTCCTTCACCAAACTCTGTGACAGTTTGGAGGAAGTTTCAGATAAATGCACAAGTTTAGAGATTACAAATGATTTCAGGGGTCATTTGTCCTATTTTAATTATGTTTAACTGCAATATGTGGAATATTCAAAGTCATTATCATAGCTCATGAGTATGCAGTGACTTGTTATTTATTATGAAGTGAACAGTAATATACGTGTTTAGAGAATAAACATAGAGGGTGCTTACAAATGGACCTAGAGCTGTTCTTATTTTTACACTAAGGTCTGACAAAAGAAGTCTTTCACTAAATTTGTTGACATGCGAGCAACAAGAGTCTATCACTCCCTGCTTGACTAGGTCAGATCTAGGATAAAATGATTCATCTTCTTTGTCTGATTGACCAAAAGTCTGTTGACTCATTTTTCTCACAGTTTTACAAACTCATAAATGAAATTTCAATTCCAAAAAATAATAATAATAATAATTGGAGGCTGTGTAAAATTGTAAGCAAATAGATTTGGATGGTTGGCAAATTAATCAAAGCCTAGATTCAACTGAAAACAGTGCAAAGGCAACACATCATTACTGAAACTGAAAAAAAACTTTGTTTTATATTAAAAAAATATATATATATGCATGGTTATTTTATATTTAATACCAAAAACATGTTTAACAATTGTTGAATCAAGGATAACAAAACACAGAAAAAATGTGAAATGCAGTCTCAGTGCAACTACAGCCCATAATATCATTGGAAGATTCACAGGATCTGGAAAAAATCTCTGTACAAAAAGAACAAGGACCAAAACAAGACTGGATGGTTCTGATCTTTAGGCCTTCAGACAGCACTGCATTACAACAGACAGGACTCTGGAGTGGAAATCACTGCAAAGGCAAGGACAGCAAAAACTGATTCATACTGAACCATGTAAAGAGGAAAACAGACATAAACATGACCCACGAATGCCAGCAACCTCATTCCATGAAAGGCTAATTGGAAAACTGTTTTGTAGTCTCATTAGAATTGACGGTCCTGAACACATCTTTTGTTCTTAAAATGAAAGACCATCAAGCTTGGTACCTGCACACAGTACAAAGTCAGCATGTCATGGGTAGCTTCCACATCTGTGAGGGCTCCATTAAAGCTGAACTGGTTTAGGAGCAACATCTGCTGCCATCCATATGTCAGCGAGACAATGACAAACCACAGTCTGCAGGAATGACAACAGCATGGTTCTGTAGTAGAAAAGTCCTGGTCTGGCCTGACTGCAGTCCCGACTTGTCATCCAATGGAAACACTGATGCAGATTTAAATGGCAAACAGAACAAAGGGATCCTGAACTGCTGGGCAACTAAAATACTGTATCAGAGGATAATAAGACAACATTTCACCATCAAAACTCCAGAGACTGGTCTCATCAGTTCCATAGACATGACCCAGGTCCAACTTTTTTGAAACATGATGTTGACATCTGATTTAAAATGAACATGCAGTATGTTAAAAGTTTTCAGTTTCAACCTTCAATATGCTGTTTTTGCACAATTTTCAATATACTGTGAACACATTTAAGTGATCTGTCAACCATCAAAATCTGTTTTATCAGCATTTTATGCAGCACCCTTTTTTTGTCACTGGGGTACTGGATTGAAAGATTTGTTTCACATAAAAATCTTGTCTTGTATTCCGAGAAAGCTGGAGTGGTGTGTCACATTAACAGTCCTGAAATGAAGACCAAAAGGGGTTTAGACACTCTCTGCTAAGATCCCTGCTGATTCGCTGTAGTGCTTTTGTTTTCAGCCTGTTTGACAGGTGTGAAAATGAAGTAGGGCGGGTGTTAATGGATCAGAGGTGTTGTGAGGGTCCCCTCTGATTTGCCGGGCAGACACATCCTGTTAAAGGGAGCTTCTAAACTGCAGACTATATGTGGGTACTCAGTTACAGTACAGATAACCTGATATAGATTTACAGTCCAACATGTCTGAATGAGTAACTATGCGGGATTATGAGGCAGCCAGCTGAGAGCAGTTTGCATGTGTAAAGGTAACATATGTTTCTGCTACTGGTTGAGTCACGACAGGGTGCATCTGTCCCTGAGCACAATACTTAAGCTGTACCTGAAGTCCCAAACACTCACAACAAGATAAGTCTTAACAGGAAATGTTTTGCTTTTGAGTTGCAGTTTTTCATGATTGTTGTTGCATTGCAGCTTAATTTCAGCCCCTCTTTAAGCTTTCAACAGGCCCTCAAAAGCAGCTCACAAACTACTTTTGTATATTTTTACAGCTCTATTTTGTGGTTGAAGTTTTTGAAAAAGTAGTATCCTTCTCACTGAGAGGCAATTTGATGTTAATAACTTTGCCTTGTGTATTTTTGTGGCTTCTTAAGCATAAAAACCAGCCTGTTCTCCCTCAAAACTTTTGATAAACCATAACCAAACCAAGAAAATGTGGCTTTGTATGCACCACTTGTTGAAGCGTTATCTCCGGCTGCTCTCATCCTGCTCGATGTTCAAAACAGCCTCTAAAGTCAGAATACATAGTGAGAAAATCTGTTGATGTTGCAGTAAAACATTATGTACTTCATATGCAGGTATGGTGCTGTATAGGCCTGAATATAACGTGACATGGTTTTAAGATTATATTCACTCATTGTGGGTAGAGGTGTCCTGATATAATATTGAATTCGGTCCAATATCAGCAAAAAAGGAAATTTCAGATTATGTTGGCCTGCATCTAAAATCTGCAATATCAGCACTCAAGGGATACAAAGGACAGCTTGTATCCACTGTGGCACTTCTATCTAGCAGTGCCCAGATCCATCATGCAAAGCCCACATGATCACAACAACAGTGTGTACTAAGGTACAAACAAAGTAGCAAGGAGTAGAGGGGATGTCGGCCTTGTGGCAGTATTTTTTGTTTAAGTCCGAAAAAGATGTTGCAGCTGAGTGCAAAACTTGTAATGCACAAGTTTGTGCCAATATCGGATCAATATCGGTATCAGCCAATACTGAAGGGTAAAATTTTGGTATCGTATCGGAAGTCAAAGAGTTGTATCGGGACACCCCTAATTGAGGGTCAAGACAATTTTACATCTGGACTAGAGGAGCCAAGAATCTGACTCTCAGAGAAGTGATCAACCCACTTTCCCATCTCAAACAGTCGTAGAAATATTTGGATCATCAAAACGTGCCACTTTTACACCAAAATGTTACTGAATAAGGATACATTTTGTAAAACTTGCATGATTAAAAACTCTTACACAAACAACAAGACGTGATATTCAATATAAAAGATGTCACTAATGTTAGACCGTAGACTGTATATACTATGGACAACTTGGTTCCACCTTCCTCCACTATAAGGATTTGAATAAAAAAAGCTCTCTGTATTTCTGAGTTTTCTCTCCACTTCCTGAAACCAACATTGCGCAGTTGCGTTGTACGCATTCAGCGGGAGAGTCATTGTAATGACGCTCGGCTAAAACAGCGTATCTACCAGGTGAGCTACGCAATCTTCATATGCCCACAGGCTGTATCAGGTGTCAATCATGAACCCCTTCATAACCTTTGAAAACAGAGCTGTACAGAAAAAAAGAGGACTTGAGCACAAACCAGCCTGACAATAACTACATGTCAACATCGCAACCCGGGGGGAGAAAAATGTATATTCTGTGTAATAAATTTCCAAAGTTCCAAAGTCCACAGCTCTATAAGCTTTGCTGGAGGAGGCGGGATTTATGACCTATACTGCAGCCCGTCACCAGAGGGTGCTGTTCTAACGGTGGCTTCACCCAACGAGGAGGCAGACAGCGTCCATTCTATATACAGTCTATGAGTTAGACCAACACATACAGTTAATATCTGTATCTTTACTGATCAAACAGTGTGGAGTGAGTTCTCTACAATAGACAACTTTGCAACACGATCAATTTTCTGTTTTTGATTTACATATGTGTGGAAGATGATCTTTTCTCTCAGTAAAAGTTTGTCTTATTGAATAGTTGTCGTGGCAGCAAGTACTTTTGATGAGTGGCACTCCACCATTTGTCTTTCCTGTTAGAGCGTACAGTATGTTGATGGAAAAATTATCACTCTGCTCTGCACCTCTACAGAGCGATTCAGCCCCATCAGTTTGTTGTTTTGACTTGAACCATTTTGCTCTTCTCACCATAACTTTCAGCTGAGAAAAGCTGCAGTGAAAATAATATGATATCTAATAAACTCCAGTGCACTGTCCTCCGCTCAGCACTAGAACACAGATGTAGTTTGCAACTATCTGGTGAACTAAGTAGAGCATCTGCCAAGTGAGAAAGTATATCATATTTCTCTGAATCTTCACAGGCACATACTTTGATTTATTTACAGGAGACTGCAGCTGCTTGAAATATTTAATGATACTAAAATGTTAATCCAACATTTGAGCCTCTTCAGTAACACAAGCAGACACTTCAGCTCCAGTGAAACTGAAGGAAACTTCCCCGCTCGTCTTTACTTTCCTCATTTGTCAGGTGTGAAAATGGAGCAGGATGCTGCTAATGGAAAAGAGGTGTCGCAAATGTCCTGTTAGCTATTAGAGCTGTCAGCCTGAATAAATCCCATTTATTCTAATGTACAGCTGTGACAGTCTTCTAACCCCAAAGAGACCTCCCTCTGGTCCCTGACCCACAGCTTGGAGAGCCCTCGCTGTAGTTTTATGTTGCTGCAGAAAATTGTGGAGCTGTTTATTAAAAGACGAGCAAGGTTATAGTGTGTTATTTTAGTTTATGTGCTGTCAGAGAGATTAAGATCCTTGTTTATGTCCCTGTCTCTTTAAGAAGCAAAAGACCAACACAGCAATAAAGAGGAGAGTAAATGTTTGATTTAGTTAACTGTGGGAGGCACTGCTGCACGCTCATTTCCTCCTCTTGATGTTTTGTGTTACACTTTCACTAATATCAGCTTGACGCCCTGAATACGAGCTCCAATGAAACAGAGCAGCTTCTACAAGCAGCATCATTATCGGAGACTTACTCGGCTGCTTTTTATTGTGCTGAGGTGGTAAAGATGTGTTAAACTGTGTCGGTGTGAGTTTGTATGAGTGTGTGTTTGTTCCCGCTGGATGTGAAGGTGTGATTACTCACTGCGGCCCGGGGAGGAAAAAGAAGAGGAGGCAGTTTGGGAAGGAGGAAGAGGAGGAATATGAGCAGTGTTTTCAGAGTGCACCCAAAGGAGAGCTAAGCTTTGTCAAGTTAGAAAAAAGGGAACACGAACAACTAGGGATGGGCGATAAATTATTGTTTAGGATATATCGTCCGAAAAATCCTCCATGATAAATACTTGCCATCTCACGATAAACACGATAAATGCAAGTTAATGACGTGAGCACAAGCGACAGACTCTTAGCCATAGCCCACACAGAGCAGAATAACAAACAAACATGGCCGAAGGTAATGAAGAAGACGTTTCTGAGCAGCTCGTTACTGAACAAGGCTACACGTGAGGGATTTCCTTCAAGACTGGGGTTAAGATGAGTGCAATCAAGTATAACTGAGAACAGACAGTGGCTCTGCTGCTGATGTTCACTGTGCAATAAGAGTTTTCAACAAATGTTGGAAATGTTTTCACATTTGAGACTTGTTTGATGTCATTAGTTTTCTCCATAACCTACCACTCAAACTTGTGGTTAAATATCTTATTTGACTTCTCCAACTGGTGTTCTTAAGACAAAATGAGTCAAAAATATAGATTTAATCATTCTCGCCAGAATAGCAAATCTTATTGTGATAAATTTTTTAACCCATATCGCCCATCCCTAGGTACCACTTCATTGTTAAAATTTCTCTCAAATGAAGGCAAACTGTTTGGTTTCTTTCCAAAGCACTATTCATGTATATTTGTGACAGCAAAGACTGCAAGACTGAGAAAGATGCACAGTGAAGTTATTCCTGAAGTACTAGGGTAAAAATTCACTTCATAAACAGAAAATGTCCTTTTAAAAGATGACGCATTTTCCCATCCTTAATAACAGCAAATCAAATCTAACAGTTACTGACAAGACCTTTTTGTACAGAATGATGGAGTTCAATATTGCCTCTGACAATATTTGTCACGGTCTCTGATCTTGCATAACCCAGTGTAATTATCTATTTCATGAGATAATTCAAAACCTAGTTGAAGCACGGCTGAGATAACTGTGCATAATATATCATTATTATTTGCATGGAATCGTGGCTCTTATAAAAAAAAGGTTATATTTTATTAAAACACACAAAGAAGCAAGAACATGATATCAGCAGTTTATATCAGCTGACTGCTCTGTAATCATTGGTATTGGTTATTGAAAAACTAATAACAGTCTGCCACTATTAACAACCACAGGGGAAAAAAACAGCAGCATAGTTGATACAAGCACAGACAACCGTGTTGTTAAGACTGTTTATCTGGGATAAAGCAGATGTTTAGCTGCACACCTCTTCATGCTTTCTTGTGCTGGACTGTGAACTTTTGTATGAAGTTTGTGTGCTGTAAGTAGAGCAAACATATTAAAACATTATAGGCTCCTTTTGAGGTTCTGACATTTGCATCATAAGCTGTTCCATTATGTATAAAACCAGTTATCAACTTGAAGGAGTGTTTTAGACTGCATGAGTCCACCATCTTATTTGACAGTGAATTTCACGATGAGTTGCATGGACTTAGAAGAAAAGAAAATGAGGACTTCTCTTGGAAACATGAGGTGGAGCTTTCAAAATAAAATGGCTTTTGAATGGTGCAGAGATGTGGTCAATGTTAAATGACACCTTCTGAGAGATGCAGCCCCTTTTTAGGACAAAGCCTATGTGCTTTTTATTGTGAGATAATTGAATGCACAATTTAAGTAATATGTATGACTGTCAGTTAAAACAAACGCAGGTCTTTGTAGCCCCTCCTTTACTTCACCTGATTGTTATTCTGGACTTGAATGTCTGCGATTGATTGTGTTTACAGCTTTTGAACTGCAGTCTTTTCCTTTGTTTTTCTGTGTCTCTTCAAGTCTTTCTTCCTCTTTTGAGTTGAATTTAAGGTGATTATGTACTTTAGTGTTTCCTCCAGCAGCTCCAGAGGCAGACGATGGGCAGTTACTGTGATGCAGCTCTCTGTGTAAATGTGTTTTTAGACCTCACTCAGGGGACGGCTGCTCCTTCCCTCTGCTGCTGTAAATAACAACAGTGTGCAGTTTGTGCGTCCTCTACCTCAGTGATGTGTCTGCAGGGTTCAGCTCTGTAAACCACCCAGGGCTTTACTGCTGACTCTTGTGCTGCTGCTTTAAATTAAAGGTTCACCCTCAGGGCCAGAGTTTATTCTGCTAAACTGAAGTTTATAGAGATTTCTATCCTCGAAACGGACCTACAAGAGCTGAGCACAGTGATTGAATTTTCCATTGTGGGTTGTTCTTGAGTTAAATAATGCAAAATATTACACTGCACAATGAAATTTAGGAGTACAGGGTGATGCTGTGACATTGATGGTCCTGGTGATTTACTCGTTAATGTTTCTAAAGTAAGATAGTTAGGATCTTAATTGTTTAAGTAAACTCTGCCGTTCTTTGAGGTTAAAGGTATCCTGAGTGATGGTGTGTGAGGGTGGGCTCTCTTTTTTTTAACTAAACAGGATTTTAAAGAAAAACCTTGTGGGAGCTGACACATGTTTTTACTTAACATCATTAATCCTTTGCAGCTGATCAGAAATTCCCATTTTCCTATTTGGTTCTTTATAACTGTATTCCCTTTTTTTTTTACTTGCCTACAAATTTCTGGTGAAAAACACAAATTTAATGTTTCCTTTTAGAAGGTCAACTCATCAGTTATAGTTTACATTTATAACTGTCAAAGAGATTGTTTAAGTGATTAGTTTGTTGGTTGTTGGGTGGATCAGTTCTTGGTTGATGGGCTGGTTGATTGAGAGGGTGATTGGTGGCTTTATGAATAGGTTGACTGATTGATTGGTGGGTTGGTTGATTCATGGGTTGGTTGGTTGATCGATTGAATGAATGAATGGTTGGTAGGTTTGGAGGCTAAAAATTGGTTGGTTGATATGTTGGTTGGTTAAATGGGTTTGGTTTGTTGGTTCTTGGTTTGGTTAATTCATTAGTTGTTTGGTCAGGGTACTGGGTCTTGGGTTAGTTTGTTGGTTGGTTAATTGGCAGTTTGGTCAGTGGATGAGTTTGTTATTGATTGAGGATTTGGTTGTTGTGTCAACTGATGGGCCAGTTGGCTGGTAAGTGGGTGGATTGATTGGTGGCCAACACACCGGTGCTTCAGTCAAAGCCATTGCATTTCTCTGTAAAGGACAGAGTTTGTTTCTTCAAATTTTACAAAAGCTGCTCTTTGGTTAAAACTCAAGGTCACAATGACCTTTTATCTGCCATCCCATCCGTACAGGCAAATTCATAATTTCGGTTTTACTTCCTCATTTTAAATCTCTTTAAGAAAGTGAAGCTTACCATGGACAATATTTGGGCAGGTACTTCTTACACATGAGCTCGTACCTAAAAAAAAAAAAGACATTTTTCAGATAGTATTAGTAGATGACTGTGGTGTGTGACTTCATGTGCCATCTTACTGATAAAACCTGGCCAGGCCAGTATCACAGTCAGACTGTAGGGGGACTCTGAAATCTATGACTCTACCTCAGTGAAGTAAACTTTACTGATGTTAAAGGCTTTGGTATTTTGTCGCAGCTATCTTTCTTATTTGTATTTTTAATAGACAAATCACCTCAAGTACTATTATAGATCTAATGTATACAGAATTCATGAAAAATAACATAGCATACTTTTGTCATTTTTTTTTCAGATGCTTGCTCTGTGTTAGATTTTGCTGCATCACTAATGGACTCATGCTTGTGCAGAATTTTAATCTGGACTCTCTCTGAGTGTGTATCAAAGAGCATTAGCTTGTGTGTCCACTGGGCTTCTCCTTAAAAACAAATGTTAAACAGATGCTGAGGGGGGCTGCTGTGCATGACTCTTCTTGTTGCTAAGCAACAAGTAAAAATCCATTTGAAACGTGGCAGTCTTTTGCTAAAACTTGTAATATTTTTAAAGTTGGATGCCAGAAAACAGACTGATCACTGTCAGGATGTTGCAAAAGGATCCCCATCAGGGAGTACAGAGGGAGAGAGGCAGAGCTGTGAAGAAGGTTCTCTGTGGACATGAAGCCTCACAGCTACACTTTCAAACAATACCAGGTTTTTGACACCTCTCTATAAACTCTGGTGCAGGACAGGAGTAGTCAGTATTGCTTTTTTATTTATTCGCTGAGCCTTAAAAAATAACCCTCTAAAGCTTTCTGACAGACTTTGACATACCATAAAGTAAACAGTAAAACCTCTCCAAAGGATAAAATCCAGCCATTCACAAACACAAGATGAATTAAACGTTTCTAGCACATCATAATTGACATAGTTTTCTTACTGATAATAAAAAATAAATTATGGTTGGAATCTCTGCAGACCCCGTTTTGAAATATAAGTTCCTGGGGTCACTTTAGGGATTTCTCTTCAATTTAAGAACTTGAGAAATGGAGAAGAGGGTCGCTCTCTCAGTACACCTTTTGAACAATTTCTTGATTCATGTTTTCTGCTCACAAAAGTATATTTTTAAACCCAAGCAGCAGTTGTGTTACGGTGAATAGTCTAGATGAAAGTCATGCATCCTTCCAGCGGAGAACAGTGCTGTGAGAGTAAAGAGCACTGTGTGTGCTGCAGCTCAGCTGTTAGTGAAACCTGTCATTATCCACATGTTCAGGTCTTTCAGTATGAATCACAGAGAAGACTGAGTCATTTCCTGGCTCCATAAGGTCTTGTGAAAAGCCGTGGTCAATGGGTGGCTGACACTCAAATTTGGTGCACTGGATCACTTACCAACAGAGGAGTCAAAAAGTACTTCAGTTTTGTCTCTTTGAAGCTTTCTATTAGGGTTTTTTTTAATCCAAAATATGCCCCAAAATTTCCTATTTTTAAGGATTAAGCTCCTAGATAAGTCTAATTTTCCTCTCTCATTGCTGCTTTGTGTCAGAGTATCAGACCAAAGAATTTTCATGTCACTCCAAATCAGGTGAACTTATAGTGAAAAAAGCAAATATTGTCAGATCAAGGTGCAGCATTTACATTCTTGTATAGAGTCTCACCTTCAGTATGAATGTCACAGAGGCGTGACTGTGACACAGATTAACAGAGGTATTACTGAGGTTGTATGAATCCATCATAAGACAGTGGAGCAGGCAGGGCAGAACAGTACCGTGTGTGTGTGTGTGTGTGTGTGCTTGCATTACATGTCAGGGCCAAAGTGTGTGTTTAGCTCTCGTGTTTCTGCATTAATGAACACATTGGAACAACAGCATCAGACCTCTGCAGATTCAAGAAAAAAAATAAAAGGTGTACCTATATTACTGCTCTGTTCTGGACAAGAACAAGATATTAATATCAGCACTTAGCAGCTCCGCCCCATTACAAGATTTATAAAACGTTTCTATGTAATAGTTCTATATACGATTCTGATTAATAAGAGCTTTCTTTATAAAGATATCCCTCTGAGAGAAAGAGAGAGAGTGAACACAAGAGAAGAATAAGTCTGTGATTGCAACACCTGATTGTTTGCTGCTATTTTCTTCTTTTTCAGGTGGATGTACAGATTTGTAAATCTTAACATAAGTGTGCATTTGCATGTATTATTTACCGTCAAGTTGTCTTTTTCTTATTGTCTTCAATCACACATTTTTGCAGCTGGTATATTTCCTCCAGTGTTAATTTCATAAGCAAAAATCACAGTGTTAAACATTCTAATTGACCTTTTTCCCCATGACAAAATAGGGAACGATAGGTTGTGTATTTGCATGTATTATTTGATAAGATTGCTGATGTTAAATTAAAAGAGACAGAGAACACAATAGAAGAATGAGTCTGTGATTGCAACACCTGATTGTTTGCGCCGATTCTATATTGTAAACCTCAACATAAGTGTGCATGTATCTATGTACGCACAAACACCTGTGTGCATAAATTCAGGGCTGTATCTGCAAAGTCTACCCCATGCATGCAGTAAAGTCAAGTCAAGTCAAGTCAAGTTTATTTGTATAGCACATTTCAGCAGCAGGGCAATTCAAGGTGCTTTACATGAAACAAGCAGGCAAAAACATTCAACACAATTTAAAAAGTAAAAACAGCGTAAAAGACATTTAACAGATTAAAAGTTACATTCAAAGCTAAAATAAGATTGGAGATAAAAGAAAATAAAGGTTAGATTGGAGAGATAGAAAAAAAAAGATCAAGACAGGCAGATGATGAAGATGTTGATTAAAGGCCTCAGGTTTGATTTAATGATAGGCCACAGCAAACATATGCGTTTTCAGCTGTGATTTAAAAGAGCTGAGAGTTTCAGCAGACCTACAGTTTTCAGGGAGTTTGTTCCAGATATGAGGAGCATAAAAACTAAAAGCTGCTTCTTCACGTTTAGTTCTGACTCTGGGGACAGAGAGCAGACCTGCTCCTGATGATCTGAGCGGTCTGGATGGTTCGTAACGTATCAGCATATCAGAAATGTATTTTGGTCCTGATCCATTCAGTGCTTTATAAACCAGCAATAGTATCTTAAAATCAATTCTTTGACAGACGGGAAGCCAGTGTAAAGATCTGAGAACTGGGGTGATATGATCTACTTTCTTGGTCTTAGTGAGGACTCGAGCAGCAGCATTCTGAATCAGTTGGAGCTGTCTGATGGATTTTTTGGGGAGACCTGTGAAGACACCTGTGTGCATAAATTCAGGGCTGTATCTGCAAAGTCTACCCCATGCATGCAGTAAAGCTAGAGTAAAGTTTTGGTGCAGAGCCTACACAATGATAATCTCAGAGGACTCCTTGCGTGTGTGTATGTGTGTGTGTGTGTGTGTGTGTGTGTGTGTGTGTGTGTGTGTGTGTGTGTGTGTGTGTGTGTGTGCTGTCCGTGCAGAGGAATGTTCTGCCTCTTGAGCTCTCCTGCCAAGAACTGAATGGTCATTTAAACCAGCTGCCTGCTGCTGAAGGCCTGTGGGGTAAATTAGAGGGCTAATAATAGAACAAGCTGCAGAAGACACTGTGTTCTGAGGTGCACGTGTGTGTGTGCATGTGTGCGTGTGTGTTCGTGCTCACCTGTTTGTGCACTTGCTGTCCCTTGCTGTTGAATCACCAGTCCACTGACCTGTCTAATTCATAAAGCCTTCAGAGTCTTTAGAGGAGAATAAAGCCAGGACTGTGTTATGAGCTGCTGAATATTCAGAGTGTTTCAGGGTTCATTAGACAATAATCATGTTTATACAGGCTTGAAAAAATGTGATTAAGATTATAATTAGGCTGCTGGCAACATTTGATTTCATTATCAATTACCTTTGATTGGAAAAGATCACTGATGTCAAATAAAGTTCTGTGAACTAAAGGGATATTCTGACACAAATTTAAGTCATGGTCAAACACACAGTAACACAAAGTTAGATACCCCCGAGAGGTGAGTTTTGCCGACCGCTTGCCTCTCTAGTTATACCAACTTTAGTAACGACCACAATACACAGCTGCGTCTCCATGCGCAAACCTCTACCAAAACGCCACTCTATAGACACAAATAATGCTCAGAACAGCACCTAATTTCATCAAGAGTACATATAAGGTCCCAGCCATAGCACTAGCCATCAAACATCTTTTTAACTTTGCCTGGATTTTTTAGTAAAGAGACTAAACAAAACTCAACCACTCTGCTCCAGCAGCAGCTTGTTTGTGGGGGAGCACTGACGAGTCGATCGAAGTTCGATCGAAGAGTCCAGCGAAGTTCTGCAGCTCAAGAAGAAAATTTAATGTTGCGGTGTGTTTCGACCATGACTTAAACTTACGCTGGAAGTTGAAATTGGTGTGAGGGTGACATCTTTTAGCAGTTTTTTCCCAGAGTTATCAGAGAACAGAGATAGTACAACTGTGATTTAAAAAAGAAGCTGCTGGTAAAATATAGACAAAAACAGAGGTTGATAGTTCGATATTAGATAAAGCTTTATTGTCAAACCAAGTCTGGAAGTTGACTTTTACAACACACAAGACAGTATACATAAATGAACGCATGAAAACAACATTTCAAACAGCATATTCAGAGGCGGACAACTTAGCTCTGTACTTGATAATGGACTGTTGCACAGACGAGTGCTTTATTGAAAATGAATAAATCCCATTATTTTATTGAAAAAGGTTAAAGGTATGTTCTGTTTGATATCTGAGAGAATTCGTGAGCTACGGTTTCAGTATTAAGCTCCTCAGTGTAGATTTGCAAACAATACAAGGATCTCATCATCTACAGAATATGATATCAGTAAAAAGAGTCAGGGAATCTTGAGAAATCTGTGAACAAAAGAGACAAGGACCAAAACCAAGACTGGATGGCTGTGATCTCCAGGCCCCTCAGGCAGCACTGCATTAAAAACAGACAGGGCTCTGGAGTGGGAGTCACTGCATCGGCTTGAAAATAGGTCTAAAAATAATGTCTTGCTTTCATACCATGAAGAAACCATATGTAAACTTGACCACCTGCCTTGTTGTCAGCACACAGTTTAAAAAAACATAAGGTCTCTGTCGAAAACACTTCAGAGACAGACTGCTCTGTGTTAAAGTGTCTGTTGATCAAAGCTGTGGTCTCTTCAGCGTGTTTTTCTGCCTACTTGCCAAATCACATTGGCATAGACTCTGACTCTGAGGCTAGATGGGAATGAGCTTGTAAAACAATGAGCACATTCACCTTAACTGTATTACAGTGGGAGTAGTTATTGTCTGGGTGCCAAGGCTTTGGATAAAACACCACAGAAAGACCTCCTGATGCCAAAAAATGACAGCTTACTCAGCTTCTTCAGCAGTCACCCAGCCTTAAAACTGAGTGCTGAACAACACAGGAATGTAATCCCTCCTACTCTCTTTTTTCTCTCCCTCAGAAACACAAAGTCGATCTGTTCTACAAGGTCCGGCACGTGATGATGGAGCTGATCGACCTGAGGAGGCAGCTGCTGTCGGGTCACCTGACGCAAGACCAGAGCCGAGACGTCAAGAGACACATCACCGTCAGACTGGACTGGGGCAATGAGTGAGAAAACACACACACACACACACACACACACACACACACGCACACAACCTCACACACGCACACACACACACAACCTCACACTCACTCACAAAAATCTAAACTGACATCATCACAAGGTTCAGTAAGAGACAGCTGTGGAGCGTAAAACCGTGTCACACAAGTCAGCAGCTCGAACAGATCAAGGTTGTCCAGTTTGTTCCAGATTTTCACACATTTCATTTTTGGACCTCTACACACACACACAGACCACGGGAAGTATAGAAGAAACTGGTTTGTGGACTTCATTTTGGTGCTATGACTTTGGCCTTCTTGTAGTGCAGATGCAACCACATTTTTGCATCACTAAACTTCTTCCTGATCGACATGCAGGAGTTGTAGCAGCTAGCCAAACTTAAAATAACATCACTCTGTGTTGAAGAAGACTTAAAGTTGGGGTAGGCAGGAATCTGTTAAAGAAGCATCTTTTTTTGGTGTATTTACAAAAAAGCTTTTAATATCAGTCAGTAGCTATTAGTCATTGATGACATTTGGTAATATAATGATATCTCTGTGTTTCGTTATGTCTGTTTAGTCAACATTTTAAAATCTCTGAGCGCTCCACTCTTTCTGACTGTAAACAAAGCCGTTCTCCACCTCCCCCATCCTGATTGGTTGTGAGGCAGACGCTGCTCCATTCAGGAGCCCAAACAAAGTTAGCGTGCTACAGTATCAGACAGTAGAAACCAACCAGAAAGTACAGAAAACTGTCTGAATCCTCCTTTGGCCACGACTGCCGACACAAGTAAGAAAAGAAAGTAAATACCGGAGACTCTGGCGGAAAAACGGGCACTTAAAAAGGAGGTAGACCAGACAAGAGCTAAGAAGCCGGGTCAACAATGATGGGGGATGCTTCAGGATCTTTCGGACCCTGTAACCTTTCTGCTGGACAGGTAAAGCGCTTTAACAAAGTAAGTCAAGTGTCTGTAACAGAAGTGTTTCTTGTCAAGCGGGACCTGCTGTGTGTTGTAGCACCGCTAAACTGTTGACCTCGGGTCCCGGACTATGTCACTTTATCCTAGTTGTAGAAGTCCTTCAAACATTGTGTTTGCTGGTAGTCTGTTGGCATCTACAGCAGCACCGGTGCTCTTTACTTTCGATGGGCCCCATTTGTAATTATCTTAAGTATTTATCTGTATTATATCTGAATTTAATTGAAACGATACGAGCGAGCAGGAGGGGCTGTTTGTGGGCGGGGCTTGCTGGAGCAGAGAGGGAGGGGAGAGGAGGAGCTGAGGGGAAAACTGATTGAGAGGGGTAGAGTTTACATTCAAGATTTCTCCCCGAAACTGGCACTTCCTCAGATCCTGCCTACCCCACCTTTAAATCCACAGATTGCGAACCTTACATCAGGAAAATTTTACCTGTGAGAATAAACTTACTTTAAAGTTGTCTTCAATTAAACATTTTTGCATATTTTTCATATATTTCCTCCTGCTGACAACTGTAAAGAATCAGTGTTGATTTTATCAGCAATAATTTTGGCAATAAACGTTCATGAGTGACGACACCATGACAAGCTGAAATACATCATTCAAATAAAAAACTTAAATTTAGGATGTTTTCATTAATGAGATAATGAAGGGACACAATTGTTTTAGGTGGAACACTGGACAATCAAAATTCATTGTTTTTCCCCAGCTTTGCATCTAACCCCTCCTTAATGTTTGAATTATATTTCCTGCTCTTACTGTGAACCAGACTTGGTTTTATCTGAGTTTGGAGATTCTTAAGGAGCAAATTTACTGAGAAGACAACAAACTGTAAATAGATGATAATGAAGATGCAGCTGAGCTGATCAACACTGTTCTTATTCTTATTCTCTATCTATATTACAGACAGACACTAACTAACACACATCCAGTTAGTTTAGACATCCTCCATAGCAGATAACTGACCTGTATTTATGAGACAGTGTGTTTGAAATGTTAGGAAGGTGCCTGTACCTGTATACATGTCAGAAATGTTTTCCTCTCTCTGTGTCTGTCTCTCTCTCTCTCTTAGACACCTGGGTCTGGACTTGGTACCAAGGAAAGAGTTTGAGATGGTGGATGAAGACCAGATAAGCGTGTCAGATCTTTATAAGATGGTAAGACTTGTATTTATCTGTCTATTTAGTGCAGGAGGTCTCGATTGTTTATAAACTTTGGACTTGACTCAGACTGCAGAAGTTTGATAAAACTGATTCTGGTTCCTCCTTTTTGGAGAGTTTGTCAGACTTTGTCCCCGAGAGGCGGTCTGTTGTGTTTGCTGCTGTTGAAATCAGCCACCTGTTGGTGTGTTTTGATTCTGTCTCCTGCTGGTGCTCCTCTTCTGTCTCCACCTCTTCCTTCTCATCCCTCTCCTTCTCCTTCTTCTGTTGTTTTTCCTTTGTTTTTGTTCACCTGAAAAACACTTCTGGGTTTGTCTGTATGTGCATGTCCCGTCAGAGAAGGACCCACAAAATATGAAGCAGGTGCTGAGTAAAAAAAGTGGGGTGACATCACCTCTCTGTTTACAACACGGTGTCAGCTTTTTGTCCAACCAAAGCTGCTTTTCAGTCATTAAAAAATAAAAGAATAAAAGTCTTGAGAGCATCACTAAAACTGAAAAACAAGAGTTTGGTTAGTAAGAGTAAAGTTTTATTGAAGTTTTCTGAAGTAAAGTGTTCCCCCCTGAAGGCCAAACACAGACATTACTGGAAACAAAGAATAAATAGCTTCTGTTTCATCGATCTGCGTCATCAATCCAAAAAGGAAACAAACTCTAGCTCCCTCTCTGTGGGTTGCTGTAGCCTGAGCCGTGTTCTCGGTCGTTCGCGGTCTCTCTCAGCGTTACTCGATGTTCTGAGTCTTACATCAGTCTGCTTTAAATAGCCGAGCTGTAGCAGTCGAACACTGGAGTCTCAGTGATTCCCCCTTTGTTCAGTTGCCTGGAGACTGATCTGGAGACAGGATGAGAGACAGAGGGGGAAGGAGAAACAGGGAGATAAAAGTTGATGGATGGTGGGATGGAAGCGGGGGTACACACAGAAAGAGAGGAAATATTACCAACATCTAGGATGCGCTATGGAGAACGACAGCCTTTTTCTGTATCATCAGATTCTGTCACGAACGTCCTTCGCACAAGTGTTCATCGAATAAAAAAGACAAACAAAACAAAGTAATCAGAATAAGAGATGGTTTTTAAATCATCAATCCTCCTCTGCTGGCTCTCCCTCAGCGAAATTAGTTTTTGTTGTGGTGTTTCACTCTCAGTCTATTACACTTAACAGACAAAAGGTCAAGGAGAAGAAAACACAAGAAGCAATAAACAAATCTTTACTGATCCCTGTGGTGAATCTACATTACTGCAGCATCAGCAGGAAACAATTCGACAATAGAGAAACAGCAAAACAAAGTAAGCAAAAAGGAGATTTCCACAATAACACAAGGGAAGCATGTGCAGGATAATTCACTGTGAATATAAAACAACTGTTGGTCTGGGAAGGAGTGAATTTCTCAGATTTTTTTTATCCTCAGTTTAATAAATGGAGTTGATACATCACAAATTTCTCCCCCAAATCATCTGTAGATCTTTTAGAAGGACTGGTAAGAGGAACATCAGAAAAAGACAGTCCTAATACAAAATGTACTTTTATCACTCTAGGTAACAGGCTTTTTTTACCCCACCAGTGCCATCACATCTTGACAGAAAAACAACAACCAGGTTGTTATTCCCAGGGTGAGGGTGGTGGTGGTGGTGGTGGAGGTCTTTCAGGGAAAAATCCCAAAGCAATAAAAAGTGTCAGAGAAAGCTTCTGACAAATCACTGTCTTACTGTAAGGATGATAAATGTTGGCCAACAGACGCACCAAACTGGAAAAAAACTCAACAGGAAATAAAACAGAGAGACTCCTCTAAAATGATGCAAGTATAAAAGCAAACCCAAAAGGATGAAACAGATAAAACAAAAGAAAGATGCTACAGATGAAAATAACATTATACAAAAAGGCAGAAATAAGGTGCTACAATAGATTTTATAGACTTTCAAATGTGTTTTCAAGTTTCTCGCCTGATTCTCTCAATTAAGATTTTTGGACCATTGCAGCATGATCACCCTTGTCAACAATACTGTGTCTCTGCAGAGCTGGAGGCTGCAATTTCAGGACTGCAGGTCCAAGACCATTATATTGTTGCATCAGTAAGGGTTATGATTGATGAGACACCAAAACTTGGAATTATTGGACATCCAGTAAAACTTAGTGGTGTTGCCACTATCAGCAAATGTCTTAGAAACAAGGTCCTGAATCTGCAGCCTCTGGGTCTGCAGGCACATGCTGTTAACCATTTAAACTGAGAACGTTTAAATAAAAGCTTAAATACACTTTTAATGTGAGGGAAATATTTGATGAAACCCTGATTGTATATCACTATGATTTATAGAGAGGCACCAGATTGTTATAAAACTAATGAAGTCGATAAGATAGACTCTTCACACACAAGTTTCTGTTTCCTGTAAAATGAAACAAAATAGACTCAGTATGATAGGAGGAATTATTGTGGACAATAAGCAGAAAGTCGCCTCTGTCACCTGACTTTTACATTTGTTTATGTCAGAATGATCACATTTACTCTGAGCTGCAGGCTGAGTTTAAAATTATTTTGTATCTTGTAAGTTGCTCATTATAAGTGTGACTTGTTATCAAGGAAAAGGGAAAGGAGGAAAGCAAATAAGTCTCTCTGAATGCATTACATATGTTGTGTTTGCCAGGAGGCCTCTGTGGTTATATTTCACACCCACTGCACGCAGTGAAGCAGCCGAGCTTTTCTGACTGCTGGTCACCCAGCAGAGTCAGGTGTGAAGAAGGAGAGGTGAAAGGGCCTGCAGGCTAATCCTCTGCCCAGAATGTAATATTTGCAGATGGCTTGCATTTGACAGTCATTACTTCAATTCATCAAACAGGTTTTTACTTCCTGCTCCCATACCGCCGCTCCGAGATTTTGAGAGACAAGATGGAGTAATGAGTCTGTAGAGAGTTCATGCATTTTCATCATCTCAAGGAGAGAGAAAGAAAGAATCTACAACAGAGAAAGAAAGAGCAGAAATAAAGACTGAGGAGTGGAGGAAAAGGACTGAATAAAGAGGATGCAAAGAAAATAAAGGGAGGAGGAGGAGAGGATTCAAGAACCAGAGAGTGAGAAGGAGTAGGGAGGATGCAAGGAAAAAAGAGAGGAAAAAAGGAGCGAATGCAAGGAAAAGAAAGAGGAGGAGAGGATACCAGGAAAAAAGAAATGCAAAAGAGGCAGGGGGAGGATGCAAGGGGACAAGATGCTAGGAGAAGAATGAGGAGGAGAGGAGAGGATGAAGGGAAAAGAGAGAGGAGAACATATTATGGGGATGAAGAAAGAATAGAGAAGGAAAAGAGAAGATGAATGGAAAAGAAGGAGGACATGATGCATGGAAAAGAGAGGGCATGTAGAGAGCAGAGGAAATAAGGAAAAGGGGGGGGGCAAGGTTGCAAGCTAAATGGAGGAGGACATTAGAATAGGATGTATGGAAAAGTGAGATAGGAAAAAATATAACAAAAAAGGTTGGAGGCAAGAACAAGAAGAGGAGGAGAGAAGGACACAATGAAGAGTAAGAGAGAAAGGAGGATGCAACAAAAACAAAAGGGCAGGATCAAGGTAATGAAAGAGTGAAAGACAAGGACTGGATGCAAAGAGGAGAAACAGGAAGTGTCAGCATGCTGAGAAATGGATAAAGATGGAGAGGAGGACAGGAACAAAGAGGGAGAAGTTGATGAGAAGGGAGAAAGTGAAACAAGGAGATGAATGGAGGAAAAGACTGCAGAGGAAGTGATAACAGATGCCTTTAATAATTTTGTGTCTTTCCTCCTCTGCAGCACCTGTCCAGCAGACACAGTGTCCAGCAGAGCACCACACAGGTAGAGTACGACATACTGCAGTACACTGAGTATAACTCCACAGGTCTAAGTATTAAGTATACATTTACTGCTGTGCTGTTTAGTCATGTACAGCTGCTGTGTTGGATATACAGGGTGACAACAGCCGGCAACGACACGGGGAGCCATGCAGAGTTCCAGTACCACACCACCTGCTGGTCAACCTGAAGAGCTTCACCTACAACAGCATCGGAGAAGACACGGACATATTCTTCTCTCTCTACGACCTGAGGGAGGGCAAGACTATCAGGTCAGAAACACAGAAAAAGAGGCTTTAATAATGTTTTTGTTTTCAGCTCTTGTCTTTTCAATGAGTTTTTTATTTTCAGCAGGTTTTGATAATTTAATCGCTGCAACTCTACAGGAGGAACACACAAATGTAACACAGAAATAATAATTAAAATGCAGAGACAGTCACCAGTACTGAACGCTTATCCTTCTGCACTCTCACAGAATATTTTAAGCAGTAAAAGCACGTCTGACAAATGCAGCAACCACTAATGCTGAAAATCAAAAGTGATGCACTGAAGAATGTCTCTAAAAGCACAAAAACTAATTTAAAGCTTAGGACTGAAATCCACTTTTTTACAAAAGAATCAGACAAGTTCATAGCCTGGTCCAAAAAGATGTTGAGGTGTTTGTACCTCATTTTTTGTACCTCAATACGTGACAGCAAGACATGAGGATAACTCATTCATTTTGATTATGTACGGCTAGAAGTTGGGGCCTGTGTCCACCGACTGTATTATTTTCCTAACAAAGCCAATGCAGCTCTATGTTTTGAGCATTCAGTGTCCCAAACTCAAAAACATCCTCAGTGTCAGCTGATTCTTGTCCCTGGGTTCACAGGACTCAAAAAATGAAAAGCGCTCAAATTTTTGGATGCCCTGTGGTCACAAATGTCCCTTCTCCTGGACTCTATCAATCGGCTTCTCTAGGATGGTGTCATGGGGGCAGAAGTCCAAGCAAGTCTACCAAAAGCTCTCTTTCCCTAGCAATATTTTCTAGCTCTTCTCCCAGCATCTATAATTATTTCCAGGCCTGGTGAGAAGTATAATTACTTCAGCAACCTCTGGGCATACCTCAGGGCCTCCTTCCAGCCAAATTTGCCTCAAGCACCCCAGAGACTGACCAGTCAATGAAAATCAGTCAGAGGCAGGACTCGACTTTGTCAACAACAACAACAGCAAAGATTACTTGCTTCTTTTAAGGTACTTTTTTTTTCTTGAAAAACTGAATATGGAGCATGAAGCTAAGTGTAAGCAGTAGAAAGCACCCTGAGGTCTACATCATGGGTGCTACCAGTGTAGAAAGTGTTGTCAATGGACACAGGCCCTACTGGCCATAAGTATGGGTGGAGCTAATTGGACTGACAGGTGGATGTACATGTAGGCTGCAGCCATAACTCCACCTCCTTGCAGGTTTCTCAACCGGCTGGAATTTAGTAAGGGTCTACTTCTCCAGTATGACAACTGCCATCTTTGACCCCCTCTTTAGAAACCAGTGGAGGACATCACTGAGACTGTCATGTTGTATACAGTCAGGTTTAAAGTCTAACTCTAAAAAAAGGCAAATTTGAGATCTCAATTGTCATGAAATGGTCCAGAAAATGTCTGAGGTTACTTACTGTTTGACCGTTTTAATTATGAATTTTTAAAGCTTTGTGTTCAGATCAGCTGAAACGTCTCTCTGAGTGACCTTTCACCCACTCTGCTCTCTGCCTTTTGCTCATACACCTTCACAGTGTGGTACTAAATGTGGCAAATGGCCACACACAGCTGCTGTGAATAATATATAACACCTCCAGCTCCTGCCCCCCCATCATAATGATGGAGCATTAATTATGCAGTGAAGTGATCACAGTGCTAACAGATCAGGAATTACTTATGAACATGATGTAGGCCAGCTGTAATGGCAAGAGGGTGTGAGCGTGTATTTTTGTGTAAGTGTTGGAGATTATATAGCAGAGTTCAGTTCAGTGTGAGGTCAAGAACATCAAACATGAATGTTGATGCTGGTGTGTGTGTGTGTTTATGTGTGTGTGTGTGTGTGTGTGTGTGTGTGTGTGTGTGTGTGTGTGTGTGTGTGTGTGTGTGTGTGTGTGTGTGTGTTTATGTGTGTGTGTGCTGTTGATTTGCACTGAAGACAGAAAAAAACGAAACAAAAACACTCGGGAGCATTTGGTGAACCCTGTGCCTTTCTTTTACACACTCACACACACACAAATGCATGTTCACACGCACACACTGAGCTCGTAATACATCAGACCTTGGCAGCTTGATGTCTGCTCTGACTCAGCATTAGAGTCTAATGACAAGACCTACTCCTCTGAGACCAGGAGAGAGGAAGAGAAAAGAGAGAGAAAGATAGGAGAAAGAAAGTGGGGGGAGATGGAATAAATAGGGGAATGATAGGAGGCGAGGAGGAAGAGGGAAAAGGAGAAGAGGGGAGAGGCAGGGAGGAGAGTGAAAACCAGCAGGCGTGTAACGAATAGAGAGCTGGGTATTGTCAAGAACCTCACAATTCAGTTCAATTCCCACTTTATTGGTCACAATTTGATTGATGTACACTGGAGTGTAAAATTACAGCATAACAACAAGTAGTGTGCCATCAATGATATACATGTATATTATAGCGTTAGTTGGTGCAGCTCTTAGCTCATGGAAAATGACAGGTGGAGGACAAATCCACAATGATGTATTTTTTAAGGTATACTGTGAGGATTACCTTTAAAATACTGAAACTGATACTGATGCCCCCTTATGATCCTAAAAAGCAGCAAGACCATCAAAACCAAGTCAAATAATCTCACTGAAGCCATTTCTAATGAAAAAAGATGCTGTGAAAGTAAGAGTTAGACCAGGTTATTGACCACACCCTTTGACTTTTTACACTGCAAATCCTCACAGTGGGTGATAGATTTAATCATTAAAAGATAGGATGAGGTTTCCTCCAAGAGGACAACCTTTACATGCGGAGGACGAGACCAAAGGTATCACTGGGTTCAGAGAATGCCAATATCAACATAAACCAAAAGTTCTCATAGTCACTCTTAGTCGTAGTAACTTATAGTCACACTGAAACTGCCTCATATGATGCAACAACAACATTAGTAACTTTAGTAACATAAGTGAACTCCATCCCAAATCATAATTACATGTATACTAGTCTAAGTTTGAACTCAAGCAGAGCTGGTGCACAGCTGGTGCAAACCAGTGCAGGTCATTCATTATAAAACCTCTCACTATTTGATAAATGTAAAGATAAAATAACAATGTGTGCATTAAAGACTGAAAATAATGTTTCTATACCCTTTAATACACATAGAATAAAACTGTAAAGTACAGAATGCTATAATTTATAGTGCAGGTCCCTGTCCGTTGGTTCTCCATTTGCGCCTCCTTAGCCAAAATCTGTGGACATGTAGCAACACAGAGGAAACAGTGGGATCTAAATGTGACCAGGGTGTCATGTTTGCCCATCAGAGGCTGCAGCCAATTCATGATCCCTTTGAGACACGAAAGAAAACGAGGAGAGCGAGCTGAAACATAACTTCTGTCTTATAAAGAGGGTCAAAAAGAAGACAGCCATACTGGAGGATTAATAGTCAGCTGGATCAAAATGTGTCTAAGTAAATCCATGCAGCTGATCCACATTATAGTATCTCAAAGATTGTTCAGGTTGAAGTCTAAAGGAAATGAATCACTTGAAGGGACAGGAGGACTCTTCTGTTTGTGTTTTCAGATTTTTGTACTCAGTGCACAGAACACAGCGTAATGTATACCACGGCTTCAGGCAAACAGTTTGCCTCAAGGCTTTTTAATTTCTCTCGCCTGTTTTGTATGAGCAGTGGCAGGTGCTTATAAGTCGTACAGAAAAAGCAGGTCATAACCAACAACAGAAAATCTAACTAGCTATAGTGAAGGGAGGAGTCAGCTGTTTGGCCACTAGCTGGATCAATTCTCAGATTGTATAAATCAATCAATTTAGAAAAAATATATCTCAGTGCATCGATGATCAGTTTTTACACTCAGCCCTGAACAATATACCACGAGATTGTCAAAATTCTCTGTACATTATTGACTATTTTAATCAGCATTGTCTCTGAGCTTGCCCTGCAGGTAACAGAGACAGAGAGGTAAGAGTCAACGTGAAATGTCCTGTTTGGGGTCACTAATACATCAAACTTTTTTAAGAGATATTCACTTTTGAGTGTTATCATTTTCTCCCAGAAATGTACCATTTAGCATGAACCCCTTTTGCATCTTTGCAAAGTAAAGGCACATTTGAAAAAAGGAATTCAAGCATGAGGCATGAAAGAAGTGAAATGAAAAACATAAAAAAAAACATTGAACATTATCTGGTTTACCATTGCTCATGAAAAAATGTCTCACAGAAATCTTACCATGAACCCAGCCTTTAGATTATAAAGTATCCTGACCTTTGCGTGTTGTTGCATCTCTTATATGAGGAGGGACTCAGGGCCTAAAAAGAAAGAAAATAAAGGAGAAAGATGAGAGAGAGAAGACGGGAAGATGAAGTAATAGCTGACAGTCTCTTTCCAAAAATCCTCTGGCTATCAAGATTTAACTCTCCCTTTGAGAGTGTTTGACCCCAGAACAACTCTGCCTCCAAGAATTATGTCGGCAACTAAAACCCCTGATCTCTGTGTGTGTTTGGGTGTGTGTTTGTGTTGCTATTGTGCATCCAGCAGGCCTCATGGTGTCTCCAGAGTGTGATGGAGACACTCTGTAATGAGTTCTGATCTCAGCAGGTGATTTCTCTCAGTGGGTCTCTTGGGAGCTTTAGACAGAAACCTTTTACAGTTTTCTCCTCTCAGACGCTCACAGCTGGTTTTAGGAACCAACATACAATCCCCATGAAAACCACCCCTGTTTTCGTTTATGATCATGCTGGACCAGAGCTTTGTGAGAGAATCAGTTCAACTAGAATATTTGCTCTGAACTTTCAACCTCATAAATACAAGCTGTAGATCAAATGACTGGACTCTCATTTTATACCGTCTCTTTTATGTACACTGGTTGAGTTTCCATTTCTACAAACATAATTTGATTGCTATTAAGTTAATTAAGACTTGCATTTGAACCGAATTTGAACAAAGATAGCCTTTAGAAAAGTACCACTGAGTTGTAATAATTTAGAAAGTACATGAATATCTGGGCTGGGCAATCTACAACAGCCAGTTAGAAGTTGTTTTTAACTCAGCCTTATATCTGCACAGTGGGCACAGAGGTGTTTAATATTGCAAAATAATTTGATAGGTTTAGGGAAAAGATTATGTTTCTGATCATAGCAATGTAACATGACCCCTCTGGCAATCTACTTTCAGTTTTTTTTTTCTGGTTTCTTGCTCCAGCAGCTTGAAACCTCCTGAATGAGTTTGATTCTGTAAATCTGTGCCAGGTGTAATGGAAGTAAAAGGTTTGTGCAGCAGCAGCTGTAATGTAATGCAGTGAAATCAGCTGTTAAATGTTAAATAAAGGTTAAATTGAAATGGCTTCACACTACTGAGCCCCAAAGAAATTTATAGACACACAGCGACATGCTGTAATGTAGAAATAAGCCTTTGAGCTGGAAAGGTATGGAGGATAGATTAAATCATAAGAAGTTACATTGGTGCATAGTCCATAAAGAGGTGAGGGGACATGTTCTTACATTTTCATAGACAGATTGTTTGTTTGTTTGTTTGTTTTGGATAGAATAAATTTGGTCTTAATGTAACCAAGTTTTGTTGTTGTGATTAAAACTAGGACTATTTCATATAGCTGCAGGTTTATACATTTATATGTTCCTCAGATAAGCTGGAGAAGTTAATTGAGGAAAAGTTCCCTTATAAAGACTAAGAAAATATTCTTGTAAATCACAGCACCAAGTGGGAGAGAGGAAATGTCCCTGATTCAACTGTTTGAACTCTAATATGTTCAATTTAATATTGAAATTGGTGTTTGAAGTCAAAGTACACCAATGGAGGTTTTAATGATTGATGACATCAGGATTGCGGTACATGGTAAGACACATAGTGAGATGCTATGCAGCTTTGGGATGTACTGTAGTACAACAAGATTTGATAGAAAATCGTATGATATGATTCTATTTGATTTGATTTCATGTGTTGTAATTGGGTTTGATATAAGTTACAAAATGATATGATACATTAAAAAGCAATACGATGAGATACAATATGTCCCAGTATGATACAAAACACTATGTTGTGTTATGTTGCATTACATAACATGACATTACACTACATTATGACACGATTTAGTATGATTAAGCGCAGTATCATACAATACCATACCATAGCATAGTACATGATAGGATATGATGCAATATGATAAAATACAACATGTTCCAAAACCCTACAATATAATATGTTCTGATACAAAACAGTTTGATATATAATGTTACGTTTCATCATGTCATATTATATTACATTAACATTTGGTATAATTTTATACAATAGAGTTACAATACAATTTGATAAAAAGTGATTAAACAAGATACAATATGGTGCACTATAATGGGATGTGATACGATACAGTTTGATATGATTAGAATTGATACAATACAACTATGATACAATTTGATACAGTGGCAAACAATACGGTTCACCTATACAAAACAGATTTTATGTCTCCACTGCGAAAATTGTCTTGAACTAAAGTACAAGAACTCTAACAGTAAAAGTGTCCAAAGAGGAGTTAATAAAGTATAACAAAAAGGAAAAACAATTTCACGCATGTTAACCAAGAAGCATATTTCAATGAAAACCACAGTCATATTTTGCACATTGCACATGTTCACCATCAAAGCAATGTACAAGTAAAAAAACTCGATACAAGCACTGCTATGGTAGATATTTATTTTCATGGTCCAAGAGTTGGCTTACATTTACAAGTTTGGATGATATATCTGTGAGGTTACATAAAGCTGTAGAAATAAAGGTTTAAAAGTGTTATGTCATGGAGACTCTGTGTGTGTGTGAATGTGTGTGTGCTGTATCTGGGTCCATACCGTGCTACAGACGAGGTTACATTGAGAGGATGGATTGTATCAGTGTGGAAATGAAGAATCCAGATGTATCGCCACTCTGTTTGTGTGTGTGTGTGTGTGTGTGTGTGTGTGTGTGTGTGTGTGTGTGTGTGTGTGTGTGTGTGTGTGTGTGTGTGTGTGTGTGTGTGTGTGTGTGTGTGTGTGTTTGTATGTGTGTGTGTGTGTGTTTCTTTTTGCATTGCTGTATGGACTGTACATGATTGAGAGCACTTAGCATCCATCCATCTGCGACACAGCTGTGCGTGTGTGTGTGTCTGTAAACATTTGCATCAAGCAGAACATTCCCTGATTGCATCCACATTGTTTATGTTTGCTTCCCATCGTTGTAGAAAATAGAGTTAATAATTCAACTATGGTTCTGTGTGTGTGCTTGCTCGCGTGTCTGTGTGTTTGTGTGTGTGTGTGTGTCTGTGTGTGTCTGTGTGTGTGTGTGTGTGTGTGTGTGTGTGTGTGTGTGTGTGCGTGTGTGTGTGTGTTCATCCCCACAGATTAATTGTTTGTCTGTATGTATTTGTGTGAGTAAGTAAACAGTGGGTGTGTGAACTATGATGGATGTGCTCGATTGTGTGTTGTTCATTTGTGCCTGCTGCCACCTAAAGGAGAGTTGCAAATCACTTTGGATGTTTCGTGTGTATCGTGTGTGTTAGTTTGTGTGTGTGTGTGCTTATCTTGGCCACACAGTCTCTCCCTCACTCTCTTTCTCACTCTTCCCAGTGGAGAAACTCATATTTATTCTCTTTTGTTGAATTTGTTTTTCAGGTCATTGTAGCTCATGGGGATTAGAATAAATTCTTCAGTTTAAAGAGTCGGACATTGTGTTTGTGTGCGTGTTTGTGTGTGTGTTTTGTTGGAATTTGACACTTTGCCTCTCTGCTGTTGTTTGCACCGAGTTATGCAAATATTATCATAATTAATTTTCAACATGTAGGAGTATATGATAAAGATTTCATTAAGAGCTGTTCTCCCCAATGAAGTAATATGTTTCCAAGGAAACACGTCTCATACTTGGTAAATGATAATGGTTGAGATGCAATTTTTCACTGCTTTATGAAATACTCATTATGTTAGACGAATGGGAAATTGTAGGGTGACTCTAATCAATACAGTATGATTCAACACAATGCGACGCATAATATACAACACAATGCCATTTGATGTGATACGATGCATAACAATATAACAAAACACAAAACGGTATGATACTGTACAATATGAAACAACGCAATGCAAAAAGATATGATACAAGACAAAACTATGTGGTATGATGGAACACAAAAGGATACAATATGGTATAATGTGATACAATGCCATATAATACCATACCACATAACACAACATAGGACATAATACAGAGATGATGCAACACTTTATAATACAATGCAATACAATACAGTATGATGTGGCTGCAACACCATTCATAGGACTTAAAACAATATGAAATGATATGATACAAATTATCACCAAAGATTTTGATATGGTATGATGCAATGCGATCCCACCATAGACTGTGTATAGAATGGACGCCGTCTGCCTCCTCGCTGGGTGAAGCCACTCTGAGAACAGAACACTCTGGTGATGGGCTGCAGTATAGGTCATAATCTGTGCAGCTCCATTTTTAAAAGTTATTATGGGGTTCATGTTTTTTATGATTGACACTTGATACAGCCTATGGGTGTACAAAGATTGTGTAGCTCACCCAGGGGGCCGAGCGTCATCTCAGCGACTCTCTCGCTGACTGCATACAATGCTACTGTGCAAGCATAGGAGTGTATACAACACTACTGCGCAATGTTGGTTTCAGGAAATGGAGAAAAATTGCGGAAATACAAAAAAAGGTTTTTGGCTTCAAATCTGTATACTGCCGGAACCAAGTTGTCTGTAGAATATACAGTTGATGGATACCACACAATAAAATACAGCATGATATAAAGCAACATGAAATGATACAATTTGATGTGATACGATAAGATGTGGTACAGTGCCATTCAACACTATACTATACCATACGCTATGATGCACAATATGTAGCCCACACTAACAAAAATAGGCAATTTAGTGATGATTACAAAATTACAAAACAAACATGTTATGATAAATCACAATTTCTGATTAAATGTAAAACTTGTGTATACATTTACCATTGCCCTTGTTTTGGATTTACTAAAATTGAAAATGTGTTCGTCTTTTGGTCTGAATAGGAAACTAAGAACCTAAAGAAGAATGACTGTAAAATCAAAGTAAAAAAAAAAAAACATTTCAATTTCTAATTTCTGGATTCTAAGATCAGGAAGCTTGGCAAAATCTCTAATAAAAGGTTTTCCGGGGTTGCACTGTCCTGGTTTAGGTAACATCAATATTTACTCGTATTTGTTTGGGGGAAACAAACACTTTTACCAAAGCAACATGCAAATGATACAATTCAACAACAGAGTGAAGCAGAGACTCCTGAGAATAAGTGCATCAACGCCTCCTGTTTAGTCTGACACTTAATTCCACATGGCTGCAGGTGTAGAAAGAGAAAAAGAAAGTGAGGGATGCCAGGATTGAGACTCTCTCCTAAAAGTAACAGGAGCTGCTGTATTATCTTGTTGGGATTATTACAGGCGTTGAATATTTGACTGACAGACCGATGCATTGTAGGCTATAGCTCCAGCTCTACATGTTTGCTAGTTTCTAGACATACCAGAAGATGACTTGGGTTATAATATTGTGTCTTATGAGTCTTTTTTGATCAATGTATTATACCATTATAACATATACCATTTCTAGCAAATGTATTTTGTATTTTTATGTTTTCTGCCTCTTTGTTAAGTGGGTGTTATTGTTTGTCTTGCATATTTTTCCATGCAGGACCACAGATGGAAAGTAACAGTTTGCGTAATCTGGTGCAACCATCTCTTAATTTTTCCCATATAAATGATTGTCATTGCACTTTGTCCCTGTCATGAAATAAATGAGCTGAACTGAGCTCAAGTCAGCATTTCCAACATAGAGACAGCTATCTTTTCGGTGACATCCCCAAGTCTGTATCTATTTTTAGTATTGTCTATGGCTGTAAATCTTATAATTATACCCATTTTGAAAACACAGTTTAAGAGAGAGGGACTGCTCAAGGAGTTACTGCATTGTGGTCACAGTGTTGCTACCATCAGGACATTTCAAGGATAGAGTTGCAGTGATGTTTCTTCTTTTGTCTGCTGTCAGATACATCTGACAGGTGATAATATGTGAGCATCACAGACACTAAAACTCTGCAAATGTCAATGGATTCGTTTGTGCTGCCTACTGTTTACAAAGTCACCTTTGGTATTGTCTTCTAATGTGTCTCAGACTTCGCAGTATGAATGTCAAACACACCATTATTGAGTAAAAGCATGTCAGCTCAGTCATAGCCCCCTGGATAAATGCAGGTTAAAGACACCACCACTGACACCAGCAGACAACAGCAGACTCTCCCCTGAAGCTAAAAAAAAAGTCTGAGACACTCTGTTTTAGAGTTTCCTCACTGCTGGCACTCTGAGGGGAGGAGAGAGGAGGCATGAGGAGAAATCTGAAGGAGTTTGTTCTCTTTCTTAAATCCCCTGAGGAGATTCAGTGAGGGTAGCAGGTCAAACAAGTAGTTAGAGAGGAGTTTTATAACCTTGGAGTCAGGCTGAGCAGGAAATGTAAATGAGGGCACACAAGTTCAACAAACAAATCATAATTAGAGTGTAAGTGCAAATCCTATATATTTGAATCTCCATTTGGAGTTAGAGTTAGAGGAAATGAATGCATCACAACTTGTGACCGTTTTACCAAACAGAGAGAAAACTTCATCAGCTATGACTAGAAAAGGTGAGCAGAGACTGAAATTGAAGATGGATAATATTGAGTTTGTCTGTTTCTGATACACAAATGGCATTGAAATTAACATTTGGTAGAGCTTCAATGATTTACTTAAGGCTTGATAATTACTTAAATTATCTTTAGAGTAGATCCAGGCCACACTCTGTATGTAATATGTTTTTGCAGAGACCCAGCTCAGGGTGCAGGTTTTTGATATCTACATTTTGACCCTGTAAACCATCTCTGGATATGTGAATGATCAATTATCCATTAAAAAGCTTCATTTCATTTATTTTTTACAGCAACAATCAGTCGTACGAAAAACTGACAGCTGGCCTGTGGCATAGCTACAGAACATTGAAGGCGTGTATATCATGATACCTGCTGAACAGCAACATGTGAAGCAGGCTCACAGAAATAACCTCTGCAGACCTGTAGCCATAGAAAGTAAGGTTCAAACTCCTAAGGTTGAATTGCTGCAACAAGGGAACAGAAAAATACTTCAGACTTACAGTGTCCACTTTTCTGCATGCTTGTTCTTATTGAGAAAAGTAAGGACGTCTGCAGGACCAGGGATCCAACTGGGCCACCAACAGTTTGAAGGCAGGAAACACATGCTCTGACGGCACTGACGCTGCTGCTGTGCAGGAATACTGATGTACCAGCTTTACCAGTCTAAAAATCTCTTTGCATTGACTTTCAACCAGCCTACTTGCTTAGTATCTGAAGACAGGGTTATGTCCTGTAAAACATTATCGACCTCCTTGTTTGTGTGGTTGGTAGCAGGTTTTTGTACTCTGTGATTTTTACATGCTCTCTCCACATTCATTCACCAGAAATAAAGAGGAGCAGGAAAAACTTTGAACAGACAGAAACCTTGGGTAGAATCAGATATGCACTAAACAACCATCTACTGCAATATATTACAGTTATAATGATAGAGGAATGTGCAATACCAGCAGGAACAGAAAATTATGATAGTCGACTGATTGTGCAACCAGTAAGAATAACAAATCCTTTTGATTTTGTCAAGTCTTGTCCAGAGCTTTGATTTTAGAGTAAAGTTAACACTTGAACCTTTCCAAACTGCAGCTGTTTGACAGTACAAACACACCTGGTACCTTAAAGGCATCTGTTGTACTTGTTATATGTAAGAGTGATAATGAATGCAGGAATGATAATAAAAACAGTCACACAGCCGTGTATTTTACCTTTGGGCTCTACAGGAAATCAAAGGACAAGGGATTGGGTCTAAAGAAAATGCACCCTAACCACAAACTTGTTCATCTGTAAATTTCACTTCTGGTCTGTTCTACACAGAGGAAGACAGAGTTTTTCTCCTGTACTTTCAATTTTGTTCTTTAGTTAAAACATCTGTTGTTTTCTCTGTTTTTTTTCTTCAGTGAGAAGTTCATGGTGAGACTGAACAAGAACGGAGGACCAAAGAATCCAGAGAAAGTGGACAGACTGTGTGCCCTCTTCACGGTAACACACACACACACACACACACACACACACACACACACACACACACACACACACACACACACACACACATAGTTAAAGCAGGGATGCAATATTACTGTAACTGTACGGATGATGAGTATGAGGAGGCACTGCCCCCTATTGGTGTGTTACTGAATAGACTGACACAGCTGCAGACAGAATCATGCTGCTCAGACAGATGAGGAAAAACTTCCTTTTTTTAACCAAAACCAGCTGCTAATGCTCCAAAAAAGAAACAAAAACATAGAAACAACATGCCAGAGAGTGTCATGTACTTTAGACAGGATCCTTGGTTTACTCATCAGAACTGTTAAAGTTGTTTGTAAGGGTTTAAAGAAGACCCCCCCCACACACACACACACACACACCCATTCCTTGTTAATAATGTCTTTCCTCTATTATTATTCTGTAAAAGTGACTGTAGGTGTTTTGACTCCCTTGACATAATCAGTTCCTAAAAGTTGAAACTTTCGTGTTTCTTTTGCTTTAGGCAAATTTCAAATTCATGCTTTGGGAAATCAAGAGTATTTGGAGGTTTCTTAAGCGCACTTTGCTTTAGCTTCAGTCTGTTTTTTTTAAGAGCTTCAGTCAGTAGATCAGACACCTCATATGCAGAATATAGAGACTATAGTCTTCCATAGAAAAGCTGCAGATTTGTCTCTCAGCTCCCAGCCGCCTGATGCAAATCTACCACTCTCTTCTTCCCACATACTGTATACTTTCTCCCTGCAGCTATTCTTTCAATAAAGGGAAAAACAGACAAAAAAAATCTCTATTTTCGGCATTTTATACAGATTTTTCCTTTGAGCCTGTGAGGTGATTGATGTTTTTCTGGTTCAGTTAAATGAAAATGTTGTATTTAAACTTCTGTTTATCATTTCCTGAGTGTTTTTTCTCCCCCTGCAGGACCTGAGCAACAAAGACATGAAGAGAGATCTCTACATCATCTCCCAGGTCATCAGAACAGGTTAGACTGTCTTTATCTAATACACAGCTCCTACACAATGTTGCACAATAAAGTGGTCATTTTTCTTTTTGTTTTTGTAGGGATTTGTGGTGTTAAGCTTTTGTTTTCAGTTGAGTTTGTGGCTTATGTTCAGGTTATTTATGCTCTGTTTATACAGAACTGTCTCCACCCGAGTTTAATGAGAATAGATAAACACAAAATGTCAAGTTTTTGCCTTTGTGAAAATAATCTGTGCGTGTGTCCAGTATGTCTCTCTTTTTCGATACTCATAAACATGATTCTTGTTTCAGGTCGCATGCTGCTGAATGACAGTAAGAAAGGCCCCCCACACGTTCAGTACCGCCGACCATACGGCTGTGCTGTCTTGGCCATGAGCGACGTGCTGCAGACCATCTCAGAACTCAAAGAGGAAAAAGACTTTGTCCTGAAGGTCTACACGTAAGTCTCTGCACACATGTTTTTGATTTTATTACTTTAAAATAGACATCGCCTGAATGATTGATTTGAACCAAGCTTTCTTTTGGCAGGGGAATTGGCCAATCATAGTTTGTCATAGAGGGAGTGCGCCATGGGTGGTCAATCAGATCTCAATCAGAGGTCTGTGCCACCCCTCTGAAAGTGCTCTTGTGGAGTCTGATGGTCATAGAAAAGGACATTCTGACAGCTTTTTCATGAAGTTAGAGACACTTATGGTGACCATACGTCTGTCTTCTTTTACCTGGACATGTCCTCTTTTTGGGGGGCTGTCCGGGCTTTGTCCGGGGAAGTTTCTAAATCCTTATAATGTCTACGGTTTTGCACATAAGTTTTCTAGTTTGTGTCACGTGGACTTACTGAGGTAGAAGCGCATAAAAGACACTCGATCCAACCCGAAAAACTATCAAAATTAACTTTGTGCGACTCCAGGAAGTCAGAATACGGTCACCCTACAGACACTAACAGAATACTTTGAGACTAACTTGAGCAAAATACCAGCAGCTTTACTGGACTTACTTTGCCTCAGCATCTCCCTGCTGGAGTTTTCAACCATTAGAGCCTTTTTTAGATCTGCTGAATGAATCAAACTCCAAAATAACTTACATTTTTAGGTTCGATTTGGATGCATTTTAGTCCAGGTGAGCAGTACAACGGTATTACTCTCATCTGTTTGTGCCTTTATCCTTCACTTGAACTTTTTTTCCTTTCTCCACTCTCCACTTTATTCTTCACCTCATGGGACAGTTCAGCTTTTATTTCCTCTCCCTCACCCACATTAGATTTTTTTATTATGTAAAGGAGAGGAAAGAGAGTTTTAGAGCCGCCATAATCTGCGGACAGCCACTTCACTGTCCTGTCACACAGGTCTCTGCAGTCTTATAAAGCCATCAGCACTCGGCTGTTCTTTTCTCTCACTCAGCCCTGCACACACTCACACGCACACACGCACACACACACACACACCTACACTGACATTAGGGAATCCCCATCGGCTTAAACTTCTGAAGACTTGCCTGAAGGAGCCCTACAGTGCTCACAGTCACAACATGATGTAACTGTGACTCTGTCTGTGTGTATGTGTGCCTGTGTGTGTGTGTATGCGTGTGTTTTGGGGGGGGGTTTAACAACATCCTCAGCTGAACTCTTGTAGGCTGCTTCATTCTTCATGGGTGGTTTCACATCCTCTCTCTTTGTACCTCGGGCCTTCAGAGTCTTGAGCCTCCTGTGGTAAATTTGATAGGAAAGACAAACATGTCAGCCACACCTGACGACAGTTAAGCTGTTGATAAACAACACAACCATCGGCCTGCAGCTCTGAGGCCTGATGAGTAACTACTTTACGCTTTTTCTTCTTTGTGTGCAACAGTCTGCTGATAACTCGACATCTGCTGGACAACATTCATATTGTATTAGTAAAATCACATGGAAAACCAAGTCCTGTGGCTGGAAGTCATTTTCATAACCACTGGCTACACCAGAACGCAGAAAAAGTTGATTTCCTGAAAAATGAAGGTTTTATCAGAATAAAACCCAAGGTCAGAAATACACACTTGACCCTTTATTTTCTTCTGAACAGCCTGTTTTCAAGGTTTGTTTCAAGTGAAAGCTCAATCTACTTTCCAAAACCTCGACTCAAAATATGATTTAAAACTTGGTTTTCAGCTCATTTGTGCCTCGTCTTCGGCCTTCAGTGTTTTCATGCAGAGATCTGAAATATCATTAAAACACTGAACTATTCTATCTTTACATAATTCTGACTCAAGTCACTCTAAATCTTCATCAAGCTTTAGGAATCTTGAGTTGAGGCAGACTCTGAATCAGATTTTGATTCACTGTGACGTGCCTTCAGGTTTTCTCTCATAAAACGTAAGAAAGTGTGTCCTGAACGTCTCCAGGTATGGAGTGAAGACAAACATGAATTCTGAGACAGTAAAAGGCGGGTTGAGATGTAATGTAACCTCCCGTTATGATGGTTTAGCTAACTCATGTCACATAATGTGCAGTACCGGTTCTTTCAGGGCATCATTCATTTGGACTCTCAATCTAAAAAGTTTACAGACTGCTGTGGTGAGTTGCACTATTCGAAATGATGCAGTTAAAAAACATGAAATGCACCCTCACAAGCCAATGTGTGTTTATCACTGTGAAGTTTCTCCTAAGTGCTGTAAAATTGCACATTCACTTAACATTTCCTCCCATAAGGGACAATAGGTCACGTTCTTACATCTGTTTAGAAAATAACTTTGTTTGTCCTCCTAAACTTTTGCTGTTTTTCTGCAGGTGTAACAATGAGAACGAATGGTACCAGATCCACGAGAACATCATCCGCAAATCCAGCACCAAATACACAGCTCCCAGCACCAACTACGGTAAGATGGACAGAGTCTGTATGAGTCTGCATGTCTGTGTTGTTTGACTGTAAAAAGCTGTGAGAATGGAAACGTGAAGGAGTTTATCTGATATCTTGCAGCCCTGACACATTAATGAAAACAGTCTGCTGGATAAATAAACCTGAAATCACTTAACCTTTTAATTTTTCCAAAGATTGGCTCCGGCTGTTGTTGTTAAATGTGGTTTCGCCCATCTGAAAGCTATCAGCTGTTCAAAGAAAATGCAATTATCCTCAATCTTAACCTCAATGTACAAATATATGTTTTTCAAGCCACAAAACATTAAATGCCAACTATTATTGGCCCTTAAAGTCAAAGCGTAACAACAACAACAACAAAGTTCATGATTAAAAACAAAATTAGACTGAAGATAAAGTCACAGTGACAAATCATAAATCATAATGCTGTACTTTACTTCATTGTTTAACATTTCTGGGATGTTGCACCTCATTTGAAATCATTTCTAATATTCCTTGTCTTCTCCACAGATGCTGTGCTCTTCTTTATTGAATGTTTTAATTTTCAGGGCCACCATACCCCTTTATTTCACCGTCCTGTGGTTTATCTTTGGGTGGGCTGACTGGGCGTGTCTCTGTTAACTGACAGTCACCTTTTTACCTCAGAGTGAGCGTCAGTGACTGGTGTTCCTGCGTTAGTAATGATGGAGTGTCAGTGGGGTAACTCATACAGTCTCTAACAATCAAACAAAGTGAGACACACAAAGGTACAGCTCAAAAAGTCAGTCGCAAAACAAACTCACAAACCTCCCAGGAGTGATTTGTCTGGTCTGAGGATCTGCACACACTCTGACTGACACACACATCATCACTCCATATCAACTGGAAAATCTGCTTAATTGGCGTCACAGTAGGAACCTGTCAGCCTCCAGTTTGAGATTTTTGAACTCTGGTGACCTCAATGTCTTTCTTATGAAAACAGAGCAGCAGATATGAGAGGCTGGAGTCTTTTTGTTTTTATGCACAGGGTTAAAGACGGTCACTCTCACAGTTTAAAGCTCACATCAGGGTCCCAGATTTATAAAGGATGTCAACATGGTCACTGTAATGTTACCTGTTCGACTATAAACTCCTTTTGGACACTTAAATTGAGGCTTTTCTACAGTGGTCATTGCAATCATGCTGCAACAGCAGAAACAGACTGCAAATACACACACAAAGGTCCAAAATAAATGTGAAGAAACACCTCGCAAGTTTATAAAAAAAAAGTACAAAATCTCAAAATAGATGCTCTGATAAAAGAGGCTCTACATTAAAGATCCAGTAGGGGGGTTTTGACTGGTTTTCAAATAGACTAAAATTAATAATCGTGTGTCTTAATGACCCATAAAGCAAACAACAGGAGTGATTTTATCTATAATGTAATTTTTAATGTCTATAATCGATGTGAGGGGGTAGGTGTAAAAGCATGCTAAAGAAACAGCCTCTTGTTATATTTTCCACAGAAATCTTTCACACAAGCTACAACATTTCACCTTTAAAAGGAGACAGGATGACATTTTTTTTGTTAGGAAACACTTCTTACACATGCACAAGATGAAGTCTAGATGATGTGAAATGTGTGAAATGTACTGTTTTACCCACAAGGGTCACCAAATCAACACAGACAGAAACATTCCTCACAGAAGCTTTAGTAAAACTGTGTCACTGAATACCCTCATACACCTGGAGGGTTTTCACTTTAATACCTTCAATTTTTATGAATATCTACAGTTTTTTTCTTTATGTGTTTTAACGCTTCTTTCCCTTTGGATCTTAATTTGTGTATTTTTTAACTGATGTTGCATTGTTTCAGAACTTGCATCCTTTTTCTCACAACGGATATCTCTCTGGTCATTGCAGTGTGATTGTACCTGCTGGCCTCTAAATGATAACTACAGATATCTTAAAGCCAAACCTGACCAAATGTTGGTGACAAGGCGGTTAAATATCCCAACATTTCTGTTCTGGAAACCATCATAGCAACTGAACAATCACAGGCAGCCTGCTTTTAATCCATCGGACTCAAAATGAGACACTTACTGACATGTGGTTCCTTTGAAGTGGGGCTGTTTTGTAATCCAATAGAGGACGACTCTTATTTAAGTTTCACAAATGTTGCCCCCTGTTGGCCATCAGAAACACTGCTTCTATAGTGACTTTGGTTTCTCTGTTCAGGTAGTCAGGAAAAAGCCTGTGTCCCTATTTAGACTTGGCTAGACATGCAGTGGACACTTAAGGCTTTGATTATGAGAATAAAGTTAGGCTTTGCTCTGGGGCTGCAGAGCTGAAGTTTGACCTGAGCCAACATAATTTCCATTCAAGAGCTCGAGTCTAATTTTCCATCTCACCCTACTTTATATGTGTCAGATAGAACATGTGAACTTTAAATGGATAAAAAGAAAAGCTAATACTGGAATAACAAAAGAGATAAGGAGGAACACGATATCTCACTCAACAGCGTGCAAATGTTTGTCCATGTCTGCAGGTCTGATCATCTCGCTGCAGCTACTGAGGGGCGACATGGAGCAGGTCCGCAGAGAGAACCCTCTCATCTTCAGCAGAGGTGTGGCCATGACTCGTAAACTAGGCTTTCCTGATGTCATCATGCCAGGTGAGCAGGTCTGAAGGTCTCCAACTGTGACACAAGCGGACAATTAATGCAAGAAAAAGTGCAGTAGTGGGATGTGACCTCGAGGAATACGTATGTTACTCAAGATTAAGCTAACATGCTGATATTCTGCATAAACGACTGCCCCTTATATTTTTTTATTCATTGATTTAGCTTTAAATTTTGTACATATCGTTCTCATTCTTATGTGTTTGTAAGGATCATTGTTTTATTTTTATAAATTGTTTTTTTTTGTGTGTGTGTTGCTGAGGCCCAGGGGTAAAGGGGAGATACTACATGTTTACTGTATGATCCAATGTGTGCAAAATGTTCAGTTTGGCTATAAAAAAAATCATCAGTACAAACGCGTCAGTTTTGAATTCCAATCAGTTCATGAATCCATCCTTATGGTATTAATAACAAGAAATAATACTAACATTTGTCCATCAGTTTATGTATTCTACTTGTGCTAAATCTCAAATAGGTTATTGGTCGTCCTCAATTCAAGTCAGCTGGCGCAGTGACGTTTTCGTGCCCACAAGCAGCGTAGAAAGTGCTCGCCTATTCAAATCTGGTCAGCTTTCAGTGCAGTCCGAGTGTAGCTGGTCAAGTGGTATTTTGGTAGACCGCCGCAGCAGTGCGCACACGTCACCAATGCCTCACTGACAGTTTCCACAGTGTCAGGCACATTTCAGAGCAACAAATAATCAACAACAACAACCAATATTCAGTGCAACTCTCTGAGTCAGCACATACATTTAGATCTTTATGGATTTATTCTGATCTATATCTTGTCTGATGAGCGTTTGGACACTCAACCTGACCGCACGAAAATAGAGCCCTTGATATAATTTGTCTCGGTCTGTTTTGCCTATTTCCATTTTTATGTAATCTTAGTTGTGATTTTAAATATTTAAGGCAATCAAGAATAGGCAGACGTGTTCTACAAGATGGCACAAATTTCAATAAACCACCTTAAGACATTCAGACACTTCACATTTAGCAGATTTGCTGTTGTCTTTGTTGTTGTGGGGCATAAAAGAGATGAAGGTTTGAGTGTGTCAGGCAGATGGAAATAGGTCTGGCTGTTTAAATGTTCGTGTTTTAGAGAAAAATAACCCAAAACATGGACTCAGGTTCAGTTTAACGGTTGAATCAATATGTACTTTTCTTTTTGGCTTGATTAAGACACAGGAAGGTTTTATCCAGCAGTAGGACTGAAGTGTGTGTGTGTGTGTCTGTGTGTGTGAGTGTGGACTCTGCAGTATCAGGGGAATGAGGCCATACATCATCCTGAAGGACTGACTGGATTTACATTCAGAGCATCACTTACTCCAGTGTCTGTGTCCACTGAGCTGAACTGCACTTTTATAGAGCTGCTGGGTAAAACAGGAGCTGTTATAGAGGACATCTGTTAGTATTTCTGTTCTGCTGAATATTTCTCATACAGATTTTAAAAAGGTCAAAGTGTCACTTTGAGGAGGCGTCGGTAGACCTCAGAGTGTTATTTTTTTAATGCAGCACTGCTGACTGTAACCCCAATGATCAAGTTCATAAAGTAGTTTGTGGATTACAGCATCCAAACAAGTATCTCTACCTTATCTTATTAAGATAAGACATTGTCATGTCCTCATAACGCTCTACTGCTTAAATGTAAACAAGCAGTGACGACAGGTGGCATCTTACAGTGTGGCACAATTTGCCAGTATTTTCAACCATACAATGTAGATAAAGTTCACAGAGACAGTAAAGTAACCTGCAAGGTGGACTGAAGAGTGATGGTGCTAGCTCTGCTGATGTTAGCCACACTCTGCAAACATATTTGGCATTATTACCTGCTAATCCCCTCTTCAACTCTGTTGAGTGTTGTTTTCTGAATATTTTCAGAATCTAATTTTCAATTTTAGTTTCAAGCAAGTAGAAAATGAGTCACTGTCAAGAAAGACGGTTGAAAACCTGATCTGGTTAAAGGACAAAATGACAAAACTTTGTGTATTTTTGCCAAAAAGGTGTTTCATTGTATTAAAAAGCCCACAAAGTAACACAGAGTCTTCACTCATGCTCACTAATGCAATATGAACCTGAAAAAAGGAACTGGTTTTTCTTGTGATTTAGTCTATAAATAAGCCTTAAATTTGCTCTTACAAGATAAACAAAACAGCTTTCAAAATGTTATTTGAATAGAGGCAGATTGATCACTTCGGATGATCTACATTCAGGAAGTTAAGAAATCTTAACACTGATTATACACAGTGGTGAGCATTATGTCCCTCTGATAAGATCTCAGGGCTTAAACAAGCATTCAGAAGACCACCATTAGAGTTTTATACAAGAGAGAACCATAAACAGCTTGGACCAGATTTACAGTCCTGTAAAACTGTCATGTTCAGAACCTGGTTAGAATAAGAGACTTATAAAGCTGCAGGTTCACTGATAATATCAAATGTTGTCAAACCGCCCTTAGACGTATCTAAACAAGAAAAAAGAGCACTGCTGCGTATTTACAACACTTCCACACTAACCATATGTCTTTCGCACATTAACCATGCGTGTCACACAGTTGCACTCACGCACGCACGGCCTCCCTCCAGGCAGTGATGGAGCGAGTGTTTAACTCCCATCTTGATAAATTAAGGCTGACACGGTGTCTGTAGGGACAGGCTGAAATGATGAATGAATGCTCACACGCTAACCCAGGTCATTAGTCTTTATGTCAGAGGTGTTCAGCTGTGGGTGTGAGCGCTGCATGCTGTGTGTGTGACTTCAGGTGTGTGCGATGTTAGCTGACCTTTTCCTGTCCAAAGTCAGAGTTTGACATTCTTGACATGTGGTGGTCAGAGTCCTATTTATGTTGAAGCATCTTTAGATTTCTGAGGTCAAAGAGGAAACAACCTGTCAGGTGTAAAGCCTGTGTGTTTTTTTTCTTTCTGTAACTCAGGTGACATCCGTAATGACCTTTACCTGACTCTGGAGAGAGGAGACTTTGAGAGAGGAGGAAAAAGTGTCCAGAAGAACATTGAAGTCACTGTTTACGTTCTCTACGCTGATGGAGAGATCCTCAAGGTAAGAAAGCAGTGTTTAACCATTATGGTAAAGGCGCTGTGCACAGAAAAGCATTACTCAGCTGTGTCTCAAGTTGTCTTTTCTTAAGGTCAGGGTTTGGTCTACAGCAGCACAACAGCACACAGAGGACAGTTTTTCACCTTCAACTGCAGCATATGTGTGCTCATAACAGATGCAAAAATAGTTAATTACTAGTAAAAGTAATAATAAATGTGAGCAGATGTGAAACACAGGCCTGCAGAGGGCTGCATGTGAATGTACCTCTATGTCTGTCTTTGTCTGCCCCCTGCAGGACTGCATCAGTCTGGGTTCAGGTGAGCCCAGCGTGCCGGAGCATCGCTCCTTCGTCCTCTATCACAACAACAGCCCTCGATGGAGTGAAGTGATCAAACTGCCCATTCCCATCGATCGCTTCAGAGGCTCTCATCTGCGCTTCGAGTTCAGACACTGCTCCAGTGAGTTACTCACTGCTTATATCAGAGGCTCTGGTGATGGACTCATTTAACAGTCTTTACACCCGTTTGTAAATGTGGTGATGTTACAACTTTGCACTTTTCGACTCTTATAGTCTTGTTCCCATATATGCACTTTGAAAAGCTTTCTGGAGACTCTTTAAGTAGACTGAACTTCCTCATTTATGCAAAGGAAAGTTGAGTGCTGACTGAATGCAGGTTATGTTATTGATCACTTAATCTAGACTTCCTAAATGAGTTTTGTGACTGCAAACATTTCACTTATGTTACTGATCAGCTGACTTTTGCAGCCTGCATTAAAGTCATGGCATTGATTTGACTTTATCCTCAGACAAAAATATACTAAAAGGGTGTAAAACAACAGATTTTCAACAGATTGAAAAATTAATAATTAAAATAAAAAAAAAAACAATCTTCCTTTTTCCCTGATAGAAAAGTCAGACCATCAAGTTATCTGTTTTGTGTCTGGTTCCACTCTTTTTTTTCTTATTGTCCTCTCTGTTCTTAACTTATAACAGCCTCATGTATCATAAAAACTTAGAATTAAACTTCACTGAACAGTTTGACTTTAATTTTCTCCAAACTGGTTGATTGAAATGCAATAATTCACTTTATTATTATTATTTTTTTAACACTTAAAAATCTTCAAACACAAAAGTTGCATCACAAGATGTACTAAAGAAGTTAAACATGGATTGTTAAGTAATTATTTCCAGTATCTTCAAACTTATGAAAGCCTAAATGTCAACCAAAGAGCTGATGGGGATATTATTCAAATATTTGTATGCACAGTTCAAACAAGCATCTTTATCAGGCTGTTGAACAGCAGGAGGTTTGTTTTCATCAAAACTCCCTTCAGTCTCTTTAGCTCTGCATTTGCATATTTTTATCGCTCCACTATCTTGTCTTATTCTTATTGTTTTTCCCTCCACAGCGAAGGACAAAGGAGAGAAGAAGCTGTTTGGTTTTGCCTTCACTCCTCTGATGAGGGAGGACGGGACCACTCTCTCAGACGAGAGCCATGAACTCTACGTCTACAAGGTCAGACATGATGTGAAATTACAGCTGCATTTTTTTTTTCCTGCTAATCACAGAAATTATCCTTAAAAATGACACACACACAGACACGCGCCACACTTTTGGTCTTAGTAAATGTTAAATGCTTAATATGTATTTTTACATAATTATATTTACATTATAAATATGAGTAGTGCCTGATGGGTACACTCGCAAACCCTGGAAACAAAATAATGGAAAAACAGCAGTGAATGCTAAAAATGTATTTCCTTTATAAGTTTAAGAAAAAATCCTGTTTTAAAATAAGTGATGGAAACAAGATAAAAAATGACACGGTGACCGAGAACTACTGATTAAAATTCACAAAATGAATAAATAAATAAAAAATAATCTAGTTGTCAGGCAAACTTTCACCAATACTTAAAATTTTTCAAAAGTAATAGCCAAACACAGAGTATCAGATACAGAAAGTGTGGTTTTGTGTACGCTTGCCTTTGTCCTCTGCTGCTTCACTGTTGCGTCAGAGATGTTCCTTGTAATAATAATAACTTTATTTATAGAGCACCTTTAAAAACAGAAGTTTACAAAGTGCTTTGACAACAGTTGCAAGCACAGAACATCAGCACATGAAAACAAAAACAAATAAAAACAAAAGCTCAGTTAAAAACAAGGCCTCTGAATTGTAGGCCAATTTCATTTTTCATAAGAAACCCAGGCAATACAAGAACTCTACAACATAAATGGGACCATTAGGACCAAAATAAAAACATAAAATGAAATAGAAAAGGAGGGCAGAAAGCAGGAAACAGGCTAGTAAGTATAAAAGAGGATCTTAATAATAATAATAAAATCCTAATAAAACAATAATAATAGTAATGATGTAAATGATAAAAATGGAATAATAATAAAAAAAAAAAAAATAAATAAACATTAAAATCCATTAAGGACCTAAGAGATAACATAAGAAAAGGTTACAAGAAAAACAAAGGCTAAAAGGATAGCAAGTCGAAATAAGATAGAGGTTAAAGAGATAAAAGAAAAAGGAGAAAAAAAGGTAAAAGACGGCATCACATAAAAGCAAGTCTGTAAAAGTGAGTTTTTAAATTTGACTTAAAAGAAGTGACCGTCTCTGCTGTACGCCTTATCTCCTCTGGCAGGTCGTTCCAAAGTCGAGGAGCTCTGATGGAGAAAGCTCTATCACCTTTAGCTCTGAAATATAGCTCGGAGCAAGTCCTTTGAGCACTTTAAAAGTAATCAATAAAATCTTAAAATCAATTCTAAAACTGACAGGAAGCCAGTGAAGGGAGGCTAAAATTGGAGTGATGTGATGCCGTCTGCTAAAACCAGTTAAAAGCCGAGCTGCTGCATTCTTAACTAGTTAGAGGCGGGAGAGAGATTTCTTGTTTAAACCAGGGAGGAGAGAGTTACAATAGTCCAGTCTTGAGAAAATGAAGGCGTGGATTATCTTTTCAAGATCAGGTTGGGTGAGTATCTGTTTAATCTTTGAAATGGAGCACAGGTGAGGGAAACAGGACTAGGCAATCTTGTTGATATGGGTGGAGAAGGTGAGGTCTGAATCGAAGGTTACTCCCAGATTTCTGGCTGTTGGTTTGATGATTACTGAATGTGGACTGAGACAAGACTGTATGAGGGGGGAGTTTTGTATGTTACAGAGAATTATTTCAGATTTGTAATAATTTAACTGAAGGAAATTTTGTGCCATCCAACAGTTAATGTCACTTAGACAGTCCATGACAGCAGCCAGGCCTCTTGGGTCCTCAGGTCTCAAAGGAAGGTATATCTGTGTGTCGTCTGCATAGCAGTGAAAGGAGACTTTGTGGCGCTGAATTAATAGGCCGAGGGGCAGCATGTAGATAGAAAATAAAATTGGACCTAAAACTGAACCTTGCGGTACACCACAGGCGATAGCAGAAGTAGAGGAAAAGATATGACTGAAACCAGCCAAGTGCAGTGCCCCTGATACCCACCCAGTTTTTAAGACGTTCAATTAAAATAGTATGATCAACTGTATCAAAAGCTGCACTGAGATCTAAAAGAATTAAAATTGAGCCCTCCCCTCTATCTGCTGCTAAAAGAAGGACATTGTTCACACGGAGGAGGGCAGTCTCAGTGCTGTGACCTGCTCTAAAACCAGACTGAAATGGAGACAGACAGGGAAAAAAAACTATGAGCTGTAAAGTTGACTTTTCTTTGTCTCTGTTTTCCTCCCTCTTGTTTACTTCAGTGTGATGAGAACACAACGTTCAGTAACCACGCGCTCTACCTGGGTCTACCCTGCTGTAAAGAAGACTTCAACAGCTGTCCAAGCATCCCGTCCAGCCTCATTTTCCAGCGCAGCACCAAGGAGACCTTCTGGATCTCCACACAGCTGTCCTCCACCAAGCTCACACAGAACGGTACACAGCTCCTCCAGGCTTTTCCTTTTTTAATGAGTAAACTCTCCTTCTGCTGATGGAGTTGGAGCTGCACTCAGAGCTGTGTTTTGATTCAGACTCTCGATTTCTTGGCTTTGATTGCGCAGCTTTCTCACAGCTCTCTCTCACTGTTCTGACTGTGTCTTTCCTGGTGTAATTCAACATTACAGCTTTTTTTCCCCCCGTTATTTAACACCACTGTGGTCTTTCTAGTGGACCTCCTCGCTCTGCTCAAGTGGAAGGCTCATCCAGACCGAGTCATGGACATCCTTGGACGTCTCCGACACGTCAGTGGAGAGGAGATCGTCAAGGTAGAGTCTAGTCTGTCATGGCTCTCTGACTGAACTGAGCATGTCTTTGTCTTATTTCTGGTGAAAAATGTCACATCAGACTTAATTAACATTTCTAGATTAACATCTCTTTTCTAGATATTGCAAAACAAACATGAGATCTGAATTGCTAGTAATGAGTTCAACAATCTGTCCACAGGGAAAGAAAAAACATACTTGCTGTGTTTCTTACATTATGACTTTATTTTGAGAAACTTAACAGGTAATTTTTAGCTTTCCCGGTGGACAGTTTTTTAAAAAACTTTTAATAAGCAAATTCAGACCTCATTTTTTAATTGTAGTGTCTTGTATAATAAGATGTTAATTTGTACTTCTAAGGCAAGTTTTTAAATCAAGTCTGACAATTTTTTTTCATTGACTGGAAATGAGACAAATTACTAGCTTGGTTTTGAGTTTTTGCAGTGTGCTAACTGAAATTTGCATCCAATGTGTTTTTTAAAATCTTCATCAAGAAGGAAAGTTTTATCCTATAACAACATTTTTTCATCTGGTCACAACAAAAGAGGAACTGTTCATGTGACAACCTCACAGTGTTTGCACTTTAGCCAGCTTGAATTTGACTAACCAGGCTCTGCATGACTTTCTGAAGTGCCAAAGAAGGTTGTGAGGTTGTTTTTTTTTTTATTTTTGAGGTCAACATTGACAAGGAGAAAGAAACAGCTAATATCAAAATCAGAAATTTACTTGGTCATCTTTTCTCTTTTGTTACCCAAGCAGTCTCCAAATATGAGGCTGATCTGGAAGTGCTCACATCTAAGTGTCCCCTCAAGGCTGCCTGCTAAAGTCTTACAAGCCACAAAATAAACATGTTTCCGGCCTGGTACAAAGAAACAGTTTTGGTTTGAGTAGCTCATTTCTTTGACTTCTTTGAAGTGTACACAGGGTTATTTATTTTATATTAAAGATCAGAGTTTTGTGTTAGTGAGGAGGCTGAAGGCCCACCTCCTTGCCTCTCATTCAGTCCTCTGAAAGTTAGGGCAAGTTAGCATTTCAAAGATAGCAGCCGTTGTGAATAATCATCGCAACCAGGCTGCAGAAACCATTGGGTAGAGTCACTGAGGCTGCATTCACATTTTTACAGTTTTTGGGGGGTCTGTGATGATACAGACCCATGCAGGCAGAGAGCCCCTCAGCTAACGTCCTTAACCTTTTAATGTAACTGACTTTAAATACTTGTAAGCTTGGTAAAAGTTTGAAATACACACTGCAGCTGTCAAAGTTTTTCTCTTGTGTTTGAGTTTGTAAAAATCCCAGATTTTCCACATCGTATTTTAATCTCTTTTAATCTCTTTATGAAAAATTATTGATGAGATGATAGTGAGACCATGTCTGGCTTGCGTTATTGAACATCTGAGTGCCTGTTATGAGAGGAGCTTTGCCATTATAGCCATTATAAAATGAAGAGATTTTTGCTTTTTGATTTCAAAGTTATGCAGAGAATTAAAAAAAAAACTGTGAATTAATTCAGATAAACCTGCTGCAAAGAAAACAGGCTGTACAACAACCTGAAGTTACGCTTCTCTTTACAGTCAGAAAGAGAGTGTGAGTTTGGTCTCAATGAACAGTTTGTCATCTTATTATGAATCTAATCAAACATCTCCTTTTCTTCAGTCACAAGTGATGAGAACTAAATTACCAGACTATATTTCACAGATAATTGTACCTTAACATTTCTCTCTATAACTATTTCTCTCCTCTATGTTTGTGGGACAGTTTCTTCAGGACATTCTGGACACTTTATTCTCCATTTTGGATGACAACACTGACAAATATGGACCGCTGGTGTTCCAGTCATTGGTAAGTGTTTATACAAAATTTACAGACAACTAAGGCGTTATGAGGCCACCATCATCATTTACATCTCTATTAAAAACACATTTTTATAGATAGACGTCAGATGTTACAGGGGGTGTCATCTGAGTGCCTTTTTAATCTTTTCGACCCTGCTTTTTATCCAAGACCAGGCTGTATTTTTTCTTTGTTGTTGTTGTTGTTGTTGTTATTTTTAAGTATTTGCTCTTTTTTATTTTGCATTAGACATTCCCTTTAATCTGTTTTTTTTTTTTTTTAAGTTTTCATTTGAAGAGGTTTGTGGGTTTGATGGTGTAATTTTTTTACATTTTATTATTAATTTATCCGTCTTTCTCCCTCTCAGGTGTTCATCATAAACCTGCTCAGGGACAGTAAATATTACCACTTTAGACCAGTGATGGACACCTACATTCAGAAGCACTTTGCCGGAGCCTTAGCTTACAAGTGAGTGTCTTTATCTGACAGAATAAATAAGGTACGTAGACACAGTTCATCCAGCAGCAGAAGATATTTTCCTGCTGTGTTATAGTGGAACAAACAAAGCTTCAAATGTTTCATACAAACAACAGAAAAACAGTGGCTACCTAATCATAAACACATAAACCTATAAAGCAATAAAGCCATGTTGTTGTTGTTATCGTGTTTCAGAGAGCTGATTCGCTGCCTGAAGTGGTACATGGACCGCTCTGCAGAGGTGGTCAGACAGGATCACATACAAGAGGCCATGAGGGTAAGAAGCACAGACTGAAGCAGTGTATACCACAAACCACATCAGGAGCAAAACCTCAGAGTCTGACCTGCTTGGTCAGAACTCAGTTAAACTTCCCTAAAAGTCAGTGATTGGCATCTGAAAAGTCGTTTGATAATCTCTTAACAAGCTGGAAGGCAGTTGTAGGGAAAAAAAACTTTCAATAGGCAAAGAGCAAACAAAAACAAAAAGGCCTGGGACACCTTTAAAAGAAAATAGAGATCTGTGATTGTCACATCAAATCATTCTATTATTGGAACCCAACCACCTATGTCCAGTCGGACTAACTTCACATTGGTCACTCCACAAATTGAAAACTACTTGTAAATCTCAAAGGATGATGGCCAAAGGGTTCTTTAAGGTCGCTTTCTCACTGGTCTCGTTTGGTCCGGACTTTAGGACTTTTCAGTTTGATCCAAACCAAAATTTCATTTGTGAACACTCGCTGGGACCATGGTCCGGACTTTTGTCGGACCAAACAAGTGGACCACGGTCCCCCAAAAAAGTCAGGATTTGGTGCAGTTCAAAGTGAGCAATGGCCGGTTCGCTTCAGATGAGAACATAACCAGATTTTTAATAGGACCAGATACAGGAAGCAAAAAAAACAGCAGTGCATCATGGGTCGAAGACAGATGTGTGTTACCAGCTAAGAGAGAAGCAGAGGGTCTGTGAGCGCTAGCAGCCCAACAGAGAGAGGGAGGAAGTTGACGCGTTTTAATGTATCACACCAAATTGTCGGAAACTACCAGCAGAAAAGACTTGTTGTGTCGGAAATCAATACTACAGTTGTTAATGATTCACATCTCAACCCTAGGTCGACTGGCTAGAATTCTGGCTAATGCTGAAAACATACCTCATTCGTCTTCTGTGTAATAAATATACCAAAAACAAATCATAGGGACCCGTAAGGGCCCGCCTTCTCTCTTGGGAACGTGTCCTCAGAATCATGTCATACAGTCTATGGTCATGGCTCACGTCTCCATCTGTCCTGGTTGCAGCGCCATATCAATATAATAGCTGTCAAAGACAGTGCTATACGCTGCTGCTGCTCCATTGTTGACGAAAAGAAAATAACAGAAGGTGATTTTCCCTCGCAAATTTTCTGACCAATTGCTGAATGGTCAGTAGACCGCACGTAACTTGTTTACAAAAAAGGTATGTTTTGACAAATAGCAGTACAAACATAGACCGGACCAAAACTTAATTGCAACAATGTATCATTTCTTCCCTCTGATACGGATCGTGGTCTGGATTTTCAGGTGTGAAAGCGACCTAAGAGATTATCCTGGTTTACTGTCTTTGACAAAGATTTATGCTCTCTAATTTTTGCAGCATCAATCCTCAAAAAAAAAAAACTTATTTGTTTGTAAATTTGCTTTAACTTTGCAAAACAACAGCAGCTAACAGCTCTGCTAATGGCAGTGGCAGCAAATTAAAGGTGAACTGTAATAGGGACTAATCTTAAATCTTATAATCACAACATAATGAACATAGAATAAACACATATAGCTCTCTTTCATTGGAATCTTGTGAACAGATTAGATCCCGATCATAACGGCTGTTTTTTATCACTATAAATTTTTCCTCTATAGTTGATCAGTCCTTTGCCACACTGTTGCTGAAAATCTCACCACTTTGTTCCCCGTTCTGTGTTTTTTTGGGGGGCTTTATCAACATTTTGACACCTGTGTAATTCGTCCCACTGAGTGTCCTCTCTCAGACTATCCACACAAAGCCGACTGCAGATGCTCTTTATTGCATCAGTGTTGTAGGCAGAGCTGAGAATAGCTGCACCATCTGGAGCAGATGTACTCAGTGTCCCTCAGTTAGCAGACAAACGCAGCGCAGCACCTTCAAATATTCATCAGACTCAAACGTCCCTCTCAAATGGGTCACTGTCATGTGGAAGTGGACACAGTGAATTATTGATGAGAGTTTTGACATGTTTTGCAGTTGTGGGGGTTTTATACATCTGTACAGCCTGTCTGAATCCATGTCCTCTAAGTTTTAATCTTCCTCATCACAAACTGAACCTGTTTACCATTTAAAAAACAGAAGAGAGAGTCTTTTCTGCTCCTCTCTTTGGGTTCATCAGAGGACAATGAATAAATAACTAATGTCCGTAACTATTTATGGCATTTCCAGAATATATCCCCAAGGTTTCTATTCATAAAAGACTTATCATGTTGGTAAAAGAAATTCTGAAACCTGATTGGTTAACATTTAAAAAGACAAAGCATAAAAATACATATTTCTACACTTTATTGTAAACATTCAGCCTAATATATTCTTCATATCCTGAATCGATGCATCAAAAGATGGACTTGTATTATTGTTATCGTAATCTGGTCAAAAGCTCTAAAAAACAGCTGTTCTTGTTCTCTATAGTAAGATATCCTTTTGTCAATACAGTCTATCTTGAAACAAGATACTAACCTTGAGGACAACCTGTGCTGTGACTCTGTAAATTTCTCAAACATTTAAAAATACAATAGAAGCACTAACCATAGGAGGAGATGACCTACCACGCCGGCAATGGACAACACCGAACCGCCTCAGAACTGGGGTTGGCTGCTTTAAAACATCAGTGAGGAAGTGGGGCCTGGTGGACAGTGCAGCTTGCGAGTGCGGTAACCCTGAGCAGACTGCCGACCATATAATCAGCATCTGCCCCTTATACAGACCACCTTCAGAAGCCAGCCTCTTTGACCTAGGACCAGAGATGTTGGCATGGCTACACAACACTGAGTTGGGCCTCTGACGTTACACGAAAGAAGAAGTACTTACAATAACATTTGAACCAATAACTATGTGAAATAAGACCAAGTTTAATAAAGTGATAAAAAAGAAAGAAAAAAACAGGCTGAAAAGTTTTAAAACAGGTTGACAAAGTCTCCTGTTAACTTCAGGGTGTTATCCTATCTTTGCCGTCAGAAGTTCTACAATAACATGAAGTTTCATAATAACTGACACTGTCAAACTTCAAAAAAAGGAAATTTAAAATATCAGGAAATAAAAACTACAAACTGCAAGTCCCACTATAGAGTCCAATACTTGTCTCAACAAATTGTGTCTATAATAAGAATGTTGAGAAATTATTCTGCAACCTGTAGGCAGTCTGCACTTCAATGTAAAATGAACACTTTATTCCCACTGCTGTTGGGTAGCCACAAATAAGGGAGGGGGCGTAACACGAGTAAATCCTATGAACAATTGTCTTCATGTAAATTAAACGTCTCATTAGTATGTTTGATTGCGTGTTTATCCCCAGGCTCTGGAGTACCTGTTCAAGTTCATCATCCAGTCTCGTATCCTTTACTCTCGGGCCACCTGTGGTATGGAGGAGGAGCAGTTTCGGACGAGCATCCAGGAGCTCTTCCAGTCCATCCGCTTCGTCCTCAGCCTGGACAGCCGTAACTCAGAGACTCTGATCTTTACACAGGTGAGGAAACACACACTCACTGAGACCAAGACTTTTCCTGATCCTTTAAAAGTCTTCACTTTCTGTCATGAAATGGGTTTGAAAGATCACATGACTGCTTGTCTTTACTGTTAGAGCTTCTTAGCTGGAGGTTACAGCAGCTGTTGTGTCTGTAGTTCAGATCTGACTCTTTTTCATTGTCGTTCATCTGCTCTTAGTTTAGACCTAAGCCTCAGTAGTTTAGTAGTTCTGATCTGATCTCTTTTTTCTTTCTACTTGTACCTCGAACTTTCCTCACTTCTTCACCTCACAATCCTTTTTTTCAATCTCCCACAATCCTTTGCTCCATCCTTTGGGTCCCTGTTGTTCGTCCTGGGCTCCTCCCATGCATACACCACAGGGCTCCCAGCCTAGTCCAGGCCCAAATCAAGCCCCTGGCCCTGGTGTTGGGCCTGCAGCTTCTTTAGCACTAGCTCCCACCCTGGGCCAAGCCCTGCCCCCCGCCCCAGGACAGGCTCCTGGCAGCGGGCAGGCCAACTGTTCTCAGGCCTGGAGCTCCAACGCTCTGCGGCCGCTGTCAGTAAGTAACCGTGTGGTTTCGAACACCTCGCTCCCTGTGTGAAGCCCAGAGTCCTAACTCACCCGATCAGCTGTTTGTGAGCCTAACATCACACACACACTCCTCGATCTTGCACAACCTCCACTGCCTCACACACACTCACACACACACACACACACACACACACACACACACACACACACACACACACCATATCACCTCCCTCACTGCTCAGTGTCACCTCTTTTATTCTGAAGTCCTACTTCATGTCATGGTCCTCAAACCACTTGTCTCCTACACAACAGATAAAATCAAACTTTTAAAATATGTGTGAGCACGTTTGACTCAATCACAACAAGTGGAATTTCTTTGTGTCGGACTAACAGACCAAGATATTGCAGTTGAGGTTTTCTCTTTTGACACCTGAATTGGACCCAAACTGGCCTTGGGTTTCTGTGCATGCTCCACAGTTTGTACGCTGTATTTCTACTGGCACTCAAACAGCATTAATCGCCCAAATGAACAGTAAACTTGTCGAATTGTCTGTGTTTCTCCATTCAACATGCAACCAGTTTCCCTCTGGCAAACTTGATTGTTTTTGTAAGTGACGTAACAGATTTATACAAAGACAAAGATGGCCGTCAAGTGAAACGGCCACTGACCGTTGAGATATGACTATAGCTTAACTTAAGCCATGTACATTTTTTTTAAAAAGTCACATACAAACATCATCGTTTTCATATAAAATCTCGTCCACACAAAACCACATAAGTGTGCTATTGACCGCGGTTGTAAGCGTACCAGACCTGGAGTTGGTAAATTTGCCAAAAAGTTAGATCTATTCTATCCAATCAGAGCAAGGTTCCCTTTCTCATCCTCACTTCCCCAAACATGAAACATAGCCCTGTGTAGTTCGTATGGTGTGGACTGAGAAAGAGGTGGAATAGCTTTTAAGCATCGTTTTGGAGTACAAAGTCAACAAGACCCAGGAAAGGTGAAGGAAGGGTATTTTGGTGTAGAATAATCAACTGTAAAGCACTCCTTCTCCATTGCTCCTCACAAAAATATGTATTCTGTAAATATCTGTGCCATCCACTGCTTGACATAAACAAAGGTGCGTAGTATATGGCGTTTATCTATTAGTTGTCATGGACACTGACGTTTAGGAATTCAAAACTCCGGTTATCTATGTCCACACGCAAACGCAAAACCAGAGTTTTCCAAAAGCCCCGTTTTTAATGACTAATCATGCGGCTTCGTGTGAAGAGTTCTGTCAACGTGTTGAGCTACTAGACATGCTCTCACACACACACTTACGCATAGACAGTGTTTTTCCACCCTGCTAGCTCAGATATTATACACTGTAACTGTCCATTTTCCAACTGGTTCACACAGCTCTGCAGAAGCCTCAGTTCTCATATCTCTTTAAAACCAAATGAGCATGATTAATATTTGAATGACATTAGAGAAAAACAGATGTAACAAAGTCCATCATTTTTTCCAGTCTGTGCTTCATACTGCAGACAAACATGTGTTTCAGAACAAACATTTGCTTGTCATTTCCTGCCTCTTACAGGAGACAAACAACTCCATATGAAACCACATATGTTTGAAAACTTTACAAATGACTGTGCGTTTTTTGTACGGTGAGAAGTTCATAAGACCTGTTTAGAGTGTTTTACAAAATCCAACACAGGAATAAGTGGTTTTCTCAAAAACAGGGGGCTCTTAGCTGAGAATTGTGCACAATTTTTTCACTTTTTCGTTTTGTTTTTGTAACTTCTCCTCCTTCTCTATTTCTCATACATAACTTCTTCTTCCTACTTCCAAAATCTCTTCATCTGCTCAGTCTTTCCCTTTTTTTTTTTGTCTTGTTTTTTTTCCACTCATGAGCAAATTTAAAGAGTTGTGTCTTGTCTGCTTTTTCTTATAAATGTCCCAGCTGGTGAGAAGCTATAATTGAAAAACTGCTGGATTTAACATCTAAACCATCACAGAGTATATGATATAATGAGGAGTGGCTCAAACTGAGTGCCAAATTAGACTCCTGCATAGAAAATGACCAAACAGAAAGCGAAATCTACACTTTTCACCCTGCTGAGCATTTTAAGATTCAGTTTTTCACTGTGTGCACTCTAACTCACCTCTTTTTTCTTTCATTTACTTTTGGAATAAAGTCTCTTCACCTCAAACACTGAACTTCAATTTAAAATTTGTTTTTCTTTAACTTCTTTTGTTTTTCACCTCTGCATCTCCCCTCGTGACTCACCCTCTCCTCTTCCTCAGGCCGCTCTGTTGAACTCGTTCCCAGCAATCTTCGATGAGCTGCTGCAGATGTTTACGGTGCAGGAGGTGGCCGAGTTTGTGCGGGGTACTCTGGGCAGCATGCCATCCACGGTGCACATTGGACAATCCATGGATGTGGTCAAACTGCAGTCCATCGCTCGGACCGTGGACAGCCGCCTTTTCTCATTCCCCGGTATAAACACAACCTGATATTATTCCTCTTGTGACAAGTAATAAATCATATATATAGTCCGGTTGTGCTGTTATAGTCACTGTGAGTAGTTGCTTAGGAAAATGTACTAAAAGGCAGTTTTTGCTGTGCGTTGTCACTCACCTACAAGCATTAAAATAACTGTAGGAGTTTTTAACATCTTATAGAAGCATCAGTGTTACAGTCTATCTATTTTATAACCAGGAAACTTGTTCACTTAGTTGATCTAAAGAGCTAACTTGACTCATCTGTAAAGAAAACAAACATTAGTATGAATAAGAGAACTTCTGACTCTTTCAGAGATTAAAACCGACGGTCATGTTAGCTTTACTTTTCTATCTCTGAGTTAATCAGTTTTACATAAATGCAAAAGCACAAAAAACATGATTTTAGACAACAAAAGCCTCACACACTCAAAATATCTGCCTCAAAAATGACAGTATGGAAGCGCCTTCATATGTCTGTGTGTCTGCAGAGTCTCGACGGATCCTGCTTCCTGTGGTCCTTCACCACATCCACCTTCACCTGAGGCAGCAGAAAGAGCTGCTCATCTGTTCAGGAATCCTCAGCTCCATTTTCTCTATTATCAAGACCAGCTCACTGGTAACATGCACACACACACACACACACACACACACACACACACACACACACACACACACACACGTTTATATTCTTTTTGTTTGTTGTTTTTCAGTTGTCTGAGATTTCTTCAATTTAAGAGTTTCAGATATTCCCTAAACCAAAGTGCCCCCTGGGGGTCATGATGTTCATTACACCCTACAATGAAAAATTTCACTCAGCACAAAATATGGATTTTATATGGTGTTGATTTACAAAGAATGAAATGTGGGATACTAAAATTCCCTCTTTACTTTCATGTTTCACATTTTCCTAAAATACAAAAAACAAACAGTCTACTTCACATTAAGCACAGAAAGTAAAATAACAAAGAACTGAGCGATGCTGCAACTCCAAGAGAGCATCAAGCGGTCTTTGTTTCTGCATCCCCCAGTTTTAACCCTGCTGCAGATAAAATATGTATGGTGGCCCTAAAGGTCAATTGCATTAATATTTAAGAAAGGCAGAATATTGATATTTCTTAAACACAAAAACTTCTAATTTAATGTAAAATTATAAAGGATCTGTAATTTCTCATACAGCCTGAAAAAAATGTACAAAACACAAAAAATATACAAGAATACAAAAACATTTTTTGAAAACACAAATAAAACTTTAAAACAGAAAAGGAGAAAAAAGATAAAAACATTAGAAATTATGAACATGCAAATACATTTCAACGGCACAAAGGTATTGTGAAAAGACACATAAGAAATGAGAAATTTGACAATATTTTAAGTTTGTAAGAGAAGACTTGCACATTTTGAAATGCAAATTATTGAGAAAAAACTTATTTCTTTCAAAAAGCCTTAAATATTTCAGTAAAACAATTTAATTTGAAAATGTAAAACTGAAAAAAATAATGTTAAGTATTGTAAATGAATAATAAAAACAAAAAGTATCTTGAAATCACAGCCTGACGGTCCTCATGGTAAATTATCAGGGGTAGATCAGGACAGTAAAAAAACACTTTCAGTATGGGCAGCCCAGCATTTAAGTCATGTTTTTAATTTCTCAGCGTGGTCATCTGGCTTTTTTAAAGAAATAAGACATTCTTAACAGACACTTTGTTTTCATTTTTTGTTATTCAAATTTTGCACAAATGTCCAACTTCCCCCTTACCTAACTTTCCCTTTTCTTTTTCTACTCTGAACTCTTCCCCCAGGACACGTCGGTGCAGGAGGAGGTGGAGATGATGGTGGAGTCCCTGCTGGACGTCCTCCTGCAGACCCTGTTGTCAATTATGAGCAAGAGCCAATCGCAGGAGGCGGTAAGGGGTCAACGCTGTCCGCAGTGCACCGCGGAGATCACTGTTAGTAACTAACAATTCGACTTCTTCAACCTCACCCGCTACCCTCATCCATCCTATGTGTATCTCTTCCTCTCTGTCAAAGGGAGGGGCAATGGCTCCTTAATCTCTTTTAATCTCTTAATATACACAATTTTAACAAATTAAGCTTAATTTAATAAGACCTGTAAGTTCTGTGGTGACTAAAACAAACCTGTTATTGAACTTGGATGAATCAGGCTGAGCTCTTAAATTGATAGATGAACTACAAAAAGGTAATAATTGGATATTTATCAGACTTTAAATGGCATCCATATTGCCCTCCTCTGAGCCATACATGCATCCATCCTGGCACTGACCTGTCTGTCGTCCAGCTGCAGCCTCACATCTCCTGTTTTCTCTTATCAAACATCCCTCTTTCCTTCCCCTCATCCTCTCTTCTTTTTGCATCTTTGCATGACTTTATAAATGTCATTTAAGTTCTCGCTCTGTTCTTACTTGCATCTCAGTTTCTGTGCATTTTGGACAAAAACGGTTTGTATCTCATTCTGCTTTGGTGATTGTTACCACAAAGGTGTCTTCTTGGAGTATGCAGAAGTTTAACATGCAAATTTACTGGACTGTCCTAATTTTAAAGTTCTTATTTTGCCCAAGGCTTCATCTAAGTCCAGCCCTGAAAGCTGTCCTTGATTAGTCACTCTGGTTATGTTTACAGTTTGCCTCAGACCAACCCTACGGAGAATCTTAGTATAAAACTGAATGCCTTCTCTAACAACTTCCATTCCTAAACTAAGATATAGATTGACGTTCTGTTTTGCTTTTGCATTAAAATGATACTGTAAGAATTGAAAAATCATAGCTATACCGCTCTTGAATTTTTTGTGGGGAATCATGGTCTTCTTTGAATTTTTGAGGGGCTCAGACGACATTACTCAAAAAGAGTTTTAAGTTGTACAAACAGACTTCTTTAGCCAGCTGACACATAATGATTTTAATGACTGCATTTCAATCCCTCTTGGAAGATAAATTCAGTAACATTTGAAGATTCCCCCACTCTTTCTGCAGATGAAAACACTTTAGAGCTCCCCTTCCCCTCAGCGTTCATGAACATACTGTTCGTCCATTTACACCCAAACATACCATCAGACATGTTCTCAGCATTAGTTTGTGACAGCAAACTAAAAACCAACATGACACTTTTACAAAGGGAGAAGTTGAAAGTGATACTAAAACATGCAACTCCCAGATTTTAACATGTGCACGACCCGCCATTAGTGCAGGTCAAAGAGAGGCAATGCATGACTCATCATATTGTCGTGTACATTTGTCTGACTCTCTTTTTACAAAATTGGACATGCTTTGCCAGCAGAGCTTGCAGAACTTTGGGTCCTTCTCTGGGCGATACGACAGGATAAGGTACCATAGTTTTGCTCTCTGCGAAGCTACCAAACTCCACTTATAAAAAATCCCCATCAGTTTTGCCTTGCAGGTTGAGGGAGTCTATTTTCTACTTTATTCAGACCGTCTGTCTGTATTTCAGTTGGAATTCTGAATTGTCGATAAGCACTGGTGCAAACTTGTTATTAATGTAAAATAGATCGACTCAAAAAAGGTAATGAAGGCAGCTTCGGACCTGCAACTTCCATGTTCTTCAAGGTTAGCTAGTTTTTAAAATAATCACTTTGAGTAGGAGTAAACACAAGCACTTCTAATGTTTGCACAAAAGACTGTGTTGCAGTCTTGACGGTCTGTTTTGTGGCTGCTGGCTGAAGCAATAACAACATCATTAATATTAAAGCCTGCTCTCTGATTTAATGTGATTGGCTCACATGTCGTTCCCCTGGTTTCTTCTTATCAGGGAGAGTATGTGTCCTGCCTCCTGTCCCTACTCAGACAGATGACTGACATCCACTTCCAACACCTGATGGAAAACTTCCAGAGCAAAGAGGAGCTCAAGGTACAGAGCAGCTTTGAGCAAAACTACACTACAATCCTGTTTGTGAAAAGTAAGCGCTCACTCCTCCTTTCTTCTCTCTGCAGGAGTTCTTGTTGAAGATTTTGTGTGTGTTCAGAAACCTGATGAAACTCAGTATCTTCCCTCGAGACTGGAACATCATGAGGCTGCTCACCAGCAAGTAAGACACACACAAGCAAACATATGATAGTCGGTGAATCTGTCACAGACTTGATTGACAACAATACTAATATCTGTCTGCGTCTGCAGCATCATCCTGACCACAGCTCAGTACCTGTCTCCAGCTCTGCACAAGAACTTCACAGAGGCCGAGTTCGACTTTAAGGTTTGTGATTTTGAGGCTCCCCTCCAACCAGCAACTTCAGGTTTAAAAACTCCTCCCTGTGCTGGCTCAAGGCTCCTGCTCATGGTGTAACCAGGCCAGGCAATAAGTAACCTAGCAAGCAAACAGGATGTCATGTAGCACAATCTGAACACCAGGACACACTGAGAGTTCAGGCAGAGCAGCTGAGGTTATTCAAGGAGAAAACAAAACATGTTTAATGTATAAAAAATGGTTTTGTGCTTCATGTAGAGAGCTGCTTCTGAAAAAAAAAAACAATGAGGAAGTTTCTAAACTTTAACTCAGATCCTGTGATGTCAGGTCATGACTGTGTGTCCGTGCACGTTTGGAGGATGAGAAATGATGACTTTAGTTATAATAATAATAGTAACTTTATTTATATATCACTTTTAAAAAACAAGACTTTGCTATTACATTCAAGAAAACAAAGAAAGATAAGAACAACGGAACACGGTAAGTATGAGGTAATAAAACATGAATAGAAAGAGGAAAAAGTTTTTAAGAAGACAATATCACATAAAAGCAAGTGGCCCTGATGGAAAAGGCTGTCATGATATGTTCTGTTTGAGTTAGTTTTTCCCCGGTTCTGTATTTTCCGAGAGTTTATTTTCTTTGTGATTTTCCCGATTGTTCCTGTTCCCCTGTGATCCTGTCTTGTGAGTTTTCAGTTTGTGTTTGACCCCGGTTCCCTCATGTTCTCAGTGTTTTATTGCTTCTATCAGTTTTGAGTATCTCCTGTTTTATTTTGTAGTAGTTTATTCCCGGTGTTTCTAGTCTTGTTTTACTTCCTCAGTTTTCCCTCCTTAGTAATTGTCTGCACCTGTGTCTCAGTGTCTCACCTGCCTCTCGTTGCTCATTTCCTTATGTGTATATAGTCCTTGTTTCCCCCTGTTTCTGTTGGTTCATTCTGAATGTGTGTGTGTTGTATGTCAATGCTTCTGTGTGTATGACAGTGTCTTCCTGTGGGTTTTCTTGGTTTTGGGATTTTTATATTTTTGAGTTGGACACATTCAAACTAAGTTTTTGCTGCAAATTAGTTCCTTTAGTTCCTAGGTCGTGACAAAGGCCCTGTCACCTTTAGTTAGTCTTGACTTTAGAACGACCAGGAGGCCCCCAACCGAGGCTCTCAGGGTGCAGGCTGACTCATAGAGGGTTAAAAGTTCTGTTATATAGATCAGAACCAGACCCTTTACTGCCTTAAAAGAATGAGTTAAGTCATAATATCAATTCTAAATTAACTGGGAGCCAACGTGAAGACACTAAAATAGGGGTAAGGTGATGTCATCTGTCATCTAGTCATGACTACTTTAGTAGTGTGGAGCAGTGATTCATCAGGAGCAGTGATTCAATTATGTGATCATTGCTACTGATGACTTTAGGATGCGTCTGAGAATAGCAAACACTCACAACGAGGGTGAAGATATTCCCTCTATAGCGCTATGAGAGGCAGACAAAGCTTATGTAATCTAAACAGAAACAGACCTCTACTTCAGGTCAGTGTGAAATAACAGTCCCCTGTTGGAAACATAAGCATGCGTCTGTTTGTGTGTGTGTGTGCACGAGCAGGTGTGGAACTCCTACTTCAGCTTGGCGGTGCTCTACATCAACCAACCGAGTCTACAGCTGGAGAACCTCAGTCCTGCCAAGAGGAAGAAGGTGTTAGACAAGTAAGAAAAGACGTTCACGACACCGCCACATGCTCATAAACAGTCTTTGTCATAAACGGCATGTGGAGCCGGCTGTTAAAAGCAACATTTTTCTGCTTTAAAGCGAAACTGCACTTCAAACACGCTGACCTACTTTGTCTTTCCTGAAACGTTTCTCAAGTCAAGGAAAGCTCTTTTGCTCCTCTGTTAGTCCTTTTCCAGCTCAGTAAACCTCCTCGGGCACCATAGCTCCTTCTGTTTAATATGTTTCAAGAAAACTGTGGGGTCAAACAGGGTGAATCAGTGAACTCCAGTCAGGCTGTGGTGTGAGTATGATCAGAAAGAAGAACTGAATGAAAATGGTGCACCATCTAATCTGAAAGTCCAAGTCGGGGTAGTAAATGCAGTTTAATATGAGAGAGTGGATCAGACAGTCATGTGTTAACTCGTGAGTTTGTATAAAATAAAAGAGGCCTGGTGAACAAACAAGTGCTCTCTGAGCAGCTGTCAGAACATGCTTGATTAAAAGTCCATTTTTTATAAGGTTATAACAGCTGAGATTGTAGGAGTCCTTATAAACATTATTGCAGATACAGTAACAGATATAGATTTAACAGATACAGATATACACTGTATGCATGGAAACAGTCTGTGTGGAACGATATCAGCAAACAGGCACCCATTAGCCATCAACTGTTGACTTTTTAGCTTTTTATCGAGCTTTGTAAGTATTAGGGGTGGGAGAAAAAATCGATACAGCATAGTATCGCAATATTTTGTCTGGTGATATATCATATTATCTCATTTACCAAATAGCGATTTTTTTCAAATTGATTGCTAATATGAAGTCAAATCTATGATAATGGAAAAATAAAATCATTTGTTTGTCTAGTGAGGTTGGCAGAGGTGACATAATAAAGCAGGAGAAAGTTAGTACAACAAATATAGCAGCACCTGGGGAGGAACATTAGGAATGCAAGCAGGGCACAAATGAGATGGACATGACACATAAGGTTTTCAAGATGTGCTACCTGAAAATAAACTACAGCGTAAATAAGACATAAACAAAGTAAAGACAAATGCTAAATTAGCTGAACAGTCAAAATTTTTATAAATGACAATATATTGTATTGCAATACTCGCTGTATTGCAAAATGTTAAAAAATTGCTAATATATTGTATCGATGCCCAAGTATCACGATAATATGTACCGTGGGGCCACTGATGATTCCCACCCCTAATAAGTATCATCTTTCAGAGACAGATCTGATAAATATGTTGTGTACCTGGTTTAATTTGAATAATTTTGTGGCTCCCTAATCACAGCTAAAAATTCAACTTTTAACTCTGCAGTGTAAGGTATGATCTTCTCTCTGTCTGCAGGTATGGTGACATGAGGGTGATGATGACCTACGAGCTGTTCAGCATGTGGCAGAACCTGGGTAAGATTTGACATACTCTTATTTTCAGTGGAAAATCTCCCACTGTTGGGGACGTGCAAAGCTGCAACTTTTAGAAAAAATTTCAGGGATGGTCATCCTTCAACAACACGTGTGGTACTTTGTAATAAAGTGCCTCAAAGTTTCTGAATCTGAGTATAGAGATTAAGATCAAATATCTGCAAATCCAAATTCAGATCCAGTGCTATTGCCTTATTGTTGCACCTTGAAGATCCAGTATCCAGTATCAACACGATGGAAAGACAAACAATGACACTGTTTCAAAGAATGAAGTGATGTGATGTGAAGACTGTTTTACTCAGCTTCTGAAACACCTCATGCGCCAGTCCAGACTGGTTGTATGATCAATTTCCTGTCCTGACATGATTTGATCACCAGCAGAACATATCAATGCAAGGCCAGGGCCGGGGCTTATCACCCAATAAAGCTCATGATAACATTGCTTTCAAACTTTTTAACAACCATGACTCATCTTGACTGGGGCAGCCTTTGTAAGCCCGAACATACTCTGGGTTCCCCTCAGTGATGATGAATGGTAAAATGACTCAGATCCACATCCAGATCCATCACGTTCTGGGGAAGTGCCGCCCACCAGACCGTCTGGAAGCTCCATCCTGGAATAGATGCAACTCACACCCTGTCCTCTCGACCCCCTCTTTTCTTTCTCAAGCTGTTGAATACAAGCTGAGAACCTCAAAAGATAGTCTTAAAAGAAAAAAAAAACTTTAGCAACACCATTATTCAGAAACTGCCATTTAATATTCATTTATCTATGTATAGACACACTTAAAACATACAGCAACTTATAGATTTACTTATTGACTGACCATTTTTATGTTAATGTGTTAATGTGTTCCGGTCATAGGTGAGAATAAGATCCACTTCATCCCTGGTATGATCGGCCCGTTCCTGGGGGTGACCCTGGTGCCTCAGGTGGAGGTTCGAAACATCATGATCCCCATCTTTCATGACATGATGGACTGGGAGCAACGCAAGAACGGGAACTTCAAACAGGTCCTCAGACATTCACAGAAACTCACACAATGACAGAGTTCACGTTGTAAACTGGTTGTAGAAACTGTTGTAGAAACTACCCCCCTTTGCCATACACACACATACACACACACACACACACACACACACACACACATATCATATGTTTATTGATTATATTGTATATCTGTGTTTCTTTGTTTGTGTGTGTTTTTGTGTGTGCAGGTGGAGGCTGAGCTGATTGACAAGTTGGACAGTTTGGTTTCTGAAGGGAAAGGAGATGAGAACTACAGAGAGCTCTTCAGTCTGCTGTAGGAAACATTTCCTCTCATAGTTTCCATCACAAACATCTTTTACTTTCACTTTCGCTATGACACTGCACTTTATCCCTAATTCTAACCAGCTGTCCCCTCTTGATGGCTTGATTTAACCCAGTCGCCATTTTCGTCACTGCCCTGTCTCATCCCTCTGACATGTAACTAATTACCTCTCTGTCTTTCTGCTCTAACACTGCCGCCGTTTGCTTCACTCTTTGCTGCGGGAATAGAACCCAGCTGTTTGGACCCTACCCAAGGTATGACAACAGCACGCTTCACTTCTGTAAAGACTGAGGCCCCATGTGCTGTCCAGAAACAAATCATCAAAGACATCTGTGAGAACACCTCACAACAGTAGTGGTAACAGTTTCTACAAACACCAGATCTCTTTCAAACTCTTTATTCACTCTCTCTTTTGATCCTTTTGTAGGAAAAACCCTTTAAAGTTTGATTTGATTTGATTTGAAACGCCCCCACACTCTCCTTACAGCTCTTTTATGGTTCATCTTACATGAGATTTAATGGACTGGTGTTTTTTTCCATGATACTCTAGGGGTGAAGTATAGTTTAAAGGAAATTCACCGTGATACTTTTTATGTCCAGAAAGTCAGAAATTTTCAGGACATATTTTCTGTCATGTCACTCAGTGAATACGTTGTAGCAGTCGAGCCTTCTTTATTATCAAAAAAAGACAAGAATTTTTAATACAGTGTTCTACGGCCACAGTCAAGTGTTCAGTCTTTTTGTCTTGTTTGTTTTTGTTTTTTCAGATTTAGGATTTTTGAAATATTTTGGAATAAATTCATCATGTTCTGAGAATGAAGTGGTGACGAAGTGGTAGAAGTGTCTCACCCATAGACTGTTGTCTCACCACATTGTTAAGAGTGTCAGGACTCTGGAAAGCAAAAAGCTGAGTGTGTGGTATCCCCCTTCGAAACAGCAAATCTTGATCTTTGACTAAATTGACAACTTTGAATGCCATATTAGAGCGTTTCAATTCTCATGAAAAAAATGACAACGAAAGATTTTAAATCTTAAAATAAAAAAAAAATTCACTCAGGTCTGATACTCTATTGTAAATTTCAGTCGGATTATGCTGCAAATTTTCTCTGGGAAAGCAGTCCTGGTACTCCGGGGCACAGATGTGATTACATTCACTGCAATGGCTGTTAGCTGTACACCTCAGTGATGGACTCAGTCTGCCCCTCTGGTTGGTTGTTGCATGCATTCTTCAACCTGAAATCACAAATATTAAAGATGGTGATGTTTAACAGCCCAGAGCAGAGCTGACAGTGCAGCTCTTCCTGCTTGGTCAGCCCTCCCGTCATTTTGGTGACTATCTGTCCCTGTATCAGGCTCAGATTCATACAGTGTGAGGCCAGCCTTAGCCTCATTTTGTCTCAAGGCAGAATATTGAAGATAATTATTTTATATGAAGTCTTTATTTCATTTTTTTATATATCAAATAGATCCTTGTTTCTTCCAAATATTTTGTGCCTTTCAAAGAAAATGTGACATCTTCCCATGAAACCACAAGTTATCTATTTTTATTTTTAGCTCACTAACATGTAAACTCTCTAATATCTGACTTTTTACAAATATCACAAGTGTTTTTGCACATCTTTGAGGCTCCAGCATTTCCAGCATGTAGGTCTAGTTATCCCAGAGGTGCTGGGCTGGGTCACACGCAAAGAATCAAAACCAAAGAAAACAAGATATCACGTCTGGATCATCATCAGGTTGTTCATGGACTTCATCATCTCATTTGTGTTTTCTTTACAGCCTGTTGGAAAAGATCGAGCAGGAGACGTGGAGAGAGACAGGGATCTCCTTCGTCACCTCGGTCACACGGCTGATGGAAAGACTGTTGGACTACAGGTAACACACAGAGCTGTCTGCCCTCAAAACATACACACATTTTATAATGTGTAGCTACATTCTTTATACAAGACACCTGACTCTTTATTCATTTGCAGATGAAATTTCTTCTTATTCCAACAGCTATTTTGAAAATTAAACCATTTTTGCAGCTCCAAGAGGCTTTGACAGAGTGATTGAGACACGCGGGTCATGCTCTTGATAATAACTGATCTGTATTAGACTCTCCTGAAGGCGACAGATAGCCTCACACCACACTGAAGGCTGATGCAGCTGAGGCTTATCCTGATTGGCGGATGGGCTCCATCAGTGGTAGTTTTGGTTTATCGGAGCTGCTTGTCTTCTTTTTAGGGACTGCATGAAGGGTGATGAGACGGAAAACAAGAAGATTGGCTGCACTGTAAATCTGCTGGTGAGATTTATTTCACAGTGATGCATTTATCCACATCCACACTTTTCAGAGAGTTTTGATTTTGAACACAAACTGTTTCAAACACACAATATTCAGCAACCAACAGCTGATTAAAAGTACGCTTGATCATCACCATTTAAGAGTTTCAAACAAGTTTCAATAAAAAACTTTGTATTTTTACTGGCATCAAGATGACTGAAGCATTTAAGAGCCCATGAACACGACATTTTGGTCGGATACAGGCCTAACTGTGACTTTTGGAAAGACTTACTTAAATTTCACTCGGTAAATTGTACTTAAGCTTTGATTTATGGTCTATATGCATGAAAAAGTAATTTAAGAGCACTGCTAACAAGACTTAGCAAAAAAACAAATAAATGCTACAGTATTCTTCCTGAGCACTTTCAAACGTCAGGTAGTTTCAACTCAGAGTAAAGTAAATCTTGAACAACTCTCTATAAAAGCAACCTTACTAAAATCAGGTAAAATACTCTAGAGTACTCCAACATAAGAAAACTGGCTTAGTAACGTATAGTATTGATTGTTGTTAAACAAAACTTCTGCAAGAGGAACATTGTTTTAAGTAAATCTTCAGTGTCAGATCAAGTCAACTTGTATTTATGAAGCACTTTTACAACAGCTATTGTTGACCAAAGTAAAAGTAATACAAGAATACATCAGTTGATAATAACATAAAAAGTGGTGCAGTCTTTCAGGATAATCCTGTTTCCACCTTGAAGTGTAAGAAGGCATGAGAGCGTCTTTCTCTGACCTTCTGATTTCCTGAGATTTCTGACTTTATTTGCAATTTTTACATTTTTGTAAAAAGGGCAAAACTTTTAGTAATTCATAGTCTGACATGTAAAAATGTGGGTTTGCATATTTGTGTGTTTGTGTTTACATTCGTGTTTTGTATCTTCTCAGAATTTCTACAAGTCCGAGATCAACAAAGAGGAGATGTACATCCGCTACATCCACAAACTGTGTGACATGCATCTGCAGGCTGAGAACTACACTGGTACAGCAAAAAGAAACTAACGTATTAACAGATGCACTCATTTTCAGGCTGGGTGAAGGATGTGTGGTGACTTTTCTCCCGCTCTCTCTGGCCTGTTTGTCCACAGAGGCTGCCTTCACTCTGCTGCTGTACTGGGAGCTACTGCACTGGGACGAGCGGCCCCTCAAAGAGTTCCTGCATTACCCCGCTCAGACAGAGTGGCACCGCAAAGAGGGGCTCTGCCGCAAAGTCATACACTACTTTAACAAGGGGAAGGTAAAGAGGATTTCCACACTATTACACACCCGCAGAGCGATGTAACAACATACAGAGATGTGTGTGAATCAACATGTTGTAATAAATGATGTCTCAACAAAAAAGTTTTTCCAGCAGAGATGACATCATCGCTGAGTCAGCAATGTCCTAATTACAAGTTAAAAATTAAGCCAGAAAGTCCGTCCTGGAGTTATAAGCATTTGTATCTGTAGCAAGCAATAACAACACACCACTTTGTAGTGAGGCAATGGAACTTGCACAAAAGTATACAGGGGAAGCTAAAAAAGGGAAATGTCCCCCAAAATGTTCATTTTTCCATCCGTTAATACAATAGTGAAACTTCCACATGTTCTAGATCAGGGGTCGGCAACCTTAAACACTCAAAGAGCCATTTGGACCAGTTTCCCACAGAAAAGAAAACATGGAGCCACAAAACCCCTCTGACATCTAAAATGAAGATAAAACTGCATATATTGTTTTCTGTTCTGTTTTTTGCTGAGTATATAAAAAACTAGAGTGTTGCACTTACGAAATAAATGAACTGCTGCAGAGAAAAAGAAATGTTTTTTCTGCAATATTTCTGCAAAAATATTTTGAACAGTTTGAACTAACCTTAAAGACCCCCTCTGATGAAAATCATGTTTTTCATGTTGTCTTCATGTTCATATATCATTTTTTCAGATGCTACAGGACATATCATGAGAAAAGAAAGTACAAAATTGCATTTCTGAGTATTTCTGCATTAAAATCGCTGTGAATCTCTGGCAGACCCAAACGGCAGGCTCAGACACAGTGAGATTTCCTACATTACAACTACAAGCGCCGCCCTTGGAGCTTCCACAATACAGGCCACACTCAGAGGAGTAGAGAGGATGATTGTGCAAAAATCATGTGCGTTGAATAAAAAACACTATTTCAATGAACAATGTAAGATATATATATGCAAAATTATAGCCAATTAGAATGTTACATTTACACTCTTAATGTGACTTTCGCACCTGAACCTCAGCACACAGCGTCTCCACATCCGGGGGGTTGTGTGACATCACGGTCATCTTTACACAGGTTTTCGTTTTTTGCAAGTCAGCAATTGTGACGCATATTTTGAGCGATAAAAAAATTAAACATGTTTTATCTAATGTTACAAGAGCATTATAATCTTTGAATTTAGAATTACAAAAGACAAAAACAACAAACTTAAATTCAACATTTATTATTTATTTTCCAAATCCACAGGGAGCCGAAGCAGAGGGATGAAAGAGACGCATTCGGCTCCAGAGCCGCGGGTTGCCGACCCCTTTTCTAGATTCATAGCACACAAAGTGAAATATTTCAAGACTGTTTTTGTTAAGTCTCAGTGATCTCGGCTCACATGTTAAAAGTAGAATGACAGTTGTGTTGATCAGGATAGTAATTTTTGCTTAAGAGAATACTGGCTCTCTTTTTGTATCTGTTTGTCTGTGTGTCTGTGACTGTGTGTGTGTCTCTGTCCTGCAGTGTTGGGAGTTTGGTATCCCTCTGTGCAGAGAGCTGGCCTTCCAGTATGAGTCTCTGTACGACTACCAGAGTCTGAGCTGGATCAGGGTGAGCTGCATGCGTCATTATCAGACAGACAAATAATGTGGTTTCTTTTCATTGACTCTGAACCCACATGAACCCACACACACTCATGACCCCTTTTAGAAACCTGTCACACCACTTTTCAGAAACGCTTTATATTAAACCTCTCCACTATTTCCTGTTAGGAATACAGACAGATAAAACTGTAAACAATGACCTAGATTTATACTTTGACCAGTGTTCGCTTATGTTTGATAACAAAGTACAGACTGATTTATTTATTGAAGATTTAAAGTAGTAATGAATTTACTCTAACCCTAACCCTAACCTCTTAATCTTCATTTATTTGTGTATTTTAGAAAATGGAGGCAGCGTATTATGATAACATTATGGAGCAGCAGCGCCTGGAGCCGGAGTTTTTCCGTGTTGGCTTTTACGGCAGGAAGTTTCCCTTCTTCCTCAGAGTGAGTCCAGCTTCACTTTTTCAGATTTGTTTACACTGGAGCACTTCTTTCCTGCAGTTTAATGTCCAACAGTTTTCTCTCGTGCCATGTGTCAGCACATGGCACGAGCTTTCAGAGATTCCCTTGTTGAGAATTTCCCCTCATGGGACTGTTAAAGGAGTGTCTTATCTCTGCTTACAAAATGAGTCATGTTTTTCCAAGCACCTTAAACTAAAACTTCTTTGCTCTGTTTGTTTTGTTTTATTTCCCTCCCTAGAATAAAGAGTTTGTGTGTCGCGGCCATGACTACGAGAGGCTGGAGGCCTTTCAGCAAAGGATGCTGGGAGAATTCCCTCAGGCCATCGCGATGCAGCACCCCAATCAGCCAGATGAAGCCATTCTGCAGTGTGACGCACAGTGTATCCTTCAGATAAGATTTTTTTGTTGATGTCAGAAGTAAATATATATTTAAAATTTAAATTTCCACATACAAACATGCAACTAAAAAGTGAGGAAAACACTCACATGGTCACATTAAAATACAGAGCAGATTGAAATACTCAAAGTGCTAGAGTAAAATAAAATAAACATACAATCAGTGAGCTGATTTTAACTCTGTAAACTCCTTGTTCAATCAATTGGTCAGTCTTTGTTCATGTAACACCAGTTCACAACTACGGCTCTATTTTCATGCCTCGCCAGCGACGCGGGGAATGCGTGGCATAAGTCAGATCTGCCCTGCCGACAAGGTGTTCCCAAGCACAATTTGGTATTTTGGTGAGCGGCGCAGCCCGGCGTAAGTTTCCCCCCTGCCCAACTCAGCTCCTCCCAGCAGCGTAAGTTGTAGGGAGGGAGGAGAGGGGGCGTGGAGTGGGTTTAACACAGCCGAGACCTGTATTGACCAATAACATCAGCTCCTCTCCTCGCCTTTAAATCTGTCACTGGCGAGGCGTATCACTATTTTCGTGAAGTAGTCAAAGAGATCAAGAGATGTCCGTAGACAGTAATGACAGTAAAATGTCACTGCGCCCGCTGATTCTGTCGACACCTCACCCTGCCACGGCACCACGCCCAGCTTGGCGGATCTTGATGCGCTTCAGTCCACGAAAATACCAAACTGGCTGTAGGCTGGGCTCCACCAGACGAAAATACAACTGCACGCCTCACTACCCTCCACCGCCTCACCGGCGTACACGAAAATAGAGCCCCTAATGTTATCTCAAGGCTCTTTACAAAAAGAGTTGGTTTAGACCAGACAGTACGTGATATTAACAGTAAGACACAACATCAAGATAGGACTAGACTAAGTCCCATCATGTCAGATCAGATCCACTCTGATCGCTCTATATCCACATGAACAAAACACTTTGCAGCATTAAAAAGTTATAGTGTAGAGGAGGAACTTCCTTTAACAGGCAGAAACCTTGAGCAGAACCAGACTTGTGTTAGAGAGTCAGAATCTGCTGAGACTGAGCTGGGTTTAGAGAGGAGAGAGAGGGGGATGGACAACAACAACAGTAGTCATACGGTTAAAGTGCCAGGGATAATGGACGATACTGAAATGATGATACTATTCTATGTGTACACACTCCCAGTCTGTCCTGTTATGTCTTTGACTCTCCTCCTCCTCGGCTCAGACCTCCAGATTTATGCCGTCACCCCGGTGCCCGAGAGCGTCACTGTCCTCCAGATGGACCGAGTCCCCGACCGCATCAAAAGCTTTTACCGTGTCAACAATGTCCGTCGCTTCCGTTACGACCGACCCTTCCACAAAGGACCCAAAGACAGAGACAACGAGTTCAAGGTAAGTCTGCTGAATTGACATCAGATTGTGCTTCTTTATGAACTTTCTATCTGACTCTTTGTCATCTTTTGTGTTTTCAGAGTCTCTGGATCGAGAGGACGACTCTGATCCTCACTCACCCTCTGCCGGGTATTTCTCGCTGGTTCGAGGTGGAGAAGAGAGAGCTGGTGAGTCACTGAGAAAGGCAATGGAAAAAATGAACTTTGAGCTCAGTTTGGTTTAGTTTTAAGGCCTTATTTACTCAAAGGGATTTCAGTGCGGCAGTTTGAGCCTGTCTGAATGAATTTAAAGGAGTAATTCCAAAACTTTTTGTACCTTGAAGTTATTTAGACCCCAGTCATGTTTGAAGGAAGCCTGGTTCTAAAATTATGATAACCAGCTAGCAGAAAAGAAACTATCTCATCCTCATGATGTGTTACGTGGCTGTGAAGACAAAAACAGATGCATTATCTTTGGTATTCTGACTGAATCACTTTATTTACTCTTCATTTCATCTTTTTTTCTGTGTCTCTTACTTTTGACCTCCTCGTCTCTCTCTAAAGGTGGAGGTGAGCCCGTTAGAAAACGCCATCTCTGTGGTGGAGAACAAGAACCAGGAGCTGCGGACTCTGATCAGTCAGTACCAACACAAACAGCTGCACGGGAACATCAACCTGCTCAGCATGACACTGAATGGAGTCATTGATGCGGCTGTGAACGGAGGCATCGCCAGATACCAAGAGGTCAGACAAAAATACAAGATCATCCAACATATGAAGATTCACAGCTTCAGTCTGGCAGCTGAGATTACTTCTGGTTTTAGAGATGGTTTCACATTTTAACTTTGAGCAACACAGGACAGACTATGACGCTGAGTTCTCACACAGATTGTCACCACACTGACAAAAATATAGTGAACTCAAGTCAAGGTTTTTTTTTTCTATGTCATCTTCTCTAGGCTTTCTTCGATAAGGAGTACATCACCACTCATCCTGAAGACACAGATAAGATCACACAGCTCAAAGACCTGATGCAGGAGCAGGTCAGACCACATTTAATGATTCCTCAATATGATGAATTATCATCCTCTCACAAAAAAAGTTCAGAGACTCACAATACTTTTCTAAAGTTTTGAACAACAAAGCACGAGACATAAAAGAGTCTAAATGAGATATCTATGAGTATTAGGGGTGGGTATTGGCAAGGACCTAACGTTACGACATGTGTCACGATACATGTGTCACGATCTGATACGATACATTAAAATACGGCTGTATATTCGCAAAGACCTCATGATACAAGACATATCACAATACAGTAATAATGGCCCTCTTTTATCAAGCTTGCGTACGGCAGAAAACTCACGTACACCGTGCGTACGTGAGTTGCAACGTGAGGATCAGCATTTATCAATCTGCACGTGAGCATACGCTACGACCAAATCTCACGACAGGTCTGACATCGTGTACGCAAGTTTGAGTTAGTGTGGATCTGCAGTGCAGCAAATGTCTGTCTCGAAACAATTGATATACTAACCTCAAACCTGTCATTAAGCACAATCAGACAGATTTCATTAAAGATTAAGACGTAAATAAAATAAAATAAATTTGTTATGTCCTTAGTGAATAGGCCTGTTTGATAACTCTGTCCAGAAACACTGCCACAGAGTAGGAACGCTGCACACGTGCCGCTGTGGAGCGTTGCATTTGACTCCTAAAAGGCAGGTGTCTCTGTCTTGGCCCAGCAGCAGGGACGTTGTTGTACACTCCTGAAAGGGTGTGGGACATCATTTCGGCCAGTACAGTTTTGCACAACGTTGCACCGGTGAATGGAGTGCCGTTGGCTGTGCCAGTTCCTGGAGAACAATAAGACTCTAGGAGGAGAGACTCTACAAAGGTGCTGTACAGAGGAGACAGGACCTTATCCATGGATTCTGACATGTAAAGTATACGTTTAGAAAGTGCTCTTGATATTTAATCAGTGATAAAAATCCAATAGAAATTAGGCCTGCACGATATATCGTTTGACTATCGTTTGTGTGTGCGATAGTCACATCGCAGAGCCTGCGATATTGGAGGTGAATGAACTCATTTAATTTCAAGGGTAACTAACTGAGATACACTCCATGTGACTCTGCATGTGCTGTGCAGCGATCCACCAATCACCTTCGTCCTTAACTCAGTTGCCAATCAGACTCACTTCTCAGTTGCCAATCAGACTACCCTGCCAGCTGTCAATCAAAATCAGGGAAGAGGAAACCCACCCCTGCACATGTTCTGCACATGGAGGGAGACGTGTGTCCGCTGAGAATTACTTTCGGAACTTTACTCATGACTATTAAGCCCAACAAATAAGAACTGCATGGGTTTTAAATTGTACATTTCCGTGGACCACTCTACTATAAGCAGTGCGCGTTTTGCGAGGTGCATGCAATTCTCGGAGGACATGCGTTTCTCGGCACAACACCGCTAACAACAACAACAACGATCGCAAAATGAACAACGAACAAGCGAAAATTTGTTGCCAAAAAGAAAAAGAAAGTCAGTTATCTGGAATTATTTCGGTTAAAAGAAGGATGATGTCGACCAAAACACGTCTTCTGTGTTCATCTGTTGCCACAATAACGTCCCAGCACAATAAAAGCTAAAAATATCTCTGAGACAGACAGAAGCTATTCTACTAACACTCACAAAAAGAGGTAAGATCAGTGCAGGGGTCCGTTTCACGTAGGTGGTTCAACAAACTCCGAGTTAAATCCTTAACTCTGAGTTGATCTACTCTCAGTTAGGAAACTCGGAGTTTCCGGTTTCACAACACCTGATTTGAGACGGATTTAACAACTCCGAGTAGTTTGACCTGGAGTTAAGCACGTGCACGCCAGACATAAACAGCCAGCATCTGTGGAGCCCAGATTCAATGATCAACCAATGGAAACAGGGAGAAGGAGGGGGCAGCAGCAAGCCAACAGCGAATTACAGCACGTTTTTAAAAGAAAGTGCAATACAGCAGCAGCTGCAGAGGAGAGGGAGAGGGCATGGGAGGAAATCGCTGCTCGCGTCAATGCGTAACTTTAAATCTAGTCTCGTGCAATCACAATGACAGACTGTTGCAGGGAAACTGCTTGAATCATTTTGATCATGTTTTACATTGTCAAGTAAGTATTAAGTGGCAGTTTGATCCCTTGGAAAATGCTCTTTTCACACTCAAAAATGAATTTTACTCTCTTATGATGTTCCGTTAAATGATTAGGAATATTAAACTAACTCTCAGTATGTAAATGTACATATATTAAACTAACACACGCTACACTCAATATTAGACTTTCACTCAGCAAACAGAAAGAGGACAGATGCCAGAAAAACGGGTGCTGGCCCAGCAGCCCCACCTTTAACGGAGGCAGAGGAGCTGCCCCCCCCCCCCCCCGACGATCGCAACCCCCACCCCGTAGCAGCGATCGTCGGACTGGCGTGCGTGTGTGTGTGTGTGTGTGTGTGTGTGTGTGTGTGTGTGTGTCTGTGGGGGGGGATTTGCGATCGGACCGGCCGCGATCGTCGAACGGGGGGGGCGGCTCCTCTGCCTCCGTTAAAGGTGGGGCTGCTGGACCACCACCCGTTTTTGTGTTAGTTTAATATTCCTAATCATTTAACGGAACATCATAAGAGAGTAAAATTCAGTTTTGAGTGTGAAAAGAGCATTTTTTTAAAGAACCCCAGACAGCACAAGATTTCCATGCTCACCACTTTTGGTTTGGATTTTCTTGCTTTCATTTTTTCTCTTTCCTCAACCTCAGTGATTATTTGTCACTTCAAACATAAAAAACTGAATTAGTATCAGAGCTGCTCAGTAAGTAACAAATAGCAGTATTCAAGAGTGGGAACTATGAAAAATAAAACCATATAAACTCTCAATATGTGTAGAAAGTGATGAATGGAAAAACATACTGACAGTCTTGCGTTTTCACAATTTCAGCATGAATCAACTTAAAATACACATTAATGTTGGGGGACTCAACTCTGCAGTGATTGAAGAGAATCTGACTTTAACATGAACTGTATTCATAGTAAGAGGTTGCCTTTTGGTATTACAGGTTTAAGTTTAAGACAAAGTTTAAGACACATCTTATGAGGTAGTTTTCCAGTCAACAAAGAACCAAAATGTGAATGAAAAGAAAAATAACCTGTGAAATCTCAACTATGAACTCTCTGTGCGCATCACCCAAGTTTTGTTGAGTGATGTCTGGATGTTTTTCTCTCAGGTTCATGTCCTGGGAGTCGGCCTGGCTGTGCACGAGAAGCTGGTGCACCCTGAAATGCGTCCCCTGCACAAAAAGCTGATCGACCAGTTCCAGATGATGAGAAGCAGCCTGTGCCACGTGAGTGCCAAAAATGCAGCCAACCAAAGTGTTTCTCCTTATTGCAGTTAAAGCTTTTTAAAAGTGCAGAGCTCAGAGAAAAAATAGATGAAAAAATACTCAAAATCACAAAATCAGGGGTATAGACCCTTCTGGTTAACTAAAGCTAAACGAATATTTAGGAGGGGTCTTCTTCTTGTTAACATGCTCAAAGGCTTTGTTGTGGTTTATAATGTCAGTAGGCCACCATGAATATCTAGCAGCTTTAAGTAGTTCTTTTGCTTCCCATCATTACTTTATTTCCAACTGAGTCTTGATGATATAAACTGTGTCTTCAAACAAACCCATGACTCATGCAGACGTGGTAAAGCAGTGTGAATGTTCAGAGCAGGGCTCATTTGTTGACTCTCAGGGTCTGCCTGGTCTGGACAAGGGTGGAGCCCACAGAGGAATCCTAGCCTCCCACAGTCCCATGAGCCCAGAGAGCTTCAAACTCATGCACCGGCACAGGTTAGACACACACAAACACACAAACACACACACACACACACACATTTTCCACACATTTATATTTTGTACTTTGACAGGCACGTTCACAAATAATGACTTGCAGCTGCAGACACCAGAATGAATTGTGATTCATTTGCCGTCGCTGTTTGCTCTGTCTTAGGGTCCAGTTCACGAAGCACATCATACTCATGATATTACAGTTAACAGCTCTGTGGAGACTCTCATCCTGATAGAGTTCCCGCTTGAGAGGAGAGGGGACATTTTTCACCAGTTCAGTGTGAAGACTGATCTTAACAGATGTGGTTCAAGTTTCAGTATTAAATCAAACTGGGATGAGGCTGAGAAAGCAGCTCATCTCGATCGTCATAGCTGTTCATGCTAGTGTTTGTGAAATTGGTGTCTCTTGCAGCGAGGCTCATGTGCATAGAAAGAGACTCATCTTGCAAATGAGATTTTTGATCTCAGTGAGGATTTTCTGGTTAAATAAAGTTTCATTCATTCATAGAGAGAGGACAGTTTGGCCTCATATGCATGACTTTCTTAACTAACAGCAACAGCAGCACAGAGACTGTTGAGCAGTGGGGCATCGAGCCATTTTGTGCAGAATCCTGCTGTCAGTTTGTGACTTGGGCCCTGAGATTGTTCTGCTTTGTTGTCATTATTCCCTTTCCTCACTTTTTAAAGACTCTCTCTGAGCACATATTTCAGTTTAAAAACTTTACTCTGTTATATTATATTACATTACAAGTTTTCAAAGTGCAGAGGGTCTTTATAGTCACTCTCATCTTCTTACTATTATCTCTGTCTAACTGCTGAACTTTCCTCACTGATTTCACCTGCTGAGTTTCTCATGAATGATCTGTGATTTTGTCACTGTGTCCATGTATCTGCAGACATCACATTTTCTTAAATTCTCTCTCTTTCTCTGTTTTCTCTGTTTTCTGTCAAACCACCGAACATCTCGCCTTTTGCATGATCTTGGTTGTAAACTCCTCTTTAACCTTCACTGGGTTGTTTCATGCATGTTTTGGTTGTCTTTTGCTGTTTGGTTTTCTTTTTCGGTTGTATTTTGCACGAACCCTTTTTGCCTCCCTCCTCCTCTACCCTCCTCTCGTGCTCTCTCTCTCTCCTCTCTTTTCTCTCTCCTCTCTTTGCATCCCTCCCCATCTACCCTTCATCTACTCCTTCTTACACCCCTACTCTTTCTCCCTTCGTCCATCGTCTGTTCCCTCCTCTCAGTCCTATTGCTGTTTTGACACCAGTGCGCAACTCCTCCTCCTCTCTCTCCTCTCACACCTCCAGTGAGATGGGGAACATAGGCAGTCTGCTGATCCTGGCTGACGGCATGGTGGTGGAGAACCCTGAGGACTTCTACCGCATGCAGGTCAGTGGTTCTCTAAAAAAGAGCCGTAAACATGACATTGTTTATGTTCATGAGCAAACGTACTGGCCAACCAAGAGAAAAAGTCCATGAGAGGAACTTTAGAGATTTGCTTCAATAATGTAGCTCATATTTGGAGCATCTTTTGATCTCTTGCTTTCACAAATGGCTCCCATTTCTTAGACTTAAAATTTAAGACATACTATCAGCTTCTTTCTAGTGAGTTTAGAAACATTTCCAATAAACGGCCAGGTAACAATAGGTATTAATGTCATTTTCCTTTTTCAGTGGGGTTTTCTTTTCTGCAGCTGAATCTCATGCTTCAAATCTATGTCTAGTAAAAATTACTGTTTTTATTTCTTCTTTTTTTGCTTGCAGGCGAGTCCCTCCTCCTCCAGCCTTAGCTCCACCCACTCTGCACCTTCTCAGATGATAAACTCCGCCCCCTCTACCATCAGAGGTAGGCAGCTCAGATCCAGTGCTTTGACTTGTTTTATTAAGAGGTTTCTGAGATGTACAAAGTTTCTTTTTTTCATTTCGTGATCAACTTTCTCTCCTGTGTGTCTCTGCAGTCGGTTCTCCGTCTCTGCCTGACAAATACAGACACAACCGAGAGATGCTGATGCTGCTGCCGCCTCATAGAGACAGACCCAGCAGTGCCATGTACTCCAACCTCACTGAGAATGGACAGGTATGGGAATAGATGACTTAGAGATGCTTTTATGGCTTTCTAAGGTGAAAAATTGACCTGACGCTGGTGCTCGTAAGTTAAAAACTGGAGAGTTAACTTTGTTAATTGTCCTGGTTACTGCCTGTAGGTTTTTTGTCGTTTGAGTTGTATTGAACATAATTATTGTATTCAATGGTGTCTGCAACTCAAATATTCTGTGTGGAGAGCAAAAACAGGCAGAACGAAGTCCACTATACTGACATCCCAGCTCACATCTGCTGGCGGCTTCTTTATCCCTCATGGTTTATTAATATGTCTCTGAAATGCCTCCATGTTAACAAAGGTTGGAATTTTTTTGTCTGTCGATCCCCGTGTGGAGAATTAGATCTTTCCAACACTCAAACAGACATTGGTTGTGTCCGACATGAATCACTCAATCCCTAACCCCTAACCCCCATATGGGGTTTCACTGTATAGCTGACTATGTAGTGAGCTCAATCAACCGAAGGTTTCGGACACTACACGGCAAGACGCAATGCATGATGGGATGCCCACCACCGGTGAGTGACCATTGGATGGTCACTACATTTTGCAATGTTCTATGGGAAATTTTGAGTCGCCTATATGGGGCATTAGAATTGATCACTCAGGTATCGGACACCCTTCAAAATGGCGCTAACCCCCATATAGTCGCCTATATAGAGGTTAGAGATCCATTTCGGACACAGCCATTGTGTAGCACAGCCATGAAGTAGGCAAAGAGGGCGATGGTTTGTTCATTAATGAAAGTATTCTAGCTCCAGGTCTATCAAATACAGTGATTTATAGGGATGGTTCTCTTACATTTTCTAATGTAATTAAAATTACTCCAAAATAGTTTTTTTGATAATCCCCAAGTCTGGGATTTGTCCAAACCAGGTGACATGGAGCCTGAGAACATCTGTCACAACCATCTAACAAGTTTGGATGTATTTGTTTATTGTTATTGACAGACATCTGCATATAAGTGCAACTAAGAGTTTGTCTGAGACCAAACATTTACACTTGAGAGATAGATCTGCTTGATGCTGATGCTTGAGGCTTCAAAATGAATTTCAGTATATTTCATTAATATAAAACTTTGACTCACTGAATGGTAGCAGTCTAGCTCTAAATGGCCTGTAACTTCTAAAATTATGTAGATATATGACTCTTACAGTAAGTCACCCAGGTGACAACCTGTAATGTGATTCATCAGTAGGTGTAATTAGATCTCCCTGTCTTTCTTAACTGGATACAAACAGTAAAAACAAATTGTGTTTTTCCTACATGTGCAAAAAGGAATGCAATGAAGGCTTTTTTATAGTCCTGCTCACCATTATTGGCACCCATGAAGTTGAAGTACATAATGTGGAATATCTTCTGAAAAAAAATGAATCAAGAGAAACTTTTTTTTTTCTATAGAGAACTCGTGTTTAATACAAAAGACCAAATGATAGACAACAATTTAAAAAATAAACAATGGAAGGAAAAAAAAGAAAAACTTAAAGCGTGCTGTGTCAGTGCTATTGGCACCCTTTCCTGTAAATTAGTATGGGAACACAATGTGACTCACCTTTGGTAAATCGCAAATGAGAATCACCTGTGATAAATTGTCTGTGCCCATGTGACGTGAATTAACCAATGAATGATGACTTCTGTTTTTTAAAAAGCCAGCTATTATCCCCTGTTTCTTTGTCACGATGGTGGAGACAAAGGAGCTGTCTGAGGTCCTGATCTCAATCCCATTGAAAATTTTTGGTATGAGCTGAAATCTGCCATTGGGGAAAAGAAACCTGCAAACATTCAAGAGCTTGAACAATTTGCAAAGAAAGAGTGGGAGAAAATACCTGCTGAGAAGTGCAAGAAGCTTATAAATGGCTACAAGAAACATTTGGAAGCTGTCATCACTGCCAAAGGGTGTGCAACCAAATATTAAAGAGGGGTGCCATTATTGCTGCACATGCTGTGTTTTTTGTTTTTTCTCTGAAATTACAATGTGTAAGTTAAAAAAAAAAATCCTTCGTTAAATTACTTTGGACCTCCAATTAAAAGATCCTGATGATATAAATTTGGTACATTACCATTTATTTCTGAAGATATTGTAGAGATTATGCAAAAAATGAAGGGGTGCCAATAATGGTGAGCAGGACTGTATCAGGTGATCCTAATTCTCCTTTGTTGGAAAAAGGGTGGTTTTCCTATTACCTTAAGGATCACTCTTACATCTAATTTACCAAACACAATAAAGAAGGTACTGACTGATATTAACTCTCTGACTCCAACTCCTTAATTATTTCTCAGTTGAACCTTTATACTATGGACACTGTTCTCTTCCTCTGTACAGGGTGATCTATAGCCTCCCTGGAGCTCTTGTCCTTCTTTCTTTTATCCATCAGTACATGACTGCAATCTGCACAATTGTTAATTCTTTATGCAGCTTTATCAAATCATCTTAAAATTTACAATATACCCTAACATGTTCTTCCTCTTTAGCCAACAAACCTCCAGAGAGCGTTGTTCCACCAGGTGATCGGTCCGTGTAAACCCTGCAGTGACCCTAACCTGTCTGTGGCTGAGAAAGGTAAGAGGTCTCACTCTTTCAGGTCGTCGTAAACAATAGATGATATTATAAATGCAGGCTCCGTTTATATTCTCCTCTGCTTGCTTCTACTCCTTCTTGCTACTTTTCCTTTCTTCTCCCCCTCCTGTACTCTTCTTTCTTTTTCTTTTTCACCCCCACCTCCTTTCCTCTTCCTCCTCCTCCTCTTCCTCCTCCTCCTCCCCGTCCTGCAGTCCTCACCACTCCCAGTAGTTGGAGTTTGGACAGTGGTACCAGAGAAGCCCTCCCCTTCCTGTCCGCTCATGTTGGCAGTGTCATGGCGCCTCCTGTCCCCCCACGCAACCTGCCTCATGGTATGACACTACCACTTACTGTGTTTGTGTGTGTGTGTGTGTGGGTGTGTGGGTGTGTATGTGATTTAAATCGATGTTGTAAAATAGGTATACACATGACTGCATGTTTGTAGTGTTGTCTTTCACCTGTAAGCGTCATCTCTTTGTGTAAATGCTCATGTTCCTCATCTGTGTATGTCATTGTGTGCACAGAGCTGTGCTTTGTTGCGACATTGTTGGCATGAGATATTGGTGCTGAGTTTGTTTTTGTTCCTTTGAAGTTCATGTGTATATAGACCTCCAAAAAAAGTTGAGAAAGAAAATGATTGAAAGCCGATACTTACTCACAAATAGTGCAAAGACAACATATCAGATGTTGAAACTGAGAAATACATCTTTTTAAAATTTAATATATATGTATATACACTCCCCGGCCACTTTATTAGGTACACCTGTCCAACTGCTTGTTAACACTTAATTTCTAATCAGCCAATCACATGGTGGCAACTTAGTGCATTTAGGCATGTAGACATGGTCAAGACAGTCTCCTGCAGTTCAAACCGAGCATCAGTATGGGGAAGAAAGGTGATTTGAGTGACTTTGAACGTGGCATGGTTGTTGGTGCCAGAAGGGCTGGTCTGAGTATTTCAGAAACTGCTGATCTACTGGGATTTTCACGCACAACCATCTCTAGGGTTTACAGAGAATGGTCCGAAAAAGAAAAAATATCCAGTGAGCGGCAGTTCTGTGGGCGGAAATGCCTTGTTGATGCCAGAGGTCAGAGGAGAATGGCCAGACTGGTTCGAGCTGATAGAAAGGCAACAGTGACTCAAATAACCACCCGTTACAACCAAGGTAGGCAGAAGAGCATTTCTGAACGCACAGTACGTCAAACTTTGAGGCAGATGGGCTACAGCAGCAGAAGACCACGCCGGGTGCCACTCCTTTCAGCTAAGAACAGGAAACTGAGGCTACAATTTGCACAAGCTCATCGAAACTGGACAATAGAAGATTGAAAAAACGTTGCCTGGTCTGATGAGTCTCGATTTCTGCTGCGACATTCGGATGGTAGGGTCAGAATTTGGCGTCAACAAACATGAAAGCATGGATCCATCCTGCCTTGTATCAACGGTTCAGGCTGGTGGTGGTGGTGTCATGGTGTGGGGAATATTTTCTTGGCCCTCTTTGGGCCCCTTGGTACCAATTGAGCATCGTTGCAACGCCACAGCCTACCTGAGTATTGTTGCTGACCATGTCCATCCCTTTATGACCACAATGTACCCAACTTCTGATGGCTACTTTCAGCAGGATAATGCGCCATGTCATAAAGCTGGAATCATCTCAGACTGGTTTCTTGAACATGACAATGAGTTCACTGTACTCAAATGGCCTCCACAGTCACCAGATCTCAATCCAATAGAGCATCTTTGGGATGTGGTGGAACGGGAGATTCGCATCATGGATGTGAAGCCGACAAATCTGCGGCAACTGTGTGATGCCATCATGTCAATATGGACCAAGCTCTCTGAGGAATGCTTCCAGCACCTTGTTGAATCTATGCCACGAAGAATTGAGGCAGTTCTGAAGGCAAAAGGGGGTCCAACCCGTTACTAGCATGGTGTACCTAATAAAGTGGCCGGTGAGTGTATATGTGTGTATTCCTAAAGAGAAACAGCTGCAGGAACATCTCCAAACTAAAAAGGTTAATTTCTGTTAGGTTAGAAACATGACTGGGCGTTCAGAGAGGCTGAGTCTTTCTGAGGGGAAGTCTCTGTGAGAGACTGTGTGAGCTAATAGTTCAACAGTTTGAGAATTAAGTTCCTGAGTGCAAAATGTCAAAGAATTAGTGGATTTAATCATCTACAGAGCATAATATCATGAAAAGATTCGGGGGATCTGGAGAAATATCTGTACAAAAGAGACACTGACCAAAACCAAGACTGGATGGTTCTGATCTTCAGGCCCCGAGGCAGCACTGTATTAAAAACAGACAGGACTCTGTAGTGGAAATCACAGCATGGGCCCAGAGTCACTTCCAAAACTCACTGTCTGTGAAAGTTCCTCACTTTATCCTCAAGTGCAGATTAAAACTAAACCATGCAAAGAGTAAACCAGAGACATGATCCAGAAGTGAAGGCTTCTAGAAAACCATGGACGCTCTATCCTCTACCTTAAAAAAAAAAAAACACCACCTGGCTTGTTCTCAGCCCTCAGTTCAAAATCAGCATCCCTGATGGTTTGGGGATCATAAGTGTCCATGCCATGAGTCACTTACACATCTGTGAAGGTTCCATTAATGCTGAACTAGATAAACAGGTTTAGGAACAACATCTGCTGCCATCCAGACAAAGAGTTTTTCAGGGAATACCCTCATATTTTAGCAAGACAATGACAAACCACATTCTGCAGAGATTATAACAGCATGACTCTGTTGTAGAAGAGTTCTGCTGATAAAGTGGTCGGACTTCAGTCCTGACCTGTCACCTATCAAAAACATGTGATGCATCATCACAAGGATACTGCCAAAGGAGACTCAGAACTGGTCTGCTGGGTTCTCTAATGTTTACAGTGTTAGTGAAACAAGAGCGGATGAGCGGACACACAGCAGTAAATGCACTGTTGTGCATTTTTCACAAATTTTTCATAGAACAATCATATTTGTCAGTTTCAACATCAGTTATGTTGTCTTTATATTATTTTCAATCAAACCTGTGGTAAAGGATTTGTAAACCATTAAAGTCTGTTTTTTACGCAACGCACTGACTGTGCAGGACTTTGGGTTATAAACAGAGATATGAATCATTCAGAAGTGTTTGTAGTAAATGTAAGAAGTGTTCCTGTGCTGGTGACCCTTTACTCTTCCCTCCTGCTGCGTATAAAAAGGAATTTGAAGTTAAAGTGAAAATCAAAACCAGATGGAATTTCCCAGACAGAAAAACAAACGGGACCTTTGACTGCAAAGATCCTTTCCTGCACACACTCCTCCCCCTCTCTGCTCCAACCCCCTCCTTCAAACCCTTCCCTCCCTCTCTCTTCCTCCCCCTCCTCACCCCCTTTTCCTCTCCTCCTCTGGTCTGAGGTGTGTGTGTGTGTGTGTGTGTGTGTGTGTGTGTGTGTGTGTGTGTGTGTGTGTGTGTGTGTGTGTGTGTGTGTGTGTGTGTGTGTGTGTGTTTGTGTGTTTGTGCACGTGTGAGTGTGTGCATCTCTCTCAGTCAGTCCTGCTGTGTCTCCCCTGTAGGGCAACACCTGTCGATGCACTTTGATGCTTTCCACCACCAGGTCAGCGACCTCCCTCCACCAGCTCTCCCTGCGCGCTCCTTAAGAAAGGTACCCTCCTTCTCCTCCTCAACCTCCTCCTCCTCCTCCCTCTCCTCTTCACTCTTGCTGTTGGTCTGACTGATGATTGTCTGTCCGTCTGTCTGTCTGTCCATGTTTACTTCTTTGTGTCAGACCTTCTTTAAACTGTGGTCTGGATGATTTAAGATCATGAAACTTTTTACCACCTGTTCACCTCGAGCATGACGACTTTAAATGAAACTGAAGAAAAGTTCATTTAAAGTAAAACCACAAACCACATCCATGGCTGTAAAGTTAGCAGAACTAATGTGATGCATTTACAACCTGCAATCTCATCTAGACATGCTGTGAGTCACATGCTGTGAGTGTGCTTCCCCAAAACCCTAAGTTACCCAACGTTGGACTCGGGAATCCTTTGCAGATCCTGAGCAGCTTTTATAAAATCCCAGAAGCTTCTGCAAAAAGTTTTAAAGCATTTTCTAAGTCATTAGAATTTTCTAAAATCCAAGGTAATGTTTGCAAGATCAAAGTAACTTTTACGGATCTTTCAAGATCTGAGGAAGGAGCTGGAGAACCTTCTGAGTGTTTTTGAAAATTCGTTGAGGATCTCAGGAACTTTTGCCACACCATAAGTAACATTTGTTAAAAACTCTGTTTTTTTTATTTAGATTTTGAGACACTTAAGATCTTAAGAATGAGTACCAGAACTTTTGAGAGATCCTGAGAAACCTTTCTAAGATCTCAGAAACTTCAGCTGATCTCAACAGTCTTTTGCAAGATCCGGAGAATCCAGTGCAAAATCTTATGGTGCCCATGCAAAATCCTGAGAGGACATTTTTATGATCTCAAAAAATATCCCTAAAACTTTCAAGAGTCAGTTTTGAGAGACCCTTATGACCCCATGTGAGTTCCTAACAATCTCATGAAACTTTTGCAGGATCTTGAAATCCCACTAAACTCTTATTGGATCCTAAGACACTTTTTTGAAATCTTAAAAAAATAAATCCGAAAACTTTCAGGGACCCTGGAAAATTTTGCAGGTATGAAGAAACTTTTGCAAGATCCTGAGGGTCTATTGCAAAATCATGAGAAACTTTAGCGATATCGAAAGAGATTCTGTAAAACCTCAGAAAGACCCCATGAAAGCTCTGTAAGATCTCAGGAACCTTTGAGTGCTATTTTGACATGTCTTTTTTAAACTATAGATGGTTAATATTCATCACTAGAGCAACATCATTGAACTCTCATTACTATGATTAAGTTGTAATTAATATTTCAGATCAAGATTTTGACATGATCAGGGTTTTTTTCCACATTTAAGTAACGGTCTGATACAAACACTGGATCATCCCTTTAAATTTATTGATTAAAAACCAAAATGTTGATCAAACAGCTGTAATGTTGCCTGTCAGTCAATGTCTCTGCTGTCTCCCTCACCTTCTCTTCCTCTCCAGTCGCCCCTGCACCCTATACCTGCCTCGCCCACCAGTCCACAGTCCATCCTGGATGGCAGTAACTCCACCTTATCCGGCAGTGCCAGCTCTGGAGTCTCTTCACTCAGTGAGAGCAACTTCGGTGGTCCTGCCTCCTCCGACCCCCCTGCCAGTCGCACAGACACTTTGGAGTCCGTCCCTAGCAGTCAGGCCTGGACCACAGACCAGGAGGATCTGGACTCACCTTACCAGCCTGTCAGGTACAGCGTCTCTGAGCCTGAAGTCCTTGACGGAGTCAAACCTCCACCCTGCCGCAGCCACTCCGCTCCAGGAGGAGTCACCCCGGCTCAGGCAGGTGGCCAAATCCAGGCCCAGGGTCCAGGTCCAGCCTCCAGTGGAGCTCCACAACAACCACAGCAGCAGCAGCAGCAGCAGCAGCAGGACGGGCTGCAGCACGCCCACCACCACCATTTCCACCACCACCACTGCCACCCACACTACCTCCCTCACCACCCGCCTCTCTACCACTTCCACGAGCCCCCAGCCCTGCCCCCAAAACCCTATCTCAGAGAGGGATGCATTCCTGAAGAAGACCCCCTCAGCACTCAGTCTGCACCTCCTCCTCCTGCACCCCGACCCATGCCACGCAAGATCTCCCAGCCCATCATCGCCGCCACCAAGGAGGAGCAGGCGAAGGTGGCGTGGGAGCACGGCATCAGCGAGGAGTGAGACATCTGCTGGGAGTGTGAGAAACTTGTAGAAGTGGAATGAACAAATGAAAAACTTTTATTGAAGAGAAAAAGGAAGAGAAAGAGGAGGAGGCCTGAGCAGAAGGAAAAAAAATAAACTGACAAGAGTTATCAGGTCCAGTGAGCGAATTGATCAACGAGAGGAGAAACTGGAAAAATGAAGGTTCACATCATCTTTTTCTCTCACAGCTCGTCTTCAGCAGATCAGCTCATCACCTCATATCACCATCTCCTTCCCCATGTCACTGCAGACAGAAACAACCACGACAAGCTCTGTTTATTTCATCAGACCTTCACTAGATAGCGTCCACGTACATGCTTCTAATTCTGACACAGCCGACCTGAAACTGCACCGATACAAACCCACTTATTTTACTTTGATTCTCGACAAACGCTCAGAGGGTTTTTTTAGGAAAAGGTAAAGCCATTATCTCTGCTGAAGATTTAAACAAACTGCACTTTAACAAAGCAACACAAACACTTAAAAACATCAGAATTAACATAAAAATATTCCATTTTTTCCTGTAAATGCTTCATTGTTGATGGAGTTACAGATTTGAGGGATTACAAAACGGCACAAAGGGTTAGTGATCACTGTTTTAAAGAAATTTTTGAATTTCTAAGTCTGAACAACCATTTCAGAGAAACGCTGAGTCACAGGTCTGAATGGAAAGCACTAATATTTTCCAATAATAGAGTTGTAGTTTGTATGTAAATGTAATACATAAATAATATATAGATATAATTTATATTTTATCCTTATTCTTTTGGTCGAAGGTGAAACAGATGTAGAAACATGAAGGAGTTTCGTAGCTGCTGTATGATTTGTGACATGCACATGGTGAAACATGACCACACTCGCAGACTTTCAAAGCTGCAGCTCCTAAAACTATTCACTTTCATTTTCAGGGTTTGATCAAGGATTTAACTCAAGGTGAAGATGTTTAAAATGCATCGGTTATCTGTGAGGGAGGTTTTTGTAGATGAGGAGGGGAAACGTGTGCGCAGAATCAGATGGATGACATTTATAGAGAATAATAATTATAATAAATATATCACTAGTTACACACTTTTTGCCATTTTTTATGAGAATAACAAACTGTACATTTTGTAGTGAGGAAACAGTTTTGTATGCATGTTTTATTATAAAAGTCGGAGCTTAAGCAGAGACTGTGAGGCTCGAACTACGTAAAGCACTGGAGGAGTCGCGTGCACTGATGTCTTTAGAGTCCAGAATCAGAGAGGGGATCTCTGTCGTCCTGGTGTGACAGTACTGTGAAGGGTTTGTGTTTTGTATGTTTTTGTCTGTATAATGTCAAACTGTTTATTTTAACCAGCAGCTCGGATTATCTCCTGTCATCCTCACTCCTCTTTTCTTTGATTGAAATGAAAATCTGAACTGTGCACAGCGGTCAGCTCACCTCTGCTGACCCCTTGACTTCCACACTGTTTCATTCAGAGCTGTTTAAAAGTTAAGTGTTTCTGGCCTGGTGTGGGATTATATTCTCACTTTAACCAGACAGATGTGTGGATGAAGGATTCAGGGTCTGAGGAGCCTCTGGACAGATTCTGGAAAACTTGGATTAATATCAGAAGAAATGCTAAACAATGACACTGGCTGTATCTTTGTCTTGAAACCGATTAGCATCAATCCACTGATGAAAATAACTCTAACATATGCACTATGTCCCTGTATTAGCATTACATGATCTACAAACTACACTGTCCACCAGATGAAGATTTGACAGTGCTTTGTTTTTAAATGGAGGCAATAAATCTTTGTAAACTGGAACTGTAACGTCACAACAACTCAATTTGTCAAACTCTGACTTGTGACAGCTCGCTGAAAAAACAAGTACAATTTGAACGTGACCTGTTTCAGTGGCGGTTTCCAAATACATTTCTTAATAGTGTTAACATGCACACAGTTTAACTCCTCAAAGAGCAGTTAAATATTCACATGCCGGCATAAACATTAAATTCTGTTCAAAACCATTTTGCTCTTTTACAGATTAAAGCCCTGATTGAAGAGTTTCTCCATCTAAAACAACAGGAAGTATATGTCTTTTTGTTAATCCTGCTCCTGTATCAGCCATGAGGACAAGCGGAAACTTTCTGGAAAAAACAAACCTCCTCCTGTTTCTTTACTCACTTCTTACTGCCAAACTTTACCAGCAGAGCTCTAAACAGAGACACACAAGGTTGAATGGTGAGTGTAATATTGACTCTACCCAAATGATCACCTCCTCACACTTTGTAGGTCATGCAGAGGCATCGGTATAAGTGAGACTATTTCAAAGTCAGCTGAAAACTCCTCACAGTGCCTCTGAATGAGGGTTACACTTCTATTACACATTAATCTCTAACCATGAATGTGTTGGAAATGACTTATAGACACAAAAGGTTGCCAAGAAAATGGGCTGTAACAGCAGTGATTTAATTCTTTCAAGCTAATGTTTCTACTGATAGCACAGATGTGTGATTTATAGGGAACATATTATGAATTTCCCAATTCTTCAGTGTTTTTGGCCATTTCTAGAGTATCTACTGAACCACAAAATGTGACACAAGCCAACCTAGCCCTTTGTTTGTGATCCAGTTATGTCTGAAAACACACAGTCTGATCAGAATCTGCTCTTTTTATGAATCATAGTCATTGTAATAACACCCTCATACCTGGTATTTCCACACTCACTTCAAGTCAAATACACTGCAAAACTTTTGGGAAGTCAACCGTTTTTTTGGGGGGTTTTTTTTGTTTTTTTTTTAGCTTTTCTTTACACTTCAACAGCTTCTTCAAAGCCTGGATAATTCTGAACCTGACAGTGTATAAGTCAAGACTGAGAAGCTGCTGCAGAGGTTGTCCAGATTACTTTGTGTCTTAATTTTAGTGTTGGAATAATCAGCAAAATCAAAAGACAAGGTGCTCCACTGAAAAAAGTAAAACTCCTTTATTTAAATATCAATGTCATGATACAAATTCTGATATAACAGAATAAATCAGGTCTGTTTTAGATACAAGTTTAAGAGCGACACAAATTTAGCAACACAAAATTCTAACTCATAATTGTAAACACCTGAGGAGGTGGTAGTCCGGCTCACAGGTTCAAGTATAAACGGAAAAAGAAGTTCACAAAAGGTTCACCTACAAAATACAACATTAATTCAAATTCAACCTGATTTATATGGCACTTTTCACATAAAAATGTAACTCAAAGGGCCTCACAAAGGCTAAAAACAACAATAAAACCCGACCCTCCCACCCGCACATGCACACACAAGCGCACAAAGCAACCAGAGAAGCAAATCCACAAACTTGAACAAAACAAAATCTGTTTCTGATGGAGAAAATTCACTTGGAGGCTTTTGTGATTTCACAATTTTCTACCAATTTCAGAAGTTTCATCCTAAAAGAAAAAAAAAAAAACACATTTGATGTAGAACTTGCCATTTTACAGTCCATCAAAAATAGGAGCTCGAGCTGAATTTCTGATCAGAGCTGTCCTACCCTTTTGTTGTAGTTTTGTTCGTCTGGTTTTTCATACTTTATTTTTTTTCTTTGTTTTAAAGAAAATTAAAAACTCACTTGAGAAAAAGTAAAATTGCTCTAACAAAGCCCTACACTGACTAGCTGTTACATGGAGAACACCGGGGCAACTTTATAGAACCCAATAAAGCAGTCTTGATATGAATTCTACTTTCAGGAAGCTCCTTCATTCTTGGTTTTAGCTGACGTGCAGTGTCATATTATTGACTGGTTTACCTATAAGTCTTCAATAATGAAGAAAAAAAACAATGGCCTAATGTAAAAGCAGGGTTCATGGCAGAGCTGTTGTATTGGGTTTTGCATAACTGCTCAGGTGTTCATATTGTTATGGCAGATTAGTGTAAGTCCTTATCTTTTATAGACTAGAGCAGAGAAGAAGGAGTGGGAGATGTGTGGATAATCTGAAGCTCTATGATCACTTTTCTTTCCCACAAAGTGAAGCACCGCTAAGACCAGCAGTGAGCATGCTGTGAAACTTACACCACTGAACTCACTCTGTTTGTGTTTCTTTATTTTAATGTAAATGCTGTGATGATACAGAGGATCAGTGTGAGGGGCTGAGCGGAGGAGACGGGTTGATTTCTGTGTATATTTAAAAGGAGAGCGAGAGTGTATTTATAAGACCTTGTAAACATTGTGATGGTCTTGCCTTGTACTTTCTGATGTTAAACAGTTTTTAAACCTAAACAGCAGCAGACGTTCCTCTGGTCTAATGTTTCAAATGATTTCAGGGCTTCTGAGGGAGGTTTATAATTACTTTGTGTATTTTGCATCAATGACAGGTCCAGACAGTGATTTACTACGACAGCATTTCTTTCTACCTTGATGCTCAGAAGTCTTGTACAGAAAAGTCTTTATTGTGTTAGCATGAGTATAAACTGTGACGTGTATGACAGTAGATGTAAATACTCACGTTTTTTTTTCCTACTCACTAAACAAACTGCTGTGCTGTGATTCATGATTAATGACAAACATTAAAATCATGTTTTATTGACTCTGATTGGACTCAAGAGGTCTTGTGTTTTTTGTTTTTTTTTGATCGGATTTCAATTACCATTGAGACCCTTCCCCCAAAAACATAAAAATATGGTAACCAAGGCAGGTGGAGGCAGAATAAGATCATATAAGCACGAGCTAATGACTGCTGGGTTAAAAAGTGAGAGAAGTCCATCAGGATCTAAAGAAAATAAAAACTCAAGTCCTGAGGACAAGTCTCAAGGACATTATATAAAAGCTTAAAAAGACAGAGTGATTTGTTTATATATAACTTTGGTATGTAAGTGGGTATGAATAGCTAAGAGATGACTCATCAGTATTTACAAGGTGGCACTTTTTCATGTTGTCCAGCTGCCTTGTGTTGAAAGGATTCATGTAATTCACATGTAATCCCCGGAGCATTTTTAGAACCAGGAGAACCTGCAGCAGATGAGAGAAAAAAAATCAGTGGAAGTTTTACATTTTTAACCTATCCATTTAGATTTAATGCCTTTGAAACAAGTCCTATACTGAGACTTCGACTTGTATCTAACTAGAGCAGAGATGTCCTGTTTTCTGTTTATTCTAAAAAGTGAGAGGGATTATTCAGACTGGGTAGATCTGTGTGAATCTGCAGGGTGAAGCACGGTGCTGGTAGGTTCATTCTCCCAGTGATGCTGATGTAGTCAGAAGACTTGAGAAAGCGCTAAATAAACATGGTTTACTTACTATTAACCATTTACACAGGAGAGTAACTGTAAGCATATGGGGGAAAAATTAAGGACAGATAATGAAGCAAGTGTCAAGATAAGACTGTGTTACAGGACCTCCAAAATCTGTCTATAGGGGTATAACAACACCCTCAGTCCAGCAGGTCTTAGCTAAGAATCTACACTTCACAAGAACAATGCTGTCCCCTGCAGAGGCAGATCTTTATCAAGTATGCTATCAAATGCTTTACGAACTTCTGCCCAAGAGTCCTAATACTGGGCACTCCCAAATACATGCCAGTGGTTTGCAAGTGGTTTACATCCTTAAACATTCAGGAACTATATATATATATATTATATATTCTATATCCATTTCCTGCAAGAACTCAAAAAAAAGGATCGATTGAGAGACTGAAGCCCAGTGTACAAAAAAGTTTTAAAGTGTACTTACGGTATTTAACGCTATCCTCTTTTTTATCAGGTCCTTTCTCCTCCTGACGGAGCTGCTGACAAAACTTCCCTAAAATGTCAAACAAGTTAGAATACACAAAATCTATGAATTCATACAGTGGAGCAAACAGGTAAAGAGAAGGTTCAGTGACATCAAAATTCTTCATTTGCACATTAACTCAGTATCAATTTTATTTTTATTGTATATTTTTCTCTCTCAGTGGTTATTCTGCATTTTTTTAATCTTCTTTAGCTTTGTTGCTTTGTGTCCTCCAGTCACCCCTCTGAAGCCTAAGGAATTGTCCCCTTATTTTCCATGCCTGGTCTTTATTTTAAAGAGACATGTAATGTAAAACAGTATAAGACATGGTATGCATCTTTTTTCTGAGGACAATCTGAGGAATCAGAAAATCTATCTCCCAAGGATGTCAAATCAAGTCCTAATAATCTTTACACCATAAACTACAATCATGGCCGTCTATTTGTAGCTTTTCTCTGATTGGGCAAGCACACAAAAAATATATTACAGTTGTTTTATATCTGGAGTGTTAAATAAACCAGTTTTATCTGAAGCTTAGAAAAGCCCTGGATGTTGCAGAAACATACAGAGATTAGCTCACTGTCAGAGGAAGCCAGAGGCTGTTATCAGTCTTTGTAGCTGATATCATAAACATGATGACTTTTGTGTTGGATACAACAGCATGGACCCTGAAGGGGTTTACTCTCAATTAGTAAAAATTAAAATTGGATCCAATAAAATAGTTCCATCAGATCAGATTACTTCTGAACCAATGGGCCCTGGGAAACTTGGATTTACTTCTTCAAAAACAGGCCTGTGGTGCTGCTGCTCTCTTCTTCGGAGGAACAAGCTGACTGAGCCCACCTTGGTCCATTGACAGTAGCCAGTCTCTTTTCTTTCTACTCTCTAAAATCTTGTTTTATGTTGCTGCTGTCCTTTAGTTTGAGACATTACAACTAAAAACACATATTGCTAGTGTCAGGAGTAGATATTTATCTTACTGGAGAAGGGGGGCAATTAACGCCTGGGTGGAGTTGAAAAGAATGGGTCGTAGAAACCCATCTCTGGGTGTGTCCCCCCCAAATCGTTATACTGAAAGGGTCGTTAGCGACTCCTATCATGTGACCACGTGACTCATGCCACCTGGGTCATGTGGTTCCAGGTGTGAATGTTTGTGGAGCTTCCTGGGGAGAGAGCTGAGAACTGCATTGTAAGTGCCAGAGAGATTGTGCCTGAGTCCACCCCCTCTGTTCAGAGAAGGTTTCTCCAGCCTGGTGAAGATGGCTTCTTTAACTAGGGCATTTTTGATGTGCTTTTGTGCCCTGACAACCTGTGGATACCCTAAGTGGGCCTTTGTGAAGAACAGAAAGAGAAATAACACTGAACAGGAAAGGGAGGAGAGACGCAAGAGCACTGTAATCCCTTACGTTGCAGGCCTGTCGGAAAAACTCAAGAGGATCTTTGGCAAACACCACATTCCTGTTCATTTCAAGCCTGGTAACACACTAAGGCAGAAGCTAGTCCATCCCAAGGACAAAACTCCGAGACATAAACAGAGTAATGTGGTGTATGCTGTCCAGTGCAGCGAGGAATGCTCGGACCATTGGGGAAACTAAACAACCGCTTCACAAGCTCATGGCTCAACACAGGAGAGCCACTTCCTCAGGTCAGGACTCAGCTGTCCACCTTCACTTGAAGGATACGGGTCACTCTTTTGAGGACAGCAATGTACAGGTGTTGGCTCGAGAAGACAGATGGTTTGAAAGAGGAGTTAAAGAAGCCATCTTTACCAGGCTGGAGAAACCTTCTCTGAACAGAGGGGGTGGACTCAGGCACAATCTCTCTGGCACTTACAATGCAGTTCTCAGCTCTCTCCCCAGGAAGCTCCACAAACATTCACACCTGGAACCACATGACCCAGGTGGCATGAGTCACGTGGTCACATGATAGGAGTCGCTAACGACCCTTTCAGTATAACGATTTGGGGGACACACACCCAGAGATGGGTTTCTACGACCCATTCTTTTCAACTCCACCCAGTCGTTAATTGCCCCCCTTCTCCAGTAAGATAAATATCTGCTCCTCACACTAGCAATATTTAGAACTGAAGAAGCTTCTTGGATAAGAGGCGAAACGTCTTCTCAACTCTACACAGTCCATTTGCCTGTTTTTAAGTCTTCAAGATAACCATGACCTGGATGAATGAGAATCTACATGGACAACTAAAAACACATTTATACATGAAACAGGCCTACCTTTGTGACGGCGGATGAACCGTAAAACAAACCCTCGAAATGATTCGTACACAATAATTCCAATCAGCATGGCTGCAGGGAGAGTCCAGAGGTAGGGGCAAGGAATATTTTCTGAAACACATCAAAACAGCTATTTTGACACCACAATGGATCTGTATTACAGAGATAGATGGAAGTAACTTGTTTTGCAAGTTTAAGTCTCAAGTCTTTGACCACAAGTCTAGACCAAGGGCTCGATTTTTGTGCCTTGCCAGCAGGTCCACCGCGTCAACAAGGCATGCTCAAGCCCACATTGGTATTTTGGTGAGCGGCGCAGCCCAGCGTAAGTATCCCCCCTCCCTAACTCAGCTCCACCCAGCAGCGTAAGTCGTAGAGAGGGAGGAGAGAAGGCATCGAGTGGGTTTAACACAGCCGAGACCTGTTTTCACCAATCACATTAGCTCCTCTCCTCACCTTTAAATCCGCCACCGGCAAGAGATCAAGAGACGGTTGAAGACAGCAATGCCACATGATGGTGACAAAAAGCAGCCTGTCAACAAGTGTCGCTGCAGAGGGCGTCGGCCACACTCTCTCATATAAGCACAGATGGATTTGGTGTGTGTAATGTTGGACTCACTGGTAAGACAAACACCCTTTTCCACAAATAAAGACACTCACATAAAGTTGCATATATTCAAACCTCACGTGACAAAGGTGGGTTGTGCACACAGATCACAACATAAATTTCAATAATGGCATTAAAATCGGAAATATATCTTGTTAACTTCATCGTGTGTGACTATTTACTGGATATTGAATTTCATGTGGTTTCAGCTGTGTTGATTCAGTCAGGTTGTGTCCAAACGCCTGCCAAACGCACTCATCAGATAAGATATGGATCAGAATATATCGATATAGATCTAAATGTATGTGCTGATTCAGATAGTTGCAATAAAAAAATGGTTGTTGTTGATTATTTATTGCACTGAAATGTGCCTGACACTGTGGAAACCTGCCGGTGAGGCATCGGTGAAGTTTGTGCACTATGCCGCCGGTCTACCAAAATACCACTAGACCAGCTGTGCTCAGTCTGCACTGAAAGCTGACCAGGTTTGAATCGGCGAGCTTTCAGCGCACTTTCCACGGCATCGGCACAAAAATGTCACTGCGCCCGCTGATTCTGTCCACAACTCCCCCTACCGCGCCACCACGCCCAGCTTGGCAGACCTCGGTGCACCTCAGTCTACGAAAATACCAAACTGGCTGTGCACCGGGCTCCGCCAGACGAAAATACCACTGCGCAGGGTGCGCCATCGTCCACCAAGCTGCCGGCGGGCATAAAAATAGAGCCCCAAGTCTCAAGTGCAGCAGCAAGTCCCAGTCAAGTTTTTCAAGGTTAAGAGATTACAACAAATTAAAACTGAGTCACAGAACTGAGCGCTCCATAGACCAAGAAAAAAAAAATTATTTATTCACATGAACCACAAAAAAACTCACACAATGAAACCGTATTTGAGTGCAGTTCACTGTTCAGATTACACAAAACTATTTTGTCCAAGGAAGTGGTTGATTTCCTATGATAATGCTTGTCAAAGTCAATGTCATTATAACACATCAATGATGCATGAGAGCTAATTCCCTATTAACTGCACTAAATATATTGATACGTGATCAACACATGCTGTGGTGGAAAATTTTACTGAACTGTGTGCTTGTTGTAAAATATGTATGTTGTTGTGATGCACCATTAGTGGTGTGTCGGTCTTGAACGAACGGATCAAAAGAACTAGTTCTTTTTGATGAACGAAATTAACTAGTTCTCCCCCCCTAAATGACCCGTTCAATCCGTTCAGTTCTTTCGATTGGCTGAAGAGGGACTGCTTGCCTGGTGGGGCTTAGAGAAGCAGCAGCAGTACTACTGAGCTGACTGAAAGACCGGAATGACCGAGTTGACTGAAAGAACGGGTCAAATGAACGAAAGACCTAGTTGACTGAAAGAACGGGTCAAATGAACGAAAGACCTAGTTGACTGAAAGAACGGGTCAAATAAACGAAAGACCGAGTTGAACGAAAGACCGAGTTGAACGAAAGACCGAGTTGAACGAAAGACCCAGACCGATGAACGAGTTGAATGAAAGACCGAGTGAACGAAAGATCCAGACGGATGAACGAGTTGAACGAAAGACCGAGTGAACGAAAGACCCAGACGGATGAACGAGTTGAACGAGAGACCGAGTGAACGAAAGATCCAGACGGTGAACGAGTTGGCTGAAAGACCGAGTGAACGAAAGATGCAGACAGATGAACGAGTTGACTGAAAGACCGAGTTGAGTGGCCGCCGCACGAGGCCCGACAGCCGAGCCGGAGCGAGCGGGACAGTCACACACACGCAAAGGCACACAGCTGCTGCTGCAGCCAGAGGCAGAGAGACAACTATTAATACGCATTTGCCCTGTCTGTTGACATTTTGTACTTTTTATTAATGTTTTTAATGCACCTCAAAATAATAAAAAACCATTAAAAACCTTATATATATTTTTTGGGGGGGGGGGCACAACGACGACGAGCGGACTGACAAATGACCGATTGACCGAAATGACCGAAAAGAACGAAATGAACGGGTCTTTTTACTGAACGACCCGGAATGATCCGGTTCACTGAAATGACCGGTTTTGCCCACCACTATGCACCATCCTTTTGTGTTGAGCTGCTTCAAAGGGAGGTGGTGTTTAATGTGTGTGTCCTGTCAGTCTGCCAGTCTGTTGTTGCTTGAGTTTGTCATGTTACACTTCAGCGCGTATTTTGAGCATGCAGTACCTTTGAGGTTATTCTGGAGTTTTCTAGACTGTATCTGTCCATGTTTTAGATTGTTGCAGTAATAATAGACATTTGCAAATTATTTCACAACCATGTTAACAAGAGAGAAAGAGACACATTTAAGGAGACAAAAAAATGTTAGCACTTAATCAGAATTAAAAATATTGATTATTTAACAAACCTAATAATGACAAAACCAAAAGAAACCTACCGTTTATATACACAAAGGTCTGAGCAGTGGTCTCATGCTGAATCTCCTCCTGTTTGAGCACACAGTGGTAGTGGCCGGTCTGGGTCACATTCATTTGGAGGATGATGTGATGTTTGTTTCCTGTGTTAGGCAGGTGAACCTCTTCACTCTTAAGGACACTCCCCAAACTGTCCAGCCACTCCAGTTTGGGTTTCAGGGTAGCTTGCTGAACCTCACACTGCAGCAGAGCCGAGTCCTGTGTCTGATTTAGAGTCTCTATGTAAGGTTTTGGAGATGCCGCTGTGAGCGAACAGAAAAAGAAGAGCAGTGAATGAAAATAATGGAGTTTTGTATTGACGTGTCATTGTGTTTGTACTCTCACTGACTGTTTGTGTGGTTAAGATTTGTTTACAAGTGCTGGCCAAGTGTCGGCTTTGTGAGTTGATTTCCATAATTTGATGACTGGGGTGGTTGGATTTAGTCCCTTAATTGTTCATCTGGGTATTTTTGGAGGACAGAGCACTATTTTTATCAATCACAGTGTCAGCTTTCATTCCTATTTACTGCTAGATCCATCCGTAGGCAGACACATTACTATGTAGAAAACATATCTCAGTGGGCATATTTAAATAGACCCAGTTCTTCAACCTTCCCCCAGAACACACAGACCACATACAGGACTTAGTATAAAATCCATGGCCGATAATGTAAAAGCCACCAAAACAAACCTGCTGCACAGAAAAACTACTTCCTTCCTTCTTTATAAGTGATACTCATGATCATGGATGAGGCTCAGCAGCATAACTGCAGGGAAATCACATCAATCTCTGGACATGTCAAACAGATCAGACAGCTGATCACGCTGTCCTCTGCATGTTTATGTGCTTGTTTGTAACAGCTCCTATCAGTTACCAGTAGTTGGCGCCATTTCAAATACCGAAATCGAAATATATTGCACAGACATTTAAAAAAACATGTAGACTAGTGGTCAGCCGATACCAGTTTTTCAATGGCCGATGCTGATATTGTGAGTGCTGTCTAGCCATGCAGATTATTCACATTATTTTATTTATGTCAGTACTGTGCTTTTGACAAAATGCAACAATTTAACCTACATATGAGAAACCAAATTGCTGAACTTGGTGGATATTTTTAATTGACAGAAAATTGTTCGTCCCAGGAAATTATCACCTTGAGGGACTTTTGGATTTCTGAAACAGTGAGAAAAAAAATAAAAGTTAAACATTTTAATACTATTTTTAAACCGCATTATTCTGTGCATCATAACAGAATTTAAACTTCAGCCAATGGCTGTTTGCGATGTGATTTGCTGTCATTGGGAATGTGAAAAAAAATGTGATATTGCCCCTGTGACGCCAATCATGATGCTGTTTATGTCAAAACGCTGTTCATGGTTTAATTATTCTGTTTATCCCTAATGTAGACGCACTAGTCTGACTGATATCACCATATATGGAAGTTTACTATGGAAGCTGTTGTTGTTGGTGTTTGGCTTTAAGTCATGTTTTTGTACATGTAATCAAACCACAAATCATGCTCATGCAGCTGTTCTGGATTTCATTATTGTCTGTCTCCTCCACACTAAGCTGCACTGCAAGGACAATCGCTCAGGTCAGTCTGAAAGTCATATATCACAGTCCTGCTGTCAGAAGAGCCCTATGAGCTGTGGCACCCATAATCCAGACACACAGACATTATTGCTCACCTGTATTCTCTCCTGATCGATCTCTAGTGACAGATTCTGAAAAAAAGACAGTTTGTGCACAATGACATTAGCTACATGAGCAACTTCAACCAAAAGTTTATGCTCTTCACCTGATTACGATCCTTCACTGACATAAAACTAACTTATCTTTGATATTCAGTTTGCAGCTGTCTGAATTGTCTTTTAATCAGACATACTTGTGAGAGGAGCCTGAATAGCTTGAGAACTCATATTTAAAGAATAACAGTTTGATTGGAGAACTCACCCACAAAAAGCTGGATATGAACTTTTTGACTCTGCGGACGATGTGGAAAAAAACAGCTGTAGTTTCCACTGTCAGACACCTTGGTCTTTGAGATCTTGATGGAGGCGTTTCCATTCTTCAGTTCATCTTCAAAATTTGAGACTCGATCTTCAAACTGCTTGTCTTGACCTGTACGGCCTTTACCGTAATAAAGGCCTGCTTCATAGAAGAACACCTCTATGTGATCATCTTTCTTCCAGTCAAACACTTGTGACTTTATGTTGTCCTTGGTGCCAAGAGAGCAGGGTAAGATGGCATCACCCCCATCCTTCACCACCACTTTGACGGTATCCAGCACTGAAAGATAAAGCATAACTCGACAGTCAGTTAGATGTCAAAATCAGGAACACCAGGGACACACATCACACAACATGAGCTCAAAAATGAGCCATTAGAAACCTCAAGTGGTCGCCTTACTCTTACTTGTACGTGACCTGAGGCCTGTACTACGGAGGTGGATCTCTTTTTATCCGGGTCCGTTGCCCCGGTAACTTACGCGGAACGCCAAACCTGCTCCGGAGCAGGTTATGTTTCAGGATAAGAGCTCAGCAGGTATAAAAGACCGCCCAATGACCAATCGGATCTCTTGGAAAATGACTTGCCCACTTTTGCCGGATCCCGGGAACATCGTTGCACCGATAGTGAGAGGAGCGCTTCGCGTTTATTTATGATCGTTCAAATCCGTTTGATTTACCTGATGACGTTCTCTATGAACGTTACAGGTTTTCCTCGGACGTCCTCAATAAAGCATGAAGTCTAAGCAATGCACAAATATTTGCCAAGCTCCAGGTTCCAATTTCATGCAGCATATCAGTCATCATTCAGAATTTATTGAAGCAGATTAGAAAACTCCTCTTAACCCCAAATGTGTCTGCAGATGACGTGACCATCAGATGATGAAGAAAAAAAAGGCAGTGTGAGGAAATCGCTGTTTACGCGTTGAAATATGTACAAATAAAATCTTCCAATAAACTTACAAACTACTTTAATGGATGTTTTTAGATTTATTTTTATTTGCTCCCACGTACTCTTTTCCCCACTGCTGTTGTATCTGAAATAATGAGGTCAATGATGGTGGTGATCACACACGCTGCATGACAACATATTAGGGGGCCATAAATTTATGAACGCACAAATGTAATTTACACAACCGGTGATTTTTTTTGCCAGCAGTCCCTCCAGTTTTTAGCGGCTGTGGCTGTCCTGCTCCTCGCTGTTATAATGTTGCGGTACTCCTCGTAAAATAATGCTCTGTTCCTCGGCTGTGAAAAATGACGTGCAACCTTCTCCATTGTGGAGATTGGAGTGGTGGAACTGACCCCACCCCCTTTACGTGTGCGCGCACAGATCTGAAGAGGCCACACCTGAGCTGTGTCCGAATTGCCAAGTAGTAGTCGAAGTAGTATCTAGCATGTCCGAATTGGCCACCGGAGCGAGTAGCATGCTACTTCAGATACTACTTCAGATACTAGACACGCCCACATTGTAGGTTGGTCGCGCTGCATCCTACGGGCATGCTACTGACCCAAAATGCACCGCGGGCTTCTTCTTCGTCCTCTTAAAAGTTGTAGAAGCGCATGTGATGCTAGCGCCACCAGCATAGATGCGTCGCGAACGCCGGCTGGCCACAGCAGCGCGCACCATGGCGGTTTCATGTAACTTCACACACTGTCCTAAAAAATGTGCGGTTGTATCTCTTTGTCATGTCATGTGCTACGTCCGAACTGCCCGCTCGGATACTACATGCTACTGCTACGTGCTACTGCTAGATCCTACTCCTACATACTAAAAACGTTGGCCCAATTCGGACACACTACACGAGCGGTGGGGAAAGACGACCCCCGCAGGCAGAGAGTAGGTACTGCGCCCGTGCAGACAGTGGTAACTGAAGCCCCTCATCTGCGGGCCTGGCTGTAGTACTGCAGCTGTGCAGTTTAATGATGGAATAAGTGAGCTTTACCTCCATGATGTCGCCACATATTTGCTCATAAAATGATTACTTGGGCAAATATGACACCATGACATGACAAAATGATACAACCGCACATTTTTTAGGACAGTGTGTGAAGTTACATGAAACTTACATCTGTACTGCTGCGGACCCGCCTGCTGCTGCTGCTGCTCCGACATGGTGCACGCTGCTGTGGTCAGCCAGCGTTCGCGACACTTTTAAATAGGCAGAGCAGCTGGTGGCGCTAGCATCACATGCGCTTCTACAACCTTTAAGAGGACGAAGAAGAAGCCCGCGGTGCATTTTGGGTCAGTAGCATGCCCGTAGGATGCACCGAGACCAACCTACAATGTGGGCGTGTCTAGCATCTGAAGTAGTATCTGAAGTAGCATGCTACTCGCTCCGGTGGCCAATTCGGACATGCTAGATACTACTTCGACTACTACTTCGACTACTACTTGGCAATTCGGACGCAGCTATGGTGTCATATTTGCCCAAGTAATCATTTTATGAGCAAATATGTGGCGACATCATGGAGGTAAAGCTCACTTATTCCATCATTAAACTGCACAGCTGCAGTACTACAGCCAGGCCAGCAGATGAGGGGCTTCAGTTACCATTGTCTGCACGGGCGCAGTACCTGCTCTCTGCCTGCGGGGGTCGTCTTTCCCCACCGCTCATCTAGTGTGTCCGAATTGGGCCAACGTGTTTAGTATGTAGGAGTAGGATCTAGCAGTAGTATGTAGCAGTAGCATGTAGTATCCGAGCGGGCAATTCGGACACAGCATCAATAGTTCCAACATGACCGCCTGTCACGTCGGACGCCGTTCGCTTCTATGGCCACAAGGCAAGCACTCACCGAGGTTAAATGATAAAATATCAACAATTTTAATGCCAATACATGTGTTATTGATATCGAGGGGACCCCTTTATATGTAAAAATGTATATCCCAAATGTAATAACGTTTTTTTTTCGATTTTTTTAGCCACGGTTTGCTCCCACACTCCCCGAGGTAAAATATTGCATCAACGAACGTAATGCCAATACGTGTGTAAATGGTATCGAGGGACTCATTTTAGCCCTGTAAAATGATTTTAATTTTAGTATGCTCAAATTGAAATGTAATTACGTTTTTTTTTAGTTAGGAATTGGGATCGATTTTTTAGCCACGGCCTGCTAGTTGGACGTCGTCAGCTGTAGAGGCCTGCCAAAATTTACTGTGACTGAGTTATGAATCACAGAAAAATCATCATCAATCATATGTTGAGATGGTTACTTATGGGCTTTATATTTGATTTCAGCCTTTATCAGTACCCAATGTTATGTGCAATTTATTCTTTTTAGACTAACATAAATGCTATGTAATTTGATTTCTGCTTATGGGATGATAGAGTTAAGGGGCCGCTACTTTTTAAATTCTGTCAGCATTTAAGGCGTATGTTTAACATGGAAAAATGTTATGCAGGCCATGCTGCAAGATCAAAACATTGCACAGTTGTTTAAACAGCTTATAACACCTGTTACTTACCACTTTATTGTATTATTTTCTCTTATTAAAAAGTAACACGTGTTACCAAACTTGTCTTATTTCACTTTTATTTGTCATCCAGCCACTAAATATACGTACGTGACTTTGACGTGTACACAGTAATCCAATAAGAGTTGCAAATGTTGAATTTTTACGGTTAATTTTAATATTTACCTCTTAAATGCGCGCTCACTGCAGTCTGTCCCGTTCAAGAGCATGGACAGTGCAGGCTGCGTTTGGAACTATGGAGGGGGTACATGAACCACGTGACCGCTCCGGCGGCGAGATCTGAAGTTGTCGCCACTCTGTTTAATCCACTGCTCTGGATGCACCGAGACCAACCTACAATGTGGGCCCGTCTAGTATCTGAAGTAGCATGCTACTCGCTCCGGTGGCCAATTCGGACATGCTAGATACTACTTCGACTACTACTTGGCAATTCGGACACAGCTCAGGTGTGGCCTCTTCAGATCTGTGCGCGCACACGTAAAGGGGGTGGGGTCAGTTCCACCGGACCAATCTCCACAATGGAGAAGGCTGCACGTTATTTTTCATAGCCGAGGAACAGAGCATTATTTTACGAGGAGTACCGCAACATTATAACAGTGAGGAGCAGGACAGCCACAGCCGCTAAAAACTGGAGGGACTGCTGGCAAAAAAAATACACCGGTTGTGTAAATTACATTTGTGCGTTCATAAATTTATGGCCCCCTAATATGTTGTCATGCAGCGTGTGTGATCACCTCCATCATAGACCTCATTATTTCAGACACAACAGCAGTGGGGAAAGAGTACGTGGGAGCAAATAAAAATAAATCTAAAAACATCATTTAAAGTAGTCTGTAAGTTTATTGGAAGATTTTATTTGTACATAATTCAACGCGTAAACAGCGATTTCCTCACACTGCCTTTTTTTTTCTTCATCATCTGATGGTCACGTCATCTGCAGACACATTTGGGGTTAAGAGGAGTTTTCTAATCTGCTTCAATAAATTCTGAATGATGACTGATATGCTGCATGAAATTGGAACCTGGAGCTTGGCAAATATTAGTGCATTGCTTAGACTTCATGCTTTATTGAGGACGTCCGAGGAAAACCTGTAACGTTCATAGAGAACGTCATCAGGTAAATCAAACGGATTTGAACGATCATAAATAAACGCGAAGCGCTCCTCTCACTATCGGTGCAACGATGTTCCCGGGATCCGGCAAAAGTGGGCAAGTCATTTTCCAAGAGATCCGATTGGTCATTGGGCGGTCTTTTATACCTGCTGAGCTCTTATCCTGAAACATAACCTGCTCCGGAGCAGGTTTGGCGTTCCGCGTAAGTTACCGGGGCAACGGACCCGGATAAAAAGAGATCCACCTTCGTAGTACGGAAAACCCAGAAGTTATCCAGAAGTTATCTCGCTAAGACCAAATCCAGTTTCGTCATACAGGCCTCTGGCCTCTGGCGTGCATGTTCTTAATGTCCGCCATGACCGTGGGGAAACTGCAACTTAGTCACCGCGCTAGATTACACAATATCACTCCACCGGCAAGAAACTTTAAGGAGAGTGTGCTATGTAAAAAGTAGTTAAACGAGACAATATGATCCATGTTTCTGTAAGCATTAAATTATATTGTGTAAATTATCTCAGAAAGATATGGATTATCCATACAGAACTTAAAAAAAATTCCATGCGTTATCAGGAACCAACTCGGCCTTTTCCCAAAACAACAACAAAATTAATCAGACAAATGAGACTGAATGGGCAACAATGAAAAATACAAAAATACAAATGTTCTCAGTTATTCACTGATTATTCAGATAACTCTGAATAAAATGCAGTATTTCTTAGTAGTTCAGGTGACAGTATATTTTGTAGTAGTAGCGCACAGCGAGGATATAATAGTTCAGACATTTTCATTAGGGGTTTTCTTTTTCAGTTTGGTTTGAGTTGGTTTCGACACTGTCTTGTTTTCGTATTATTATTATTATTAAGTATTATTATTATTATTATTATTATTTTGTCATTACTAGTTTTATCATTAGAATTAGTTGTATTGTGGAATATCAGTATTGAGCAAGGCCCAAAAGAACCTGAAAACATGGAGTAGAAAAAAGTGGAAACATCATACTATCAAAAAAAAAAGTATTAAAATGTTGAACCACTGCAACCATGTTAAAATCGACAATGAACATTCTTAAAACATCCAGTAAATCCAACATTAAATCGTATTTATTTAACCATAACCCTCATACTTAATGTCACCTCTGTGAAAGTCAGCGCTCTCTTCAGACCACCTCACTACAACAGGCTGAGTACGCCACGCTTGTGCGAACCTCGTTACAGGCGCGTCATTTTGGTTTATCTATAGCTGCTTGGGTGGTCCGGAACATTCATTCAAGTTCGTTTCAAACAACTTCTCATACACCAATATTTTTTACAGTTTTCTACAGGATTGCTAGCGATCCCATCGCCATCAATAAATGAATAATAAACCATCCAGATCCCCAAAGAGAGGATTTTCTTGAACCGAGTCATCTGGGGGAAAACTGTGGAAAGACCTAATTGTTCCCTGTCTCAGTGGGTGCACAAAAAACTGACTGGACCGCAAATGACCAGACAGATCAAAGCATGGAGTAAGTTCCTCTGGTCCTATGCCATAAAGAAAGGACAATTGAGGATGTCTGTCAGTTTGTCAAAAATTAATAACGTTTTCCAGCTTTTTTTTTTATCATGTGATTTTTTTTTGTGAGAATGTTTCAAAGTTTCTGTTACTCTGGGATAATTATAAAGTCTTCTTCGTGATTTTAATTCTTAATTATGGTAAACTCGATTTGTATAGCACCTTTCAGTTGTTACAAAGTGCTTCAAAGTCATCAAATTAAGAGACAACAAGACATAAAAATCAATAAAAAGTATACTAGCAGCCAAAGTCCTGGTTATACAAAGGCAAATGTGAACAAATTGGTCTTCAACAGCTTTTTGAAAGTGTCCACAGTCCTTAGTTTTCGAGGAAAAGAGCTCAAACGTTTCGGAGCAAAATCTTAAATGCACAATCTCCTTTAGTTCGTAATCTGGTCCAAGGGACAACCAGCAAACCCCGATCAGAGGATCAAAGAGTCTTGCTGGAGCTTTAAGGCTTCAGCAGGACTCTGATATCCAAGCTTGGATATTGTCCATGCAAAGCTCTGAACACAAGAACAAGTCATTTAAGTTTCGTTCTGAATTGAATGAGGAGCCAGTGTAAAGACATGAGGAGTGGTGTCGCATGGGTCCATTTGGATGATCTTGTCAGGAGCTTAGCTGCAGCAATACATGTCCATATACATATAAAAAAAATGTACACACACACACTCATTATATACATATATATATATATACACATGTATATATACATATATAAATATATATGTATATATATGTATATAAATATACATATATACACATATATATGTATGTATATATATAACATATTATATTATCTATCTATATATATATATATATACAGTATATATATATATATATATATAATATATATAATATATAATAGTGTGTAATATATATTATAATAGTGTCTAATATATATATATATATATATATATATATATATATATATATATATATATATATATATTTTTCCTGGCCTTCAAATAAGTGAGTCATTATTTAAAGTCAAAATATTAATTGCAGTTGAACTGAGTTATATTAAACTAAAGTTAAAACAACTACAAAGGCCTCTTTACAACACCTAACAACAATACATATATATATATATATATATATATATACATACATATATAATTTATATATACATACATATATAATTTTCCTGGCCTTCAAATAAGTGAGTCATTATTTAAAGTCAAAATATTAATTGCAGTTGAACTGAGTTATATTAAACTAAAGTTAAAACAACTACAAAGGCCTCTTTACAACACCTAACAACAGTCAAACTGTGTACATTGAGTTGTACAAATGTATGTGTGTGTGTGTGTGTGTGTGTGTGTGTGTGTGTGTGTGTGTGTGTGTGTGTGTGTGTGTGTGTGTGTGTGTGTGTGTGCGTGTCCAGGCATAAAGGCCAATCCTATTTCATACAATTAAACTTGTAAACTGATTAACTATAGTCATGATAACAACACTCAAACAGTTAATCATTTCAGTTTGTTTGTCTGTAGCAGTGTCAGTGTCCATGCGTTTCCATTACCCATAGATTTGCCCAAAACCTAAATATCGCAATAGAAAACTGGTATTGGAAACAGCTAAATTTCGAAAAACCTCTCAAGTATCGCTAAAAAGTTTTTACGCTCTCATGAGGTGGTTTTTCAGACGTGTCGATGTAGAAGTTTATCGCAAAAGTGTAATGGAAACACTATTCTCGCAATTCTCTGTCACCGGACGTGACGTAGCGGGTCGTGTGATCAGTTCATTTCAAGCAAAGATGACGCGGTATGTGTGGACGGGGGAGGAGACGGAGTTATTTCTGAAGTTTTGAATTGTATTTGTATTTTCTGAAGTTTTGAATCCACAATTCGTCTGTGAATTCCTCATTAACGACCCTCTCCCAGAAATCCTTCATCCGTGTCCGCTCCCATACATTCGGGCTTTGCCTTTGAATTATCACCCGCTGCCTTCGTCTTCTGATGACAGCAGCGGCAACAGCAGTAATGGTCACAGAAATAGCTGCTCCAAAACGCAAAATGTTTTGTGTCTCGTCCATGTTGGTGTGCAAAAAGGCTTAAGGAATACGAGCTCGCAAGGGCAGGAAGTTTACCTCGTTGCTAGGCAACGGCCATTCAAACACGGCTCGCGAGAGGCAGACGGCTCGCTTGTGCACTGAACACCATTCAATGGAAACACCCGCAAATCGCAATTGTACTTTGTCGAAATTTGATAAACATCGCTTTTATATTGCGAAAAAATGTAATGGAAACGCAGCTGTGTATGCGCCTGTCAGTGTGTGTATGCATGTGTGTGTGTGCCTGTGCCTCTTAATTCATTAATTGCTGATATGAAGCTCCTGAACTTGAGAACTGTATCTACAGCTGTAGTTTTCAACATGGATCAGACTCTCCCCCTGCATGTTCTTCTTCAGCTTAAGTTCTTGGGCACTCCTCTCCTCTCCTTTCTCCTTCTCTCTGCATTTTTCTTTTCTTAGGTTGCTCTCTTTCTCTGATTTCTCTTTCCTCGCCGCTACATTCTTTGTCAATCTCTCACATTCACTCTGCAGGTATTTCTCCCTTCTTTCAGGATCAGCTTTAAGGCTTTCTCGATACTTTCTCTGCCTTTCTGCTGCTGTTCTTGGTGCCATCCTACTCACAGCTTCAACATAGAACATAGAGCACATTCAGCATGTATGTGGTATAAAAATGTTGATTGAAATAACAACTGATTTAAAAAAAATGGAAAACTTAACAACCCTGTTACAATCAAACACGTAATGGAGTTGTATGACGGGGTTGTGATTTTAGCACAAAATGGCCACTGCTCAATGAAGTGAATACCAGAGAGAGAGAGAGGGAGCACATGGAATGTATGAGATCCAGAGTTAACATTTATACTTAAAATAACAAAAATTAAAAAAAACATTTTTCCTTTCTTTTTTTCATGTGACGGCGTTGAGTCGTTGAGTTTGAGAAATACAATACCATAAGATAAATGACCAGAATAAAGGAAATGAAGGGAGCAACATACCTGTCTCTGCTGTTTGCTGTCCAAAAGACTCCACTAATGTCACTTCTTGATGTAAATGCTTTTGTGGACCATACTATTGTATTTATGGGGGTGAAATCATTTGTGTAACGGGGTTGAGAGCTTACCCAGTGAGGAACATGAGAAAATAGGTGGTGTCAACAGAAAAAAGAAAAAAACTACAAAAAAACTACAAAAAAAAAAAAAAAAGAAAAGAAAAGAAAAGAAAAGAAAAAAAGAAAAAAGAAATCCCCAGGAATCGAACTCACCTGTCCTTGACTTGGAGTTGTTTACTTTTATAGAGAAAGACCCACTAAAATTCGATGAGGAGGGCTTGCTCCTCAGTCCTCTGCAAAGTTTCCGTAACAAAAAAGAAATCTAGTTTTGACTGGATTAAATCATGAGGCGCAGAAGTTTTATTCCCAATTGAGCAGGCGTTCACCAGTGCCCTCCGGAGAGATGGAATTAATACTTCTTTAAATCTTTCACTGTGAGCCGCTGATGGGCCTCCATAACACATTTCTGGGCCCTGGGTGACGGCCTACAGGCCCTAAGAGACGAGCCGGCCATGGATCCCCAACGCGTGTGTTTTAAAAGTTGACTATTAAGTTTTATTCCGTGATGTGTGAATTTCATAGAGTTATAAAATTGTTGTTTTCCTACCGTTTTCGTCAGCGAGTGTTACCCCAGACGGAGCCACGCAGCAGAGGCACAGGACGAGGAAGAAAAGAGGCTTCATGCTCCTACGACGGTCGGACATGAAATGAAACTTAATTCAAGAGCTGCATTTATTCTTCTCCCTGCTTCCCGTAAGGAAACCGAGTATGTGGTACATAACACCACCTGCTGTACAGATTAACTCATTGATTTATTCCTTCATTTAACTTCCTCACTTGTTTTCCCCGGCACGATATATGGTTGATACGCGGCAGAGGCAGTGACACATGCCGTACCATCAGTCTGTCTTTTACTCATTGCCATTCTCGTCCCTGACACACTTTATTGATCCTCAGAGGGAAAATTCTGTCAATACAGCAGCAAGATATTGTCAGTTAGTGAGAAATGGCTACAATAAAAATTAAGAGTAGAAAAATATGAGACAAATGAATAAAAACATTGTTTGAAAATAATTAAGCGCGAGATATAACTTTTGTTGTTAGTGTTATTTTAAAACTTTTACCGATACAGTGAAAGTTATGGAATTAATTGACATGGTGTGATGTCAGATAAAAACTACAGGATAATGTCAAAACTGTGGTATGATGTATAAAATAGAAACAAGGTGCTGTGTACAGTATGGCAGCAATAATATAATATAATATAATATACGTAATATAATATAACATAATATTCCCAAAGACTCAAGAAACAGTACAATACCGCCAAAGAAAGACAAACATCAAAAGTGAAAAAAAAAAAAATTACCCCCAGGAATCGAACTCACCTGGCTTTGACTTGGAGTTGTTTACTTGTATAGAGGAAGAACGACTTAAATGCGCAGCAAATGCCTTGTTTTCATGACTTCCTGAGGTATTCTCACCTCTTCCTCCACCCAACATACTTTGCACCAACATTTCTGAGTCTACCAGCCTGAAAACTGTTAGAATGAGTTTGTTTAGCCGGTCATGTCACCCTTTAGAGCGGTGGAGCTGTGTCACTCAAATACCTCAGATATTTTGGTGCTAATTTTCTGGAGCCATGGGCCTCCGACAACTATCCTCAACGTGGACCTTGTACACATTTTTACATCACACAGGTCCCCAAAATATGTTCTGCCATGGTATTTCCTTCTATGGACCTTCCATATGTTCACCTAAAGCAGGGGTGGACAACCATGTGCCATGGAGAGCTGAGAGGTAGCAGGTTGTCTTTCCAACCCAAAACTCCACCAGGTGATTTCACTGATTACCTTACCTCCGAGCAGAGAGCAGGGACGAATCAGTGAAATCACCTGGTGGAGTTTTGGGTTGGAAAGAAAACCTGCTGCCTCTTGGCCCTCCATGGCACATGATTGTACACCCCTGACCTAAAGCTCCTTAAAATATATTGTCCTTTGTTCTTACCGTACATGGATTTTTCTTAGGGTCAACTACATGTCAGCAGTATGTTTAGAAATGTGGACAGGTATATATACTTGAACAGTCTCAGACCAATCTTTGTTACACTTTGTTAAACTTGTGTTATGATGAAGCTGTAACCCAGACCTGCAATCAGTAAAGCTTGTCAAAATGATCATTCGTGTGGACCTTCCATTTTTTATAGTGTGAACCTGGGCTAGGCATCCTTACAAAAACACTGCTGCTTCTCAGTCTAGGTTGGGGAACAACTAAACTTTGCTGAAACATGGATGATTAAGATAGAGGACAGTGGTTTTAATAGAAAAAACAAATTGAATTTATTTAGCACCTTTCAAAGTTTCATAATGTTCAGCCACTACTGTTATTTAATTATTTTTTCTCTCTCTCAATGTCAGAAAATAGTTTTTATTCCTGTGTCTGGAGTCAGCTGAAAAACTGTGAAGGGAAAATAACCAGAGTCTCTGCCTCTGTAACCTGAGGTTCAGATTAAATGTTTCTGTTTCTCCATGTTTCCTAAACTGGTTCCTAAAGGATTCAGTTTTTATACTGAAAAACATACAGCAGAATAAGATAATGAAGTTAGGGGCTTAATAAAATGTTTCAGATGATTTCAGGGCTTCAGATGGAGGTTTATGATTACTTTGTGTATTTTGCATCAATGACAGATCCAGACAGTGATTTACTACCCCAGTATTTATTTGTACCTTGATGCTCAGAAGTCTTTCTTGTACAGAAAAAGTCTTTATTATGTAAGCATGAGTATAAACTGTAATGTGTACAGTAGATAAAAATACTCTTTTTTTTTCCTCACTCAAAAAAACTGCTGTGCTGTGGATTCAAATATTACATAATCATGTTTTATTGACTATGGCTTTAAAAGCTCCTCTAAAGGTTTTTAACAAAGGCACACACATTTCAACAGATCAAAAATTTGTTCACAACTTGAAACCAAATCCAACAACATGAAGTAACAAAAAAGACAAACAAAATCATAGTATGTACATACAGGAAATAAATACATTCAAAGAGGATTAGTATCTTATCGAAACATGGGTAGAAAATGTGGTCATTACTGCATTACAGTTTCCTTTTTTATACAGTAAATAAAGCACATGTTGCATCCATAAATTAGCTTAAAAACCATCAGATATAAAGACATACATTGTAGAAAACATGGAACAAGAGCAAATCCTGAGAGAGAAAAAGAGGAAGGAAATGGACTTCATCTTTCTCCAAAATGCCAAAAAAAAAACCCTCTAAAAATGGGTTCAGCTCTTTTGCCTCTCGTCTACATTATTGTAATATTTACATATATAAAAATATACTTTTTTCATAAATTTTTCTTTGTTTCACAATCATATTTCAGCTTGTTCAACTAGTTGTCCAAGAGGCAGGCTGCACTGCTGTTTTCTTACTGTTACAGGTATACTTGATGGTCTTTCCCTTTGTTATCTTCACGAGTTAGGACAGACTTTCCTACAACAACTGTAAATGGTACACAAGATATGTTAATATAGTGCTTTCTTTGGTCTTTACACGTCACATTTACACACTGATTGCAGAAGCTGCTGTGTGAAGCACCATCAGTTTCTGACAGATCCATTCACATACTTCTGGGTTCATCCAGGGATGATTTTAAGAGTCCTGGAGTTCTTAAACTTAAATTCAGATTTACCCAAAACTTTTGCTATGAGATCACGTCTTTCCATTTCTAAACTGCATGTTTGTATGAGTGACAACCAAAGACAACCACATATAACAGTTCAAATCTGACAGTCTAGTGCAGTGGTCTCCATATGGCGGACCACGGTCCACTTCCGGACCAGGAAAGAGTCCAATACGGACCCGAGCCCACCGCAGAAAAATGTTGGGTTTTTTTTCTCTCTTGTAGGCCTGCACGATGTACGTGTGTGCGATAGTCACATCGCAGAGCCTACAATGTCGGAGGTGAATAAACTCAGTTAATTTCAAGGGTAACTGACTGAGATACACTGCATGTGACTCTGCATGTGCTGTGCAGCGATCCACCAATCACCTTTGTCCTTTACTCAGTTGCCAATCAGACTACCCTGCCAGCTGTCAATCAAAATCAGAGAGGAGGAAACCCACCCCTGCATATGTTCTGCACATGGAGTTACTCGCTGGCTGCTGGTGTCGAGCCGAGAAACGTGTCCGCTGAGAATTACTTTCGTAACTTGACTGACTGTTTAGCCCAACAAATGAGAACTATATGGGATTTAAAATGTATATTTCTGTGGACCACTCTACTATAAGCAGTGCGCGTTTTGCGAGGTGCATGCAATTCTCGGAAGCAATGCGTTTCTCGGCACAACACCGCTAACAACAACAACTACGTTGCAAAATGAGCAACGAACAAGAGAAAACCACTGAAAATTAAGATTTGTTGCCAAAAAGAAAAGGAAAGTCAGTTATCTGGAATTATTTCGGTTAAAAGAAGGATGATGTTGACCAAAACATGTGTTCTGTGTTCATCTGTTTCCACAATAACGTCCCAGCACAATAAAAGCTAAAAATATCTCTGAGACAGACAGAAGCCATTCTACTAACATTCACAAAAAGAGGTAAGATCAGAGTAGATTAACTGTCCTCAAGATTTCAGCGGTGCAGCATAACATTAAATGCTATTCAGGTCATCTGGTGAAAATTCCTATATTTTTAATATCGCAATATATATCACAGGGTTGAAAAAAATCGCAATGTTAGTTTTTTCCAATATCGTGCAGCCTTACTCTCTCGCTTTGTGCCCGATTCAGTAAACTGCACGTGCAATTTCAGCAAGGCATTACATCACTTGCTTACTCACTTGACTGGTCAATCAAATCAGACCTCTTAGCCTACTTGACACACAAAGATTACCGAGCAATCCCGATGTGGAAAACTGTCAGGTGGCAGACTGAGGAGAAAGTTGTACCAGCAGCTAAACATGCCGGCTAAAAACCACGAAAGGTAGAGAATGAGAACAGGGTGTTTTAGGGCGAGTGGACCGAGTCGTTTGCATTCATTTTACCCGCAGGAAGCACACAGCCAATTGAAAGTAGGCAGTTATTGGCAATACAAATGAAGTGAATATTTCAAAAGAGTAATGCACTGTAAAAAAATAAATAAATAAAAATCCCTGGACCCAGGCCTGCAGGCATTTCATTCAGGTGGACCCACTGAAAATTTATATGAAGACCCCTGGTCTACTGCAACCAAAATACAGCCAGATAAAGTGATCCGGGGTGGAAACTTTGGACTCTGCTTCAAGTAACAGTCAGACACTTAAATAGACTACACATCACAAATCTTTTGCTCTTTGTAGTTTTGTCCGGGTAACAGTGAAAACACGGTCTCTGATTGGCCCGGTTATTTTCTGATCGGGAATACACGCTCCCAATGGGCCGAAGTTCAGACTGTTGTGGGAAGGAACAGCAAGTGATTCACACAACAGGATGGCCCAGCCAGGCTAAGTGTCCCATACATTGGTCTGGACAGCGATCAGTTTGCCTACCATGGAAACATATCAGAGAAAGCCATCTCCATTGTACTCCACACAACCCGGTCTGTTCTGGAGCACACACCTCAGGATGCTACTCAATTGCTCTAGCAAATGGTTCTTGATTATCATAATAAAAAACGACTTTTAAAAACTTTGTAACAAAAGAGTAAAAGTAAATCTATATGCTGTTCGGCTGCTTTATGTTGAAATGGCAAGTGTTCTGTTCTACGCTGCGGTCTGCTGAAGAGGCAGTATCAAACACCAAGATGCAAGGCATCTGAACAAACAGATCTTTTGTACCCACAGCCATCAGACTTTACAATTCTGCTATAAACAGTAGATGACTTTTTGAGACATGACAATTGAGATGACAGACTATTGAATTTCCCCTCAGGGTTAAATAAAGTTCTTCTTATCTTAACTTCTTCTCTTATGTGTATGTGAATCCACCAACAGCTCGGACTTGACTTAGGTCATTAACTTGTTATCCGGATTGAGCAGGATCTCTTCATTGGGACATGAATCAGTATTACCTGCAGCAAATAAAAGAAAACATGAAACATTTATACTGAACAGAATTTATTCTGATTGCCTCTCAATTTAGATTTATGTGCTAGAAAAACAGAGACTATGACTCTGAATTGCAATTGGAGGTGGACAGTTCATGTTTTCTTTTGATTCTGAAGCCAAAAGGACCGTTTAAAAATCTCTAATATTCACAAAAAAAGACATTAAGTCAGGATGCAGTCATCGCAGGCATGTAATATGTCTGCTGAGTCACCTCACACAGTTCATAGCCAATATCTTGTAAAAACCTGCCAAAGTGAACAGTCCACCACAAGCGTATAGGCCAACAAGCTTCAAAGTCTAACAACTAGCTGGATGTGGCTGTACAAAAAAATCTATTTGATTTAACATTTTTTCAGTAGAGCCTGATGGATAAAACTGACTTTGCAGAAAATCAGGAGCTTGGGTGACTTGAGCCTCTGATTTTGGAGGAGTTAATTTGACCTGAAACTAACAGGTAAAATTGAGAGGAGGAGGGCTAAGGGGGTGCAGAGACAGACTGTGATGCATACAGTTTCTTAACATTTTTCCAGGAATGCTCAAAAGAGACTAATTTCCTTTGCATTAAAAGGAAATTGAAATTCAGACTATCTAACAAATTTAGAGGTAAAAAAAAAAGAAGAAAACAAAAGAAAAAACACTCAGAAAAACAGTGAAGACAGGGCAGAAGTTATCTACGACAGCTTAACACAGGATCACAGAGTGGGCAGGTAAAGGTATCAATCAATCAGGATTCTGACGGCAGAGCCTCAACATTACATTAGTTTTAAAGTTTTCATTGGTTTTTATTTTTAATGTTAATTTCAATTTTGTTTTAATTAGATTTTAAAGATCTTTTGTTTTTATTTTCTGAAATTGCTCAGTTTTAGTTTTAGTTTAGTTTTTAATTCGTTTCAGTCTGAGTTCTAGTTTTTTTGCAGGGGTTACCTGTTCAATTTGCTGAGGTTTTATTATAAGACACTTTTTTATTTCACCTTTTGTTCACCCTGTGTTACACCTGGTGTATTCTGTCTGACTGTCTTTTATTTTCTCTGCATTGGTTGCCAGTCAAGTTCAGAATTCATCTGAAGATATTTGAGTTCACTCATAAAGCCATCAGATCCCTCAGGTCTTCTCACCAGGGTCTACTTGCTGTTCTCCACGCCAAACTAAAAACAAAAGGAGGTCGTGCCTTCACACTTGTAGCTCTGACTCTCTGGAACTGTCCTCTTATTCAAATACACTTATGTTTTTAAAAAATGATTTGAGACACATTTGTTTAAACTAGCTTTAGATCATGTGCTGTAGCTGTCACCAGATAGTATTATAATCGTTATCTTTATTATTTTGATTTGTTTTGTATTTATTTTTCTCTTTATTTTTGTTGTTGTTCTTATATTTGCTATTTAATGAAGCTTTTTGTGACTCTGCTCTGTGAGAGGTGCTATTTCAAATGAACTTCACTTCTACGCTCCCATATCTTGTTTCTATTTGGAATATTTAGATGTCGTTGTTTTAGCTCAAATAAATTTTTTTCTTTACCACATACCTGTAATTTGGCTGATTTTTATGTTGCTGTCAGTCTAATTTCTGTCCAAACCCTCTACAACTTCAGTGAGCAAACCCTCATTTAAATACCAATACAGTCTTTGCACCTGACGTCATTAATGCAGTTTGTTTTAGCTGATCACCCAAAAAAATGCACAATAATGTGCACACAGTTTAGTACTTGTTATTTGTAATTTGAGTAAATCAGACTCTTGGTCTTTTAAATTTTGCACATAAAAAATGTTGTAGCTTTATACTGATAACATCTTACAACAATGACAGATCAAAGTCTTTACTCAGATAATATGAAAAAGAGGTTTGCTTACTTTCTCTAGTTCCATTCTCTACAGGGGACCATCCGCGGACTTCAGCTTGGATAAATACTTGATAACTGTGAAACAGGAGAAAGAAAACATCAGAGCAGTGCACCTGTCTAGTGGATTAAACAGGTGTTTCAAGAAGTTCACTTCAAATGTGATATCATTATGTTTGTGTACTGGTGTACTGGACAACTCCAGGAAACATGAAAGTGGTTGGCATCATTTATCCAACAGAGCCTGATGTCTTTTTTACAGGAGTGTGATTAAAAAAAATCTTTTGATATTTTCTACTGAATTGTAAAGCAGCACTCAAGTTCCCTCTGTAATAGTTTCTAAAAGTTTTGTTCAAGGTTATTTTATGTTGTGTTATTTGGGTGTCTGTATAAAATGTGCTGCTAAAACTTTATTTTTCTTTTTTACTTTTTGATGTGCTGATGTGTAATTTACTTGTCATTTGAATTGTTCCGTAAGGTGACCCTGAGTGTCTTTAAAGGCGCCTATGAATAAAATGTATTACTATTATTTTTATTATTGCTGTCCAGTATTATCAGCAGACAATATTTGATTGTTGAATGATTTCTTTCAGTCAACTTTAACAACCTTTAACACTGATTCTGATTATGGTCACACTTATATAATAAATTAAAAAAACTTACCTTTGTCACGGCAGGTTGGGCTGTACCTTACAAACAAAGCTAGAAATATGACCAGGGCCGAAAATCCTATCAACAATACACTCAACACTCCTATGATCACTTTGCAGGATGAATCCTCCGGTATTTCACCTAAAACAAAGAAACAAAGACACAAAACGGGCTAGTGTAACACATGGGGCTGTTTTTATGCGCAATTTGAAGACCAGACTACAGAATGTGGTTGTAATAAACAACAAAATAACATTTTCTTTTTGGCTGTGAACATTACACTTTCTAGAGTAAGAACAGCTTAAAATATGTATTTGCTTCAACACTGTTTGACCTGAAAATATTTGCTCTTTTACAATTCCCCATTCTCCTGCACTCTGCTCAGCTGGTGTCTGAGTTTCAATTGAGAGCCTAATCAACCCCCCAAAACTCTTATTTAACCTACAGGTATCTCTTAAAACAGCAACAAAAAAAAAAACATAAAATTTGTCCGAATTAATGTGAGATTTCTGTTGATAATTTATTTGATTGAATCACATTGTCACAGTATTTGTGTTTGTGTACAAGTGTTTCAAATGAAACAGTTTTCAGTGCAAATGACTGTTTCCTAAAGGCTACTGTACATCACATGATTAAGAATAAAAACATATAAAGTCTTTGATACTTGGAAAAAAAAAAACCCTTACCATGTATGTACACAAAGGTCTGCGCCTTAATCTCATGATGAATTCCATCCTGTTTGAGTACACAGCTGTAGTGATCTGTCTTGGTCACAGTAGTCTGAAGGGTGACCTGGTATTTGTCTCCTGTTTTGGACGGCAGTATCTCTCTAGCAGGAAGGTCTTTACCAGAACTGTCCTGCCACTCCAGTTTAGGTTCTGGTGAAGCGCCCTGAACCTCACACTGCAGCAGAGCTCTTTGCAGTGTTTGCTCAGTTATCTCGATGCATGGTTTTGGAGATGCGGCTGTGAACATCATGTAAAGAAAATAATTACTTTATTTGTTTCCATTTCTTCCATCTTTCATGTATCTATTTTAAGGTTGTTTAAAATACCGTGGTTGTTTATTTCCTGGCTAAACATGTGATATACAGACAGTGCTTGACAGAGTGAAACACAACAACCAATCACTGATAGATGTGATATTTCAACAGTTTGAGAAATTCTGTAAAAAATGACCACTGAAAGCTGTCAATAAAAAGAGACTAATCTGGGTTTAATCCAGTTCATCTGTACAGTCTCTGGTCTGGAGTTCCATTTTACTATAAACATCCAGTTTTAAAGAAGCAGAGATGAAACAAACGTATTAATGCACTCACTACCATAAATAATTTGAACATCAATTTCCAGTTTGTTTCTCAAGCATGAATAAAATTCAGATTCTGGTTCCAGCTTTTTTGGATTGATCATTTTCTGTTATTTATCAATAAAAACCAGATGTCTTTGAGTTTAGATTGTTTCTTTTTTACATCTTCAGTGACGATTTCACGTCTACACTATGTGTGCCACAACTCAGTCAGCTAGAGGCTGGTTAACAACACAACAGGTTCACTTTAAAACATTGTGCTGTATCATAGATACCAAAAAAAAAATAGCTCAGATGGTACACCAGCTTCTCATACCTGTGACCTGACAATCCTGCTATTTACAGTTAGCTTCTTTTTTGGTGCTTTCACACTGCAAAGCTGATAAGTTGCTGACATTAGCTGTGTTTACATGGGCACAAATAATCGGGATAAAGGCTCGATCAGAATAAAAATGTGTCACGTAAACATGTCAGTCGGAAATTCTGATCCAATTCCCAATTGGAAAGAAATTGTATTCCGATCAAGAGGGGTGGTTTATTTCGAACCACGTCCATTTAAACACGATCATGACTCTCTGTTGGGGCAAAACTAATCTGACTCTGTTAGTGACAAGACGTAAACATAGCCAAGAGCAATTGGTCTGCGTCTGACACAACTTTCTTGCTGGATACAGTCTCCTCATGTAACGCAGGATTGGTAAGTGCTGCTGGGCCTGCTTGATGATCATGTCCGCTAGAAGCAATACAACCATTCTCAGAACCTGGCTCAGGTCTACTCTGAGTGAAGGGTGTACAGCATTGGAGTGCGCAGCTGTCTTCTCATGGATGGAGAACAAGCAAAGCTTGACTCGATCTTCACTCTTTAGCATTTGGCTTATTTATTGAGGCCAGTACAGGAGGTTTCATGATTAACACTCTGGCATAAAACAAAACCGCAGGTGATGTGTCTGCTCCTCCGATAACATAACAAGGCGTACATACAGCCTAATGATGTTACATCTGCACGCACAGTGCAAGCTTTGACAGAACAGTAACATAAGTACGCGAGGGGGCCATCTAGTGACAACATTTAACCAGGAGAAGAATCCTGAATTGGATGAAGTGAGCCACTACTACATTGGTTGGTTTGTTGACAGCACTCTTCTTCTTCTGTGATTGTTTAAGTGAAATCAGACAACTCTGCGCATGTCCAAATGCTTCCAATCTGAAAAAAGCTTGATGCATGTATACGCACGTCTCCCATATAAACAGAGGATTCAGATTTTCTGATCCCTCAAATTTTTAAGTGGATGAAGAAATTTTGCACATGTAAACATGGTTACTGTTACTGTGAAAACCCATGAAGGTGGGCTGGGGATGTATCTTTTTAAACAGTCCTCTGAAGGATTTTAAAATCAAAACAGAGAGTTTTCAGTGGTGATTAATTACAAAATCCTGAGGAGACAAAATGTTTCAAATTTTACACCCTAATAGTGGTGGGACCCCCATGGCTGAAAAGAACCAAATCAAAGTTTCTGTTTATAGTGATCTGCCAATATTCAGCTTCGTCATCTTGAATCACCAAGCTACATGCTAATCAGCTAGGCAGCTATTTTTCATAATATTTATCACTACATGCTGAGAGCCTCCTGAGCTGTAGCATCCATAATAAAGCTGTGAAACCATCACTCACCTCCATTCTCCCCTGATCGATCTTTATAGACTGACTCTGGAAAACAAATAAGAACACTGTGCATAAGTCTGGACAAATTTAGGGGAGTTTCAGAGTAAAAACAACTCCACATGGAATCAGGGATTACTGTTGATTATCTAAAAATGCATTTATATTGAAGTCACAAAGATACAAACACACAAACAACAAGAGCACTACAATAATGTATCTCCCCCAGTCTTGCGTGTCTGTTTTAGTACCTGCAGAGCAGTCAGAGGACTTAAGCAGCTTGTAAAGGATGAAAAGAGAGAGTTAGTGTCAAAGAGGGAAGAGCACCTACTGGTCATACAGTGGATAAGACTTTCAGGGGGTGTGCAAATAAATATAAGACCATAATACAAACAAACACTCAAAAAGATACTGAGGTTCACAAGTATGCATTCAAAGCACACAATTAGCAGTGATACATAATATATTAGGCCTTTACAAATGTCTGTTTCCAGTTCAATGTGGACAAATAACCACAAACAATCCATGAAAACCACACACGATCAGAAGTATAAACTTCTTTAAGGAGTAAGTCCCAAAAACTTTTCACATTGTGTGAACATAGTGATTCAGTTTTTTTTCTTTTTCTTTTTCCAATCTGCAACAATCTCTCGGTGCTCTGTGTGCGGCTGTGACACAAACATGCACGCACACAGAGATACACAGAGAGAGAAAATATGGCTATCCAAAATCTGCATCATTGTCAGGGAGCTTCACTGCACTCCACAGAAGGATGAGATAGATGCTTTGAAAAGTAGCTTACACCTTAAACTCTCAAATATAAGCTGAGTCTTTTAGGTGTTTTTACTGCCTCAGCCTTTGTATGAGGGAGGCTATGATCGGCAGCAGCCCTTTATAGCAACTTCTCTTAGTCTCTGAGAATTAAAATGTTTCATATTTTAAACAAAGTGAGGGTCTTATTCAGTAACTCCATCCAAAAAGACATTTAGTTATTTACAAATCACAAAGCTCTTGGTATAGGCCTGGTTTTCTTAAAGTTTAGGTGTTAAAAAATGTGTATGAACGCCAAATTACCAACAAACAGATACATACAAACAAAATGTAGAATTTGTTGGGATATGCATGCAGTTTAGTTCTTATGTCTCTGTATTCAGGAAAAAATATATACAGTAAATGTATGCATTCGTTCGTTCATTCATTCATTCCAGAGTGAAACTCGTGTATAACGAGCAGATTTGTAATTAAACTGTTAAAATGTTATTTAGTCCTACTTGCATGTTGTTTGTGAGCAGCTTCAGCAGCCTGAATTGACAGTTACTGACAGAAAACATGTATTTTAAGACTTATGTTTTATCAGCATACTCACCAACAATCAGCTGGATGTTGAACATCTGATGGGGCTGAAGACGTGGAAAATCACAGCTGTAGTTTCCACTGTCAGACACCTCAGTCTTTGTGATCTTTATGGAGGCCTTACCGTTCTTCAGTTCATCTCCAAAATGTGAGACTCGACCTTCAAACTGTTTATCTTGACCTGAAAGTCCATTCCCGTAAGTAAGGCCGCCATCATACATGAACACCTCCATGTAACTGTCTTTCTTCCAGTCAAACAGCTTTGACTCAATGTTCTCCTTAGAGCTGAGGGAACAGGGTAAAACCACATCACTGCCTTCTTTCACTTTGATGACACCCAGCCCTGAAAGATGAAGAAGGTTTCCATCATTATATGTTCACAGAAATCAGGTTATAGCAGAAAATCACAGAAACACATTGATCTATCTATTTATCTATCTATCTATGTTTTAATACTGATACAAATGAGGAATAGAAGTTCATTTAGAGGTCACCTGAGAGAGTTGTTATAGGAGAGTTTTTTTTAAATCGGTTTTCTGACAGTGTGGGCCGAGAATCAGAGGATCAAGTGTTTTTGACAGATTCTGAAAAGTTTTAGAAAACCGAGATTGTTGTCTTCATTTCTCCTCACCGACACCTGGACCTGTGTGAAAGATGGCACCGAATATCTTTCTGATTGTTAAATACGAATCATCCTTGTGGTCCATTTACTCCAGCACAGACTCTGTGTTGTGACAGAGATGCTGCAGTCAGTCCAGCTGCTGAGAGTTGCACCTCACCATTGAGTCACAGCTATGACATCAAGCCTAGGTGGATGTGTCGTCTATTATGCTCTTCACGATCTTCAGAGACAATTGAATTTCCCTTCGGGGATCAATAAAGTTATTCTTACTCTTATTATAGAACCGGGTTAGTTTATGATGTGTTTGTCCGAACTGCTATGCTAATGCTAGTGTTGCTAATGCTAATGTTTATGAGATGCTGTTAGCTTGGATATACGGAGAGCAGGGCTGTAACATCAGCCCTGCTCTCAGCTTAATAACAAATTGTCGAACTTGGGTGCTCACCGTTTGTTGAGAGAACAACCATGAAGAACAGAAGACAGATAAGCTCCATCGTTTTCTCAAAGGAAGGTGAATATGTTCTCGTCGGATATACTTCCTTCACTTCAGTGTGTTGCTACTGCGATGGGCGTGGTTTGGAGGGCCTGACGCAGAATATACTTTCAGTGTTGCCAGTTTTGGGCAATTGGGCTACTTTCGTTTACGTCAGGCTATGAAAAATACATTGGACTGGTGAATAAAATTTAGGCTGCTTTTGTCCACATTCGACGAGTTTTTAATATTGTTAATACATCTCTCTCTCTCTCTCTCTCTCTCTCTCTCTCTCTCTCTCTCTCTCTTTTAAATAAATCGTTAAATGAATACACCGACAGTTGTTGGTGAGGTTTGATTCTTCCGTGTATTATCCAGCCGACCCGGTTTCCAGTGACTGTACAAAGTTTTTCGTTCTCAATATTGTCCAAGTTAATGGAAAGACGCTGATTCTGTGTAAAAAGTAAGACGATTTTTTTTATGTCACCTTGTCTTATTTGCACTGTGACTGATTTGTAGCCCACTTATAGCATTTGCTCGTTTACTTTAAAACTAGTTTTTCGTGGTTGTGTGTTTGAAATCTCAATCAGATGCTGTACGGCCAGGTCTTGTGCGTCTTTCAGCACCACAGGTGTGCAAAGCAGGGATGAGAAAAAGAGGGGGAAAGAGGCAGGAAGAGGCGCTCTGTGCATTTTTGTTTGTTTTGAATTGTTTTGCAAGTGGTCCTCATACGGGTCATTTGTGATGTAAATAATTACATTTATTAGGCCTACATGGTTAAGACCCTTTGACGCACAGCAGTCATTATTACTAATCTGGGCCTAGCGCTAGGATACCAGAGGTTCATCTTGCAATTTGTGTAGCCTATGGTGGATTTACTGCGCTCTTGTTGGTTACAACTAAACCTATTTATTGTTTATGTGTGGTTATTTGACTCTATATGAAGCTCTGGATACCTGTGGGCCTTTTTCTGTTGCATGTGTTATGATTTTACGGGTTTACATGGGTGTGTGGCAACTTCGTGGTTTGGGCTGGGATTTATTGGATTGGGCGGGTTCTAGGATGTGATTGGAAACTGTCAATCTGATCTGGCGACGCTAAGGCTCTGCGGCACTCTATACGACCGTAGCTAGCAACTAGCAACTAGAAATGAGAACATATTCACCTTTCTTTGAGAAAACGATGGAGCTTATCTGTCTTCTGTTCTTCATGGTTTTTCTCTCAACAAACGGTGAGCACCCAATTTCGACAATTTGTTATTAAGCTGCTGATGTAACAGCCCTGCTCTCCGTATATCCAAGCTAACAGCCTATGGAGCCAGATCAGGCTCAAAAGTATTGAAAAAGTAGTGTAAGTGAAAAAATAAAAAGTGAAGTGAAAAAATAAGATTTGAACCTGAAAAAAATAAAATGGTACCTGAAAGTCTTGAATTTCGAAATTGAACTTTGAAAAATCCCAGAATGCATGAAAAAAATCTGTTCAAATGTAACTTTGATTCTGTTTTTTAATACTTTTGAATAAATTACTTATTTCTATTTTTCACTTCAATGTATATTTCGATCTTTGAGTACTTTTTTTTTTTTCGATTGAATTTTATTTATTTATTTCAGATTCAGATCTTATTTTTACGGATTCAAAACTTTTTTTTCGGTTTCAGATTTTTTTTTTCAGATTCAGATCTTTTTTCAGATTCAACTTGAAAAGTTTCAGGTTGACTTTTGAGCCTGTTTTTCCGTGGGGGCGGGCCTCGACTGAGAGGGGCACGGTCTGCCATGAGTGACAGGCCTCCCCCTCCTTCCCCACCCCATCACCCTGCGTTCAGGAAGTGGCATGAATACACATTAGCTTAGCCTACAATTAGGCTGTATTGGCTGAATGAGATCGTGTTGGTTCGTTCCACTTTAGTGGTGCAATACAAACTGTGATTCATTAAAAAGCTCTATTGATAGTAAGTACTAAAAAGAATATATCTACTCCTGTCATCCTGTCGATTTTTAGTAATCAGTGTTTCGGTGTCGAACTATTTCCCCTCTGCGGCGTTCTCGACTTTACAAGGACACGTCGGGAAACTTACAGAACTAGTATTAGAAAGTGGCTTTCTCTACAGGGTGAGACAAAGGACCTTGCAGAAACTTTGCGTTGATATCGACTTTGACAATGTTCCTGATGACACTGGGTTTCACATAACATGCTACAAGCGATTTATTTGCAAAAGGGGTTTGAGAAACAATAACGTGATGCAATCGCGGATGGTATGGATGAATGGTATTGTCTATGCAAAAATGCATTGAACAAGTAGCACCAGCGTATTTGAACGAAATTCACTTTCTAGGCACTTTTTCCTTTGTCCCAATACAGCCTAAAACCTCAAGCGAAGTTTCTTTCGCGGAGTTTCAGATGCCGTGGACGTGGATGCATCGGCGATGCTGCGTTAAGGGTTTGACTGACCCGCGGCTGCATCACGTTCTTGTTTCTCAAGCCCCTTTTGCAAGTAAATCGCTTGTATCATGTTATGTGAAACCCAGTGTCATCAGGAACATTGTCAAAGTCGATATCAACGCAATGTTAACAAGTTTCTGCAAGGTCCTTTGTCTCACCCTGTAGAGAAAGCCACTTTCTAATACTAGTTCTGTAAGTTTCCCGACGTGTCCTTGTAAAGTCGAGAACGCCGCAGAGGGGAAATAGTTCGACACCGAAACACTGATTACTAAAAATCGACAGGATGACAGGAGTAGATATATTTTTTTTAGTACTTACTATCAATAGAGCTTTTTAATGAATCACAGTTTGTATTGCACCACTAAAGTGGAACGAACCAACACGATCTCATTCAGCCAATACAGCCTAATTGTAGGCTAAGCTAATGTGTATTCATGCCACTTCCTGAACGCAGGGTGATGGGGTGGGGAAGGAGGGGGAGGCCTGTCACTCATGGCAGACCGCGCCCCTCTCAGTCGAGGCCCGCCCCCACGGAAAAACAGGCTCAAAAGTCAACCTGAAACTTTTCAAGTTGAATCTGAAAAAAGAAGATCTGAATCTGAAAAAAAAAAAATCTGAAACCGAAAAAGTTTTGAATCCGTAAAAATAAGATCTGAATCTGAAATAAATAAATAAAATTCAATCGAAAAAAAAAAAGTACTCAAAGATCGAAATATACATTGAAGTGAAAAATAGAAATAAGTAATTTATTCAAAAGTATTAAAAAACAGAATCAAAGTTACATTTGAACAGATTTTTTTCATGCATTCTGGGATTTTTCAAAGTTCAATTTCGAAATTCAAGACTTTCAGGTACCATTTTATTTTTTTCAGGTTCAAATCTTATTTTTTCACTTCACTTTTTATTTTTTCACTTACACTACTTTTTCAATACTTTTGAGCCTGATCTGGCTCCATAAACAGCCTCTCATAAACATTAGCATTAGCAACACTAGCATTAGCATAGCAGTTCGGACAAACACATACATGGGCCATCCTGTTGCGTGATTCCAGCCAGGCTAAATAGACGACACATCCACCTAGGCTTGATGTCATAGCTGTGACTCAATGGTGAGGTGCAACTCTCAGCAGCTGGACTGACTGCAGCATCTCTGTCACAACACAGAGTCTGTGCTGGAGTAAATAGACCACACGGATGATTCGTATTTAACAATCAGAAAGATATTCGGTGCCATCTTTCACACAGGTCCAGGTGTCGGTGAGGAGAAATGAAAACAATAATCTCAGCTTTCTAAAGCTTTTTCAGAATCTGTCAAAACCACTTGATCCTCTGATTCTCGGCCCACACTGTCAGAAAACCGATTTTAAAAAAACTCTCCTATAACAACTCTCTCAGGTGACCTCTAAATGAACTCCTATTCCTCATTTGTGTCAGTATTAAAACACAGATAGATAGATAGATAGATAGATAGATAGATAGATAGATAGATAGATAGATAGATAGATAGATGTGTTTCTGTGATTTTCTGCTATAACCTGATTTCTGTGAACATATAATGATGGAAACCTTCATCTTTCAGGGCTGACTGTCCGCAAAGTGAAAGAAGACAGTGATGTGGTTTTACCCTGTTCCCTCAGCTCTCGGGAGAACATTGAGACAAAGCTGTTTGACTGGAAGAAAGAAGGTCACATGGAGGTGTTCATGTATAATGGCGGCCTTACTTACGGGAATGGACTTGGCGGGCAAGATAAACAGTTTGAAGATCGAGTCTCACATTTTGAAGATGAACTGAAGAACGGCAACGCCTCCATAAAGATCTCAAAGACCAAGGTGTCTGACAGTGGAAACTACAGCTGTATTTTTCCACATCTTCAGCCCCATCAGATGTTCAACATCCAGCTGATTGTTGGTGAGTATGCTAGACATAAGAACTAAACTGCATGCATATCCCAACAAATTCTACATTTTGTTTGTACGTCAGTGTCTGTTTGTTGATAATTTGGCGTTCATACACATTTTTTAACACCTAAACCTTTAGAAAACCAGGCCTATACCAAGAGCTTTGTGATTTGTAAATAATGTCTTTTTGAATGGAGTTACTGAATAAGACCCTAACTTTGTTTAAAATATAAAACATCTTAATTCTCAGAGACTAAGAGAAGTTGCTATAAAGAGCTGCCACTGATCATAGCCTCCCTCATACAAAGGCTGAGGCAGTAAAAACATCTAAAAGACTCAGCTTATATTTGAGAGTTTAAGGTGTAAGCTACTTTTCAAAGCATCAATCTTATCCTTCCGTGCAGTGAAGCTCCCTGACAACAATGCAGATTTTGTCTATCTTACATGGTATAGAAATATGATAATCCAAAATGAACAATGTTGTGACGCCTGCTTTATTGCCCCCGATACATTCTGTATGTTGAATGAGGATAGAAAAAACAGGCTAAAAAGTTAGAGACATCCTTCTGAATCATATTTAAATACAAACCCAATTCTTGACATTTTAAAGGATGTCTTATTAAAGCCTGAAAAGACTGAAGGATGTGTTTGAACTGCATCCTATGAGAAAATGTAAGCAGTAAAAGAGCTTAAATCATTTAAGTTTTTAGGACACAGTGTAAAAATACTTTGACTGTATATCAATGAGTATTATCATCAAAATCAAGCTCTTCAAGTGATGTGAGGAAGTGATGCATGGTCCCTGCTTTTAATAACTGATCTCAGTATCAATCAAAATAATTGTGGTTATGGTTTTTGCCATAATTGAGCAGCCCTAGTCAGTCTATCTGCTCTTCTCTCGGTCTGTCTGCTGCAGACATAAATGTGATGTGCAGCATTATGAGAAGCTGAGGAGATTGAACAAATTTTCATTTTTTTACAGCCTGTGTGCTGGCAGTCGGCAGTGTGTTGGTGCTTTGTGAGAGCTTTAGGTGTCATTCAGAGCAAAATGAAGCACAGACACGTACATTGTATGGGATGAAGCATGAAAACATACAGAATATGGCACAGTTGCATTTTTGCTCTGGGTTGTGGAGTCTTTTATAAACTCACTAGAGTTCAGACGCTGATGCTCTCACTCCTTTGCTAATAGCATCTCTCGATTGATGACGTGTGTAGACCTGTTTTTTTTTTAGAAGCTCTGGTGCTTTTCAGTGCTGTCAAACACAAAAATAACAGATATCGGTCTTTTCTTAAGCATGTGGAGAGGAAAAGTATCAAAGAACTGAAAATTTAAAATTGGCTTTACTGCAAGTTGTAGGCATCTCTCAGCCTGAAAAGACATTAAAAATTTAATGTAGGTAGCTTTTGTACGCCTCAGAGAAAATCTATGTATTTTCCAGATCACATATATTTAAAACCACCATATTGTGTGCTGATCTATGCATTCATATCAGTGAAATATGCTATTTTAATGGTTATCCAGCCATGAATTACTCCGCCATCATCTTAGTAAAGGGCATCTTGACCAAATAAAAGCTGTCTGCAGACCCCAGAAGACCGTCGCTGTTGGTGCCCTGGAGTCTCTGGGAAGTGAGGCCAGATCTCCCCTTACTTCACTGTGATGGCAGAAAAAAAACTACAGATATATGGCCATGATTGTGATGTTGTTCAGTTTGGTGTTGGCTTTCAGCAGCTCTGTTTAGCTCTGTGTATCTCTGTGTGCATGCCTGTATGTGTCACAGTCGCACACAGAGTGCCAAGAGATTGTTGCAGACTGCACAAAAAACAAACAAAAAAAAAACTGAATCACTATGTTCACACAATGTGAAAAGTTTTTGGGACTTACTCCTTAAAGAAGTTTATACTTCTGATCGTGTGTGGTTTTCATGGATTGTTTGTGGTTATTTGTCCACATTGAACTGGAAACAGACATTTGTAAAGGCCTAATATATTATGTATCACTGCTAATTGTGTGCTTTGAATGCATACTTGTGAACCTCAGTATCTTTTTGAGTGTTTGTTTGTATTATGGTCTTATATTTATTTGCACACCCCCTGAAAGTCTTATCCACTGTATGACCAGTAGGTGCTCTTCCCTCTGTGACACTAACTCTCTCTTTTCATCCTTTACAAGCTGCTTAAGTCCTCTGACTGCTCTGCAGGTACTAAAACAGACACGCAAGACTGGGGGAGATACATTATTGTAGTGCTCTTGTTGTTTGTGTGTTTGTATCTTTGTGACTTCAATATAAATGCATTTTTAGATAATCAACAGTAATCCCTGATTCCATGTGGAGTTGTTTTTACTCTGAAACTCCCCTAAATTTGTCCAGACTTATGCACAGTGTTCTTATTTGTTTTCCAGAGTCAGTCTATAAAGATCGATCAGGGGAGAATGGAGGTGAGTGATGGTTTCACAGCTTTATTATGGATGCTACAGCTCAGGAGGCTCTCAGCATGTAGTGATAAATATTATGAAAAATAGCTGCCTAGCTGATTAGCATGTAGCTTGGTGATTCAAGATGACGAAGCTGAATATTGGCAGATCACTATAAACAGAAACTTTGATTTGGTTCTTTTCAGCCATGGGGGTCCCACCACTATTAGGGTGTAAAATTTGAAACATTTTGTCTCCTCAGGATTTTGTAATTAATCACCACTGAAAACTCTCTGTTTTGATTTTAAAATCCTTCAGAGGACTGTTTAAAAAGATACATCCCCAGCCCACCTTCATGGGTTTTCACAGTAACAGTAACCATGTTTACATGTGCAAAATTTCTTCATCCACTTAAAAATTTGAGGGATCAGAAAATCTGAATCCTCTGTTTATATGGGAGACGTGCGTATACATGCATCAAGCTTTTTTCAGATTGGAAGCATTTGGACATGCGCAGAGTTGTCTGATTTCACTTAAACAATCACAGAAGAAGAAGAGTGCTGTCAACAAACCAACCAATGTAGTAGTGGCTCACTTCATCCAATTCAGGATTCTTCTCCTGGTTAAATGTTGTCACTAGATGGCCCCCTCGCGTACTTATGTTACTGTTCTGTCAAAGCTTGCACTGTGCGTGCAGATGTAACATCATTAGGCTGTATGTACGCCTTGTTATGTTGTTGAAGAAGCAGAAACGTCACCTGTGATTTTGTTTTATGCCAGAGTGTTAATAATAAAACCTCCTGTACTGGCCTCAATAAATAAGCCAAAGGCTAAAGAGTGAAGATCGAGTCAAGCTTTGCTTATTCTTCATCCATGAGAAGACGGCTGCGCACTCTGATGCTTTACTCAGAGTAGACCTGAGCCAGGTTCTAAGAGCCGTAGTATTGCTCCTAGCGGACATGATCATCAAGCGGGCCCAGCAGCACTTACCGATCCTGTGTTACATGAGGAGACTGTATCCAGCAAGAAAGTTGTGTCAGACGCAGACCAATTGCTCTTGGATCCCGCTAAGTTTACGTCTTATCACTAACAGAGTCATGTTAGTTTTGCCCCAACAGAGTCATGATCAGAATTAGTGTTTAAATGGAGACGTTTCAGAATAACAATCCACCCCTGTTGATCTGAATACAATTTCTTTCCTATTAAGCTGAAACCGGAAATTGATGTTCAAACTATTTTTGATAGTGAGTGCATTAATACAACTTTTGTTTCATCTCTGCTTCCTTAAAACTATGGATGTTTATAGTAAAATGAAACTCCAGACCAGAGACTGTACAGATGAACTGGATTAAACCCAGATTATAGTCTGTTTTATTGACAGTTTTCAGTGGTCATTTTTTACAGAATTTCTCAAACTGTTGAAATATCAAATCTATCTGTGATTTCACATGTTTAGCCAGGAAATAAACAACCACAGTATTTTAAACAACCTTAAAATAGATGCATGAAAGATATGAGAAATGGAAACAAATAAAGTAATTATTTTCTTTTCATGATGTTCACAGTGGCATCTCCAAAACCATACATCAAGATACTTGAGCAAACACAGCAACTACTTTTGCTGCAGTGTGAGGCTCGTGGCGCTTCACCAGAACCTAAACTGGAGTGGCAGGACAGTTCTGGTAAAGACCTTCCTGCTGAAGAGATACTGCGGTCCAAAACAGGAGGCAAATACCAGGTCATCCTTCAGACTACTGTGACCAAGACAGACCACTACAGCTGTGTACTCAAACAGGATGGAATCCAACACGAGATTAAGGCGCAGACCTTTGTGTACATACATGGTAAGGGTTTTTTTTTTCCAAGTATCAAAGACTTTATATGTTTTTATTCTTAATCATGTGATGTACAGTAGCCTTTAGGAAACAGTCATTTACATTGAAAACAGCTTCATTTGAAATACTTGTAAACAAACACAAATACTGTGACAATGTGATTCAATCAAATAAATTATCAACAGAAATCCTCAGACTCATTTTTATGATTTTTTCTGTTTTATAAAAAAACAGCCCCATGTGTTACACTAGCCTGTTTTGTGTCTTTGTTTCTTTGTTTTAGGTGAGGATTTGTCCTGCAAAGTGATCACAGGAGTGTTGAGTGTATCGTTGCTAGGACTTTTGGCCCTGGTCATATTTCTAGTTTTGTTTGTAAGGTACAGCCCAACCTGCCGTGACAAAGGTAAGTTTTTAATTTATTATACAAGTGTAACCATAATCAGAATCTGTGTAAAAGGTTGTTAAAGCTGACTGAAAGAAATCATTCAACAATCAAATACTGTCTGTAAATAATAAAAATAATAGTAATACAATAATAAAATTATAGTAACACAAGGGTGAACATCTTGAAACACCTGGTTAATGCACTAGACAGGCGCACTGCTCTGATGTTTTCTTTCTCCTGTTTCACAGTTATCAAGTATTTATCCAAGCTGAAGTCCGCGGATGGTCCCCTGTAGAGAATGGAACTAGAGAAGGTAGGCAAACCTCTTTTTCATATTATCTGAGTTAAGACTTTGATCATTGTTGTAAGATGTTATCAGTATAAAGCTACAACATTTTTTATGTGCAAAATTTAAAAGACCAAGAGTCTGATTTACTCAAATTACAAATAACAAGTACTAAACTGTGTGCACATTATTGTGCTTTTTCTTGGGTGATCAGCTAAAATAAACTGCATTAATGACGTCAGGTGCAAAGACTGTGGAGGTGATGGTATTTAAATGAGGGTTTGCTCACTGAAGTTGTAGAGGGTTTGGACCATAGACTGTATATAGAATGGAAGCCGTCTGCCTCCTTGCTGGGTGAAGCCACTCCGAGAACAGCACCCTCTGTTGATGGGCTGCAGTATAGGTCATAAATCCCGCCTTCACCAGCAAAGCTTATGGAGCTGTGGACAAACTTTAGAAATTTATTACACAGAACATAAATTTTTCTCCCCCCTGCTTGTGATGTTGACATGTAGTTATAGTAAGACTGGTTTGTGCTCAAGTCCTCTTTTTTCTGTGAAGCTCCGTTTTTAAAAGTTATTGGGGGGTTCATGTTTTCTATGATTGACACCTGATATAGCCTATGGGCGTTCAGGGATTGAGTAGCTCACCCGGGGGATACGCTGTTTGAACCGAGCGTAGTCACAGTGACTCTCTGGGACTGCGCGGCCGAATGCACACAACGCTACTGCACAGCGCTGGTTTCAGGAAATGAAGAAAAATCCCGGAAATACCGAGAGCTTTTTGGCTTCAAATCCATATACAAGCGGTAGGCAAACCAGGTTGTCCATAGTATATACAGTATATGGTTTGGACAGAAATTAGACTGACAGCAACATAAAACTCAGCCCAATTACAGGTATAAGTGAAAGAAAAAAAAATATTTGAGCTAAAACAACGACATCTAAATATCCCTAAAAGGAACAGGATATGGGAGCGTACAAGTGAAGTTCATTTAAAATAGCACCTCTCACAGAGCAGAGTCGCAAAGTGCTACATTAAATAGCAAAAATAAGAACAACAACAAAAATAAAGAGAAAAATAAATACAAAACAAATCAAAATAATAAAGATAACGATTATAATACTATCGGGTGAAAGCTACAGCACCTGATCGACAACTAGTTTAAAAAATGTGTTTAAAATCATGTTTTAAAAACATCAGTGTAGTTACATAAGAGGACAGTTCCAGAGAGTCAGAGCTACAAGTTCAAAGGCACGACCTCCTTTTGTTTTTAGTTTGGCGTGGAGAACAGCAAGTAGACCGTGGTGAGAAGACCTGAGGGATCTGCTGGTGATGTAAGGGTGGAGCAGCTCAGAAATGTTCACTGGAGCTGGATTTTGAATGGCTTTATGAGTGAACTCAAATATCTTCAGATGAATTCTGAATTTGACTGGCAACCAATACAGAGAAAATAAAAGACAGTCAGACAGAATACACCAGGTGTAACACAGGGTGAACAAAAGGTGAAATAAAAAAAGTGTCTTATAATAAAACCTCAGCAAATTGAACAGGTAACCCCTGCAAAAAAACTAGAACTCAGACTGAAACTAATTAAAAACTAAACTAAAACTAAAACTGAGCAATTTCAGAAAATAAAAGCAAAATATCTTTAAAATCTAATTAAAACAAAATTGAAATTAACATTAAAAATAAAAACCAATGAAAACTTTAAAACTAATGTAAGGTTGAGGCTCTGCCGTCAGAATCCTGATTGATTGATAACTTTACCTGCTCACTCTGTGATCCTGTGTTAAGCTGTCGTAGATAACTTCTGCCGTCTTCACTGTTTTTCTGAGTGTTTTTTCTTTTGTTTTCTTCTTTTTTTTTTTTTACCTCTAAACCTGTTAGATAGTCTGAATTTCAATTTCTTTATAATGCAAAGGAAATTAGTCTCTTTTGAGCATTCCTGGAAAAATGTTTAGAAACTGTATACATCACAGTCTGTCTCTGCACCCCCTTAGCCCTCCTCCTCTCAATTTTACCTGTTAGTTTCAGGTCAAATTAACTCCTCCAAAATCAGAGGCTCAAGTCACCCAAGCTCCTGATTTTCTGCAAAGTCCGTTTTATCCATCAGGCTCTACTGAAAAAAAATGTTAAATCAAATAGATTTTTTTGTACAGTCACATCCAGCTGGTTTTCAGACTTTGAAGCTTGTTGGCCTATACGCTTGTGGTGGACTGTTCACTTTGGCAGGTTTTTACAAGATATTGGCTATGAACTGTGAGAGGTGACTCAGCAGTCATATTACATGCCTGCGATGACTGCATCCTGACTTAATGTCTTTTTTTGTGAATATTAGAGATTTTTAAACGGTCCTTTTGGCCTCAGAATCAAAAGAAAACATGAACTGTCCTCCTCCAATTGCAATTCAGAGTCCTCGTTTCTGTTTTTCTAGCACATAAATCTAAATTGAGAGGCAATCAGAATAAATTCTGTTCAGTATAAATGTTTCATGTTTTCTTTTATTTGCTGCAGGTAATACTGATTCATGTCCCAATGAAGAGATCCTGCCCAATCCGGATAACAAGTTAACGACCTAAGTCAAGTCCGAGCTGTTGGTGGATTCACAGACACATAAGAGAAGAAGTTAAGATAAGAAGAACTTTATTTAACCCTGAGGGGAAATTCAATAGTCTGTCATCTCAATTGTCATGTCTCAAAAAGTCATCTACTGTTTATAGCAGAATTGTAAAGTCTGATGGCTGTGGGTACAAAAGATCTGTTTGTTCAGATGCCTTGCATCTTGGTGTTTGATACTGCCTCTTCAGCGGACCGCAGCGTAGAACAGAACACTTGCCATTTCAACATAAAGCAGCCGAACAGCATATAGATTTACTTTTACTTTTACTCTTTTGTTACAAAGTTTTTAAAAGTAGTTTTTTAGTTTGATGATAAAGAACCATTTGCTAGAACAATTGAGTAGCATCCTGAGGTGTGTGCTCCAGAACAGACCGGGTTGTGTGGAGTACAATGGAGATGGCTTTCTCTGATATGTTTCCATGGTAGGCAAACTGGTCGCTGTCCAGACCAATGTTGGGGACACTGGCTTTGATGTGTGATAAGACAAGCCTCTCAAAATACTTCATGATGATTGGTGTAAAGGGAACTGGGCAGTAATCACTGACACACCTGACTGAACACTTTTTATGGATGGGAATGAAGGTGGTGGTATTTGAGGCATATAGGGACGGCAGGCTGCTGCAGGGCAATCATGTTCGTGTTCTAGAGGCTCAGAGTCATTATCCAAAAAGATACAGACATCATAAATAATGAAATACCAAAGAGGGAAAGGATTTGTGATGTGTAGCTTACTTAAGTGTCTGACTGTTACTTGAGGCAGAGTCCAAAGTTTCCACCCCTGATCACTTCATCCGGCTGTATTTTGCTTGAACTCCAGGGGTCCGTTTCACGTAGGTGGTTCAACAAACTCTGAGTCAAATCCTCAACTCTGAGTTGATCTACTCTGAGATAGGAAACTCTGAGTTTCCGGTTTCACAACACCTGATTTGAGTCAGTTTTAGCATCTCCGAGTAGTTTGACCTGGAGTTAAGCACGTGCACGCCAGACATAAACAGCCAGCATCTGTGGAGCCCAGATTCATTGATCAACCAATGGAAACAGGGAGAAGGAGGGGGCAGCAGCAAGTCAACGGCGAATTACAGCACGTTTTTAAAAGAAAGTGCAATACAGCAGCAGCTGCAAAGGAGTTAAAGGTGGGGCTGCTGGGCCACCACCCGTTTTTGTGTTAGTTTAATATTCCTAATCATTTAACGGAACATCATAAGAGAGTAAAATTCATTTTTGAGTGTGAAAAGAACATTTTTTAAGGGATCAAACTGCTACTTAATACTTACTTGACAATGTAAAACATGATCAAAATGAGAAAATGCCGATGTCTCACCTGAAACTCTGGGTTTACTGAGTAAAACCTGGTCCCGAGCAGGTTAGGTTCACGGAGTCTGTCACTATGGTAACTGACCGCGAGGTTGAATTACCTCTCTTTGTGAAACAGGTTAGAGTTACCCCTATCTCCCTGGTTTAACTGACCCTCCTTTGTGAAACGGAAAACTCAGAGTTTCCCTGATTTCAGGGTTAACAGACTGTGAGTTTCCATTAAACCTGCTACGTGAAACGGACCCCAGGACTCTTAAAATCATCCCCTGGATGAACCCAGAGGTATGTCAATGGATTAATCAGAAACTGATGGTGCTTCACACGGCAGCTTCTGCAATCAGTGTGTAAATGTGACATGTAAAGACCAAAGAAAGCACTATATTAACATATCTTATGTACCATTTACAGTTGTTGTAGGAAAGTCAGTCCTGGTCTTATATATATGGTGTACATGTATGTATGCGTATGTAGGTGTGTGCGTGGATGTCTGTTTTGTAAAGATTTATTTTGTTTATTTTTGTGCTGCTTTTCTTGTTTTCTATCTTTGAAAGTATGTCCTTTACGTTCTGCCTAAAAGTGAGGAAAGTGTAGGCACAATAAGCCATGGGCTTCAGCCTACACCTTTTTTTTGGTCCAATGATTTAAATGAAATGAAATAAAAAGTGTAATTATAACATTTTGGGACCAAAAATAAAATAAACTGAACTGAACTGACGCGTGAGGACAACAAAGGGAAGGACCATTAAGTATACTAGTAACAGTAAGAATACAGCAGTGCAGCTGCTCTCTTGGACAACTAGATGAACAAGCTGAAGTATGAGTGTGAAACAAAGAAAAATGTTTGAAAAAAGTATATTTGAATATATGTAAATATTACAATAATGTAGACAAGAGGCAAAAGAGCTGAACCCATTTTTAGAGGGGTTTTTTGGCATTTTGAAGAAAGATGAAGTCCATTTCCTTCCTCTTTTTCTCTCTCAGGATTTGCTCTATTTCCATGTTTTCTACAACGTATGTATTTTTATCTGACGGTTTTTAAGCTAGTTTATGGATGCAACATGTGGTGTAGTTACTGAAAAAAAGGAAACGGTAATGCAGTAATGACCACATTTTCCACCCATGTTTCGATAAGATACTGATGCTCTTTGATTGTATTTATTTCCTGTATGCAAATATTATGGTTTTGTTTGTCTTTTTTGTTACTTCATGTTGCTGGATTTGGTTTCAAGATGTTAACAAATTTTTGATCTGTTGAAATGTGTGTGCCTTTGTTAATAACCTTTAGAGGAGCTTTTAAAGCCATAGTCAATAAAACACGATTATGTAATATTTGAATCCACAGCACAGCAGTTTGTTTGAGTGAGGGAAAAAAAAAAAAGTATTTTTATCTACTGTACACATTACAGTTTATACTCATGCTAACATAATAAAGACTTTTTCTGTACAAGAAAGACTTCTGAGCATCAAGGTACAAATAAATACTGGGGTAGTAAATCACTGTCTGGATCTGTCATTGATGCAAAATACACAAAGTAATCATAAACCTCCCTCAGAAGCCCTGAAATCATCTGAAACATTTTATTAAGCCCCTAACTTCATAATCTTATTCTGCCTTATGTTTTTCAGTATAAAAACTGAATCCTTTAGGAACCAGTTTAGGAAACATGGAGAAACAGAAACATTTAATCTGAACCTCAGGTTACAGAGGCAGAGACTCTGGTTATTTTCCCTTCACAGTTTTTCAGCTGACTCCAGACACAGGAATAAAAACTATATTCTGACATCGAGAGAGAGAGAAAATAATTAAATAACAGTAGTGGCTGAACATTATGAAACTTTGAAAGGTGCTAAATAAATTCAATTTGTTTTTTCTATTAAAACCACTGTCCTCTATCTTAATCATCCATGTTTAAGTAAAGTTTAGTTGTTCCCATGCCAACCTAGACTGAGAAGCAGCAGTGTTTTTGTAAGGATGCCTAGCCCAGGTTCACACTATAAAAAATGGAAGGTCCACACGAATGATCATTTTGACAAGCTTTACTGATTGCAGATCTGGGTTACAGCTTCATCATAACACAAGTTTAACAAAGTGTAACAAAGATTGGTCTGAGACTGTTCAAGTATATATACCTGTCCACATTTCTAAACATACTGCTGACATGTAGTTGACCCTAAGAAAAATCCATGTACGGTAAGAACAAAGGACAACATATTTTAAGGAGCTTTAGGTCAGGGGTGTACAATCGTGTGCCATGGAGAGCCAAGAGGCAGCACGTTTTCTTTCCAACCCAAAACTCCACCAGGTGATTTCACTGATTCGTCCCTGCTCTCTGCTCGGAGGTAAGGTAATCAGTGAAATCACCTGGTGGAGTTTTGGGTTGGAAAGAAAACCTGCAGCCTCTCAGCTCTCCATGGCACATGGTTGTCCACCCCTGCTTTAGGTGAACATATGGAAGGTCCATAGAAGGAAATACCATGGCAGAACATATTTTGGGGACCTGTGTGATGTAAAAATGTGTACAAGGTCCACGTTGAGGATAGTTGTCGGAGGCCCATGGCTCCAGAAAATTAGCACCAAAATATCTGAGGTATTTGAGTGACACAGCTCCACCGCTCTAAAGGGTGACATGACCGGCTAAACAAACTCATTCTAACAGTTTTCAGGCTGGTAGACTCAGAAATGTTGGTGCAAAGTATGTTGGGTGGAGAAAGAGGTGAGAATACCTCAGGAAGTCATGAAAACAAGGCATTTGCTGCGCATTTAAGTCGTTCTTCCTCTATACAAGTAAACAACTCCAAGTCAAAGCCAGGTGAGTTCGATTCCTGGGGGTAATTTTTTTTTTTTTTTTCACTTTTGATGTTTGTCTTTCTTTGGCGGTATTGTACTGTTTCTTGAGTCTTTGGGAATATTATATTATATTATATTATATATATATTATATTATATTATTGCTGCCATACTGTACACAGCACCTTGTTTCTATTTTATACATCATACCACAGTTTTGACATTATCCTGTAGTTTTTATCTGACATCACACCATGTCAATTAATTCCATAACTTTCACTGTATCGGTAAAAGTTTTAAAATAACACTAACAACAAAAGTTATATCTCGCGCTTAATTATTTTCAAACAATGTTTTTATTCATTTGTCCCATATTTTTCTACTCTTAATTTTTATTGTAGCCATTTCTCACTAACTGACAATATCTTGCTGCTGTATTGACAGAATTTTCCCTCTGAGGATCAATAAAGTGTGTCAGGGACGAGAATGGCAATGAGTAAAAGACAGACTGATGGTACGGCATGTGTCACTGCCTCTGCCGCGTATCAACCATATATCGTGCCGGTGAAAACAAGTGAGCAAGTTAAATGAAGGAATTAATCAATGAGTTAATCTGTACAGCAGGTGGTGATGTATACCCCATACTCGGTTTCCTTACGGGAAGCAGCTTTTCAAGGAAGTTTCATTTCATGTCTGACAGCCGTAGGAGCATGAAGCCTCTTTTCTTCCTCGTCCTGGGCCTCTGCTGCGTGGCTCCATCTGGGATAACGCTTGCTGACAAAAACGGTAGGAAAACAACAATTTTATAACTCTATGAAATTCATTCAATTTCATGGAAATTGCACAATCTGAGTCCCTCTCACTACTTAAGATGTATTTAATCTATTGGGTCAGCAGAATTTATATTTAAACAGCTTTACATTTACATTGAAATGTCTAACTTAATACTGCATAAAAATAAAAACTAAATTTCATCTTTTTATGAGCAATAATGTAGTTTTTTTCTTTCTTTTTTCAGTTGACACCATCTATTTTCTCATGTCCCTCAATGATGGCCTCATGACAGTATGGTTTGACAATACAAGATAAAACTATTAAAAAGTCAATACACTTTGAAATCAACCTTGCCATCTATTTGTGCTCTTTTTCTAGTGATGTTTTTCCTTCAAAATTGATTAATATTTATTGATGAAGATCACATTATGTAATTCTGTCAATGGGTAATCTCTCAACCCTGTTACACAAATAATTTCACCCCCATAAATACAATAGTATGGTCCACAAAAGCATTTACATCAAGAAGTGACATTAGTGGAGTCTTTTGGACAGCAAACAGCAGAGACAGGCATGTTGCTCCCTTCTTTTCCTTTATTCTGGTCATTTATCATATGGTATTGTATTTCTCAAACTCAACGACTCAACGCCGTCACACGAAAAAAAGAGAGAAAAATGAAACTTTTGAAATGTTTTTTGTTATTTCAAGTATAAATGCTAACTCTGGATCTCATACATGCTATGTGCTCTCTCTCGCTCTCTCTCTCTCTGGTATTTCCTTCATTGAGCAGTGGCCATTTTGTGCTAAAATCACAACCCAGTCACACACAACTCCATTATGTGTTTGATTGTAACAGGGTTGTTAAGTTTTCCTTTTTTTTATCAATTGTTATTATTTCAATCAACATTTTTATACCACATACATGCTGAATGTGCTCTATGTTCTATGTTTAAGCTGTGAGTAGGATGGCACCAAGAACAGCAGCAGAAAGACAGAGAAAGTATTGAGAACGCCTTAAAGCTGATCCTGAAAGAAGGGAGAAATACCTGCAGAGTGAATGTGAGAGATTGACAAAGAATGTAGAGGCGAGGAAAAAGAAATCAGAGAAAGAGAGCAACCTAAGAAAAGAAAAATGCAGAGAGAAGGAGAAAGGAGAGAAGAGGAGTGCCCAAGAACTTAAGCTGAAGAAGAACATGCAGGGGGAGAGTCTGATCCATGTTGAAAACTACAGCTGTAGATACAGTTCTCAAGTTCAGGAGCTTCATATCAGCAATTAATGAATTAAGAGGCACAGGCACACACACACATGCATACACACACCGACACAGGCGCATACACACTGACATGGACACAGACACTGCTTGAGACAAACAAACTGAAATGATTAACTGTTTGATTGTAAATGTTATCATGACTATAGTTAATCAGTTTACAAGTTTAATTGTATGAAATAGGATTGGCTCTTATGCCTGGACACACACACACACACACACACACACACACGCGCGCACACACACACACACACACACACACACACACACACACACACTTGTACAACTCACTGTACACAGTTTGACTGTTGTTAGGTGTTTTAAAGAGGCCTTTGTAGTTGTTTTAACTTTAGTTTGGTAAAACTCAGTTCAACTGCAATTAATATTTTGTCCTTTTTTGCGGTTGCATAATGAAATATAGTGCTAATAGAGAGTCCTATACGGTGATTTTCAGAGTGAAAAAACAACTGGCTTTATGTAAAGCTGTAGCTGTCCCTACAAACCCGTTAGCATCTTCAACACCGTCTTGCCTACATTTTCATTCATTATTCTTTTTTTAATGTTTGAAAAAAATAATTTAATGTTTGTCAACTTCTGTCTAAAATGTTGCGAGCTAGCAACAGATCATTGGTTTTAATTACAATTCTTCAGTAAAACGAAATATTTGCTGAAAAATCACAACAGTGCTTTTACACATACGTACATTAAAGTCAACAAAAATGTAAGCTTTTGTGTCATTTTTGTATTTAAAATTTTTGAATTAGTGGGAGGGACACCTGACTGACTAAGAATATTGCTTCCTTTAGTAAAACATTTTATGGTCATATTCAGAGAGCGTAGTGTCGATAATGGGGTTGAAAAAAAACAGTGACCACATCTTGAAATAATGACCAATAATAGTAGAAAATGAATGTCTGAGATGGAATAATGTGTTTTTCTGAAATTTGAATATGTCCTTAATGCTGTGGGACATACATCCAAATAAAACATTTTGGTCCAAAATGCTAAAAAGGCCAATTTGAGCTGGTACAGTTTCACACGATAGCACTGATCAGTCAATCACTACTGTTACAAGCTACAATCATAGATTATCTACAACTATCATGGATTTAGACAGACCTGAAACTCTGTTTTCATTTTAATATGTTTTATTTTAATATGTCATCTTTTTCACATACAGCTGCTACATCATGGCTTTCTTGTTTTGTTTGGTTATATTTCAACAAGCCACAGTGCTACTTTTTCTGCAGGCAATTGGGAATTGCCTGTTTATCATTTAGCAAATAAATGACTAAGTGTTAATTATGTAGCCTAATGTAAACCTACACAATAGCCTACTAACTAAATATTCATCTTAAGTAGGTCAATAGAGCAGCACACCAAGACAACAATTCAATGATGCATGACACACTCATCAAACTTTACTTACTTTACTTCTCCATTTCATCTTGTTCATCCAATCTCCTTCTGCATCACGTGATTTGTTGTCTCTTCTTGAGTCATTTTGGGCATTTGACTCTTTGGGGTTACCTGAAAACAAACATGAATTACAGTCCTTCGGTTACTGTGAAAATATGTGGGGTTTTTTTTCTTAAAGCCAGCATATGTGTACTTATTAACCTGGCTAAGGCTACTAAGTATTGAAAGAGTTATTTACCTTCAAATTCCCAGAAACACACAGTACATCCATCATTCATCTTTTCTTCATCTCTCTCTTCATGGGCCTGTCTCTCGTATGTTCGGTCCTCCTGTGTCTTCAGTCTCCTGCTCAGGTCCTCTGGGGGGTTTCTTCTCAATTATGGTCCTTTTCCTAAAGAAAACCAAATTGAAAACGGGTCCTACACTAACCTTGTTTCATGTAAACAATCACTCTGGAGGAACCAAACTCACCTTTTTAGACTAACTTACCCACTAATTGAATAAATCAAGTAAAAGACATGCTCTTACTTTGAAGGAACCAAAATACATGAAAAAACAAGACATCACAACACAAACACATGCGTGACAACACAAATCATGGAACAAAACAACACATCACAAGACATGATACTAAAATCATGCCACTACACAAAACATTCCAACACATAACATCAAAATAAATAACCATACAACACAAGCAAGGACTTTTAGGGTAATGCCTAATGAGTCCACAGTGAAGTCCTTTTTTCTGCTTTTAATTGAAGCTTCAGGTTTATTAGTTTGTTTAGGAGCCAGTGAGAGAGGAGGAGCGGGAGAGGAGCGAGCGATTTGTGGTCATTAAGCATCCAAACCAAAAAGTCAGTGTCTTAAACTAATACCAGAGGGTTCTATTGGAGGAGGAGAGGAGGAGCTGCAGAGGAGCGAGGGATTCGTGGTCGTGGTCATTGAGAATCTAAACCTAAAAGTCAACGTCTTAAACTAATACCAGAGGGTTTTACTGGAGGAGGAGAGGAGGAGCTGCAGATGAGCTGGAGGCTAACTAATGCCGCATTAACTTACTATCTTATCTTAACTATAACTTAACTTACTTAAACTTAACTTATCTTAACTGAAAGTTAACTTACTCTAACTTAACTTATCATAACTAAACAACTTAACTCATTCTAATGTAACTTCTCTTTAACTTATCCCAAAAGGACTCTTGCTTGGACGGTTGTTTTCCATCTGTCCAGCAGGCCTCTTGTGAGTCACCTTAGACCGCTTGAACCTTTGCTTCAGGAGGCCTCATAGGTTCTTCGTCCACCTGGTCTCAGGAGCAGCAGAGATGGGTGGATGGAGGGGGTGCAGTGGTCCTCGGTTGGGCCGTCCACCGCTCCTTCCTCCTGGAGAGCTCCTCCGGGTCCTCAGGCTGCAAACCTGGCCACTGCTCCTCCTCTGACATCAGCGGAGGCAGGCAGGGGGAGGGGCTGCGGGAAGGTCCTGCAGGGCTCCTCGGTGACCTGGCTGGAGAGGAGCAAAGAGAGGGGCAACAAGTAAGGGAGCCACGAGAGCAAGAAGAGCAACTACCAGAAGAGGAAGAAGAAAAAGAAGAGGAGGAAGAAGAAGAGGAAAAGGAAGGAGAAGAGCTAGAAGGAGAGACGGATGCAAAGAAGGGGAAAGAGACAGGAGGAGGGACATGAGGAGAGAAAGGAGGAGAGATAGGAGGAAAGAAGGGGGAAGAGAAAGGAGGAGGGACAGGAGGAGAGAAAGGAGGAGAGATAGGAGGAGAAACCTGGAGGGCCTACGACTGGACCAGACGAGGCTGCACTGCACCACACGGACCTGAGACAGAAAAACATATAAATTAAAAAATCTGAACTCTGCAGGAATGGTTTTCTGGTTTTCACATCTTTAAAATAATTTCATGAATACAATTCAGTTCAACAAAATTAAAATAAAAGACAAATTCATAAACACATTTCTGTAATCAAAATTATTCAGACTATAAAAGTTTGGTATGTTGTTTTGAAGGCATGCTAACGGCCTCTCTATGTTGTCAGTGTAATTTCCCACTTACAAAATGAGGCCTGGGATGGGACCTTGTTAGAATAATGTGCATAAATATATATAGAAGTTATCATTATTCCTCATATTCTTATGTAAGAGTTTATACTACAAATATAAACTCTTTGACATCTTTTTATACATTATATTAGAGTATTTTTATCATATAAGAGTTTTCCTAACTTCTCTCTTTTCAATAGCTTTACTACACAGTACACAATGTTTTTTCTGTTTGCTATGACCATGTTTCTCCTATCAGCAGGTGTGGGTGTGGGGGTGACGTATTCTCCGCTGAATCATGGGAAGCTCCTGAGAAGGATCCATCCTTATCAGAAGGAGCTCGTTAGATGCCGCCTTGACCTTCAGCTATTCATAAATTGTTCATTATTAAATGCTTACTTTGCAGCACATTTACTCCCACCTTTTTAGAAACATTGTGTAACCAGGGACAACTGTGAATAAAAGGGGCGGACAGAGAAAGTATCCTGAGTGTGGTACTGAGATAGCTAAAACAGATCTCTGTCCATTACTCAAACATATCTGTAAGGATGCCTAGCCCAGGTTCACATTAGAAAGAATCGAAGGTCCACACGAATGATCATTTTGACAAGCTTTACTGATTACATATCTGGGTTACAGCTTCAGCAGGCCACAAGTGTGACCCAAGTGTGACACAAGTGTGTTCAACCTAAGTGTAGCAAAAAGGGGTCCACCCCCAAGTGTGGCCACCACAATTGTAGCAAAGAGTGGTCCAAGACCATTCAAGTATATATAGCGGTTCACAATCCTAAACATACTGTTGGTATTTAGTTGACCCGCGAGGAGAAATCCATGTATGGTAAAAACAAAGGACAACATGTTTCAAAAGCCTTAGATGAACATGTGGAAGGTCCCAAGAAGGAAATATCATGGCAAACATATTTTGGGGACCTGTATGATGTAAATAATGTGTACAGGGTTCCTTGCTCAGGGATGGTTGTAGGAGGCCCCCGGCTCCAGCAATCTAACACCAAAGTGTCTGGGGTATTTGAGTGACACAGCTCCACCACTCTAAAGGCTGACATGACTGGCTAAAGAAACTCATCCTAACAGTCCTCACTTTTTTTTTTTTTTCTTTAAACATGCCAATTGTTCATAAATAATTGCTGCTGGAACAGATGATAAATAAGACTGGTGACCAGGGTCACTTAAAACAAAAGAGTGGATTAATGAAACAAACATAAGAAGGGTCAGCCACCCAAACCAGCCCACAAAGGGCCGTCAGATTTGAGGCCACCCTCTACCCTAGACCAACAATTGAACCAGCTAAACCCTACAAAACCATGAACAAAAGCCGCGAAAACAGAACTTATCAATCCACCTGAAAGTAATCTAGGTGATAATTTTATATTGCAACTAAAGTAAAGCATGTTCTTTTAACTCAGTGGAGTGATGTATCTTGTGTCAGCTAATACGTGGTGGAGAATGATACTTTTACACTAGAATCTCTGAAGTGGTGACCGACACTGTGATCACATGGGGAACATCATATATGGTCAGGATATATGCCATCCCATCGTTGGAATCTCCTGATGACTCAGATGACTCAGAATTGGAGACCCACGGTTTCCATTTGAATGGGGAAGAGATAAGGGCATACGCTGTTTGGACTGGATCCTGCACAAAAGACGTATTGACAACATCACAAACAGATTATGATTAGTGTACAGAAAATGGAAGTTCTCTGGAATCCTTGAGAGATTTGGCTGCTAAGACTAAAAATCTAAAATCTAGTGTAAATTTTAGCAGGCCTTATGACGAATTGGTAATTGTTAACATTTTTATCTGAGGTTTCTTCTCTTTCTTGGTCAAACCTAGCAGTTTTAGCAATCCATAAAGAGGCACATGCGTCTTCCTAGTCATAGTTCTTTTGACATGGGTCATTAGCCTTTGGATTGTTTGACTATTCTACCCCCCTTTTCTTCACATGTCCACCAAACGTTGAGCTGTCCTTCCAGTCCTAGAGAGAAAAACAACTCACAGATAGAGATGTCGTTAGTCACAACTGTACAAATTGCATTCGTGACACTATGAATGTAAGCTAGGAGTAAATTGTACGCTAGCCAAGGGAGCGTAATCTGTTGCCCATCATATCTTTATAATACACCAGCAACCATGTTACACTTCTTTATCTGTTAGATGTTTACTTTAAAATCAGTGGCCCGGCTTTAAAGCAAAATTAAGTCATCAACGGAAAACGGCGGAACAGAAGGTTGTATGGATGGGAACTAGGAACTAATCAAGGAGGAAATGGTGCATCAAGTGCCACTTTTTCTTTTTTCTTTTTTTTTTTTCAAATTGTCTGCTAATTTTCGTTGCCTCTGGTCACTTCTTTGTCAGATAGTAAATGTGTTGTTACATTTCACAATAGCGTGTAGGATACAACATCTCAATTTTGATTATCAACAAGTGCATAACCTGTCATTGTAGGGTCTACGCGCAGAACCATAAAATCATAGTTCTCCAGTGGAGTCTGTTGCATCTTTACTCTTACTCTAAATGTCGAATTGATTAAGTTCAAGTAATCTAGTGACGGAATTTCAGCCATCTCTTTGTTACCATGCAGCAATGACTTCAAGTGTATCACTAGATAAATATAAGTGATATAATATAAGGGAAGTTTTGGTGTTTCAGCTAACATGCGTTTTTAGGTTCATCACCTCAGACTGATATGCTGTGTGATTATGTTGCGGTGACCAACATTCACTGTGTGTATAGCATGCTGTATTAGTGGATATCGTAACACTGTAGTCTGTGCCTATTTAAACGTAATCGCCACAGCCATCATAGCTCGCAAACATGAGACTATCATTTGAACAAGTATCGTTGGGGATTTGGAATAATATACAACAGGTCTCAATCCTTAATCAAGCACCCTCGTCAGAACAGCAGTGGGGACTCCTGTCATCCGCCATACGAAGGTGAAAGCCCGGGTTGTACTCCGGAAACCTTGATGTTGGAGCAGTGCAGAGAAAATACTCGATACAACGAAAGACGTGTTTCATGCCATTAGTCCAGTTCATAATGTCCAGTGCGTCCTGGGGCGTTGACTCTTGGAGCATAGGATCATGGACGGTATAATTACCAGCCATGCTTGACTATAGTCCACCAGACGCAGAAGGGATACCTGTTCAGGTTTGTTCTTTTTTTTGTTTGTTTGTTTGTTTGTTTGTTTTTTTTTTTTTTTTTTTTTTAACATGGTCCTTCAGTGTCCTTTATGGCTGTCACACAATCAGGAGAGAGATATCTGCACCCAGCTCTCAAGATGTATTCAAGGTAGTTGACAGATTCTCAGCAGAATTGAAGCTCGGCAAGGAATGTCCTGTGACCTGTCTCGGCCAAATGTATCCGTGGGGCCAAGGAATCCAGTATGTAGTCTTTTCAGTCTCTGGGTAAAGAAGCAGGTCATCCGAATACTGGAGGATACAGGATTGACATGGTAAAGTTGGATGAGACAAGTGCAAATCGACAGCTAAATAACCTGTGGCGAAATCAACAAATCCCATAGGTAGTTCTTCCCAGACATATTATTAATTTGTGTACGTAAACGTAGAGAAATTTTGTGTCTCTTCATGTACAATGATAGAGAAATATGCAGAGCATGAATTGAGTTAGTATAGAAGCTAGAATTATAAGATTGTGCAGTTAAAACTGAGTCAATATCAGACACTATGAGAGCTATGGATTACACTACTTTATTGAGGGACTATTTTCCTCTGTAGAAATTTGATGTTCATCCTCACTCTTCAAAATCTCAATGTTGTTGGTTCAGATGCAGTAGACCGGATGATGTCTTAGCACTGACTATCAGTAACTGTTGCATGATAGAGATGTTATCCCGATCAAGGGCTTGTTGAAGTGACCAGAGATACCAATAGATTGAACTGAAAAACTACTCAAATGGCCAATTCAATTTGTTCAGGATCTTGTTCCTCCTCCTGAAAACCCTTGGTTCCTTGATTGGCACCATACCCCATCCTCTAAGAATCATTCTGCAAAAAGAGATCAGAGGTTATTTGAGGCATAAAGTGAAGTTGTACTTGGTTCACATTACTTTTTTGAGGACTCCTGCTCCTTTCTACAGGAGGCTGTCCCACTACGGGTCCAGTTACATGACAGTGAAGGCATCTGTCAGTCATGACTTACTATAAGTATGGGAAATATGCTCTTGAATGTGCATGCCAGGTATCCTTTTACAGTCTCACTCTGTCACTAAGGCTTTGACCTGTGTCAGATATACACTTTCTGTTAAGTCATAAATTGTATTACAATTCTGGATACATTGATGAATACATTTATCTTAAAGGATGTATGTTGAGAGATTTGACCCTCCCAACATCTGAGTATAACAAGGGGACTACTTTTGTTGGCATTGGGCAGGGCTGTTCATCATAATTTAACATGTACAAATAGTGAACTGTCATCTTCATAACTTACATACTTCACAGACGCACTAGGTAGGTTTACATGAGGAGACACTGAACCTGGGAGCTGCAAGACGGTGTAACAATAAGCTTGCTTCTTCATATTTTACTTGAACAGTTTCTTAAGTCATAGAGTAAACTTTTTGTTTTTCTTTTTTAAACTTACTAAGATTCAGAGGAAACTGATGAGCCATCTAAATCTACACCTTTGTCATGTAGTCTTGATTCCATAGAAAACTATCGATGGTTGTGTTATTTATTAGATACTCTCGTACAACATCTAATTTCCTTCTGTTTCTATTTTTGTTATTTTTTATACTTTCCTATCATTCTGATACTTATTAGTTTTTTTCTTTTCTTTTCTCTTATTAAAACTGTTGTCCATAGAAAATCCATCGTCAGAGCACTCAGCCAAATTTATAAAAAGGTTCATCGTAATAGAACCCCAGCTTTACTTGCACCTACTCCCTGGCTGACATCTAAACTACAAACATGGTTGGAACAATGTCTAACTGTGGAACAGTTTCAAGCATTTCATTGATCACTTTTCATCCTTTTCTTGGTAGATCTAGCTTCAATTTTTCTTAGTATTTATTTATTTAGCTATTTTTATTTTTATTTTTATTTTTTTACCACGTGGCTTTCTGAATTTACTGGTTTGTGACCTCAGTGCGAGGATTATTACTTGCAATTAGTAAATCTATGGTTATTTGTGAGTATGCAAAGCGTCAAAAGGTTCGTGTGTTCCATCCATCTGTACTTTAGGTCAAATTCCATCTTTAAAAAAAATACATCCTGAAGAATTGAGACTGGTATGGGTCGATATTATGCAATACGTAGATACATAATCACACTACAACTGCCCCTGAATAAATCGGGGCCGTCAAGCGGTCAGTCCGTTCAAACAGAGACAGAAGTACCTGTTAATGACTGAATCGGGGCCGTCGTGCGGTCAGTCCGTCAGACTATTAAACAGTAACAACAATAACACAACCGCGTCGTCCAACGACGTCTTTATATAAAAAACCAGAAGTACCACTCTGCTAATGACTGAATCGGGGCCGTCGAGCGGTCAGGCCGTCAGACACTTAGACAGAAGTACCAATTCAATATTTATCAACATGTCCTCCAAGGACTTCAGTATCTATTCTTGTCTCTCTGGACACCTATATTCACACTATCCATCTACTGCGAGTGGGCCCACCCTAATATTGATTAATATCGACACATCTCAGCAAGCAAATTCAGGGAACTATTAATGTTGTATTAAATTAAATACATTATCCATTCAGACTATCAAAAGTTTAGAAGCCAATTGTAAAAGGGCTACTAGGCATCCCAATAGACCAGACGATTCCAGCAGGTGAGGTGGACGACAGATAAGACCGTGGCCACGGCAGACTCTTTAGGATGAGTCTTGAAGACCTCTTTGAGGAACTGGACTCGACCTGCCTGCTGGGATCTGACGGTTGACGGAAATCCGAAGCCAAGGGGAAAGACAAGTGGTGAGTTGGTCTTCTATAAAAAGGAACGTGGAATGATTGAGATTCGCTTCGCGTAGAGAATCTATAAAAGACCAAACAAACAAAAGGACGCACGGGTCCTACGTAGAAAAATCCATGGAAAAGGACGCACGGGTCCTACGTAAAAAAATCAGTGGAAAAGGACGCACGGGTCCTACGTAAAAAAATCCGTGGAAAAGGACGCACGGGTCCTACGTAAAAAAATCCGTGGAAAAGGACGCACAGGTCCTACGTAGAAAAATCCGTGGAAAAGGCCTAATTGAAAAAATTCTGCAGAACAAAACACGTGTTAAAAGTGTGATTGTGAAAGTGTGAGAGTGATTGGAATAGGCATATATCACTAGATATATCCTATTCATACCAAAACAGTGGGATTGTAAGTAGTGACCTTATTGTGGAAGCAAAGGCAAGAATTCTCCACTCGCAAGAGTAGAAGTGAGAATTACCACATAAGGAATTTTTTATCACTACCCCATTGAAAGAACCCAGCTTAATAGGACACCCTAGGTGTCACCTAAGCTGGACCAAAACACATAAAAATGGGGACGGGAGCCAGTAAGGCTAAATTAGATAAACTAAAAAGTCAAGACTGGAAAGTTTTCCAGACAGAGCCCGAAAAATTACAATTCCTTGAATTATGGGTGACTAAATTTGGATTCGATGGCAGCCTAAGAACAAGCCAATTAAATAAACTACATGACTCCATAAGCATAAAATATGGGTGTCAAATGATTGATGAATGGAAAAAAGTAGCAAAAGCCAGAGAGGATGGAGAAAGGAGGACAAAAAAAAGAAAGAATAAATGGAGCTAGTGCATTTTTTGCAGAAGGGGACAATGAAAATGAAGCCTTTTATCAAAATGCAAGAGGCAGAGGCAGAGGAGGATTCAGAGGTGGAGGGCAGAGGTGGTCCAGACTGAAAGGAGCGGACCTGACAGGAACAGGGTGCTGGTCATGTGGGAAAGAGGGACATATAGCCCCCAATTGCATAAACAAATCAAAGGGAGGAAGGCGTGAGCAGTCAGGATGAGATCAAAAGCTATAAGTAAAGAAAACTTTAATAATAATAATGATAATAATGCAGAAATAAAAGGTAGAAAAGGCAGTTAAAAAGGCAGAAAGGTTTAATGCAGACTGCAAATTTTTAGCAAGTTAAATTCAGTTACGACCTTGACTCCTCCAGAGACACAGCAGCCAAAGAATCCCTCCCTATGCAGAAGCATGTAGCTATTAAAAGACAAAACTGTGACTAAACTGTTACAGTCTATGAAGTATAAGTTGTACATGTAGACGTGTCACTGGAGAAGAAGAGGTTTTCTGACCTCAGCTGGCATCCCTGTTAAACATGTGAACCAACTGATTGATATTATACCTTATTGGAACTTAAAGAAGTAACCATAGTAAAGTGCAGAGAACAGCAAAGCTAACTTGGAATTAAAGCCCTCCCTATAATACCATTTAACGTAAGATTAACTCCAAATGTGACAATGAATTTTATACTATATGAGATAAATAGGACGACTATGGGATAATAGGAGAGATGATAAACCATTTGATGACTATGACAGAGAGAACAAGGAAGAAGCAGGTTCAGAGGCAGGAATTTCAATAGAGAAGGCGATAGAGGAAGTAGAAGTTTTGACAAAAGTTAATGAATCACAGGAGCTGAGAGGTGAAGAATAGTACCCTGACCAAGGTCGTGAACCACAACATCAGAGAATTGCAGAGCTTTGGTCACAAGGTGAAGAGCTGTAGAAAAAAGTATCAAGCATGAGTAAAAGAGGGAGAGACAGCAAGTGTTATTCAACAGAAATGAAGAGAAAGTGTGAACAGAGAAGAGACAGAGGAGGAAGAAGTGCTAAACTTGAAGAAGATAAATAAATATATATATGTTTTTGATAGATAGACAGATAAATATACTTTATTGATCCCAAACTGGGAAATTCTCTTGTTATAGCAGCAAAAAGAAAATATAAAATTAAATATAAGAAGAAGTACAATGCAGACTAAAAATAATAAAAAATACTAAGTATATACAATAAATATAGGCTAAATATGCTAATCATCCTAAGAGATAAAAGTGAGATATGAAGAACGTGGACTATTGAAACTAGTATTAAATATGAAATGAGTAATAAATATGAAATGAGTGATAAATATGAAATACGAAATATTACAGATGGGATGATAGATATACAGACAATTTAAGGTGCTCGGTAATCTGATGTGATAGGAATTTTTAAAAAAGTACTATAAAGCAGACAGGCGTGAGTCCCTGTCTGACATATGTGAGTTATTTAACAGTGCAATAGCTTGTGGCAGGACAGATTTCCTGTATCTGTCCCTTCAACAGCGGAGCTGCAACAGTTTGTTGGAAAAGGAATACATTATGCAGACATAAAACCGCAGATATAGTTAATGATTCATGGTTTACCTGTAACCTTTTTGTGTGACTCCAGTATATTAAAAAAAAAAAAAAAAAAAAAAAAAACAGCTCTTGAACATAAACTACCACAGATTAGGTTTTCCAAACGAAAGATTTTTGTCTGATCAGCAAACAGAGAGAGCTTTAAAGGCAGTAATAGCGAGTCATGGGCCTTGCCATGTCTCGACAGGAGGGATGTGTGTAGTAGTTAATCAACACTTTACCCCCTATTGATTCATAAATTATTTAAAAAAAAAAAAAAAAAAAAAAAAAAAATATATATATATATAATAATAATAATAATAATAATAATAATAAACTATTTGATTTGTTCAGTTTGTGGTAGACATAATGCTCAAGACAGTAGAAAACCAAAAAGAGGCAAATTTCCACCAACCAATGCATCATTTGAAGCCATACACATGGACTTCATAGAATTAAATCAGTGTGAGAGAAAGAAATACTGTACAGTGTTAATAGATCCTTTCACTAAATGGATAGAATTATTTCCTGTCACCCACCCAGATGCATTAACAGTAGCAAAAATCCTGTGTAGAGAAATAATTTCTTGATTTGACATTCCAAAACGAATCTACAGTGACAATGGAACTCATTTTGTAAATGAAATAAATGAATAAATAAATAAATAATAACTAGAAAATGCAATTTCTGAAGAAATTGCGAGATGGATTGCTCCAGCTAAAATTGCCATCGCTAAGCTGCTATTGTAAATGGTTTAAGTTAAAAAATTATGTGAAAGAGATGAGATTTGAAGATTCAGAAAGGTTTAAATCAGTTTAATTGAGTTGGAATTAGTTTGAAAAAATTGAATACTGAATGAAGAATGAAATGATTTAAAACTGGAAAATTAAAAGGATCATAATCTGAATGTATAGAGGAGTTGAAGGCTTTTAAAGTTGTGTAAAGAAAATGTGAGAAAAGGGCCAATTTGAAAATTCTGTAATGCATTTCTAATGGGAAAAATTGGTTGGAAAAACTGGAATATCTTGGAAGAATGTTAGGAAAATTTTGAATATAAGCTGGAATCTCCTGAAGTTTGAATGGTTTTGAATACGTTGAAGTAAGTGGGAGGAGCATAAAATAAAAAAAAAAAGGGTACTGCTAATGACACCCACAGCATTAAAAATAGCACAAAGAAGTAGTTGGATACATCTTTCCCATTTGCAAAAAAAAAAACCTATATGGGTTTTAGTTAGGAAAGTCTGACTTCAAAGGGGGGCGTCCTTATAGTGGGCGTTCGTCTCAATGTCAGTGAAGATTAGATGGTGTTGAATTCCTTAGGAGCTTAGGGAAATGGGGAAGTTAAGTATCTTACTTCTGCTAAACCATATTTGACTCTTGTATCTCTTTAATTGTTACTAAAAATGATTGTTGAGCACCTCCCTGCATTTGAATGTCCCATTAAAACTCAGCTCCGCCGCAATACTAACATTATGGAATACATTATGAATACCACCTGAGTGATATCATGACTTCTTATCGTACAAACAGATAATTATGAGACAACTGTGTGTTTGTACCTCTCCACTTGAGAAGTTGGGTATATTAAGTTATTTTTCTGCATATGTTTTTATTTGAAGTTTTTTATTCAACAAAACAAAAAGCCCTTTTACTCTGACCAAAATGTATCCAAATAGGCTGACATCTGACTATTAATTGGGCTCGTGCATGGCACTTAATGTACAGTGACTTTTTATTTAAACCTTTGTTCTTTATTGTGCTTTATTTTTGCAGAATTAAAATAAAACATTTGAATTACCAGAAAATTTCTTCTAATATGGACATTCCTTTTAAATTAAAATTTTTTGTATAAAACAAGGACATTGCATTGAACTGCATCACTCCATCTTTGTCACTCCATCTATTTATTTTGTTAATAGAGCAAAATTATATTGTACATTTTGTGACAATCTATAACCTCCAAATTATACATGTTAAGGTTAAGGAAAGCAAATTAAAGCCACCCCGTATTGATGTCACTTAACCAGATTATCTAGCAGCTGTCAACAAAGACACATATCTGTCCACATAATAAAAAAAAAAAAGAAAGACGGTAAAACATTCCTGTACAAGTTTATTTTCTTCTGCAGTGTATTTATGGACCATGTAAAGTTTGTTTTGTTTTTGACGGTTAACATTGTTCTTTGAATGAATTAAATCTGGAGAGTTTTGTTCCAATTCTACTTGAATTGATTGATAATTACATCTGTAATCTAAATTTGTTTGATACTGTTAATTTACCTACTGAAAACATTATTTACAACTTCTGATGAACTTAAGGAAGGAAAGAGAAGTGACAACAACAATAGTCCTCACATCCTGTGTGACAACCAATCAAAAATCACATTCAGCTATTCTGAAGGCGACCATGTGCAGAGAGGAAACCTGAGAGACAGTGAGCAGGGGTATGAATCACCCAGACGGACACCACAGTTGCTTCATGTGGTGAAGACACTGAGAACTTTACCATAGCTTAACTGCTACTAGGCGTTTGTGTTATTCTGTTTACAATGGGATTTTGTGTATGCTTGTTTTGTCAATAAACACTTATACTTATGTTTATTAAAGGTACATCAAAAAAAATAAAAAATAAAAAAATGGTGGAAGAATAATATTAACTAGGACCCCGTTGGGGCACTGGCGGGCCCGAGCCGTGTCGCGTCCCCCCCCCCCAACGTGCTGCCTCCCCGTCCCATTTGTGTCCTCTGGCCATCGCCCTCTCTGGTAACGCCCATCACTGCAAAGACCCTTTTCCTTCATCGGCGTTTGCTGTTCTTCCTGCCAGTGCGTGTTGCTTTCACTTACACTTGCCACAGCCAGCCTCGTGAGTGCCTAGCCTATTGGATATCACTGTCACCTACACAGGACAGTCATTACCTTTCTATTAATACTTTGTGTTTTAATTTCACATTAATTTCCATATTGTATAAACGACTGGAAAAAACTTGAGCCCCTGCCCCTGTATAATCATGTGCATGTCTCTGTTCTAGCTCCAAGGTGAATCTTCACTGCTCATGTTCTCCTCAGAAGCACTCACCTCACTCCCCTCAGGTTACTGTACACATGCACCAACTGCCTGCTTCAGGTTTGGATGGAGCTTCATGGTTGTCTTTTGAAGAAATGACCAGTCAAGTTGTGTTTGAAATTTGATTTTTTTCAGGGGCAAAAGGAGCCTCTGCATTCTTGTCAAATATGTAAATAGCATGTTTTTGCAGGTGCTAAAAACCAGACTCTGAGTGTGTGTGTGTGTGTGTGTGCGTGTGTGTGTGTCTGTGTGTGCGTTCAAGTCACATGACATATTTAACCGGATGTAGCTGCAAGACGGAGCCTCGTTGACTCTCCGTTTCAACTTATCTCAAAAGTGAGGACCTCAACCTATATACCAGTTTTTAAATTGTGTTGATAGGCCAAATAAAACCAGAGTTATGATAAATTATGTCCGCGATACTTTTTTCTGCTTATTTTGATCACGTTCGGCGCTCGATCGCGCTGTATGAGACAGGAAAACATAGCATGCAGACATTAGCGACAGGTCTTACAGGCGGAAAAGGCTTGCCAAAAGAAAAAAAAAACACACCACAACATCTCTCCTATTGGTGGAAAACTTTACCACAACAACCAATCCAAAATTATATGGTGACTGATTGACAAGGGGCGGGCGCTTACGTTCTTCCTGCAACATGAGAAGCGAGGGAGGGACTCTCAGCAGGGATGCAGTCTGGGACACGTAGTTGCAAACCTAGCGACTTTGTTGTTAGATTCAATGACTTTTCAGACCCCCTAACGACTTTTTTTTAGAAAGAAAGGGACTTTTATCGACTTCTTCTGGAGTTAAGAGACTCTGACATGAAGCAGGCTTTCCTTACTGAGGAGTTAGCAACGCTGCTAAGGGTGCAGAGCCACACATGCGCTCAGAGCTCTGCATGGGAGACTGAAGCTGACAGAGCTGCAGCAGTTAGCAGGTTTCACCCTCAGAGACCACCAGGGGTTCATGTTGAGGCATTTTAATTTTTTTTTTTTTTGTGCCATAGACACTGTCAGCACAATCTGCAGTTACACTAACAAAAATGCTGCAAAAAACAAAGAATTATGGAAAAATTACACATGGACTGACATAGAGGAGGATCTACACAAGTTTTTTACATCATGTTTTACATCATGCATCATTTACATCATGTTTTTTTGTAGTGGCATAAATAAAAAGTGACATTTGTGAGACTATACAGTGTTTTGTAAATAATTTTACAAAGAACGCCTGGGCCATTGCCTGCATTTTGATGTAAATAGAGGTAAATTACTATGTTCTTTGTTAAAAATTTGCATATGTTTTGAAGTTTACAATTTTTATTTGAAGTTTAAGTTTTAAAAACAGTTCATCACACATATTTGTGGTTTAATTTCACATTAATTTCCATATTGTATAAATGACTGGAAAAAACTTGAGCCCCTGCCCCTGTATAATCATGTGCACGTCCCTGTTCTAGCTCCAAGGTGAATCTTCACTGCTCATGTTCTCCTCAGAAATAGTCACCTCACTCCCCTCAGGTTACTGTACACATGCACCAACTATCTGCTTCAGGTTTGGATGGAGCTTCATGGTTGTCTTTTGGAGAAATGAACAGTCAAGTTGTGTTTGAAATCTGATTTTTTTCAGGGGCAAAAGGAAGCCTCTGCATTCTTGTCAAATATGTAAACAGCATGTTTTTGCAGGTGCTAAAAAACAGACTCTGAGTGTGTGTGTGTGTGTGTGTGTGTGTGTGTGTGTGTGTGTGTGTGTGTGTGTGTGTGTGTGTGTGTGTGTGTGTATATGTGTGTGTATCCTGCAGTACTCTGTACTCCTGCAGTGGCCAAAAAGACTTTTAAGAATGTGGATTTTTGGGTCATCTTTGGCGCCCCCTAGAACTGCAGTACTCTGTACTCCTGCAGTGGCCAAAATGACTTTTAAGAATGTGGATTTTTGGGTCATCTTTGGCGTCCCCTAGAACGTAAACCGTGGGGTGCAGCGTCATGATTTTTACAACTTTGAATGGGCATGGGGTGTAGATTGCCCTGAGCAAATTTGGTATCGGTGGGACGAAAGCCTTAGGAGGAGATAGCCACATTCCAATGTGTGCGAATCGGCAAAAAATGCGAAATATCCCTTTAACCGTACATTATACAGATACGCGCTTTTTGACTTTTTCGTAGATCTAATTGAGATACACATGATTGTCAATTTTTGTGTCAATATGACAAAGCGTTCAGGCGTGACACTCAACAATGTGTATTTTCACCTTATGGGACAAGAAAAAATGGACTTTTTTCTCCTGCCATGGGGGGGCGCTCTTTTGGGGAGTAAAAATTCCTTCACAAATGTGTTGATGGCTGGACATTGCATCATCCTAGAAAACTTGGAGGCCAGAGAGGACAAAAATAAAAAGTTATAAGACTTTTAAATATGTGGATTTTAGGGTTATCTTTGGCGCCCCCTAGAACCTAAACCGTGGGGTGCAGCGTCATGATTTGAATAACTTTTAATGGCCATGGGGTGTAGATTGGCCTGAGCAAATGTGGTGCCGGTGGAACGAAAGCCTTCGGAGGAGTTAGCGAAATTCCAATGTGTGCGGATCGGCAAAAAATGCGCAATAACCCTTTAACCGTACATTTGACAGATACGCCAGCACTGACTTTTTTGTAGATCTTATTGAGATACATGTGTGTGTCAATTTTTGTGTAATTTTGACAAAGCGTACAGGCGTGACAGTCAATAGTGTGAATTTTCACCTTATGGGACAAGAAAAAATGGACTTTTTTCTCCTGCCATGGGGGGCGCTCTTTTGGGGAGTAAAAATTCCTTCACAAATGTGTTGATGGCTGGACATTGCATCATCCTAGAAAACTTGGAGGCCAGTGAGGGCAAAAATAAAAAGTTATAAGACTTTGAAATATGTGGATTTTAGGGTTATCTTTGGCGCCCCCTAGAACCTAAACCGTGGGGTGCAGCGTCATGATTTGAATAACTTTTAATGGCCATGGGGTGTAGATTGGCCTGAGCAAATGTGGTGCCGGTGGAACGAAAGCCTTCGGAGGAGTTAGCGAAATTCCAATGTGTGCGGATCGGCAAAAAATGCGCAATAACCCTTTAACCGTACATTTGACAGATACGCCCGCACTGACTTTTTTGTAGATCTTATTGAGATACATGTGTGTGTCAATTTTTGTGTCATTTTGACAAAGCGTACAGGCGTCAGGTGAATTTTTCACCTTAGGGGGCGCTATGGAGCCATTTTGCATTGTATTGTTTGGGCGACTTCAGAATATCAAATTTTTCACCAGGCCCGGTCGTCCTGCCAAATTTCATGAGTTTTCGCCAGTGGGAAGTGGGCCATTTTCCAGTTCAAAGGGGAGGAAAAAGAAAAAACTAGGACCCCGGTGGGGCACTGTCGGGCCCGAGCCGCGTTGCGCCGCCCCCAGCGCGACCGCCTCCCGATCCCGATCGCGTCACACTCAAGGTCCAAAGATGGTGTGCGCACTTGTCTGTGGTCATTTCCCATTATAATGAATGGGAGGCGCAGTTTCTACCAAAACAATCGCTGCAGACAAACTTCATGTCCTATTTGAAAAAAGTCTGGACCATGAGTGAGGGCACAAACACAGCTGGGATATATCCAAATGGCAGGTTGCTCCTCGTTACGGTGTTGCCTGGAGAGCGATGCGATTGAGCCATTGAGCGATGGGCAGGAAAAACTTGACTTTTTCTACTGCCATGGGGGGGGGGGGGGGAGAATGTGGATTCTTTTAAGAATGTGGATTTTTTGGTCATCTTTGGCGCCCCCTAGAACGTAAACCGTGGGGTGCAGCGTCATGATTTTTACAACTTTGAATGGCCATGGGGTGTAGATTGGCCTGAGCAAATTTGGTTTCAGTGGGACGAAAGCCTTAGGAGGAGTTAGCCACATTCCAATGTGTGCGAATCGGCAAAAAATGCAAAATAGCCCTCTAACCATACATTTGACAGATACGCACCCATTGACTTTTTCGTAGATCTTATTGAGATACACGTGATTGTCAAATTTTGTGTCAATATGACAAAGCGTACAGGTGTCACACTCAACAATGTGAATTTTCACCTTACGGGACAAGAAAAAATGGACTTTTTTCTCCTGCCATGGGGGGGCGCTCTTTTGGGGAGTAAAAATTCCTTCACAAATGTGTTGATGGCTGGACATTGCATCATCCTAGAAAACTTGGAGGCCAGTGAGGACAAAAATAAAAAGTTATAAGACTTTGAAATATGTGGATTTTAGGGTTATCTTTGGCGCCCCCTAGAACCTAAACCGTGGGGTGCAGCGTCATGATTTGAATAACTTTTAATGGCCATGGGGTGTAGATTGGCCTGAGCAAATGTGGTGCCGGTGGAACGCCAGCCTTAGGAGGAGTTAGCGAAATTCCATAGTGTGCGGATCAGCAAAAAATGCGGAATAACCCTTTAACCGTACATTTGACAGATACGCGCGCATTGACTTTTTCGTAGATCTTATTGAGATACATGTGTGTGTCAAATTTTGTGTCAATATGACAAAGCGTACAGGCGTGACACTCAACAATGTGTATTTTCACCTTAGGGGACAAGAAAAAATGGACTTTTTTCTCCTGCCATGGGGGGCGCTCTTTTGGCGAGTAAAAATTCCTTCACAAATGTGTTGATGGCTGGACATTGCATCATCCTAGAAAACTTGGAGGCCAGTGAGGACAAAAATAAAAAGTTATAAGACTTTTAAATATGTGGATTTTAGTGTTGTCTTTGGCGCCCCCTAGAACCTAAACCGTGGGGTGCAGCGTCATGATTTGAATAACTTTTAATGGCCATGGGGTGTAGATTGGCCTGAGCAAATGTGGTGCCGGTGGAACGAAAGCCTTAGGAGGAGTTAGCGAAATTCCAATGTGTGCGGATCGGAAAAAAATGCGAAATAACCCTTTAACCGTACATTTGACAGATACGGCCGCACTGACTTTTTTGTAGATCTTATTGAGATACATATGTGTGTCAATTTTTGTGTCAATATGACAAAGCGTACAGGCGTGACAGTCAATAGTGTGAATTTCCACCTTAGGGGGCGCTATGGAGCCATTTTGCATTTTATTGTTTGGGCGACTTCAGAATATCGAATTTTTCACCAGGCCCGGTCGTCCTGCCAAATTTCCTGAGTTTTCGCCAGTGGGAAGTGGGCCATTTTCCAGTTCAAAGGGGAGGAAAAAGAAGAAAGAAAGAAAGAACTAGGACCCCGTTGGGGCACTGGCGGGCCCGAGCTGTGTCGCGTCCCCCCAACGCGCTGCCTCCCCGTCCCATTTGTGTCCTCTGGCCATCGCCCTCTCTGGTAACGCCCATCACTGCAAAGACCCTTTTCCTTCATCGGCGTTTGCTGTTCTTCCTGCCAGTGCGTGTTGCTTTCACTTACACTTGCCACAGCCAGCCTCTTGAGTGCCTAGCCTATTGGATATCACTGTCACCTACACAGGACAGTCATTACCTTTCTATTAATACTTTGTTTTTTAATTTCACATTAATTTCCATATTGTATAAACAACTGGAAAAAACTTGAGCCCCTGCCCCTGTATAATCATGTGCACATCTCTGTTCTAGCTCTAAGGTGAATCTTCACTGCTCATGTTCTCCTCAGAAGCACTCACCTCACTCCCCTCAGGTTACTGTACACATGCACCAACTGCCTGCTTCAGGTTTGGATGGAGCTTCATGGTTGTCTTTTGGAGAAATGACCAGTCAAGTTGTGTTTGAAATTTGATTTTTTTCAGGGGCAAAAGGAGCCTCTGCATTCTTGTCAAATATGTAAATAGCATGTTTTTGCAGGTGCTAAAAACCAGACTCTGAGTGTGTGTGTGTGTGTGTGTGTGCGTGTGTGTGTGTGTCTGTGTGTGTGTGTGTGTGTGTGTGTGTGTGTGTGTGTGTGTGTGTGTGCGTTCAAGTCACATGACTTATTTAACCGGATGTAGCTGCAAGACGGAGCCTCGTTGACTCCGTTTCAACTTATCTCAAAAGTGAGGACCTCAACCTATATACCAGTTTTTAAATTGTGTTGATAGGCCAAATAAAACCAGAGTTATGATAAATTATGTCCGCGATACTTGTTTTCTGCTTATTTTGATCACGTTCGGCGCTCGATTTCGCTGTATGAGACAGGAAAACATAGCATGCAGACATTAGCGACAGGTCTTACAGGCGGAAAAGGCTTGCCAAAGGAAAAAAAAAACACACCACAACATCTCTCCTATTGGTGGAAAACTTCACCACAACAACCAATCCAAAATTATATGGTGACTGATTGACAAGGGGCGGGCGCTTACGTTCTTCCTGCAATATGAGAAGGGAGGGAGGGACTCTCAGCAGGGATGCAGTCTGGGACACGTAGTTGCAAACCTAGCGACTTTGTTGTTAGATTCAATGACTTTTCAGACCCCCTAACGACTTTTTTTTTAGAAAGAAAGTGACTTTTATCGACTTCTTCTGGAGTTTAGAGACTCTGACATGAAGCAGGCTTTCCTTACTGAGGAGTTAGCAACGCTGCTAAGGGTGCAGAGCCACACATGCGCTCCGAGCTCTGCATGGGAGACTGAAGCTGACAGAGCTGCAGCAGTTAGCAGGTTTCACCCTCAGAGACCACCAGGGGTTCATGTTGAGGCATTTTCAGTTTTTTTTTTTTTTTTGCCATAGACACTGTCAGCACAATCTGCAGTTACACTAACAAAAATGCTGCAAAAAACAAAGAATTATGGAAAAATTACACATGGACTAACATAGAGGAGGATCTACACAAGTTTTTTACATCATGTTTTACATCATGCATCATTTACATCATGTTTTTTTGTAGTGGCATAAATAAAAAGTGACATTTGTGAGACTATACAGTGTTTTGTAAATAATTTTACAAAGAACACCTGGGCCATTGCCTGCATTTTGATGTAAATAGAGGTAAATTACTATGTTCTTTGTTAAAAATTTGCATATGTTTTGAAGTTTACAATTTTTATTTGAAGTTTAAGTTTTAAAAACAGTTCATCACACATATTTGTGGTTTTCACAGTAAAAACGTTACTTTTTTCCACTCGGATTTTATGTTTTGTGTGTGAATTTGGGTCCAATGTGTAAATATAGTATGTCAAAATGATAAAATAACTGTAAATTGACACAGGTGAGGTTGTGCTGAAAAAAATGATACCAGGCAAGGCAAGGTAAAAATTTTGTAAGAGGAAATATAAAGGTAAAATCTAAAGTAGTCAAAAACGGCCAATAGTGACTCACAGACTCCACAGACAAGTCCCTTTGGCGCCACTCAGTGGGCAAAACTACTTTGTCTACTGTAATGTATATTTGGGTCATCTTTGGCGCCCCCTAAAACGTAAACCGTGGGGTGCAGCGTCATGATTTTTACTACTTTGAATGGCCATGGAGTGTAGATTGGCCTGAGCAAATTTGGTGTCAGTGGGACGAAAGCCTTAGGAGGAGTTAGCGAAATTCCAATGTGTGCGAATCGGCAAAAAATGCAAAATAGCCCTTTTACCGTACATTATACAGATACGCGCTCTTTGACTTTTTCGTAGATCTAATTGAGATACACATGATTGTCAATTTTTGTGTCATTTTGCCAAAGCGTACAGGCGTGACAGTCAACAATGTGTATTTTCACCTTAGGGGACAAGAAAAAATGGACTTTTTTTCTCCTGCCATGGGGGGGCGCTCTTTTGGGGAGTAAAAATTCCTTCACAAATGTGTTGATGGCTGGACATTGCATCATCCTAGAAAACTTGGAGGCCAGTGAGGGCAAAAATAAAAAGTTATAAGACTTTTAAATATGTGGATTTTAGGGTTATCTTTGGCGCCCCCTAGAACCTAAACCGTGGGGTGCAGCGTCATGATTTGAATAACTTTTAATGGCCATGGGGTGTAGATTGGCCTGAGCAAATGTGGTGCCGGTGGAACGAAAGCCTTCGGAGGAGTTAGCGAAATTCCAATGTGTGCGGATCGGCAAAAAATGTGAAATAACCCTTTAACCGTACATTTGACAGATACGCCCGCACTGACTTTTTTGTAGATCTTATTGAGATACATGTGTGTGTCAATTTTTGTGTCATTTTGACAAAGCGTACCGGCGTGACAGTCAATAGTGTGAATTTTCACCTTAGGGGGCGCTATGGAGCCATTTTGCATTTTCTTGTTTGGGCGACTTCGGAATATCAAATTTTTCACCAGGCCCGGTCGTCCTGCCAAATTTCATGAGTTTTCGCCAGTGGGAAGTGGGCCATTTTCCAGTTCAAAGGGGAGGAAAAATAATAATAATAATAATAACAAAAGAAGGAAACTACAGGAACAAGAGGGCTCTCGCAGCTGCTTAGCAGCTACGCTCGGGCCCTAACTAGGACCCCGTTGGGGCACTGGCGGGCCCGCGCCGTGTCGCCCCCCCCCCCCCCCCCAACGCGCTGCCTCCCCGTCCCATTTGTGTCCTCTGGCCATCGCCCTCTCTGGTAACGCCCATCACTGCAAAGACCCTTTTCCTTGATCGGCGTTTGCTGTTCTTCCTGCCAGTGCGTGTTGCTTTCACTTACACTTGCCACAGCCAGCCTCGTGAGTGCCTAGCCTATTGGATATCACTGTCACCTACACAGGACAGTCATTACCTTTCTATTAATACTTTGTGTTTTAATTTCACATTAATTTCCATATTGTATAAACGACTGGAAAAAACTTGAGCCCCTGCCCCTGTATAATCATGTGCATGTCTCTGTTCTAGCTCCAAGGTGAATCTTCACTGCTCATGTTCTCCTCAGAAGCACTCACCTCACTCCCCTCAGGTTACTGTACACATGCACCAACTGCCTGCTTCAGGTTTGGATGGAGCTTCATGGTTGTCTTTTGGAGAAATGACCAGTCAAGTTGTGTTTGAAATTTGATTTTTTTCAGGGGCAAAAGGAGCCTCTGCATTCTTGTCAAATATGTAAATAGCATGTTTTTGCAGGTGCTAAAAACCAGACTCTGAGTGTGTGTGTGTGTGTGTGTGTGTGTGTGTGTGTGTGTGTGTGCGTGTGTGTGTGTGTGCGTTCAAGTCACATGACATATTTAACCGGATGTAGCTGCAAGACGGAGCCTCGTTGACTCTCCGTTTCAACTTATCTCAAAAGTGAGGACCTCAACCTATATACCAGTTTTTAAATTGTGTTGATAGGCCAAATAAAACCAGAGTTATGATAAATTATGTCCGCGATACTTTTTTTCTGCTTATTTTTATCACGTTCGGCGCTCGATCGCGCTGTATGAGACAGGAAAACATAGCATGCAGACATTAGCGACAGCTCTTACAGGCGGAAAAGGCTTGCCAAAAGAAAAAAAAAACACACCACAACATCTCTCCTATTGGTGGAAAACTTCACCACAACAACCAATCCAAAATTATATGGTGACTGATTGACAAGGGGCGGGCGCTTACGTTCTTCCTGCAACATGAGAAGGGAGGGAGGGACTCTCAGCAGGGATGCAGTCTGGGACACGTAGTTGCAAACCTAGCGACTTTGTTGTTAGATTCAATGACTTTTCAGACCCCCTAACGACTTTTTTTTAGAAAGAAAGGGACTTTTATTGACTTCTTCTGGAGTTTAGAGACTCTGACATGAAGCAGGCTTTCCTTACTGAGGAGTTAGCAACGCTGCTAAGGGTGCAGAGCCACACATGCGCTCAGAGCTCTGCATGGGAGACTGAAGCTGACAGAGCTGCAGCAGTTAGCAGGTTTCACCCTCAGAGACCACCAGGGGTTCATGTTGAGGCATTTTAATTTTTTTTTTTTTTGTGCCATAGACACTGTCAGCACAATCTGCAGTTACACTAACAAAAATGCTGCAAAAAACAAAGAATTATGGAAAAATTACACATGGACTGACATAGAGGAGGATCTACACAAGTTTTTTACATCATGTTTTACATCATGCATCATTTACATCATGTTTTTTTGTAGTGGCATAAATAAAAAGTGACATTTGTGAGACTATACAGTGTTTTGTAAATAATTTTACAAAGAACGCCTGGGCCATTGCCTGCATTTTGATGTAAATAGAGGTAAATCACTATGTTCTTTGTTAAAAATTTGCATATGTCTTGAAGTTTACAATTTTTATTTGAAGTTTAAGTTTTAAAAACAGTTCATCACACATATTTGTGGTTTTCACAGTAAAAATGTTACTTTTTTCCACTCGGATTTTATGTTTTGTGTGTGAATTTGGGTCCATTGTGTAAATTCAGTATGTCAACATGATAAAATAACTGTAAATTCGCACAGGTGAGGTTGTGCTGAAAAAAATGATACCAGGCAAGGCACGTGATTGTCAAATTTTGTGTCAATATGACAAAGCGTATAGGCGTGAATCTCAACAATATGTATTTTCACCTTAGGGGACAAGAAAAAATGGACTTTTTTCTCCTGCCATGGGGGGGCGCTCTTTTGGGGAGTAAAAATTCCTTCACAAATGTGTTGATGGCTGGACATTGCATCATCCTAGAAAACTTGGAGGCCAGTGAGGACAAAAATAAAAAGTTATAAGACTTTTAAATATGTGGATTTTAGGGTTATCTTTGGCGCCCCCTAGAACCTAAACCGTGGGGTGCAGCGTCATGATTTGAATAACTTTTAATGGCCATGGGGTGTAGATTGGCCTGAGCAAATGTGGTGCCGGTGGAACGAAAGCCTTCGGAGGAGTTAGCGAAATTCCAATGTGTGCGGATCGGCAAAAAAAGCAGAATAACCCTTTAACCGTACATTTGACAGATACGCGCGCATTGACTTTTTCGTAGATCTTATTGAGATACATGTGTGTGTCAATTTTTGTGTCATTTTGCCAAAGCGTACAGGTGTTACACTCAACAATGTGTATTTTCACCTTAGGGGACAAGAAAAAATGGACTTTTTTCTCCTGCCATGGGGGGCGCTCTTTTGGGGAGTAAAAATTCCTTCACAAATGTGTTGATGGCTGGACATTGCATCATCCTAGAAAACTTGGAGGCCAGTGAGGGCAAAAATAAAAAGTTATAAGACTTTTAAATATGTGGATCTTAGGGTTATCTTTGGCGCCCCCTAGAACCTAAACCGTGGGGTGCAGCGTCATGATTTGAATAACTTTTAATGGCCATGGGGTGTAGATTGGCCTGAGCAAATGTGGTGCCGGTGGAACGAAAGCCTTCGGAGGAGTTAGCGAAATTCCAATGTGTGCGGATCGGCAAAAAATGCGAAATAACCCTTTAACCGTACATTTGACAGATACGCCCGCACTGACTTTTTTGTAGATCTTATTGAGATACATGTGTGTGTCAATTTTTGTGTCATTTTGACAAAGCGTACACGCGTGACAGTCAATAGTGTGAATTTTCACCTTAGGGGGCGCTATGGAGCCATTTTGCATTTTATTGTTTGGCCGACTTCGGAATATCAAATTTTTCACCAGGCCCGGTCGTCCTGCCAAATTTCATGAGTTTTCGCCAGTGGGAAGTGGGCCATTTTCCAGTTTAAAGGGGAGGAAAAATAATAATAATAACAAAAGAAGGAAACTACAGGAACAAGAGGGCTCTCGCAGCTGCTTAGCAGCTACGCTCGGGCCCTAACTAGGACCCCGTTGGGGCACTGGCGGGCCCGAGCCGTGTCGCGTCCCCCCCCCCCCCCCATAACGTGCTGCCTCCCCGTCCCATTTGTGTCCTCTGGCCATCGCCCTCTCTGGTAACGCCCATCACTGCAAAGACCCTTTTCCTTCATCTGCGTTTGCTGTTCTTCCTGCCAGTGCGTGTTGCTTTCACTTACACTTGCCACAGCCAGCCTCGTGAGTGCCTAGCCTATTGGATATCACTGTCACCTACACAGGACAGTCATTACCTTTCTATTAATACTTTGTGTTTTAATTTCACATTAATTTCCATATTGTATAAACGACTGGAAAAAACTTGAGCCCCTGCCCCTGTATAATCATGTGCATGTCTCTGTTCTAGCTCCAAGGTGAATCTTCACTGCTCATGTTCTCCTCAGAAGCACTCACCTCACTCCCCTCAGGTTACTGTACACATGCACCAACTGCCTGCTTCAGGTTTGGATGGAGCTTCATGGTTGTCTTTTGGAGAAATGACCAGTCAAGTTGTGTTTGAAATTTGATTTTTTTCAGGGGCAAAAGGAGCCTCTGCATTCTTGTCAAATATGTAAATAGCATGTTTTTGCAGGTGCTAAAAACCAGACTCTGAGTGTGTGTGTGTGTGTGTGTGTGTGTGTGTGTGTGTGTGTGTGTGTGTGTGTGTGTGCGTGTGTGTGTGTCTGTGTGTGCGTTCAAGTCACATGACATATTTAACCGGATGTAGCTGCAAGACGGAGCCTCGTTGACTCTCCGTTTCAACTTATCTCAAAAGTGAGGACCTCAACCTATATACCAGTTTTTAAATTGTGTTGATAGGCCAAATAAAACCAGAGTTATGATAAATTATGTCCGCGATACTTTTTTTCTGCTTATTTTGATCACATTCGGCGCTCGATCGCGCTGTATGAGACAGGAAAACATAGCATGCAGACATTAGCGACAGCTCTTACAGGCGGAAAAGGCTTGCCAAAAGAAAAAAAAAACACACCACAACATCTCTCCTATTGGTGGAAAACTTCACCACAACAACCAATCCAAAATTATATGGTGACTGATTGACAAGGGGCGGGCGCTTACGTTCTTCCTGCAACATGAGAAGGGAGGGAGGGACTCTCAGCAGGGATGCAGTCTGGGACACGTAGTTGCAAACCTAGCGACTTTGTTGTTAGATTCAATGACTTTTCAGACCCCCTAACGACTTTTTTTTAGAAAGAAAGGGACTTTTATCGACTTCTTCTGGAGTTTAGAGACTCTGACATGAAGCAGGCTTTCCTTACTGAGGAGTTAGCAACGCTGCTAAGGGTGCAGAGCCACACATGCGCTCAGAGCTCTGCATGGGAGACTGAAGCTGACAGAGCTGCAGCAGTTAGCAGGTTTCACCCTCAGAGACCACCAGGGGTTCATGTTGAGGCATTTTAATTTATTTATTTTTTTTTGTGCCATAGACACTGTCAGCACAATCTGCAGTTACACTAACAAAAATGCTGCAAAAAACAAAGAATTATGGAAAAATTACACATGGACTGACATAGAGGAGGATCTACACAAGTTTTTTACATCATGTTTTACATCATGCATCATTTACATCATGTTTTTTTGTAGTGGCATAAATAAAAAGTGACATTTGTGAGACTATACAGTGTTTTGTAAATAATTTTACAAAGAACGCCTGGGCCATTGCCTGCATTTTGATGTAAATAGAGGTAAATCACTATGTTCTTTGTTAAAAATTTGCATATGTTTTGAAGTTTACAATTTTTATTTGAAGTTTAAGTTTTAAAAACAGTTCATCACACATATTTGTGGTTTTCACAGTAAAAATGTTACTTTTTTCCACTCGGATTTTATGTTTTGTGTGTGAATTTGGGTCCATTGTGTAAATTCAGTATGTCAACATGATAAAATCACTGTAAATTCGCACAGGTGAGGTTGTGCTGAAAAAAATGATACCAGGCAAGGCACGTGATTGTCAAATTTTGTGTCAATATGACAAAGCGTATAGGCGTGAATCTCAACAATATGTATTTTCACCTTAGAGGACAAGAAAAAATGGACTTTTTTCTCCTGCCATGGGGGGGCGCTCTTTTGGGGAGTAAAAATTCCTTCACAAATGTGTTGATGGCTGGACATTGCATCATCCTAGAAAACTTGGAGGCCAGTGAGGACAAAAATAAAAAGTTATAACACTTTTAAATATGTGGATTTTAGGATTATCTTTGGCGCCCCCTAGAACCTAAACCGTGGGGTGCAGCGTCATGATTTTGATAACTTTTAATGGCCATGGGGTGTAGATTGGCCTGAGCAAATGTGGTGCCGGTGGAACGAAAGCCTTAGGAGGAGTTAGCGAAATTCCAATGTGTGCGGATCGGCAAAAAATGCGGAATAACCCTTTAACCGTACATTTGACAGATACGCGCGCATTGACTTTTTCGTAGATCTTATTGAGTTACATGTGTGTGTCAATTTTTGTGTCATTTTGACAAAGCGTATAGGCGTGACACTCAACAATGTGTATTTTCACCTTAGGGGACAAGAAAAAATGGACTTTTTTCTCCTGCCATGGGGGGGCGCTCTTTTGGGGAGTAAAAATTCCTTCACAAATGTGTTGATGGCTGGACATTGCATCATCCTAGAAAACTTGGAGGCCAGTGAGGACAAAAATAAAAAGTTATAAGACTTTTAAATATGTGGATTTTAGTGTTATCTTTGGCGCCCCCTAGAACCTAAACCTTGGGGTGCAGCGTCATGATTTTGATAACTTTTAATGGCCACGGGGTGTAGATTGGCCTGAGCAAATGTGGTGCCGGTGGAACGAAAGCCTTCGGAGGAGTTAGCGAAATTCCAATGTGTGCGGATCGGCAAAAAATGCGAAATAACCCTTTAACCGTAATTTTTACAGATACGGCCGCACTGACTTTTTTGTAGATCTTATTGAGATACATATGTGTGTCAATTTTTGTGTCAATATGACAAAGCGTACAGGCGTGACAGTCAATAGTGTGAATTTTCACCTTAGGGGGCGCTATGGAGCCATTTTGCATTTTATTGTTTGGGCGACTTCAGAATATCAAATTTTTCACCAGGCCCGGTCCTCCTGCCAAATTTCATGAGTTTTCGCCAGTGGGAAGTGGGCCATTTTCCAGTTCAAAGGGGAGGAAAAAGAAAAAAGAAAGAAAGAAACAAAGAAAAACCACTTGGGGAATAATAGGGCCTACGCCCGGCTGCTCTGCAGCTGGCTCGGGCCCTAAGAAACAAAGAACTAGGACCCCGTTGGGGCACTGGCGGGCCCGAGCTGTGTCGCGTCCCCCCCCCCAACGCGCTGCCTCCCCGTCCCATTTGTGTCCTCTGGCCATCGCCCTCTCTGGTAACGCCCATCACTGCAAAGACCCTTTTCCTTCATCGGCGTTTGCTGTTCTTCCTGCCAGTGCGTGTTGCTTTCACTTACACTTGCCACAGCCAGCCTCGTGAGTGCCTAGCCTATTGGATATCACTGTCACCTACACAGGACAGTCATTACCTTTCTATTAATACTTTGTTTTTTAATTTCACATTAATTTCCATATTGTATAAACAACTGGAAAAAACTTGAGCCCCTGCCCCTGTATAATCATGTGCACGTCTCTGTTCTAGCTCTAAGGTGAATCTTCACTGCTCATGTTCTCCTCAGAAGCAGTCACCTCACTCCCCTCAGGTTACTGTACACATGCACCAACTGCCTGCTTCAGGTTTGGATGGAGCTTCATGGTTGTCTTTTGGAGAAATGACCAGTCAAGTTGTGTTTGAAATTTGATTTTTTTCAGGGGCAAAAGGAGCCTCTGCATTCTTGTCAAATATGTTAATAGCATGTTTTTGCAGGTGCTAAAAACCAGACTCTGAGTGTGTGTGTGTGCGTGTGTGTGTGTGTCTGTGTGTGTGTGTGTGTGTGCGTTCAAGTCACATGACATATTTAACCGGATGTAGCTGCAAGACGGAGCCTCGTTGACTCTCCGTTTCAATTTATCTCAAAAGTGAGGACCTCAACCTATATACCAGTTTTTAAATTGTGTTGATAGGCCAAATAAAACCAGAGTTATGATAAATTATGTCCGCGATACTTGTTTTCTGCTTATTTTGATCACGTTCGGCGCTCGATCGCGCTGTATGAGACAGGAAAACATAGCATGCAGACATTAGCGACAGGTCTTACAGGCGGAAAAGGCTTGCCAAAGGAAAAAAACACACCACAACATCTCTCCTATTGGTGGAAAACTTCACCACAACAACCAATCCAAAATTATATGGTGACTGATTGACAAGGGGCGGGAACTTACGTTCTTCCTGCAATATGAGAAGGGAGGGAGGGACTCTCAGCAGGGATGCAGTCTGGGACACGTAGTTGCAAACCTAGCGACTTTGTTGTTAGATTCAATGACTTTTCAGACCCCCTAACGACTTTTTTTTAGAAAGAAAGTGACTTTTATCGACTTCTTCTGGAGTTTAGAGACTCTGACATGAAGCAGGCTTTCCTTACTGAGGAGTTAGCAACGCTGCTAAGGGTGCAGAGCCACACATGCGCTCCGAGCTCTGCATGGGAGACTGAAGCTGACAGAGCTGCAGCAGTTAGCAGGTTTCACCCTCAGAGACCACCAGGGGTTCATGTTGAGGCATTTTCAGTTTTTTTTTTTTTTTTTGCCATAGACACTGTCAGCACAATCTGCAGTTACACTAACAACTAGGACCCCGGTGGGGCACTGTCGGGCCCGAGCCGCGTTGCGCCGCCCCCAGCGCGACCGCCTCCCCCTCCCGATCGCGTCACACTGAAGGTCCAAAGATGGTGTGCGCATTTGTCTGTGGTCATTTCCCATTATAATGAATGGGAGGCGCAGTTTCTACCAAAACACTCACTGCAGACAAACTACATGTCCTATTTGAAAAAAGTCTGGACCATGAGTGAGGGCACAAACACAGCTGGGATATATCCAAATGGCAAGTTCCTCCTCGTTACGGTGTTGCCGGGAGAGTGATGCGATTGAGCCATTGAGTGATGGGAAGGAAAAACTTGACTGTTTCTCCTGCCATGGGGGATGGGGGATGGGGGATGGGGGGGGGGATGTGGATTCTTTTAAGAATGTGGATATTTGGGTCATCTTTGGCGCCCCCTAGAACGTAAACCGTGGGGTGCAGCGTCATGATTTTTACAACTTTGAATGGCCATGGGGTGTAGATTGGCCTGAGCAAATTTGGTGTCAGTGGGACGAAAGCCTTAGGAGGAGTTAGCCAAATTCCAATGTGTGCGGATCGGGAAAAAATGTGAAATAACCCTTTAACTGTACATTTTACATATACGTGGCCATTGACTTTTTTGAAGATCTTATTGAAATACACGTGTATGTCAAATTTTGTGTCATTTTGACAAAGCATACAGGCGTGACACTCTACAATGTGTATTTTCACCTTAGGGGACAAGAAAAAATGGACTTTTTTCTCCTGCCATGGGGGGGCGCTCTTTTGGGGAGTAAAAATTCCTTCACAAATGTGTTGATGGCTGGACATTGCATCATCCTAGAAAACTTGGAGGCCAGTGAGGGCAAAAATAAAAAGTTATAAGACTTTTAAATATGTGGATTTTAGGGTCATCTTTGGCGCCCCCTAGAACCTAAACCGTGGGGTGCAGCGTCATGATTTGAATAACTTTTAATGGCCATGGGGTGTAGATTGGCCTGAGCAAATGTGGTGCCGGTGGAACTAAAGCCTTCGGAGGAGTTAGCGAAATTCCAATGTGTGCGGATCGGCAAAAAATGCGAAATAACCCTTTAACCGTACATTTGACAGATACGCGCGCATTGACTTTTTCGTAGATCTTATTGAGTTACATGTGTGTCTCAATTTTGGTGTCATTTTGCCAAAGCGTACAGGTGTTACACTCAACAATGTGTATTTTCACCTTAGGGGACAAGAAAAAATGGACTTTTTTCTCCTGCCATGGGGGGGCGCTCTTTTGGGGAGTAAAAATTCCTTCACAAATGTGTTGATGGCTGGACATTGCATCATCCTAGAAAACTTGGAGGCCAGTGAGGGCAAAAATAAAAAGTTATAAGACTTTTAAATATGTGGATCTTAGGGTTATCTTTGGCGCCCCCTAGAACCTAAACCGTGGGGTGCAGCGTCATGATTTGAATAACTTTTAATGGCCATGGGGTGTAGATTGGCCTGAGCAAATGTGGTGCCGGTGGAACGAAAGCCTTCGGAGGAGTTAGCGAAATTCCAATGTGTGCGGATCGGCAAAAAATGCGAAATAACCCTTTAACCGTACATTTGACAGATACGCCCGCACTGACTTTTTTGTAGATCTTATTGAGATACATGTGTGTGTCAATTTTTGTGTCATTTTGACAAAGCGTACAGGCGTGACAGTGAATAGTGTGAATTTTCACCTTAGGGGGCGCTATGGAGCCATTTTGCATTTTCTTGTTTGGGCGACTTCGGAATATCAAATTTTTCACCAGGCCCGGTCGTCCTGCCAAATTTCATGAGTTTTCGCCAGTGGGAAGTGGGCCATTTTCCAGTTTAAAGGGGAGGAAAAATAATAACTAGGGCCCCGGTGGGGCACTGTCGGGCCCGAGCCGCGTCGCGCCGCCCCCAGCGCGACCGCCTCCCCCTCCTGATCGCATCACACTCAAGGTCCAAAGATGGTGTGCGCACTTGTCTGTGGTCATTTCCCATTATAATGAATGGGAGGCGCAGTTTCTACCAAAACGCTCGCTGCAGACAAACTACATGTCCTATTTGAAAAAAGTCTGGACCATGAGTGAGGGCACAAACACAGCTAGGATATATCCAAATGGCAAGTTGCTCCTCCTTACTGTGTTGCCAGGAGAGCGATGCGATTGAGCCATTGAGCGATGGGCAGGGTTAACTGGACTTTTTCTCCCTCCTTGGGGGGGGGGATGTGGATTCTTTTAAGAATGTGGATATTTGGGTCATCTTTGGCGCCCCCTAGAACGTAAACCATGGGGTGCAGCGGCATGATTTTTACAACTTTGAATGGCCATGGGATGTAGATCGGCTTGAGCAAATTTGGTGTCGGTGGGAAGAAAGCCTTAGGAGGAGTTAGCCACATTCCAATGTGTGCGAATCGGCAAAAAATGCGAAATAGCCCTTTAACCGTACATTTTACAGATACGTGCCCATTGACTTTTTCGTAGATCTTATTGAGATACACGTGTGTGTCAAATTTTTTGTCATTTTGACAAAGCGTATAGGCGTGACAGTCAACAATGTGTTTTTTCACCTTAGGGGACAAGAAAAAATGGACTTTTTTCTCCTGCCATGGGGGGGGCGCTCTTTTCGGGAGTAAAAATTCCTTTACAAATGTGTTGATGGCTGGACATTGCATCATCCTAAAAAACTTGGAGGCCAGTATGGAAAAAGATAAAAAGTTATAAGACTTTTAAGAATGTGGATTTTTGGGTTATATATGGTGCCCCCTAGAACCCAAACCGTGTGGTGCAGCAAGATGATTTGTACAACTTTTAATGGCCATGGGGTGTAGATTGGCCTGAGCAAATTTGGTGCCGGTGGAAAGATAGCCTTCGGAGGAGTTAGCGAAATTCCAATGTGTGCGGATCGGCAAAAAATGCAAAATAGCCCTTTAACCGTACATTTGACAGATACATGCCCTTTGACTTTTTTGTAGATCTTATTGAGATACACGTGATTGTCAAATTTTGTGTCAATATGACAAAGCATACAGGCGTGACACTCGACAATATGTATTTTCACCTTAGGAGACAAGAAAAAATTGACTTTTTTCTCCTGCCATGGGGGGGCGCTCTTTTGTGGAGTAAAAATTCCTTCACACATGTGTTGATGGCTGGACATAGCATCATCCTAGAAAACTTGGAGGCCAGTGAGGACAAAAATAAAAAGTTATAAGACTTTTAAGAATGTGGATTTTTGGGTTATCTTTGGCGCCCCCTAGAACATAAACCGTGGGGTGCAGCGTCATGATTTGTACAACTTTGAATGGCCATGGGGTGTAGATTGGCCTGAGCAAATTTGGTGCCGGTGGAACGAAAGCCTTCGGAGGAGTTAGCGAAATTCCAATGTGTGCGGATCGGCAAAAAATGCGAAATAGCCCTTTAACCGTACATTTGACAGATACGCCCGCAGTGACTTTTTTGTAGATCTTATTGAGATACACATGTGTGACAAATTTTGTGTCATTTTGACAAAGCGTACAGGTGTCAGGTGAGTTTTCACCATAGGGGGCGCTATGGAGCCATTTTTCATTTTTTTGTTTGGGCGACTTCAGAATATCAAATTTTTCACCAGGCCCGGTCGTCCTGCCAAATTTCCTGAGTTTTCGCCAGTGGGAAGTGGGCCATTTTCCAGTTTAAAGCGGAGGAAAAATAACGAAAGAAGAATCCATCAGGAACAAGAGGGCTCTCGCAGCTGCTTAGCAGCTACGCTCGGGCCCTAATAACTAGGACCCCGTTGGGGCACTGGCGGGCCCGAGCCGTGTCGCGTCTCCCCCCCCCCCCCCCCAACGTGCTGCCTCCCCGTCCCATTTGTGTCCTCTGGCCATCGCCCTCTCTGTTAACGCCCATCACTGCAAAGACCCTTTTCCTTCATCGGCGTTTGCTGTTCTTCCTGCCAGTGCGTGTTGCTTTCACTTACACTTGCCACAGCCAGCCTCGTGAGTGCCTAGCCTATTGGATATCACTGTCACCTACACAGGACAGTCATTACCTTTCTATTAATACTTTGTGTTTTAATTTCACATTAATTTCCATATTGTATAAACGACTGGAAAAAACTTGAGCCCCTGCCCCTGTATAATCATGTGCATGTCTCTGTTCTAGCTCCAAGGTGAATCTTCACTGCTCATGTTCTCCTCAGAAGCACTCACCTCACTCCCCTCAGGTTACTGTACACATGCACCAACTGCCTGCTTCAGGTTTGGATGGAGCTTCATGGTTGTCTTTTGGAGAAATGACCAGTCAAGTTGTGTTTGAAATTTGATTTTTTTCAGGGGCAAAAGGAGCCTCTGCATTCTTGTCAAATATGTAAATAGCATGTTTTTGCAGGTGCTAAAAACCAGACTCTGAGTGTGTGTGTGTGTGTGTGTGTGTGTGTGTGTGTGTGTGTGCGTGTGTGTGTGTCTATGTGTGCGTTCAAGTCACATGACATATTTAACCGGATGTAGCTGCAAGACAGAGCCTCGTTGACTCTCCGTTTCAACTTATCTCAAAAGTGAGGACCTCAACCTATATACCAGTTTTTAAATTGTGTTGATAGGCCAAATAAAACCAGAGTTATGATAAATTATGTCCGCGATACTTGTTTTCTGCTTATTTTGATCACGTTCGGCGCTCGATCGCGCTGTATGAGACAGGAAAACATAGCATGCAGACATTAGCGACAGGTCTTACAGGCGGAAAAGGCTTGCCAAAAGAAAAAAAAAACACACCACAACATCTCTCCTATTGGTGGAAAACTTCACCACAACAACCAATCCAAAATTATATGGTGACTGATTGACAAGGGGCGGGCGCTTACGTTCTTCCTGCAACATGAGAAGGGAGGGAGGGACTCTCAGCAGGGATGCAGTCTGGGACACGTAGTTGCAAACCTAGTGACTTTGTTGTTAGATTCAATGACTTTTCAGACACCCTAACGACTTTTTTTTAGAAAGAAAGGGACTTTTATCGACTTCTTCTGGAGTTTAGAGACTCTGACATGAAGCAGGCTTTCCTTACTGAGGAGTTAGCAACGCTGCTAAGGGTGCAGAGCCACACATGCGCTCAGAGCTCTGCATGGGAGACTGAAGCTGACAGAGCTGCAGCAGTTAGCAGGTTTCACCCTCAGAGACCACCAGGGGTTCATGTTGAGGCATTTTAATTTTTTTTTTTTTTTGTGCCATAGACACTGTCAGCACAATCTGCAGTTACACTAACAAAAATGCTGCAAAAAACAAAGAATTATGGAAAAATTACACATGGACTGACATAGAGGAGGATCTACACAAGTTTTTTACATCATGTTTTACATCATGCATCATTTACATCATGTTTTTTTTGTAGTGGCATAAATAAAAAGTGACATTTGTGAGACTATACAGTGTTTTGTAAATAATTTTACAAAGAACGCCTGGGCCATTGCCTGCATTTTGATGTAAATAGAGGTAAATTACTATGTTCTTTGTTAAAAATTTGCATATGTTTTGAAGTTTACAATTTTTATTTGAAGTTTAAGTTTTAAAAACAGTTCATCACACATATTTGTGGTTTAATTTCACATTAATTTCCATATTGTATAAATGACTGGAAAAAACTTGAGCCCCTGCCCCTGTATAATCATGTGCACGTCCCTGTTCTAGCTCCAAGGTGAATCTTCACTGCTCATGTTCTCCTCAGAAATAGTCACCTCACTCCCCTCAGGTTACTGTACACATGCACCAACTATCTGCTTCAGGTTTGAAATGGAGCTTCATAGTTGTCTTTTGGAGAAATGAACAGTCAAGTTGTGTTTGAAATTTGATTTTTTTCAGGGGCAAAAGGAAGCCTCTGCATTCTTGTCAAATATGTAAACAGCATGTTTTTGCAGGTGCTAAAAAACAGACTCTGAGTGTGTGTGTGTGTCTGTGTGTGTGTGTGTGTGTGTGTGTGTGTGTGTGTGTGTGTGTGTGTGTGTGTGTGTGTGTATGTTGGCGTGTGTGTTGGCGTGTGTGTATCCTGCAGTACTCTGTACTCCTGCAGTGGCCAAAAAGACTTTTAAGAATGTGGATTTTTGGGTCATCTTTGGCGCCCCCTAGAACTGCAGTACTCTGTACTCCTGCAGTGGCCAAAATGACTTTTAAGAATGTGGATTTTTGGGTCATCTTTGGCGCCCCCTAGAACGTAAACCGTGGGGTGCAGCGTCATGATTTTTACAACTTTGAATGGCCATGGGGTGTAGATTGGCCTGAGCAAATTTGGTATCGGTGGGACGAAAGACTTAGGAGGAGATAGCCACATTCCAATGTGTGCGAATCGGCAAAAAATGCAAAATAGCCCTTTAACCGTACATTATACAGATACGCGCTCTTTGACTTTTTCGTAGATCTAATTGAGATACACATGATTGTCAATTTTTGTGTCAATATGACAAAGCGTTCAGGCGTGACACTCAACAATGTGTATTTTTATGTAAGGGGACAAGAAAAAATTGACTTTTTTCTCCTACCATGGGGGGGCGCTCTTTTGGGGAGTAAAAATTCCTTCACAAATGTGTTGATGGCTGGACATTGCATCATCCTAGAAAACTTGGAGGCCAGTGAGGACAAAAATAAAAAGTTATAAAACATTTAAGAATGTGGATTTTTGGGTTATTTTTGGCGCCCCCTAGAACCTAAACCATGGGGTGCAGCATCATGATTTGAATAACTTTTAATGGCCATGGGGTGTAGATTGGCCTGAGCAAATGTGGTGCCGGTGGAACGAAAGCCTTCGGAGAAGTTAGCGAAATTCCAATGTGTGCGTATCGGCAAAAAATGCGGAATAACCCTTTAACTGTACATTTGACAGATACGCGCGCATTGACTTTTTTGTAGATCTTATTGAGTTACATGTGTGTGTCAATTTTTGTGTCATTTTGACAAAGCGTATAGGCGTGACACTCAACAATGTGTATTTTCACCTTAGGGGACAAGAAAAAATGGACTTTTTTCTCCTGCCATGGGGGGGCGCTCTTTTGGGGAGTAAAAATTCCTTCACAAATGTGTTGATGGCTGGACATTGCATCATCCTAGAAAACTTGGAGGCCAGTGAGGACAAAAATAAAAAGTTATAAGACTTTTAAATATGTGGATTTTAGTGTTATCTTTGGCGCCCCCTAGAACCTAAACCTTGGGGTGCAGCGTCATGATTTTGATAACTTTTAATGGCCACGGGGTGTAGATTGGCCTGAGCAAATGTGGTGCCGGTGGAACGAAAGCCTTCGGAGGAGTTAGCGAAATTCCAATGTGTGCGGATCGGCAAAAAATGCGAAATAACCCTTTAACCGTAATTTTGACAGAGACGGCCGCACTGACTTTTTTGTAGATCTTATTGAGATACATATGTGTGTCAATTTTTGTGTCAATATGACAAAGCGTACAGGCGTGACAGTCAATAGTGTGAATTTCCACCTTAGGGGGCGCTATGGAGCCATTTTGCATTTTATTGTTTGGGCGACTTCAGAATATCGAATTTTTCACCAGGCCCGGTCGTCCTGCCAAATTTCATGAGTTTTCGCCAGTGGGAAGTGGGCCATTTTCCAGTTCAAAGGGGAGGAAAAAGAAGAAAGAAAGAAAGAAAGAAAGAAAGAAACAAAGAAAAACCACTTGGGGAATAATAGGGCCTACGCCCGGCTGCTCTGCAGCTGGCTCGGGCCCTAACTAGGGCCCCGTTGGGGCACTGGCGGGCCCGAGCCGTGTCACGCCGCCCCCAGCGCGACCGCCTCCCCCACCCGATCGCGTCACACTCAAGGTCCAAAGATGGTGTGCGCACTTGTTTGTGGTCATTTACCATTATAATGAACGGGAGGCGCAGTTTCTACCAAAACGCTCGCTGCAGAAAAACTCCATGTCCTATTTGAAAAAAGTCTGGACCATGAGTGAGGGCACAAACACAGCTAAGATATATCCAAATGGCAAGTTGCTCCTCCTTTCGCTTTTGCCGAGAGAGCAGTGCGTTTGAGCCATTGAATGATGAACAGGAAAAACTTGACTTTATTCTCCTGCCATGGGGGGCGCTCTTTTAAAGAGAAAAAACTCCTTCACAAATGTGTTGATGGCTGGACATTGCATCATCCTAGAAAACATGGAGGCCAGTGAGGACAAAAATAAAAAGTTATAAGACTTTTAAATATGTGGATTTTAGGGTTATATTTGGCGCCCCCTAGAACCTAAACCGTGGGGTGCAGCGTCATGATTTGAATAACTTTTAATGGCCATGGGGTGTAGATTGGCCTGAGCAAATGTGGTGCCGGTGGAACGAAAGCCTTCGGAGGAATTAGCGAAATTCCAATGTGTGCGAATCTGCAAAAAATGCAAAATAACCCTTTAACCGTACATTTTACAGATACGTGGCCATTGACTTTTTCGAAGATCTTATGTAAATACACGTGTATGTAAAATTTTGTGTCAATACGACAAAACATACAGGCGTAGCACTCAACAATGTGTATTTTCACCTTAGTGGACAAGAAAAAATTGACTTTTTTCTCCTGCCATGGGGGGCGCTCTTTTGCCGAGTAAAAATTCCTTCACAAATGTGTTGATGGCTGGACATTGCATCATCCTAGAAAACTTGGAGGCCAGTGGGGACAAAAATAAAAAGTTATAAGACTTTTAAATATGTGGATTTTACGGTTATCTTTGGCTCCCCCTAGAACCTAAACCGTGGGGTGCAGCGTCATGATTTGAATAACTTTTAATGGCCATGGGGTGTAGATTGGCCTGAGCAAATGTGGTGCCGGTGGAACGAAAGCCTTCGGAGGAGTTAGCGAAATTCCAATGTGTGCGGATCGGCAAAAAATGCGGAATAACCCTTTAACCGTACATTTGACAGATACGCGCGCATTGACTTTTTCGTAGATCTTATTGAGATACATGTGTGTGTCAATTTTTGTGTCATTTTGCCAAAGCGTACAGGTGTTACACTCAACAATGTGTATTTTCACCTTAGGGGACAAGAAAAAATGGACTTTTTTCTCCTGCCATGGGGGGGCGCTCTTTTGGGGAGTAAAAATTCCTTCACAAATGTGTTGATGGCTGGACATTGCATCATCCTAGAAAACTTGGAGGCCAGTGAGGGCAAAAATAAAAAGTTATAAGACTTTTAAATATGTGGATCTTAGGGTTATCTTTGGCGCCCCCTAGAACCTAAACCGTGGGGTGCAGCGTCATGATTTGAATAACTTTTAATGGCCATGGGGTGTAGATTGGCCTGAGCAAATGTGGTGCCGGTGGAACGAAAGCCTTCGGAGGAGTTAGCGAAATTCCAATGTGTGCGGATCGGCAAAAAATGCGAAATAACCCTTTAACCGTACATTTGACAGATACGCCCGCACTGACTTTTTTGTAGATCTTATTGAGATACATGTGTGTGTCAATTTTTGTGTCATTTTGACAAAGCGTACACGCGTGACAGTCAATAGTGTGAATTTCCACCTTAGGGGGCGCTATGGAGCCATTTTGCATTTTCTTGTTTGGGCGACTTCGGAATATCAAATTTTACACCAGGCCCGGTCGTCCTGCCAAATTTCATGAGTTTTCGCCAGTGGGAAGTGGGCCATTTTCCAGTTCAAAGGGGAGGAAAAATAATAACTAGGACCCCGTTGGGGCACTGGCGGGCCCGAGCCGCGTCGCGCCGCCCCCAGCGCGACCGCCTCCCCCTCCCGATCGCGTCACACTCAAGGTCCAAAGATGGTGTGCGCACTTGTCTGTGGTCATTTCCCATTATAATGAATGGGAGGCGCAGTTTCTACCAAAACACTCGCTGCAGACAAACTTCATGTCCTATTTGAAAAAAGTCTGGACCATGAGTGAGGGCACAAACACAGCTATGATATATCGAAATGGCGGGTTGCTCCTCCTTACGGTGTTGCCTGGAGAGCGATGCGATTGAGCCATTGAGCGATGGGCAGGGTTAACTTGACTTTTTCTCCTGCCTTGGGGGGGGGGGGGGTGTGGATTCCTTTAAGAATGTGGATTTTTGGGTCATCTTTGGCGCCCCCTAGAACCTAAACCGTGGGGTGCAGCGTCATGATTTTTACAACTTTGAATGGCCATGGGGTGTAGATTGGCCTGAGCAAATTTGGTGTCAGTGGGACGAAAGCCTTAGGAGGAGTTAGCCACATTCCAATGTGTGCGAATCGGCAAAAAATGAAAAATAGCCCTTTAACTGTACATTTGACAGATACGCGCGCATTGACTTTTTTGTAGATCTTATTGAGATACATATGTGTGTCAATTTTTGTGTCAATATGATAAAGCGTACAGGCGTGACAGTCAATAGTGTGAATTTCCACCTTAGGGGACAAGAAAAAATTGACTTTTTTCTCCTGCCATGGGGGGCGCTCTTTTGGGGAGTAAAAATTCCTTCACAAATGTGTTGATGGCTGGACATTGCATCATCCTAGAAAACTTGGAGGCCAGTGAGGACAAAAATAAAAAGTTATAAGACTTTTAAATATGTGGATTTTAGGGTTATCTTTGGCGCCCCCTAGAACCTAAACTGTGGGGTGCAGCGTCATGATTTGAATAACTTTTAATGGCCACGGGGTGTAGATTGGCCTGAGCAAATGTGGTGCCGGTGGAACGAAAGCCTTCGGAGGAGTTAGCGAAATTCCAATGTGTGCGGATCGGCAAAAAATGCGAAATAACCCTTTAACCGTACATTTGACAGATACGCCCGCACTGACTTTTTTGTAGATCTTATTGAGATACATGTGTGTGTCAATTTTTGTGTCATTTTGACAAAGCGTACACGCGTGACAGTCAATAGTGTGAATTTTCACCTTAGGGGGCGCTATGGAGCCATTTTGCATTTTATTGTTTGGGCGACTTCGGAATATCAAATTTTTCACCAGGCCTGGTCGTCCTGCCAAATTTCATGAGTTTTCGCCAGTGGGAAGTGGGCCATTTTCCAGTTCAAAGGGGAGGAAAAATAATAATAACTAGGGCCCCGGTGGGGCACTGTCGGGCCCGAGCCGCGTCGTGCCGCCCCCAGCGTGACCGCCTCCCCCTCCCGATCGCGTCACACTCAAGGTCCAAAGATGGTGTGCGCACTTGTCTGTGGTCATTTCGCATTATAATGAATGGGAGGCGCAGTTTCTACCAAAACACTCGCTGCAGACAAACTTCATGTCCTATTTGAAAAAAGTCTGGACCATGAGTGAGGGCACAAACACAGCTAGGATATATCCAAATGGATCCACCTTTCGCTTTTGCCGAGAGAGCGATGCGATTGAGCCATTGAGCGATGGGAAGGAAAAACTTGACTTTTTCTCCTGCCATGGGGGGAGGGGGGGGATGTGGATTCTTTTAAGAATGTGGATATTTGGGTCATCTTTGGCGCCCCCTAGAACGTAAACCGTGGGGTGCAGCGTCATGATTTGTACAACTTTTAATGGCCATGGGGTGTAGATTGGCCTGAGCAAATTTGGTGTCAGTGGGACGAAAGCCTTAGGAGGAGTTAGCCACATTCCAATGTGTGCGAATCGGCAAAAAATGCAAAATAGCCCTTTAACCGTACATTTTACAGATATTTGCGCATTGACTTTTTCATAGATCTTATTGAGATACACGTGATTGTCAAATTTTGGGTCATTTTGACAAAGCGTACAGGCGTGACACTCAACAATGTGTATTTTCACCTTATGGGACAAGAAAAAATGGAATTTTTTCTCCTGCCATGGGGGGGCGCTCTTTTGGGGAGTAAAAATTCCTTCACAAATGTGTTGATGGCTGGACATTGCATCATCCTAGAAAACTTGGAGGCCAGTGAGGACAAAAATAAAAAGTTATAAGACTTTTAAATATGTGGATTTTTGGGTTATCTTTGGCGCCCCCTAGAATGTAAACCGTGGGGTGCAGTGTCATGATTTGTACAACTTTTAATGGCCATGGGGTGTAGATTGTCCTGAGCAAATTTGGTGCCGGTGGAACGAAAGCCTTCGGAGGAGTTAGCGAAATTCCAATGTGTGCGGATTGGCAAAAAATGCGAAATAGCCCTTTAACGGTACATTTGACAGATACGCCCGCACTGACTTCTTTGTAGATCTTATTGAGATACACATGTGTGTCAAATTTTGTGTCATTTTGACAAAGCGTACAGGCGTCAGGTGAGTTTTCACTATAGGGGGCGCTATGGAGCCATTTTTCATTTTTTTGTTTGGGCGACTTCAGAATATCGAATTTTTCACCAGGCCCGGTCGTCCTGCCAAATTTCCTGAGTTTTCGCCAGTGGGAAGTGGGCCATTTTCCAGTTTAAAGCGGAGGAAAAATAACGAAAGAAGAATCCATCAGGAACAAGAGGGCTCTCGCAGCTGCTTAGCAGCTACGCTCGGGCCCTAATAACAAAAGAAGGAAACTACAGGAACAAGAGGGCTCTCGCAGCTGCTTAGCAGCTACGCTCGGGCCCTAACTAGGACCCCGTTGGGGCACTGGCGGGCCCGAGCCGCGTCGCGCCGCCCCCAGCGCGACCGCCTCCCCCTCCCGATCGCGTCACACTCAAGGTCCAAAGATGGTGTGCGCACTTGTCTGTGGTCATTTCCCATTATAATGAATGGGAGGCGCAGTTTCTACCAAAACACTCGCTGCAGACAAACTTCATGTCCTATTTGAAAAAAGTCTGGACCATGAGTGAGGGCACAAACACAGCTATGATATATCGAAATGGCGGGTTGCTCCTCCTTACGGTGTTGCCTGGAGAGCGATGCGATTGAGCCATTGAGCGATGGGCAGGGTTAACTTGACTTTTTCTCCTGCCTTGGGGGGGGGTGTGGATTCCTTTAAGAATGTGGATTTTTGGGTCATCTTTGGCGCCCCCTAGAACGTAAACCGTGGGGTGCAGCGTCATGATTTTTACAACTTTGAATGGCCATGGGGTGTAGATTGGCCTGAGCAAATTTGGTGTCAGTGGGACGAAAGCCTTAGGAGGAGTTAGCCACATTCCAATGTGTGCGAATCGGCAAAAAATGAAAAATAGCCCTTTAACTGTACATTTGACAGATACGCGCGCATTGACTTTTTTGTAGATCTTATTGAGATACATATGTGTGTCAATTTTTGTGTCAATATGATAAAGCGTACAGGCGTGACAGTCAATAGTGTGAATTTCCACCTTAGGGGACAAGAAAAAATTGACTTTTTTCTCCTGCCATGGGGGGGCGCTCTTTTGGGGAGTAAAAATTCCTTCACAAATGTGTTGATGGCTGGACATTGCATCATCCTAGAAAACTTGGAGGCCAGTGAGGACAAAAATAAAAAGTTATAAGACTTTTAAATATGTGGATTTTAGGGTTATCTTTGGCGCCCCCTAGAACCTAAACTGTGGGGTGCAGCGTCATGATTTGAATAACTTTTAATGGCCACGGGGTGTAGATTGGCCTGAGCAAATGTGGTGCCGGTGGAACGAAAGCCTTCGGAGGAGTTAGCGAAATTCCAATGTGTGCGGATCGGCAAAAAATGCGAAATAACCCTTTAACCGTACATTTGACAGATACGCCCGCACTGACTTTTTTGTAGATCTTATTGAGATACATGTGTGTGTCAATTTTTGTGTCATTTTGACAAAGCGTACACGCGTGACAGTCAATAGTGTGAATTTTCACCTTAGGGGGCGCTATGGAGCCATTTTGCATTTTATTGTTTGGGCGACTTCGGAATATCAAATTTTTCACCAGGCCCGGTCGTCCTGCCAAATTTCATGAGTTTTCGCCAGTGGGAAGTGGGCCATTTTCCAGTTCAAAGGGGAGGAAAAATAATAATAATAATAATAACAAACTAGGACCCCGTTGGGGCACTGGCGGGCCCGAGCTGTGTCGCGCCCCCCCCCCAACGCGCTGCCTCCCCGTCCCATTTGTGTCCTCTGGCCATCGCCCTCTCTGGTAACGCCCATCACTGCAAAGACCCTTTTCCTTCATCGGCGTTTGCTGTTCTTCCTGCCAGTGCGTGTTGCTTTCACTTACACTTGCCACAGCCAGCCTCGTGAGTGCCTAGCCTATTGGATATTACTGTCACCTACACAGGACAGTCATTACCTTTCTATTAATACTTTGTTTTTTAATTTCACATTAATTTCCATATTGTATAAACGACTGGAAAAAACTTGAGCCCCTGCCCCTGTATAATCATGTGCACGTCTCTGTTCTAGCTCTAAGGTGAATCTTCACTGCTCATGTTCTCCTCAGAAGCAGTCACCTCACTCCCCTCAGGTTACTGTACACATGCACCAACTGCCTGCTTCAGGTTTGGATGGAGCTTCATGGTTGTCTTTTGGAGAAATGACCAGTCAAGTTGTGTTTGAAATTTGATTTTTTTCAGGGGCAAAAGGAGCCTCTGCATTCTTGTCAAATATGTAAATAGCATGTTTTTGCAGGTGCTAAAAACCAGACTCTGAGTGTGTGTGTGTGCGTGTGTGTGTGTGTCTGTGTGTGTGTGTGTGTGTGTGTGTGTGCGTTCAAGTCACATGACATATTTAACCGGATGTAGCTGCAAGACGGAGCCTCGTTGACTCTCCGTTTCAATTTATCTCAAAAGTGAGGACCTCAACCTATATACCAGTTTTTAAATTGTGTTGATAGGCCAAATAAAACCAGAGTTATGATAAATTATGTCCGCGATACTTGTTTTCTGCTTATTTTGATCACATTCGGCGCTCGATCGCGCTGTATGAGACAGGAAAACATAGCATGCAGACATTAGCGACAGGTCTTACAGGCGGAAAAGGCTTGCCAAAAGAAAAAAAAAACACACCACAACATCTCTCCTATTGGTGGAAAACTTCACCACAACAACCAATCCAAAATTATATGGTGATTGATTGACAAGGGGCGGGAACTTACGTTCTTCCTGCAATATGAGAAGGGAGGGAGGGACTCTCAGCAGGGATGCAGTCTGGGACACGTAGTTGCAAACCTAGCGACTTTGTTGTTAGATTCAATGACTTTTCAGACCCCCTAACGACTTTTTTTTTAGAAAGAAAGTGACTTTTATCGACTTCTTCTGGAGTTTAGAGACTCTGACATGAAGCAGGCTTTCCTTACTGAGGAGTTAGCAACGCTGCTAAGGGTGAAGAGCCACACATGCGCTCCGAGCTCTGCATGGGAGACTGAAGCTGACAGAGCTGCAGCAGTTAGCAGGTTTCACCCTCAGAGACCACCAGGGGTTCATGTTGAGGCATTTTCAGTTTTTTTTTTTTTTTTTTTGCCATAGACACTGTCAGCACAATCTGCAGTTACACTAACAAAAATGCTGCAAAAAACAAAGAATTATGGAAAAATTACACATGGACTAACATAGAGGAGGATCTACACAAGTTTTTTACATCATGTTTTACATCATGCATCATTTACATCATGTTTTTTTGTAGTGGCATAAATAAAAAGTGACATTTGTGAGACTATACAGTGTTTTGTAAATAATTTTACAAAGAACACCTGGGCCATTGCCTGCATTTTGATGTCAATAGAGGTAAATTACTATGTTCTTTGTTAAAAATTTGCATATGTTTTGAAGTTTACAATTTTTATTTGAAGTTTAAGTTTTAAAAACAGTTCATCACACATATTTGTGGTTTTCACAGTAAAAACGTTACTTTTTTCCACTCGGATTTTATGTTTTGTGTGTGAATTTGGGTCCAATGTGTAAATATAGTATGTCAAAATGATAAAATAACTGTAAATTGACACAGGTGAGGTTGTGCTGAAAAAAATGATACCAGGCAAGGCAAGGTAAAAATTTTGTAAGAGGAAATATAAAGGTAAAATCTAAAGTAGTCAAAAACGGCCAATAGTGACTCACAGACTCCACAGACAAGTCCCTTTGGCGCCACTCAGTGGGCAAAACTACTTTGTCTACTGTAATGTATATTTGGGTCATCTTTGGCGCCCCCTAAAACGTAAACCGTGGGGTGCAGCGTCATGATTTTTACAACTTTGAATGGCCATGGAGTGTAGATTGGCCTGAGCAAATTTGGTGTCAGTGGGACGAAAGCCTTAGGAGGAGTTAGCGAAATTCCAATGTGTGCGAATCGGCAAAAAATGCAAAATAGCCCTTTTACCGTACATTATACAGATACGCGCTCTTTGACTTTTTCGTAGATCTAATTGAGATACACATGATTGTCAATTTTTGTGTCATTTTGCCAAAGCGTACAGGCGTGACAGTCAACAATGTGTATTTTCACCTTAGGGGACAAGAAAAAATGGACTTTTTTCTCCTGCCATGGGGGGCGCTCTTTTAGGGAGTAAAAATTCCTTCACAAATGTGTTGATGGCTGGACATTGCATCATCCTAGAAAACTTGGAGGCCAGTGAGGACAAAAATAAAAAGTTATAAGACTTTTAAAAATGTGGATTTTTGGGTTATCTTTGGCGCCCCCTAGAACGTAAACCGTGGGGTGCAGCGTCATGATTTGAATAACTTTTAATGGCCATGGGGTGTAATTTGGCCTGAGCAAATGTGGTGCCGGTGGAACGAAAGCCTTCGGAGGAGTTAGCGAAATTCCAATGTGTGCGAATCGGCAAAAAATGCGGAATAACCCTTTAACCGTACATTAGACAGATACGCGCGCATTGACTTTTTCGAAGATCTTATTGAGATACATGTGTGTGTCAATTTTTGTGTCATTTTGACAAAGCGTATAGGCGTGACAGTCAACAATGTGTATTTTCACCTTAGGGGACAAGAAAAAATGGACTTTTTTCTCCTGCCATGGGGGGGCGCTCTTTTGGGGAGTAAAAATTCCTTCACACATGTGTTGATGGCTGGACATTGCATCATCCTAGAAAACTTGGAGGCCAGTGAGGGCAAAAATAAAAAGTTATAAGACTTTTAAAAATGTGGATTTTAGGGTTATCTTTGGCGCCCCCTAGAACCTAAACCGTGGGGTGCAGCGTCATGATTTGAATAACTTTTAATGGCCATGGGGTGTAGATTGGCCTGAGCAAATGTGGTGCCGGTGGAACGAAAGCCTTCGGAGGAGTTAGCGAAATTCCAATGTGTGCGGATCGGCAAAAAATGCGAAATAACCCTTTAACCGTACATTTGACAGATACGCCCGCACTGACTTTTTTGTAGATCTTATTGAGATACATGTGTGTGTCAATTTTTGTGTCATTTTGACAAAGCGTACAGGCGTGACAGTCAATAGTGTGAATTTTCACCTTAGGGGGCGCTATGGAGCCATTTTGCATTTTCTTGTTTGGGCGACTTCGGAATATCAAATTTTTCACCAGGCCCGGTCGTCCTGCCAAATTTCCTGAGTTTTCGCCAGTGGGAAGTGGGCCATTTTCCAGTTCAAAGGGGAGGAAAAAGAAAAAAGAAACAAAGAAAAACCACTTGGGGAATAATAGGGCTCTCGCAGCTGCTTAGCAGCTACGCTCGGGCCCTAAAGAAGGAAACATGCAGGAACAATAGGGCTCTCGCAGCTGCTTAGCAGCTACGCTCGGGCCCTAATAATAATAACAAAAGAAGGAAACTACAGGAACAAGAGGGCTCTCGCAGCTGCTTAGCAGCTACGCTCGGGCCCTAATAACAAACTAGGGCCCCGTTGGGGCACTGGCGGGCCCGAGCCGTGTCACGCCGCCCCCAGCGCGACCGCCTCCCCCACCCGATCGCGTCACACTCAAGGTCCAAAGATGGTGTGCGCACTTGTTTGTGGTCATTTACCATTATAATGAACGGGAGGCGCAGTTTGTACCAAAACGCTCACTGCAGAAAAACTCCATGTCCTATTTGAAAAAAGTCTGGACCATGAGTGAGGGCACAAACACAGCTAAGATATATCCAAATGGCAAGTTGCTCCTCCTTTCGCTTTTGCCGAGAGAGCAGTGCGTTTGAGCCATTGAATGATGAACAGGAAAAAATTGACTTTATTCTCCTGCCATGGGGGGGCGCTCTTTTAAAGAGAAAAAACTCCTTCACAAATGTGTTGATGGCTGGACATTGCATCATCCTAGAAAACATGGAGGCCAGTGAGGACAAAAATAAAAAGTTATAAGACTTTTAAATATGTGGATTTTAGGGTTATCTTTGGCGCCCCCTAGAACCTAAACCGTGGGGTGCAGCGTCATGATTTGAATAACTTTTAATGGCCATGGGGTGTAGATTGGCCTGAGCAAATGTGGTGCCGGTGGAACGAAAGCCTTCGGAGGAATTAGCGAAATTCCAATGTGTGCGAATCTGCAAAAAATGCGAAATAACCCTTTAACCGTACATTTTACAGATACGTGGCCATTGACTTTTTCGAAGATCTTATTGAAATACACGTGTATGTAAAATTTTGTGTCAATACGACAAAACATACAGGCGTAGCACTCAACAATGTGTATTTTCACCTTAGTGGACAAGAAAAAATTGACTTTTTTCTCCTGCCATGGGGGGCGCTCTTTTGCCGAGTAAAAATTCCTTCACAAATGTGTTGATGGCTGGACATTGCATCATCCTAGAAAACTTGGAGGCCAGTGGGGACAAAAATAAAAAGTTATAAGACTTTTAAATATGTGGATTTTACGGTTATCTTTGGCTCCCCCTAGAACCTAAACCGTGGGGTGCAGCGTCATGATTTGAATAACTTTTAATGGCCATGGGGTGTAGATTGGCCTGAGCAAATGTGGTGCCGGTGGAACGAAAGCCTTCGGAGGAGTTAGCGAAATTCCAATGTGTGCGGATCGGCAAAAAATGCGGAATAACCCTTTAACCGTACATTTGACAGATACGCGCGCATTGACTTTTTCGTAGATCTTATTGAGATACATGTGTGTGTCAATTTTTGTGTCATTTTGACAAAGCGTACAGGAGTTACACTCAACAATGTGTATTTTCACCTAAGGGGACAAGAAAAAATGGACTTTTTTCTCCTGCCATGGGGGGGCGCTCTTTTGGGGAGTAAAAATTCCTTCACAAATGTGTTGATGGCTGGACATTGCATCATCCTAGAAAACTTGGAGGCCAGTGAGGGCAAAAATAAAAAGTTATAAGACTTTTAATTATGTGGATCTTAGGGTTATCTTTGGCGCCCCCTAGAACCTAAACCGTGGGGTGCAGCGTCATGATTTGAATAACTTTTAATGGCCATGGGGTGTAGATTGGCCTGAGCAAATGTGGTGCCGGTGGAACGAAAGCCTTCGGAGGAGTTAGCGAAATTCCAATGTGTGCGGATCGGCAAAAAATGCGAAATAACCCTTTAACCGTACATTTGACAGATACGCCCGCACTGACTTTTTTGTAGATCTTATTGAGATACATGTGTGTGTCAATTTTTGTGTCATTTTGACAAAGCGTACAGGCGTGACAGTCAATAGTGTGAATTTTCACCTTAGGGGGCGCTATGGAGCCATTTTGCATTTTCTTGTTTGGGCGACTTCGGAATATCAAATTTTTCACCAGGCCCGGTCGTCCTGCCAAATTTCATGAGTTTTCGCCAGTGGGAAGTGGGCCATTTTCCAGTTCAAAGGGGAGGAAAAATAATAACTAGGGCCCCGGTGGGGCACTGTCGGGCCCGAGCGGCGTCGCGCCGCCCCCAGCGCGTCCGCCTCCCCCTCCCGATCGCGTCACACTCAAGGTCCAAAGATGGTGTGCGCACTTGTCTGTGGTCATTTACCATTATAATGAATGGGAGGCACAGTTTCTACCAAAACACTCGCTGCAGACAAACTTCATGTCCTATTTGAAAAAAGTCTGGACCATGAGTGAGGGCACAAACACAGCTAGGATATATCCAAATGGCAGGTTGCTCCTCCTTACGGTGTTGCCTGGAGAGCGCTGGATTGAGCCATTGAGCGATGGGCAGGAAAAACTTGACTTTTTCTTCTGCCTTGGGGGGGGTGTGTGGATTCTTTTAAGAATGTGGATATTTGGGTCATCTTTGGCGCCCCCTAGAACGTAAACCGTGGGGTGCAGCGTCATGATTTTTACAACTTTGAATGGCCATGGGATGTAGATCGGCTTGAGCAAATTTGGTGTCGGTGGGACGAAAGCCTTAGGAGGAGTTAGCCACATTCCAATGTGTGCGAATCGGCAAAAAATGCAAAATAGCCCTTTAACCGTACATTTGACAGATACGCGCCCATTGACTTTTTCGTAGATCTTATTGAGATACACGTGATTGTCAAATTTTGTGTCAATATGACAAAGCGTACAGGTGTCACACTCAACAATGTGAATTTTCACCTTAGGGGACAAGAAAAAATGGACTTTTTTCTCCTGCCATGGGGGGGCGCTCTTTTGGGGAGTAAAAAATCCTTCACAAATGTGTTGATGGCTGGACATTGCATCATCCTAGAAAACTTGGAGGCCAGTGAGGACAAAAATAAAAAGTTATAAGACTTTGAAATATGTGGATTTTAGGGTTATCTTTGGCGCCCCCTAGAACCTAAACCGTGGGGTGCAGCGTCATGATTTGAATAACTTTTAATGGCCATGGGGTGTAGATTGGCCTGAGCAAATGTGATGCCAGTGGAACGAAAGCCTTCGGAGGAGTTAGCGAAATTCCAATGTGTGCGGATCAACAAAAAATGCGGAATAACCCTTTAACCGTACATTTGACAGATACGCGCGCATTGACTTTTTCGTAGATCTTATTGAGATACATGTGTGTGTCAATTTTTGTGTCAATATGATAAAGCGTACAGGCGTGACAGTCAATAGTGTGAATTTCCACCTTAGGGGACAAGAAAAAATTGACTTTTTTCTCCTGCCATGGGGGGCGCTCTTTTGGGGAGTAAAAATTCCTTCACAAATGTGTTGATGGCTGGACATTGCATCATCCTAGAAAACTTGGAGGCCAGTGAGGACAAAAATAAAAAGTTATAAGACTTTTAAATATGTGGATTTTAGGGTTATCTTTGGCGCCCCCTAGAACCTAAACCGTGGGGTGCAGCGTCATGATTTGAATAACTTTTAATGGCCATGGGGTGTAGATTGGCCTGAGCAAATGTGGTGCCGGTGTAACGAAAGCCTTCGGAGGAGTTAGCGAAATTCCAATGTGTGCGGATCGGCAAAAAATGCGGAATAACCCTTTAACTGTACATTTGACAGATACGCGCGCATTGACTTTTTCGTAGATCTTATTGAGATACATGTGTGTGTCAATTTTTGTGTCATTTTGCCAAAGCGTACAGGTGTTACACTCAACAATGTGTATTTTCACCTTAGGGGACAAGAAAAAATGGACTTTTTTCTCCTGCCATGGGGGGCGCTCTTTTGGGGAGTAAAAATTCCTTCACAAATGTGTTGATGGCTGGACATTGCATCATCCTAGAAAACTTGGAGGCCAGTGAGGACAAAAATAAAAAGTTATAAGACTTTTAAATATGTGGATTTTAGGGTTATCTTTGGCGCCCCCTAGAACCTAAACCGTGGGGTGCAGCGTCATGATTTGAATAACTTTTAATGGCCATGGGGTGTAGATTGGCCTGAGCAAATGTGGTGCCGGTGGAACGAAAGCCTTCGGAGGAGTTAGCGAAATTCCAATGTGTGCGGATCGGCAAAAAATGCGAAATAACCCTTTAACCGTACATTTGACAGATACGCCCGCACTGACTTTTTTGTAGATCTTATTGAGATACATGTGTGTGTCAATTTTTGTGTCATTTTGACAAAGCGTACACGCGTGACAGTCAATAGTGTGAATTTTCACCTTAGGGGGCGCTATGGAGCCATTTTGCATTTTATTGTTTGGCCGACTTCGGAATATCAAATTTTTCACCAGGCCCGGTCGTCCTGCCAAATTTCATGAGTTTTCGCCAGTGGGAAGTGGGCCATTTTCCAGTTCAAAGGGGAGGAAAAATAATAATAATAATAATAACAAAAGAAGGAAACATGCAGGAACAAGAGGGCTCTCGCAGCTGCTTAGCAGCTACGCTCGGGCCCTAATAATAATAATAACAAAAGAAGGAAACTACAGGAACAAGAGGGCTCTCGCAGCTGCTTAGCAGCTACGCTCGGGCCCTAAAGAAGGAAACTACAGGAACAAGAGGGCTCTCGCAGCTGCTTAGCAGCTACGCTCGGGCCCTAAAAACCACTTGGGGAATAATAGGGCTCTCGCAGCTGCTTAGCAGCTACGCTCGGGCCCTAATAAAGATATGAATAAAATATAGTGGGAATGTTTCGCAATCCCACTCAATAAAAAAAAAAAAATAATAATTTGAAGTGAACATGTGGTACGGATATGCAAAAATATCTAGCAAAAATGTAGAATCAGTCTAACTTCTATGTCTGTACTAGGAATTCCCTAACCTTTACAAACCTGTACGTGTTTCTGTAGCTGTACCTGAATGACAGCAGACTGATAACAGGGCCTTAGTGACTTTAATCCTAACTGTTGTAACTTTCCAGACCAGTATGGCAAATTTAACCTCTGCAGTTAGTCTTATTCCTTTGAGCCACTCCAGAGTAAAAAGAAATTAGCAAACAGAGTCAGACCCGACTTATATAGATAGTTCCTCGTGAGGTACCAGATGAGTATAAACTAGTAAATCAAGTTGCTGCAGGCTTTGAGTCTCTCGTCTGTCCTTGGTGTACAATGAACAAAAATATAGATCAAATCAGAATCAATTACATCCATTTCAACGTTCAAAAGCTAGGTAATTGGACTGAGGCTGGTATTTAGGACCGGTCACTCGCAGTTATCTGCAACATCCCTGATGGCTTTCCAAAACCGTATAGCCCTTGACATGCTGCTGGCAGGAACAGGAGGTGTATGTGCCATGTTTGGAGAAACGTGTTGCACGTTCATTCCTGATAACACTGCTGCTGATGGCAGCCTCACTCGAGCCATAGAGGGCCTAAAAACGCTTCACAGCAAAATGAAAGACCACTCAGGAATAGATAACTCCTTTTGGGATGATTGGATGAATGTATTTGGAAAATACAAAAATCTTGTAGATTCAGTCCTAATCTCTGTTGCTGTTTTTGCAGCTAATTTGACCTTGTGTGGATGTTGTTGTATTTCTGTATTTGTTTTCTTCTTAACCGTCTTATCACCACAGCGTTGTCCCCTGTGGAGCAGCAGATGCAGGAACTGTACCCGCTGCTCCATCAGCAGGACGAGGAGGACAGACTTGATGACACTCAATGGCCTGACCTGTGCCCCAATCCGGATGATGAGTATAATTCTGACTAAAGCAACATCTTGTACCTCCGTGTGTAAATTCTTTGTAGTCATAAACATGAACTCGCAGCTGAAAATCGAGAGAAGTGGCTGAACTAGAGGGATTATGAGAATTTGAGCAAAGTAATGATAAACAGGAGGGAAATGTTAGAATAATGTGCATAAATGTATATAGAAGTTATCATTATTCCTCATATTCTTATGTAAGAGTTTATACTACAAATATAAACTCTTTGACATCTTTTTATACATTATATTAGAGTATTTTTATCATATAAGAGTTTTCCTAACTTCTCTCTTTTCAATAGCTTTACTACACAGTACACAATGTTTTTTCTGTTTGCTATGACCATGTTTCTCCTATCAGCAGGTGTGGGTGTGGGGGTGACGTATTCTCCGCTGAATCGTGGGAAGCTCCTGAGAAGGATCCATCCTTATCAGAAGGAGCTCGTTAGATGCCGCCTTGACCTTCAGCTATTCATAAATTGTTCATTATTAAATGCTTACTTTGCAGCACATTTACTCCCACCTTTTTAGAAACATTGTGTAACCAGGGACAACTGTGAATAAAAGGGGCAGACAGAGAAAGTATCCTGAGTGTGGTACTGAGATAGCTAAAACAGATCTCTGTCCATTACTCAAACATATCCATTGTCTTTCTCCTTTTTATTTCAGGTAAATGCAAGCAGGTTTTAAACCTAACAGACATGCTCGGTGTAGCTGCAACCCTCCTGAGCATCAGCCTGGGACAGGACCAGTCAGAGCTGTGCACAAGGACCGAGGTCCATGTGCAGCGTCAGCTGGTCTGAAGACAGAAACAATGCAGACATTCAAATTAAACAAGCTGTAACATTTGACTGTGTGGTCAAGGTTATGAAGGAAGCATCTGTAACACCAGTATCATCAAGAGGAAAAAGTCAATACATTTTAATTTGTATTTAGTCTCTAATCAGCAGGTTAGTTGTGCAATAGAAATAGATAAACATCAATGCAACGCCTCCCGTTAAGAATCGAAATTTTTGATCTATTTGAGTCATTTTATTTTATTGAGGAAAAGGCTGCACATTCTCAGGATTCAATAATAAGAAAATCCTCAGTTTTCAGTTTGATAAAAATTGATTTCTACAAAAGGACAGTGTATCAATTACACTTCAAGTGTAATTGATACACTGTCCTTTTGTCCTTGTGTAATCGCCGGAGACGTGCCACAGGCACGGCGTAAGTCAGGTCCGCCGTGCCGACAAGGCGTTCCCAAGCACAATTTGGTATTTTGGTGAGTGGTGCAGCCTGGCATATGTATCCCCCCTCCCTAACTCAGCTCCTCCCAGCGGCGTAAGTCGTAGCGAGGGAGAAGAAAGGGCGTGGAGTGGGTTTAACACAGCCGAGACCAGTATTTACCAATCACATAAGCTCCTCTCCTTGCCTTTAAATCCGCCACCGGCAAGGCGTATTACTATTTTCATGAAGTAGTCAAAGAGACCAAGAGATGTCATAATTTGAGATTATTAATCTTCAGACATTTATTATAAATTCAAATCGCTACACCTAGAACCGCTACTGCTTTGGGATCATCATACAATGTCAATGCATCGCTAACTATTCCCGAAGTCTCGACAATAACACAGGTTTTTATGAGAATACTTTAATTAAATCTTACGGTCTCCATGTCGTCGATGTTTCCCTCTCTGTTCAGATGTTTTTCCACTTGATATCAGTCGTCTGGGGAGGTTTTATCTCAGATGAAGCCGTCAAAAGGGGAAAGTTTGTGAGCCAAAGAAGTTTTTTGTGCCGATCTTCAGATTGTATCTTCAGAAATGACCGTTCTTCATCGACTTGTAATGATTTCAAGTTTTTACATCATCACAGATTACCATGTGGATTTAAAATGCTGTTTACTTTAGAAAAACACTTATACTGGTAGGTTATATCTAAAAGTTTAATATTAACTATAATTGACTTTAATCTGAATGGAATATAAATATCTCTTGAAGTAAAGTGAAGGTTATTTTTGTCAACTAGTTTAAGAGTTTAAAAATCAAAAACCTCTGTTATTTCTAAACTACCCCTTTTTGAAAACTATAGCTTAGTAGGCCTATGCCTTATAGGTAATCCAATTAAAACTGGAAACTTTGTGTTTAATTATAATTTCCACTGAATATTTTCACTTATATTAAATTTTCATACCTTTAAATATGTTTTTCACAACATCTGAGGTCAGTAGGTTTTCTTTAAAAATATAGGCTACTAAAAATACCCTATATATTCCTATCATATCAATATTTTAGAGCAGTAGCACTCTGTAAAGCACTTTGTAACCCTGTTTTGAAAAACATTATAAGTTGATAATTGTTATTTTACATAGCCCATTATAAAGCATCAAAAAGGCCATAAAGATATCTAATTTTGAGCTTTAACAAATAAAAATATCACATTAGCTCTGAGCCAAAATATCTTCTTCACTTAAGTAGAAAGACTATTTTCCTGTGATGGTACTTCATACTAATTAACACATAGGGCTCTATTTTCGTGTCTCGCTGGAGACGTGCCGCAGGCACGGCGTAAGTCAGGTCCGCTGTGCCGACAAGGCGTTCCCAAGCACAATTTGGTATTTTGGTGAGCGGCGCAGCCCGGCATAAGTATCCCCCCTCCCTGACTCAGCTCCTCCCAGCGGCGTAAGTCGTTGCGAGGGAGGAGAAAGGGCGTGGAGTGGGTTTAACACAGCGGAGACCAGTTTTCACCAATCACATAAGCTCCTCTCCTTGCCTTTAAATCCACCACTGGCAAGGCGTATTACTATTTTCATGAAGTAGTCAGAGAGATCAAGAGATGTCTGAAGACAGTAATGCCACACGATGGCGACAAAGGGCAGCAGCTCAACAAGTGTCACTGTAAACGCTGCATTGGGCGTCCTCCACACTATCTCATATAAGTACAGATGGATTTGGTGTGTGTAATGTTGGAACTAGTGGTAAGAAAAACACCCTTTTCCACAAATAAAGACACTCACATAAAGTTGCTCATACTCAAACCTCACGTGACAAAGGTGGGTTGTGCGCACAGATCATAACATAAATTTCAAAAATGGCATTAAAATCGGAACCATCTGTGCGTAAATGACGCATCGCGCTCCGTGGCCTGGCTCTTTCTTTCATAGATGTTGGCATATAAAATAAATTTGACTCACAAAACTGAATATTATAATATCCGTATATAGGCTTAAAGTAGATAACGCATCTGAGCGCTGAAACAAACCATCTGTTCAGCCGCAGCTGCAGCAGGACGGAGAGAGGACAGGGAGACATGCAGGTCGAGCTGCACAAGAAATAAGAGGAAGAGGAAGACAGAAAAGGAGGGAGACAAATTAAATATCTTGTTAACTTCATCATGTGTGTTTATTTACTAGATGTTTAATTTTATTTAATGCGGTTTCAGCTGTGTTGATTCGGTCAGGTTGTGTGTCCAAACGCGTGCCAAACGTGCTCATCAGATCAGATATAGATCAGAATATATCGATTTAGATCTAAATGTATGTGCTGACTCAGATTAATAGTTGTTGATGATTATTTATTGCACTGAAATGTGCTGACACTGTGGAAACCTGCCGGTGAGGCATCAGTGACGTATGCCGATACACTGCCGGTCTACCAAAATACTACTAGACCAGCTGCGCTCCGCCTGCGCTGAAAGCTAACCAGGTTTGAATCGGCGAGCTTTCAGCACACTTTACACGCCACTGGCGAGCACGAAAATGTCACTGTGCCCGCTGATCTGTTCACACCTCCCCCTGCCACGCCACCACGCCCAGCTTGGCAGATCTCGGTTCGCCTCCGTGCGCCTCAGTCCACGAAAATACCTAAACTGGCTGTACGCCGGGCTCCGCCGGACGAAAATACAACTGTGCAGGGTCCGCCACCCTCCGTCGCCTCACCGGCGTAGACGAAAATAAAGCCCCACAGAGTGAAGTCATTACATGCTTTGATGAACTGAGAAATTCTTTCTAAACCGGCATAAAAAATAAAAGATATTTGTCTGAAAAAGAGATTTAACAGAATATGAAATATTATCTAAAATTACTTCAATGGAACCAGAGGGTGACAAAATACGTCCTTGTTTCACACAGTCCATGATTTTGACATATTTTGATTCTGAGGTAAAAAAAAAATAAATAAAAAAAAAGAGATAAAAAATAACAAATGCATCTATATTTCTATTTTTGGGTTTGGATGCAGGCAAAAGGACTGTGCTCAGCTGTGTGGTATTTTATTAATATCCCCTTAAAACTGCTTTAACAGCTGTCGTTCATAATCTGATGACAGCTCTGGATGGTCAGGGCCAATTTTTATGAATCATCCATCAATATTATCTGCAAAACGAATTATTCATCACTGCAAAGTAAAGCAGGATTTTTATAAAAAACAGCCTCTTATCAATGTGCATTATTACCTCTGCCAAGGAGGTTATGTTTTCGGTAACGTTGGTTTGTTTGTTTGTCTGTTAGCAACTTTACGGAGAAAGTAACAGACGGATTGACCTGAAATTTCCACCAGAGGTGCGTCTCAGCCCCAGGAGGATCACATTACATTTTGGTGGTGGTACGGAAAAAATTCTGGATACTGTGATCCAGAACACACAAAAATAAGGGTTTCGTTTGAATTTTCAATGCTGAAAGATAACCAATGGGCGGCACAGTGGTGTAGTGGTTAGCACAGTCGCCTCACAACCAGAAGGTCCTGGGTTTTAATCTGGGTCAGGGCATTTCTTGTTTTAGGAACATTATGAACAGTGAACATACCAGTTTAAACACAAATAAATGTTAATAAAAGACACGTAACAGTAAAAGTTTTAGTGTGAATCACAATATAAGGGGGGACATGAGCTGCTTGGCGGAGGTCTGCGCTCTCTGAGTGCTTTTCTAGTTTTAGTTGCAACCCCTTGTCCAACTTTAAAAATAAAAATGTAGAAGTGCAGTTTTTGTGTCGCTGGGTTCTCAGTTTAATTTGATGCAGCAGAAGAATGAACAAAAGATGGATATCTAATAAATTTTGAAAATCTGGATGTCTTCACTATCACCTTAAAGATTTCAGCATTCATCAAGGCAGAAGCCTGGATTGCAGGTCAACATCTTGCTCCACTTCTCCATCAGAAGATGCTTTTCCACCACAGAAACTTTCTCCAGGACATCTGTGCACCTTCACCCAGGGACCAGGGTCCTCCGGGGAGAAAGAGCTACCCCTTACAAAGCCCCTTCTTAGGGAGTAGTATTTTCCAGGGGCCCAGGAACTTTTGGAAGCAGGTCCTGATGTTTTAATTTACATAAAAAAACAGGTGGTTCATTTACATGTAAAATACTGATAACAGACGCACACACAGAGGAGGGAAGAGAAATTCTGGTTAATATCCTACATAACCCAATGTTATAGCAACAGCAAAACTGTGTCCATACATGACTTTTTCAATTCAATCACAGACCTGATATATCATCAGACAGCTTTCACATCTGTCGAGTCACTTTCATTATTTACCAAGGACTAAGAAGAGATGGAAACAGTCTTTGCCACAGCAGAGGAGAAATGTGCTGGACTCCTTCTCATGGATTGATTGAATATGATTGGTTTTCCTTAAAGTCACTTTTGCTGGAAAAAAAAAAAAAAAACTTACAGAGTTTTGACCAATCAGAATCAAATATTTAACACATTTGGGTACTGTTGACTTTTATAAACTTGGATTTACAACAATTTTATCAAATTAAAATCTGAGCTCATTTAATTTAAACAGTTACAAAGTTGTCAAATGTTATCAAAATATATGGGGGCATTAGGCATTAGCTTCAACTCACACATTTTATGGATGGTTAATCAATTTATATACTGTATTTTACCCATTTGAAGGAATACTGATATTGCTTCTATTTGTTTTCAGAGGAAAGGAAATGTTGATGACTGCTGAAAATAAGTATACGCTATAAGTGATATAACCAAAATACTGTATTAGTCTGCAGGTCACATACTTTGAGTTTAGGCTTTAGCCTTGAGCTATAGATGATAACTAGAGATGCACAGTGCTGTCTGCATCAATAGACATATAACTGAATAGTTATTCTTAAAAAAGTATGTTGAGTTTGAATCAAATGTCTTGATTTATGTCAGTTATTTAAAAAGACTGTCACAATAAGAGTAACAGATATATTCGATTACAGGAGAAACATTGGGTTCTTATTTTATTACAGTCAATATTCGACACGTGATTCTTGATTTAGTGATTTAGTGTGAAATGTCAATATTGTGTACATTATTTGGTGTTGTCATGACTGAATAAATGACTATTACTTCTACTACTATATCAATATTGATATCTGGATCAGCCATCATGACTTTTTTTATCTAATACATCCACCATTGTGCATCCCTTGTCCTAGATAGAAAGGGTCATTATGTTGGCCACTGTTCATTTGTAAGAGTGTGCACATCATGCCAATCCAGCAAAACTTGCCCCCACTTTGTCAATACACGACTCATAACAGAGGTGGGATATAACCTGAAAATATTCTCTGTGTTGTCAAAACACCCATCTGCAAACTTTAGTTGGAGAAAAATACAAACAATTTCAAACAATATTTTGACAAATATGTTGGTAATTCTCAAATAGCAGAAAACAGATTTTAAGTCTTTGGACACTGAACTCGAGGTAGTTGACTATGTCGATCGGGTGTCCGCACTAAGTTCGGTATCGATATGCTGCTCCACCTGACTCAAAGTCATGCAGTCTAATCCAGCAGTCCTGTCATAAATCCTGAAGGTTGTAATGTTGACTTTGAACTCAGTCTCAGTGTAGAGCATTAAACAGAGAGCTGGTTCTGGTCTTTGGTCGGCCCTCATTGATAGAAATGTGCTGGACTAAAGACTCCAAACAGTCTGCTGTGTCAGTGATCCCTTTACTCACTCTGGAGACAATCTGAGGTTCAGACTGAAGCTGAAGGACACTGAAGGACACATGTTGGACAGAAGGAGTCAGGGATCGAAGCAGAGACCCTGTGATTAATGGATGATCTTTGCTAATATGAGCTGATTTGATGTCATGTTTTCTGGACTGGTACACTTCTCTTTATTCACACTGAAGTCCTCCAGATCATCAGACCTGCTGAAGTTTAGAGTTTTACTGTGAGTCACAATTTAGGAGAAGAAAATCACAAACATTTACTTCCATTCTTCACTCTCAGCCTGTCAGATTCAGACTCTTTCTTACATGCAGCACAAGGGTTCTCACTATTTTACACCCGATGCGCTCATCAGTTTAAGGTCCAGCACCCACATTGTGTAAACAGCAAACAAACTTGTACCCATAGGTGTGTTGGTCTCATAATGAGGTGTGATCAGGTGCACAGCTGCTATCTTAAGGACCCAGAAAGTGACAAAACCGACAAAAACCTGGTCTGAAGAGTCCATGGCACAGTTGTTTCCTGCTGTTTTAGAGCTCATACGTAGGTGAGATGGTTACACACACAATTCTGCTTGTTACACACAAACACACAGTGGTGGATGTCTATGAAATAACTTTAACCCTAAAGAGGTTGATGTGAGCTGTGTGAAAATCAACACCCCTGCCTTCAGGATCACTTAAAAGGTAATGAGAGCAGACACTCTGATTGGTTTAATTCATGTTATGCCCAAAACATAACTCTGAATAACCAAACGGGACTTAATCCAACCTCTTGTGTCTCACTTAGTGACTAGACTGTGTGCTGCTTCACTTCCAAACTTGGTCAGACACAGCTGAATTCACTGAGAGCCATTCACACTAGTCTGTTCAAATGGAGCTCTATGAGTTCAAGATTTCACGGCAAAACTCTGCAGACATTTTATCTTCCTCTGAGCTGAGCAGCCTCTTTTGGTTGGAGCTCCTCAGATTTAAACACTTTAATCAATCTAACTCTATTTTGAAGTTTATTTTAATCATAGTGTTCATAACTTCCTGTAAATCAAGTCCTTGAATCCCAACTCAGTTAAACATATTTTCCAGATGATGTTATGATTATATAAGTATTTTTCACCAGTCAAGTAACAGTTGTTTGACAATCAGCAGGAAGTGGAGTTGAGGTAGCAGCCAAAACAGCAATAAAGTTACAAGGAGCAAAAATCAAAGTATCTCATCTAAAATTGATGAAATTGAACAGATCATAAAAATTAACTCAGTTTGAAGCTACACTTGATCTTTGGAGTAAGAGAGTTTAGATAAACAAACAGATTTAAGTTACAGTGTTTGTATCTTATGCCAAAAAGTACAAAATGACCCTCTGTGAGCACACCTGACTTCATGCAGGTAGAAGTCCTGATTCAGTTTCTTTGATGGTCTCTCTCTTCTTCTCATCTGCAGGAAGCAAAAGAACATGATATTAAAAAAATTACAACTCCATCTGACTATCAATTAAAATACAATACATAACAAAGTAGATCAATAAAATAAAATGTCCTTTGTTCATTGTTACCTTTGCAGTGAAGTCTGATGTGACTAGTGGAAACAAGAACTGCCAGGAGAACAATAACAAAAATAAAAACAAGGAGACCGCCCAAAACAGCTGCAGTGACAACCCAACCAGTAGGGAACTCTGAAAGATAAAAACATGTCGGGTCGAGTTCATTCGTTTGTATGGAACCTGTTGATAAAATCAGATTTTGTCAAAGAAATTATTACAGACACAAAAAATAAAAAGCTTTTTTTTGGTTCAATGAACACAAATGTATTCATCAGTCAAATATGTCACTATAAAGTAAATTCATGAAGTCAGTCCAACATCACTGATTCAGTCTGGATCAACTCAAATATCTCCTTTGTTGGAAAAAATGATTTTTAGTCAGATCAACTAACAATGAAGTTACTTTAACAGGAGTTATTTTACTGGAGTGAACCTGATAGTTTTGCTTTGAACTGAATACGAACATATGGAACTTGTTGACCGAATAAACTGAACTAAAGTCTGTGTTTCAGTTTTTGGAGTGAGGGGAAAATATTCCAGATGCTGTTTGGATTTTTTTCAAATATCTTTGAATCAGATTAATCTGAATTATTTGGTTCAATGTTGTAAAAATCAAAACATCACGTCTCCCTTCACTTAAAGGATCAGCAAGAATGTTTTTAATAATTTTATGAGGTTTATTTTTCCTCATGAACTTGAAGAGGACATTATCTGATGGAGATCAACTTGATTTGAGGACATCTAGAGACACAAACATGTCAGAAGCTCTTGACCATCCTTCTGCTTAACTGAACTCGACCATGTATTGATGAATCTCTGACCAATCAGCTCTGACGTTTCTTCTTGACTGCATCAATAACTGGAGGAAAACAGTCATTTATAATCTCTTTAGGATCTTCAGAAGTTTGAATGTTGAGATAAGCTCCACAGATTTCAGTCAGGTTAACATGATTTCACAGAAGTCCTTCACAGTTTTCAAAGTGAGTTTTAACCTGAAACATCAGAGAGCTGAGAGAGAGCAGATACAGCCACAGGACCTTCGTCAACACTTCTCCAAAATATCATCCTGCCATCGCAAACTTTTGATATTTGGACTTCTTGACCAAAAATCTCAGTTCCTGTTAAAGAGTTTTGAAACATTAGAAAGTTCAAGACTTGAACAAAGAGCATGAAGATGTTCATGAGAAGCAGGACAACCTCGATGCTCACCTTTGTTTCTATCAAATCTGTGGGATGTGCTGCATTCAAGTTTCTCTGAACTCTTGTTGTTCATGTTAAGAGTTTTGACTGCACTAATAAAACGACTCCCAAAGTGAAGGACAGACAGGGTGTCAAAAATAAATGTGTGACTGACTGTATCAAACACCGTCTGGGACTCTAAAAACAGAATAATAGAGTCACCGTGGATAAAACTTCTGTAGTTCACTCAATCTCAAACTAATCTGATCTGCTGATGATTATTGATTATTGTGTTATAATAGAGTTAAAAGAAATCTGAAAGAGCTGATTAAAGAGAGTTTGAGACAAAATCAAAGATCTCTAAGAAATATCAAAACTGTGTCTCTGAATGTGTCTTTTACTCCCTCATGTCCTCAGAGCTCCACTCAGACTGGATTTTAGGATTCATTTTTCATCTTAACTCCTAAAATCTTTAAATAATTAAACTCTAAATCTCATCATTAAAGATCAGTGACTGTTTTCAGAGTGAGACATTAAACAGTGACAATCAACCTGACAGCGCCCTCTAGTGGACAAACTCTGAAATACAGACACTGTTTCTGATCCACAAACTAAATGTTGGTAAATGTGGAGGTGAAGACGTTTGTGAACTCCTGGTTTCAGATTCATAAATCTCAACATGTCCCTGTTGTTTTCATCTCTATTTTTACTAGAAGTGTCAACTTAAATCTGTTTTTCATTTAGTTCAGCTTGTGGTCCACCAACACTCTGCTGCAGTGAATAAACAAAGAGTGAAGAAGAAACATTTACAGCAACATGTTTATCATCCGGGACCCTCACTGTAATGTCATCAGTATGAATAAGATGTTTGTTAATGTGGAGGAAAAACTGCAGTTTAGAGTCTGAGAGTGTCAAATTATTATCAGAAAATATCATTAAATTCAGTCAGAGTTGAAGTTTGGTCCTAGTTTGTAGTTTCAGGTCAGTTTATCCTTCAATAAAGTAATTAAATATAATTTATTTGAATCTTTTTACATCTAAAATAAGTCCTTGTTGTTGTTGTTTGAGTTGTGATTCATGTTTGACTCAGCTGCTGTGATTCTGTCATTTCCCTCCTGGATTAATGAAATACTGTCTCTGTCTGATCTGAATATTTAGTGTATTTAAGGTAAACAAACATTCAGAGAGTGTTTATGTGTATCTGGAGGTACATGATAGATAATGACTGATCAGTGTAAAACATTTTTCTTTCACAGAAAATTAAATCGAGTCTCTTCTTGTAACGCCCTCAGTCTCTCATCCGACCTGAGGTGTTTTCTGTGGATGTCCTCAGGATCAGGGGTTTACTACAAGGCAAGATTTGCAGTTATGTCGGTAACTTCAGGTTTAAATCTGAGTTTTCAGAGCTATGAAGGTGATTATCTTCCTGTCAGGACAGATCAGAATAGATCAGGTAAGTTCAGCTGAACACTGAACCTGCTCAGCAGTAGAAAAGTCATCTGACTGACCATAAATCTGCAGTATCATGAAGCTGAGTGAGTGCAGATGAAGAAGGTAAAGATGGAGAAATAGGCCATGAGCCAGGGGGGTTGGTCGGTATCAACTGAGGGGAATAATGCTCATAGTGATTTTTGACATTGTATACATGTATAGAGTTAGAAAATATGTGATAGCATTGCAGCAGTGGTAGCTAAATGGGTGCTATCATGCATTTTATGTTATAACACTAGACGAAAATTACAAGGGTCAATATATGAAAACATACAACTTAACCCCCCAAAAAACCTATAGAAAGGGTTTCTTTTCACCATACATCATTTCTATAAGGTGTCTAGACTAACATAATATAAAAGTCCTATGAAATCCTAGTTGGAAAAGTATGTTAATTTCGCCAGACAACAATACGCAAATGAGCTCAAAACTCATTAAAATTTGCCCAAAATACTCCTTTTCCCCTGAACTATTATCATGGTGAAACTATTATCACAGTGAAAGCACATTGAAAGAGGGTGATGGCAATGCTGCTTTTGGACTGGCCTCTAACCTGAAAACTGCCCAGCTTTGTTGTACCTACCAGGGGTATAACCCCGGCCGGTGTAGTCTTCAGGGTCACTGAGGCACACAAGCCTCCCCACCCCGACAAGGTAGCAACAATTGGGGAGGGTGTTTTTTTTGTTTGTTTGTTTTTTTTGGTATGTTTATTTTTGCCTGGATCCTCGCCACCTTCTCTACATGTCAGTTCCTGGCTTGTTCTTTGCTTTGTTCTGGGACAGAGTTAAACCAAGAAAGGTGGTTTTGGTGTATATCCCCACGTTTGCCATTCAGGAATAGTGTAGGCCTGAATCTCTCCAATTCTCAATTATACAGATCATTCCTTTTACTTCTATACGTTCACAACCTAATAATCAAAATCATTTTCATCAACTTCTTCCATGTCTTCTTCATCTGAACTTTCCACACTGTCTGAGGTGGATGCTTGGTTCTCACAGTCTGCCAGTCTACACATGTCAGTACACTTGAGGCCATTTGCAATACAGACACATTTTGGGAGTGAACATTTCTTTGGACAGTTACAGGCCAGTAGATCCAGGACCGCATCAGGTGCTGGCTGGCCGTCCATCCAGTGCACCACCAACTGTTCAGATTCACCCTCTGTCTCCATTTTCCACCCTCAGCTCTGAGTTATACAGCTTGTGTAAGCTTTTCACGTGACTTGGAGCCCTTGAAAAACTTCTCTTTCTTACAAAAAATGCAGATATGATCATACACCCTTGATGCTGATGAAGATCTCCTTCTAGGCCTTTTTGATACACAGCCGTACTCAACATCTTCATCACCAGTAATGCTTTCCTTGGCTTTCTTTTTCAACGACTCCAATTCCCTCTTCATGGTGAAGAGGCTTTGGCATTTTCTGTGATAATAAATTGTAGGCACATCCTTTTCTCCAAGTTTTTTAGCAATGTCTAAAATAGGGGCATGGTTTCTCACTTTGGCTGCTTCAAGTAATGTTTCCCAGTATTTATAGTCTTGGGGACTAACTAAATGTTCACCATCACCCTTGGACGTGTTATTGTGTATGATGTTTAATCGATTCTGTCTGCTTAGGACCCTCCATCATAAAGGAAAGTGATTCAGCTCCTTGACATGAAAACACTGCTGTTCTCTGAATTGTGTTGTACAGGACTACTCCACCACCACTGACTGGCCTATTTATACTGTGTGCCTCAATTAACTCAATGCACAGCATGTGTGTGTTGTGCACACCCAGCTCCATCCATTTAGACTGACTCAGGCCAGGTGTGAGTGTGACAACTTAAATCAAAGCAAGAATAAAGTAGACATATCTAGCTTATGCATTACTTACCATGTTTTATGTATGAACATGTTTAGGTTGTGTACAAATTAAACATTTGTGTTACATCTTTCATGAAAATGGAAGACATATATTGTCACTGCTTATAAGAGAAAAAAACATCTAGAGATGCTGATTCCAACAACTCTACTGAACAATATATAGCCTGGGCTTTATTCTGACATTTTTTCACAGAGATAGGGTCAATTAATAAGAGAGAACCATCAGTTTGAAGTAGAATGATTAATTCGGATTTTGAAAACTCTGTTTTGGCATGTGGTCATAAACTGAGTGATAACACACAGAAAGCTACCACAGATGCAATGCTATCACATTTTTTCTAGTACTAGAGGTGTATACCTTCCCAAAAATCACTATGAGAATTATTCCCCCCAGTTGATACCAATGACGCCATATTTGAAGCCTAGCTCAAGGCCTAAAAGCGGAGAAGAGTGTATGGATAAACTCAGCTGTAACAACGTTATATACACCTGGACCATTAAATACAACAGTTCTATCATCAATTCTCCTCTTCATAAAGCTTTACATTTTCAGATTTCAGAAGGACAGAATTAACTTAAATGCCATAGACAGTATCTCACCATTCAGAGGGACATAAATCTCAGCTTCAGTCTGGTGGTTGATCTCCTCCTGTGTAACTACACATCTGAAAGTGTCAGCTCTGCTCACTGTAGTTTGGAGGATGATGTCGTAGCTGCCTCCTCTTTCTGTGACCTTTGGCTCTTTAGCAGGAAGGATCTTTCCAGAACTGTCCCTCCACTCCACTTTAGGTTCAGGAGAAGCTCCAGAAACTTCACACTGAAGCAGAGCTCCACTCTCTGTTTTAATTATGGTGACAGACGGCTTTGGCGCTGCACCTGAGAACAGAGATTTGACAGACAGTGACATCTGAATTAAATTACAGCAAAAATTACAGTGATACAAATATAACAAAGTGATAGATTCTAATTCATCCCTTTTCTGCTGGTAAGTGAGGACTGCAGGGTGTTAATGGAAAAAATATAGAAAGAGTGCAGAGAAACTAAAAGGATAAAATCCTTTCAGTTTATCAAGCCTTGTTTAACACAGGATTTTAGTCTGTTCTACTTATAGTTATTCAGGTCTACAGCAAATCCTCATTCATGGAGGTTTCAATTTCTGTTTAACTGAATCTGAAAAAGAGGGGTGTTGTTTCTTGTTCACTAAATAGTCTGCAGACAGTGATATTGTTGAGCTGTGTTGAGCTGAATAAACAAGTTTCAGTAATTTTCTGCTTCTGTTATATCAGGAACTATACAGACAAAAGCTTCATCAAAGTGTCTGACTTGTGTCATTGAAAGCACGTGAACCTTTGGACTGGTATCATCCACAACAGGCCAGAGCACTTCATTTACGTTTTAAGGTCAACAAAATGGACATTTTCATTAAACTTCTATGTTTGAAACTTGTGAACTGAAATGATATCGTATTTATGTTGTAAGTCGTATTTGTTGAGTTAAAGAACCGATATGAAGATCTACAGATCGATGGTATCATCAACATGAACACTAACCTGGAATGTTTTCCTCCGACCTGTCCTTTAATCTTTTAACACGTGGAGGTTGAACGCGACCCAAAATTTGTGTTCAGAAATATCAAATAAATTAACTTTATATATTTATAACGACCACTGCTGTCAATACACACACTTAACACGTTATTTAAAAGCTTAAAAGTTCGTTGTTTCAACGGATCAGACAAAATAGCTTTTAAGGTCGCTGCTTCATAAACTGATCGTCTGAATTAACACTAAGAAAAAGTAACAACCTTTTCAGTTATCCTGTCAAACCACCGTTCAGATGTTTTTAAAGGTCCAAAAACTGATAATTACAAACGAACAATGACTGTCGCTTCAGGTTGAAATCCCATTGACTCACCACAACTCATCGATATGCAACCGGAGGTCAGATTAAACCGAATAAACCCAATTTGTGACTCATCAATTATTTTTTGACTGTTGTCAAACTTTTAGAACAACATGACATTGGTCAACTTTTGCATTCCGACAGAACTTTCCATCGACGTTGCTCAGTATCTCTGAAATAAGTGAACGCCCACCAAGAGAACGAGCCAATCAGCAGCTTAATACGACCTACAGTTCCTGTTCTACGACAGTTTAATTTTATTAGCCAATCAGAGAACAGCAACATTTCAGGAGCAACTATTAAATCTGAATGACAGATATTGTCAGCCAATAGGAGGCCAGCACCCTGAAACCACCCGGAGGTTGTAGTCAACTAAGTTACCTGATTTAACATTTAGGAGGCTCACAAGGTTCGTTGATCTGTAGGAGTGGCACACTCATAAAATAATAAAACTTATTTTTTCATGTTCAAAGGAGCTTAATTCAGTTAAATAAACATTAAAATATAAGGAAACACTGAGAAACTCTTTTCACAAAAACATAAAACCCTTGTGGACAATTTGCAGAATTAAAAGGACATAAATTATCCACTTTTGAAAACTTTGGGAAAGTTTTAGAGATCTCTGTAGACACCTGCTGGACGGACTGTGTACTACACTTGCTCAAATATCTCAGAGAAACTTCAGTCTGTTAACATGAAATGTGCTGCATAAGTCGAAGACAAAACGAGGAATAAATCCTGTGAATTTCAGTCTGATGGACAAAACTAAGATTATTTTTTCTGTGTTTGGAACATTAAACAAACTAAATACAACAAATAAACTTTGATTCGTTTTTCTATTTAATTCTTTGCTTTTTCAATCATGTTATAATCTGAATGACCATGAGCACAGCTGATGAAAGCTCAGAGTTTTTGCTTTGAAATGATATCATAGACATGTATCAGCTCTTCATGATGTTGGTATTATACAGTTTATAATGGAGAGGAAATAAGAGACTGAAAATGAACCAAAATAAACTGAACACTAAGAGGTTAAGATGACATCTGAAAGACAAAAAAGAAATCAAACATTAGAGTGGAAAATAGGATCAACTTGTCTGAGTGTGTCAAATCTAAATGAGCTCTCTTTATAAACTGTGGACTGCTGAAATGTCACTGTGCAGAGGGACTTTATGAGTTTCATGTCTGATAGAAACAGGATCTCTCCAGATGTGGCTGCAGCTCTGTGGGGATGAGGACCTGTCAGATGTTGATCTTACACTATCTAGGACTCTTCAACCATCTCTGAGTGTTTCATGAAAGAACTCACCAACAACAAGCTGAATGTTGAACATCTGACTGGGCTGAAGACGTGGAAAAATACAGCTGTAGTTTCCACTGTCAGACACCTTGGTCTTTGAGATCTTTATGGAGGCGTTGCCGTTCTTCAGTTCATCTCCAAAATGTGAGACTCGACCTTCAAACTGTTTATCTTGACCTGAAATGCCTTTACCATAAATAAGGCCACCATCATACATGAACACCTCCATGTGACCGTCTTTCTTCCAGTCAAACAGCTTTGACTCAATGTTCTCCTGAGAGCTGAGGGAACAGGGTAAAACCACATCACTGTCTTCTTTCACCACCACTGGACCTGAAGGAGGACAAAACACAGGGATTAACCTGTCTCTGAATCAGACAATAAACCTCTCTGACTCTTAAACTGAAGAGAAGAAGAAGAAGGTGAAACTTTCTCTCTGGTCCTTATTTCATGAACATTCAGTCTGACTGATAATTCAGAGTCATTCAAAACTCCATATAAACTCAGTTTGACCCACAAACAGTCAGCTCACAGCCCTTTTCTCTGGAGTTTCTCCTGGTCCACATCAGAGTGATGCTGCACTTTAGTGTCTGTAGGATGGAGGAGACGCCCCGAACATGAACTCTGAATCTATCGTCATCATCATCACACTGCGCATGTCTGATAAACGTCTGAATGAAGCAGGAGGAGGCTGTGATTTAGTAAAATCACTTGTTTTATGGAGGCTGATGTTTAAATATTCATTACTGATCATTGTTTCAAGACTTTTTGTTCGAACATTTTCAAACATTTACAACCGAAATAATTCAGAGCCTTTAGTTTTCTTACCGTTTTCATCAGCAAACGTTATTCCAGACCGAGTCACGAGACACAGACACACACACACACACACGAGAGGAACGAGCTTCATAGTTGTTGATGTCTCCTGAAGATACACCATCACTGTTACAGCTCTGTTTAAGAGATTCAGGCTGAGAGTCTGAGCTCAGGGACCAAACCGCTGAAACACATGACATCTACAACTGAGTAATACTTCCTGCGAAGACCCTTCACAATAAAAGCTCAATGTCAAGTTTAACTTAATCATGACTCAAAAACTGTCAAGAAAACTCAATATTTAAGTACACGTAGTGAAAAATGAGACTGCCTCTTTATTTCACTGAAAATATTCGTAAATCACGATCGGAGCCCTTCAAAAATAAAAGTAAAAGTATGTAGATGCTGAATACAACAAAAGCAGTAGTTTAAGTAGTTAAAATGAAAAGCTAATGCTTCACCCCTTGTTCACTTGTCTATAATGTAAAACTGTTTTCGTTTTATTTCTATAATGTCAAAGATTCACTTGTATTAAACAAAACTGTCACCTCAGTTCTAAAAATTAAATGCATAAACAGTGAAAACACCAGCTGACGAGAAATAGACCGACCTGAAGATGGACCGTCATTTAAAGACTACCGGTAAAAATGATGAGATAAAAACTTAGTCAACGGTGACCAAATTATTTTTAGTCGTTATTTGTCAAAAGATATCCAAATTATCTCTTCTATTCTACAGTGTTACTGATAAAATTTAACCAAAAATGAAGTAGACTGAGAATTATGGTGTAAAGCCTATGCACATACTTTGAAACATGCTTGGAATAACCACACATAACTGTCACAAAAGAAACATCAGTCAGCAGCACAATTACATTATCCAATAAAGTAGTAAATTTGTATATATTTTTATTATTATTGTTATTTTAACCACATAAACTCAGTCAGTTTCTATCTGAAGCTTAATTCAGTTGAAACAGCGTCTGAACTGTCCTTGGTGCTGAACATGTTCAGTCATGCCTTTTGAATAGGTCAGAGACTTCCGTAACCACCAGGGGGAGATGCAGACCGAGAAGCCCTCTACTTCCACTGTCTCCAGTGGAGGGGGAGGTTGAGGGGGAGGGGGAGGAGAGGTGCTGCACAGGATTGCTCACCACGGGGGGGGGGGGGGGGGTTGGGTCTAAAACCTGCCCAAATACCTGAAAACACATAAAAAAGGAGAAAGACAATGGAATATACTCGAGGAGAATGGACAGAGATCTTTTTTTTAGCTATCTCAATACCACTCTGAGGGTACTTTCTCTGTCCGGCCTCTTTTATTTAGGGTTGTCCCTGGTTACACAATGTTTCTAAAAGGTGGGGGAAAATTGGGCAGCAAAGTAAGCACTCTCATAAAGCATAATAATGAACAACTTGTGAATATGTGAAGGTCAAGGCGGCACCTAACGAGCTCCTTCTGATAAGAATATCCTCCCCTTATTTCCTTCCCACGATTCATAGTGGAGGATACATCACACACACCTGCTGATAGGAGAAACGAGTTCACAGAGAAGTTAAGAAACATTCATGTGCTGTGTAATTAAGCTATTGGAGAGAGAAGTTAGAAAACACTCTTATATGATAAAAATACTCTTATATGATGTATAAAAAGATGTCAAAGCAGTTTATACTTGTAGTATAAACTCTTACATAAGAATATGAGGAATAATGATAACTTCTATATACATTTATGCACATTATTCAAACAATGTGTGAGGGAGACAGACGGCTGTGAGCTGAACCTGTTAAAGAAAGTGTTCAGCTCGTTGGCTCTCTCCAGGCTGCCTGATGGTTGCCCTTGTCTCCCTTTACAACCTGTGATGTGCTTCATCCCAGTCCACGCCTCCCTCATGTTGTTTTGCTGGAGTTTGGCCTCCAGCTTCCTCCTGTCGGTGTCTTTACACCCTCTCAGTTTCTCCCTGAGTTCATGCTGCACTCTCCTCAGCTCCTCTTTGTCACCAGACTTGAAGCCCTCTTCTTCTTATGAAGGAGGGCTTTCAGGTCACTGGTGATCCATGGCTTATTGTTGGGGAAGCAGTATACAGTCCGGTTTGGGATGGTGGAGTTCTCACAGAACCTGATATATTCTGTGATGCAGTCTGTCATCTACAGTAATGTATCATGTTTAATAAAAACAATTAAAGCATTTTTCCACCAATACTGATATATTTGACAAAATAAATGAAAAACAGTCCCAGCAGCACACAGTTTGACAGTTTGTTTAGAAATAATGAAGAATAAACAGACATGAACTTTCAGATATGGAGCACAATTCAAATGTCCCAGTCAACAACAGCACAGAGTAAGAGTCCAGTTTCTACACCTGCTCCACCTGACTCAAAGTCATGCAGTCTAATCCAGCAGTCCTGTCATAAATCCTGAAGGTTGTAATGTTGACTTTGAACTCAGTCTCAGTGTAGAGCATTAAACAGAGAGCTGGTTCTGGTCTTTGGTCGGCCCTCATTGATAGAAATGTGCTGGACTAAAGACTCCAAACAGTCTGCTGTGTCAGTGATCCCTTTACTCACTCTGGAGACAATCTGAGGTTCAGACTGAAGCTGAAGGACACTGAAGGACACATGTTGGACAGAAGGAGTCAGGGATCGAAGCAGAGACCCTGTGATTAATGGATGATCTTTGCTAATATGAGCTGATTTGATGTCATGTTTTCTGGACTGGTACACTTCTCTTTATTCACACTGAAGTCCTCCAGATCATCAGACCTGCTGAAGTTTAGAGTTTTACTGTGAGTCACAATTTAGGAGAAGAAAATCACAAACATTTACTTCCATTCTTCACTCTCAGCCTGTCAGATTCAGACTCTTTCTTACATGCAGCACAAGTGTCCTCACTATTTTACACCCGATGCGCTCATCAGTTTAAGGTCCAGCAGCCACATTGTGTAAACAGCAAACAAACTTGTACCCATAGGTGTGTTGGTCTCATAATGAGGTGTGATCAGGTGCACAGCTGCTATCTTAAGGACCCAGAAAGTGACAAAACCGACAAAAACCTGGTCTGAAGACTAGAGTCCATGGCACAGTTGTTTCCTTCTGTTTTAAGAGCTCATAGGTGACACAATTACTCACATTAGTCTGCTTGTTACACACAGACACACAATGGCGGATGTCTATGAAATGACTTTAACCCTGAAGAGGTTGAAGTGACCTGTGTAAAAGTCAACACTCCTGCCTTTAGGATCATTTTAAAGGTAATGAGAGCAAACACTCTGATTGGTTTAATTCCTGTTACGCCCAAAACATAACTGAATGACAAAACAGGACTTAATCCAACCTCTTTGATTCTTGTGTCTCACTTCGTGTCTAGACTGTGCACTGCTTCACTTCCAAAATTTGGTCAGACATGTCTGTATTCACTGAGAGCCATTCACTTTGGTCTGTTCAAATAGAACTGAGTTCAAGATTTCACAACAAATCTCTGCAGACATTTTATCTTCCTCTGAACTGAGCAGCCTCTTTTGGTCTGAGCTCCTCAGATTTGAACACTTAAATCAAACTAACTCTGATCTGAAGTTTATTTTTATCACATTGTTCATAACGTCCTGTAAATTCAATCCTTGAATCTTAACTCAGTTGAACATATTTCCCAGATGATGTTACAATTATATGAGATTTTTTAACCAGTCAAGTAAAAGTCATTTGACAGTCAGCAGGAAGTGAAGTTGAGGTAGCAGCCATAACAGCAATAAAGTTACAAGGAGCAAAAATCAAAGTGTCTGATCTAAGATTGATCATAAAAATTAACTCAGTTTGAAGCTACACTTGATCTTTGGAGTAACAGAGTTTAGATGAACAAACAGCTTGAAGTTGCAATTTTGGTAGATTATACCAGAAAGTATGAAATAATCCTCTGTGAGCACACCTGACTTCATGCAGGTAGAAGTCCTGATTCAGTTTCTTTGATGGTCTCTCTCTTCTCCTCATCTGCAAGAAGAAAAAGATCATGATATCAGAAAGTGTGTAAAATCAAGCTTAACACTGAATGTCTGACGAAATAAAACAACTGAAAAGACTTTAAACCAAAGATAAAATTGCAAGACTTTGTTGTGTTTATCTTGAATATGTTGATAAAATATTTTACTCACCCTTTTTACAGTTGATGCGACCAGTGGTCGACAGCACAAGGAGAACACTTACAACAAGGAACAGGAGGCAGAAAACAGCAGCAGTAACAGTCAATCCAGTGGGGAACTCTGAAACTGAAAACAGAGAGTTAGTGAATCAGTCAGAGTGTTGAAATGTCAGACAGCAGGTAGGAGGTGACACACAGAGAAGAGGAGTGTGTGTGTGTGTGTGTGTGTGTGTGTGTGTGTGTGTGTGTGTGTGTGTGTGTGTGTGTGTGTGTGTGTGTGTGTGTGTGTGTGTGTGTGTAGCTCTGGGACGACTGTGATCAGCAACAGTGATGCTCAGTTTCTCAGTTTGCTCGGCTGCTCAGCTCACAGCTTGGTTTGGGTTTTGCTCTCAGTAGTGAGGAGGAGGATGTTGGACCTTCATCCTGTTTCTGAGACCAGCTGCTCTTCATGAACAAAGTCTGAATTTGAGACAACTGCAGCAGAAGATCTGGATCTATGTGCTCATTTTATCTGAACTTTACTGAACTGGAGGAGGAAATACTTTGACTTTATAAAACTTTACAATCACTACATATAACCTGCTCTGATCTTAGAATGTAAAGATTTAATAAACATTTAAAAAAACAAACTTTTAAAGGATGGTGAACTACTTTAGACAGATTTTGCTGACTTTGAGGTTTGGTTTTTATATTAGCTGCTGTAAATTCCGGCAACAACCAAAACACTCTCTTTATATATAATCTGAGTTATTACTGAAGTGACCTCAATATGAGACAGTTTCTATTCACGTATTTAAATATATAAATATGATGTTACGATGTTGGAAGTCTTCACTAAACCTCTATAAAGTTTGAAAACACACAGACGTTGGTGTGATTTACAGACGTGTGTCTCGTCTTCTCTGATCAGCTGTTTCAGAAACTCTGCCAAACCGGTCCTGAAACATGACTTCAGGATCTGTGGTCCTATCAGGACAATGTTGGAGGACATGTCCACCCAGCAGCTCCTTTAAATCTTCCCTCACATAGAAAGTCCATGTCAAAGCTCCTCTCTGCTCTTTGCTGACTCAGTATGTCTCTGAACGTTGATCCAAAGTGTTTTTGTGGTTGTGAAGGAAAGTCTGAGCTGTTTTCTCTTCCCAAAGATAAAAACTCCAGAAAACAGCCAAAAGATTCGATGTTTTCAGGACAACAATGAAGCTGTTTGTGCTCACCACTTCACTGATGACTCCTTAGTAAACAAAGACCAGTACGAGTTGGATTTGAGGTTCAGCTGTTCCTGAAACCTGCTGGAGCTGTTCATCTATAAAGACCTTCATGAAGAGACTAAACACAAACATTTACAACAGCAGATAATGGAAGAACAGCTAACCTATAATGGGGAGCTAGTGTGAGCTTCAACAATATAAAGACATAACTTTCAGGTTGTTTAATGACTACAAAGCTGTGTAAAAAGTAACACCCACATGCTGTGTCTAACTTTATATCAGTGGAAAAGCAGCAAAGATAAATAAAGACTTTTCATGATCTGCTTATCGAGCAGCGCTGCTCTACAGGTGTCCCAGACTGACAGAATCAAAGGTGAAAATGAGCGTCATAGGTCTCCTTTAATGAAACACTGATAATCATCACAGCAGAGGATGGAGACACTCATCTGCAGAGCAAGTTTACCCCTCATGACTCAAACCAACCATCACAGCTACAACACCAGGGGGATGAAAGATGGAGAGACACAGAGATCAGAGCAAAGACGTCCCAAAGTAGGAAGACTTCTTCAACAGCTGAGGTGGAGTTATGATGCATTAGTGCAGAAAACGGTTATGAACGCAGCAGAGACACTAAACAACTGTCCGACAGTAACAAGATGTGGAGTAATCAAATGTAATGAGCACAAAGAGATCATCTTCAAAGACCTGTGAGCTGAAAAACTGAGCAAAGACACACTTTGACCAAACTGTCCACCATCCAACAGACTGTGGGTTATTATTTCAACTTTGAGAGTCTCTAAATATTATGACCACAGCTGCTCCATTTACACATGTGGACTTTATGAATTTATTCAAATGTGACGATTTCATTTCAAAAGAAACTGAAAACATGATTTTATGTAAAAGGTGTTTAAAACAACCAGGGTTGATGTGCACTTTTTAAAATCAGATTTAGGACTTTTTAAGACCCTCACAGAGAAAAGGAGACCAGTTTACAGAGCAGAACAAACTTTGTGTTCAAACTAAACTCTGAATCAAAGTTTTTAAGATCTTTTCTCACATGTTGTCTCTTCATCGTTGTTTCCTCCTGACTTTTATTCTTTATGTTTTTCATCCTTCAGACAAATTTCCTTGAACTTATATTTTCTCTTCTTCCTCTCTCTTCCTCTTTTTCTTTGATTCATGAATGTGAACATTAAACACTGCTGGATGTGCTGTGAACTGTCATGTGAATATTAATAAGGAAAGATTAATATATAAAATAATAAAACACTGATTAAAGGATTTCATGAGGTTTTCAGGCATGTTTCAAAGTGTCATCTAAAATTTAAGACTCATCAAAAAAAAAAGACTTTTTCAGACATTTTACAGCTTTAAATTCATAAAATCTACTTTTTAATGATTTTTAAGGGTCTGAACCCTGATCAGCCTCTCGTTTTATTTATTGAGTTTGTTTTATTATAATTATCAGTTCGATTTCGAGTTTCTCCACAAAAACAAGACTTGGTCCTGATGGAGTCTAAAAGTTAGTCTTGAGAAGGGGGTCTTCTTATATTCAGGTCCATATGAACATATCTACTGAACTCTCAGAGAACCTCAGTGTGTTTTAGAGACAAATATTGGATCATGTTTCTAACTTCATCCTGTTTTTCTCTCTAAGACTCCAGAAGTCGCTGCTCTGACGTCTTCAGTCTCTAAATTCACCTCAAAGGTTTTCACATGTGGGTCTTCAGGATCAGGATCACAACAGCTGATTATGAATGAAGCTCAGCAGAAGTTCAAGAAGCAGACTGGGTTATATTTATTCATTCATTCATTCACTGAGTCTTCAATAAGTCATCTCTCTCTCTCTCTTTCTTTTTCTCTTCCTGCTGCAGTGATCAGCTGATCATGGGTGTTTCCTCTATAAGCACTTAACCAATCAGAGCGACCTTCATCAACCAATCATCCTGCTTCTCTCTCTCTCTCTTTCTCTGTCATTGTTTCAGTTTGATCCCTGAGGTACTCCTCAAATCGATTCCTCCTCCTCCTCAGTTTCAGTCCAGCTCCTCAGCTCATCCTGCATCCTCCCCTCAGCACCACCAGAGTCCAGACTCCATCAGTGGATCATTTTCAGCTTTCAGCCTCTCAGTCTCTCCAACCACATCAAGATGGAGTCAAATCACAAACACATTCAACACTTTTGATCCTTTTCTAAAAATGTGAAATCCTTTTTGTTCTCTTCTGATAAAATCTCTACAGATTAAATAATAATCCTGGTTTTGTGTGTCTGATCAGATTAATTATCATAAACTACAAATCTCTCTGTTAGTTTCCTCTAGTCTATTAAACTCTTCCTCTTTTCTCTGTCATTTCACAAAGTTCAGTCAGTTTTGAAATTAAACTTTTACTGAGACTGAAAAATACTGAACAGTGTCTTCATCACACTTTGCTTTGCTTCAGTCTGAACACAATTTAAATGTTAAATAAACAAAAACACACAGAACATGAATCACTTTAACTAGGTGGCTCTGTAAACACAAAGAAAGAACAAAAACAACAATACACCTGTAAATATGTGTGTTTAAAATTCAGTTTAACATTATCAAGATTAAGTATCATGTAAACATCAATTACATATTGGAACTATATTTGAGTTTACGTCACATCTAACTTACAGTTCATAAAGATTTACGACTGTAAAGACTTTTCTGACTCGTATAATTAAGAACCAGGAACCATGATGAAGTTTGGACAACACCTGAATCTTTACACTTTCAATGTCAGAAAATATCATATTTACATTAAATCAGATCAAACTTACTGATTCACTCATCACTTCAAGATCATCGATTAATGTGAGATTATTTGACAGCTAATTAAAGCTCCAGCTGACTTCATCAAAATGTTGTTATAAACACAGTCATAATACTCAGGTCTCCTCAAGTTTAATTTGATTTATTGAGTGGAAAACTTCCACTTTGTGTTCAATCGATTTATTCAGTTCATGGTTGTTTCTTTTTGGTTTCAGGTTTTTCTGCTGCTGCATTTTCTTTACATCATCTCAGATAGAAACTACACTTTCTCTCCTCTACAGTTAATAGATACATCAAGTGAATTAATAAATTCATCTTACACAAAAAAGCTTAATAAACTTTAAAAATATAATGTAATCTTTCTACTTTGTGAACATATTTTGTGGTAACTTACCTTTATTCAATTTAATTTAAGAATACACTGTTGTTATATTTTTCTCTTGTACCCAGTTTGAATAAAACTACAGAAATAAGTTGACAAGTAAAATACCATTAACAGTTCTGACACTGAGTCATGGAGCAGCAGGTGTTTTTCTTTTCAGATTAATGTCTGCAAGAATGAGTAAATTTGACCATTATATGTATTCATGCTGTCTACACTGAGAGGACAACTGAAGACAGGACCGAACAATTCTGAGTAACAGCATTAATGCATTAGTGACACATTCCTCAACAAAAAGGATTCAATTATACTTTAGTCATTATGTTAACAATCCTCTATCTTTATTTTAATGTAACCAGGTCATATTTTGTGTTTTTGGTACTTGGTGTGAGGTAACTTTTCGTTAAGATCTTCTACCAGCAAAAAGATGTTTGGTGTAGCTCACATTAGTGCAGAAATTGTAACTCATTATCACGTAAACCTGGTATAGAAAAATAGAGGAGACTTGTATCAGGAATCACATCCAGAGGACAAGGCAGTGAAGAAACTGTGGAGTCACCTGAGGTTACATGTGCTTTTTATGGTTTAATATAAATGATTAAATAAGGTGTTGAGATGTTATTTAATACTGATCAACACTTCTCTGTTCATCATTTCTGTCTTCATACTTTTGAGAGAATTGTAAAAAACAAACCTTATTCTGGAAATGTCACTGCAGGTCATTAACAGCTCATTTAGTGTGAGTGTAAAATCACTGAGGTTCATCCAAACAGACATTAATGATGCTCATTACTCTTTAATGGGGACTTCCAGCTGAATGAGAACTAATCTATGTCTGTATTGGATTCTGAGAAGTTGAATATTTTTAATCATGAACGTATTGTCATCAGAGTAGCACTGAAGTTAAACTGCAATTATACAGCTGTGCAACACTCTGTCTTTAACATTATTTTTATACTGATCATTTATCAATACTGCTCTGCAATAGTCATTTATACATTTCCGTCATTCACATTTAAATCATCTGATAAATCCAATTTCTAAGCATTTTCATTTTTAATAAAATCTCTATTATGCTCTATTTCCCTGGGGTCATATACTGTAAAGACATTTTTTTTTTTTTTTGTTTAATGGTTTCAAACATTTTTGTGGTTGGCCAGATTAACTTCATCTCTTGAAACACCTTTTAAATTGAGTTGATCCTTCTTAAATAATAAACCAGAAATTGGAATAACCTACAAACATTGTAACCTTAAAGAAAGGGTACAATAATTTTGGAAGATAAAAGTTGTCTCCATATAACTGGCAACTGAACTCAAGCAGCTTGTAGTGTTTTGTCTCAATACATGAAAATATTCAAAAGTGTATTGACATGTTGTTACAGGGAAAAAAAAACTCACCAGGTATGAGCACAGCCACCTCATCAATGGCCTCATGACAAATTCCCTCTTGTGTAACCACACAGCTGTAAATGCCGGTCTTGGTCACAGTCGTTCGGAGGATGATGTTGACACTGTTTTCTTTTCCTGTGACCCCTGTCTCTTCAGCAGGAAGGATCTGTCCAGAACTGTCCCTCCACTCGACTTTAGGCCTAGGAGAAGCTCCCCCGACAACACACTGCAGCACAGACCGATCATCTGATGCCTCAATTGTCTTGGCTGATGGTGTCCGACATGCACCTTTGTATGAAGTATAAATAACAGATCATTAAGATTGTATAAAGCATTACATGACTAACACCCCACCCCCTCAAAAAACATATATCTCTGCTCATACATGTGTATTATGATACCAAAATTAAATTCAAAGGAAGATCACAGCATTTTTCAAGATGAGGTGACATTTTAAGAGGTCATTGTCAAAGGCCAGTCAGTATGGATGGAGCCCCCTCCATCAACTGTTGTTCTGCACTCAAATGTATTTATAATAACAAATAAATAATGTACAAAAAAGGTAGGCTTTTAAAATTACCTCTTAGTTTGGAGCGTTTGCACTCGGCTATATCCCAGTTTGAGAATTGTTTTTTCAAGTTAAAAACTGATGACTCTGACCTGGTGAAAGGTTTTTTTTTTCCTAAAAGAAAATAGATGACCCCATTTCTTCAGCATCTGAACTGATACAGTTTCTCTTTTTATTTCCCTAATGAATTTACCACCCAGGCATTTATTTACTTCTTTATCATAGATATACACTTAACAATGCACCATTAAAACTTGACACAGGTGCCGCCAGTGCTGGTGAATTTGGTCACTGTCCTTATGTGCAAATGTCCATACCTTTATATCTAACTTTTTATATGTAAATAATTTAAAAACTTAGATCTTTATTCTTCATTTACATTATATTGCAATTTTTATTCCTTTCTTATTTGACCATACTGTGTCTTTTTTTCTTCTTCTTTTTTCTGTAGTATATACTAATGCTACTGGAATTTTTTCCCTCAGGGAACCTTCCTATCACCAAATCGTTCAGTTTCTCAAATTAAACAGAAAACTATTCGTTTCTTTGGTTTGGGATGATGTGTGATGAGTAGCATATAAATAATTCTGTGTATTAAGGGGTGGTGCCCTAAACAGCGGGTCCTTAAAAATGTAAAGTCTTATAAATGATCTTATACCTGTGAGGTCACACTCCGCACACACCTGTTCAGGTAGATGATGACATCATGACTCACCTGAGCAGTTTTCAGCTGTTCTGTCCTTTAAGATGCACTCTGAAAGGAAAAACAAAATATAACAAAGGTTAGCATGTACACAGATATCACTGCAATAAAAATGAGAATTTCAATACATGATATGAGAAACATCTAAAACTGAATACAAAGTCTCTGATTTAATAAACCGTCTGATCTTGAAAGATTTAACTCTGAGAGCAGGAGTCTCCTCTAATCCAGTTATCAGGATGTCTCTGAGTTTTAACTTCACTGTCAGCTCTGCACAGTTTATCTTAAAAACCTGATCCTCATCTTCTTCTGTTGTCCTCAGACATGTTTGAAAGTGAGGCTGTCCTATTTACTTTACAGTGCAGAGTAAAATAAGAAATCACTACACATTCACAGTATCTAAGCATCGTATACAGGACAAAGAGCAAACAGTGAAACATATTCAGCTACCTGACACTTTAGACTTCTTTCTATAACATGTTACATCTTATTTATTAAATCTGTTCATAAAAATAAGAAAGAAAATACAAATTTGTGTCATCTGTTACTGTAAAGATTTGAATGGTCATCTTAAAGTTGTGTGTTATTAATTTTGACTAAACAATAGATTGATCCAGAGCTGCACATATATTAATTAACATGATTTAATTACAGAAAACTTCTCCATTAGACAGACTTTCATCCATGAACATGACTTCATCTTATCTGAAGCTCTTCAGTCCATCTGTTCATCAGCTTTATTTATATAGTAGAGTAGATCATAGATAACTGTTAAAAAAATATGTGAATCTTTATTTAAATGTCAAGAATGTACGTGAATGGTCAAATTTACCACAAAAGGATATTTTGATTAGTATCATAATGAAATTTTAACTTGTATTTACTTTGGAAAAGTCAGAGAGAGCTCTGTGGACACCTGCTGGATATTTTCTGTACTGCACTTTGTAAAATATCTCAGAACAACTTCACTGTCATTAATCTGTCATGTAAAATAAATGGCTGCTTAATCATTTATTAATAAGCTGAAAAAACATAAATACAATGTTGTTGTTCTTTTCCTGTGTGATACTTTTCCAATTTAACTTTTATATCCTTTATGATAAACAACACAACTGATGATTCTAAGTGTTTGTATCAAACAGTTTTAAATACAGAGATTTCAAGAGGACAAATGTACATAGACTAAAATGAATCTCAAGTTTATGATACTATCTGAAACACCAAACAAACATCTGTCAAGGAGGAATATTATCAACTTAGTTACACGTTGTTCAAGTTTTATCTAGACTGTCTCCTGAAATTTGGATGTGCAGTTTAATAAAATCTGTAATGTGTCAAAAATGTCAACCCAACATTTTCTGACGAGTTAAAAAGTCTTTCTGTGACTCTCAAACCAGTCCTGATAGTGAAAGTGTGTCAGACACATCTTCAAGTGTTTCATGAAAGAACTTACTGACAACCAGCTGGATGTTGAACGTCTGACTGGGCTGAAGATGTGGAAAATCACAGCTGTAGATTCCACTGTCAGACACCGTGGCCTTTGTGATCTTTATGGAGGCGTTGCCGTTCTTCAGTTCATCTCCAAAATGTGAGACTCGACCTTTAAACTGTTTATCTTGAGTTGCACTGTCTTTGCTATAAATTTGGCCACCATTATACATGAACACCTCCATGTGACCGTCTTTCTTCCAGTCAAAAAGCTTTGACTCGATGTTCTCCTTAGAGCTGAGGGAACAGGGTAAAACCACATCACTGTCTTCTTTCACCACCACTGGACCTGAAAAATAACAAAAATTCATCTGTATGTTTCCAAACAAATGAAATAAATGAAAATGTCACGTGAAATTATGTTTAATTTTTTTATTTCATTATTGGACTGTTTTGTGTACATGACCTCAGCAGATTCTTCCAAACACCATCCTGTCAGCAGATTAACACTTTTTATTTCCTGGATTTTCATCTTTTGTTCCAGACTGACTGTCTCTGAGTTTCAGAGAAATCACTGAAGACCTGATGTGACTCACAAGCTGCTAATCTTGCAGCTAAACCGATGTCCAGTACATCACCTGAGCTTTGATTTGTCATTTCTTTTCTTTCATTATTTCTTCAACCATGTATTGAGTCAATACAATCAGCATGAAACAGAAAAAAGAGCAGACTTTCTTGAATTAAACAAATTCTGAATTCAGTTACTTGAAGCTTAATGCACACCACAAGCCAAGGCTCCACCTGGTGTTCAGTGTCAGAACTACAGTCTAAATATTCACAGCAGTCTGACTCCTACAGAGAATGCTGAAGTCTATTAGAAGACTTAATAACTATCTGAGAACAGTTGATTTAATTGTGATGACATGAAAATTAAGTACAATAAGTGAATAAATGTGTATGTTTTGTTGTCAAAAGAAACACATTTTGTCTCCAGCAGCTGCTGTGAGGGTTTTTCACTGGGTGTGAAACAGACTGAAACTGATGCTTGATGGTTCTTTATGACCTTCAAAAGCAAACAAGACCAAATACAGCAGACCGACTGTTTTATATTGTTATTTTTATTGCCTTTCATTGCTGTTGTAGAGGAGATGACCCACAGCAGGATGAAGAAACAGCCTTTACTGACATTTTCTTTAATGAACTAACTTAATAACACATTATAGGAAGATATGAGTTTAGCCTTTTCCTCCTTTTTCAAAAGTTCCTCCATGTTGATCACAGATGTTTCACAGATTTTTACCACATTGTCAACAGGGAGAGCTGAGATCATAAACTTTATGAGTGTGCTAAACTGACTGATCAGAATAAACTATTCATTCAGCCGAGTGAGTAGCACTGAAGAAGAGATAACAGCGCTCATATTTTTACTAATGATTAAACTTTTATCACACCTGTTGGTCCAACAGCTTTTATTAGACAATGTCTCTGCAGCCTGATGAGTCAAACCACACTAACAGGTATCTCTGCATGGCTATGATAAAGTAGTAGTAGTAGTAGTAGTAGTAGTAGTATATAAGTATATCTTTCTCCTGTCTACATTCAATTACAAATTGGTCTGCTGTCAATCCTTACAGTTTTTGTCCCTTCCAGCTATATCACGCTGAATTACTGAGCACACCTTAACCTTCCTGAGCCTTCCTGAGAACCAGCTGGCACACCGACAGAGATAACTAACGCTGTGTTACTTTCTGATACGCTGACACTTCAGTAGAGAGAGGACAAACCTGAACTTCACGTCTTGACTCAAATGAGAAACATGAACTTTCAGGTGTTTCATCCAGATTTAATCTCAGCTGTCTGTTAGTGTTGATGGAGTTGCTAAGCCCCGCCCCCAACCCTCCTCACCTTAAACAACCTCACACAGACTGACACCACAAACAGGCCGGACAGCTTTTTTTCTTTGTAAGGATAAATGATTAACAGAATTAACAACGGTGCACAAATTTATAGAGCTCAGAGTTTGTAACCAGAGCGCACTGAGTGATAAATATGTACGTTTTCTACCAATGATCAGGACTTAGAGAAAGTAAATTACATGCAAATGCACAATCACTTTTTGGTCTAATACCTGCATGAGGGAAGTTTTCAAAAGTTTAATCTGCTGCACATAATGAATATTGATGAATTTACAGTGAACTCAAACTGGGATTAAAAGGTTGATTTGTGTTTAAAAAAAGACTGAAATCAGGTTGAAGGTTCTGGTCCTAATAATGGATGACCATGATCTTTGAAAGCACTGCGTTAAAAACAGACAGGACTCTGTAGTGGAAACCACAGAAACCACTGTCAGGGATCACAGAGGGACCCTCTGGCTCGTTTTAGGTGCACAGTTCATGAACATGGGTTCTTCACACTTCTGTGAAGGCTCCTTTAATGCTGAATCATATCTACAGGTTTAGGAGCAACATCTGCTGCCATCCAGACAAAGAGTTTTTCAGGGAAGACCTTCATATTTCAGCAAGACAATGACAAACCACATTCTGCAGAGATTATAACAGCATGGGTCATTGGCTCATGTATCAGCAAAAATGGGACAAGATTTCTCTTCCAAAGTCCAGAAACTGGTCTCCTGGGTTCACGAAGGTAAACAGAGGGTTAGTAAAAGAAGAGCTGATGACACACAACAGTAAACATGTCTCTGCACTAACTCTACATGACACTTGTTGATGGCTTCAAGGTCAGAAAAAGACTTTCATTAATCACATTATTTTGTCTTTGTAGTATTTTATATGAATAATTGTGTGTAAATGAATCACAAACCATCAAATTATCTTATTATTAACATTTCACACAGTCTGCTGACTTTGTTGGAGCTGGAGTTGTACTTTACTTGTTTCTGCCACTCTTTAAAATCTCTGTGCCACCCCCTGGATATTTTTCTAGGTCTGCCCCTGCTCGAAACTTTTTGTTGGCCTTGTCCTGTAAATGTTGAAAAAGTGTTTGTAGATGAAAAACCTCCTCATGCAAATAAAAACACAGTTTTCCTGCCTGCTGCTCTTTGTTTGACACCTCCTCCCTCTCAGCAGTTACAGGCTTCAACAACAGGAAATGTCAGTCTTACTACAGTTAGTCCTGTTTCAGATCATAAAGAAGCATCAGCCTTATATCAGCCTGTTTAATCACTCCTCACAGAAACTTTGACAGGAAACAATCAATAAATATGACTTTTTAAAAATACTGTGGATTCAGCTTCAGCTAATGTGAAACACATCATCAGGCAGCAGATACACACCCAGATCCTTCATTTATCAAAACCTCAAACTGATGCAGCAGCCCTCAGGTTACACAAAGAGATTACACACACACACACACACACACACACACACACACACACACACACACACACACACACACACACACACACACACACACACACACCTGCAGCAGTCTGACAGCTTGTAATGATGATGCTGCAGGTTTCAAATGGATCTGTGCTCAAAACCGGAAAATCATCACATCTTACCGGCAGGATGAGATGAACATCAAGCATATTAAACTATCAAACTTTGCCTTCATGCTGCTGTATTTTTAGCTCATTCATCCATTCATTCAAAAATATTCCCCCTTAAAACTCGGACATCTTACTGTTTCCATCAGCTGCTGTTATCAGGAGGCCGCAGACGACGAAGAGGAGGAGGAGGAGCTCCATGGTTTCCTTCTTCTTCTTCTTCTTCAGCACAGACCTCTCTACACGCTGATCTCTCTTTATAAAGACGCTTCAGACCCTCCCAACGACGACACAGTGCTCCGTCTCAAACTACTTTCAGTTTCGAAAAGGGAAAAGCTGCGCCCACTCAAATCCTTCAAAATAAAAGCCTCGTTTTAACTCTTTAACTCCACCAAGTGTTGGCCAAGAGGGATGGTTTAGTGACCTTTTATTTTCTTGATTTCACACAATAAACCGACGTAATACATCAGCAGAAAGTAAACAGCATGAGTGCAAAAAAAGAAATGTTTACAGCTTTTCAATCAGACTTATTTATCAAATAATAAACCTGAACTTTACTTTTTTAAAACTTTACTCTGAACAGTTGGTGAAAGATCCTCAGGGGCTCATGTCTTCAAAAGTTTCATCTGTTTTTGTGAAAAGGATCATTTTGAACTTCAGTTTCAGGATTACTGCTGCTCCTATATCCTGTTTGTTAAGATTCCTGGTAATAATCTTCCTCTAAAAGAGAGCTCTTCTTCCTCCAAACCAAACAGGATTGTTGCAACACGTCCCTGATAACAGCTTCTCTCTGTGCTGCCTGAGGAAATGACAGACGTGGGCGTGACATTCCTTTACTGCTACATTTGAACTCTGTTTTTATAAAAGCCTTTACAAATCATGATGTACTGAATTCATGTAAAAATAAGAAATGTGGACATGCAATAATAAAAATAATAGCCGCACTCATCATCACACTCTGTATCTTACATTAAATCAGCTTCAACAAGAACTATCAACAGTGAATTCAATGGAGAGACAGAGGAGCGATCAAAGAGTGTCGTCACTGGTGCTCTTTAAAAAGACAAAACATGACAGAAATGTCCTCTAAGCATCTACATCAGTAGATCTTATTTTGTTGCTAATGTCTTCTTGCCCTGCACCAGCCAGGATGATTGTATATTGAGTTCCTGCATTGAAAATATGTCAGTGTCATATTAAGGTTGTGTTATTATAATGCTATTAGTCTGCATTTACTTTACTTCTACTTCTAAGTAAAAAAATATCTTTAATTTAGACCTTGATTTAGACCTGACAATTGGCTAATTGAAGCTTATATATACACACCTGTATTAGGTAAATTACTTGAAATACTACTTAGGGGGTTATTACAAGTCTCTATGGCTAGCCAATAGTTCAAACACACCTAAATGAGAGGTTAAAATGAAAGAAAACTCATTTTGAAGGAAGGCGATTTTTCGTTTTTGAACAGCTGCACTCTATTACTTCAATGAGTGATAACTACAATAAAGCTACCAATTACCAAGGTCTATCATATAAAAACTTATTGTAGGGATGTATAGCAATAAAAAAATCACAACTAGAATTTGCCCACCCAGGTGGTACCGATATGTGAAATTTTGGTTCTTGGCTCAAGGACTAAATATCAGGATCTGACTAAAAACTTGAAGATTACATTTCTTCCTCAGTTGGTAAAAGATCCTCAGGGGCTCATGTTTACAAAAGTTTCATCTGTAATAATCCTCCTCTAAAAGAGAGCTCTTCTTCCTCCAAACCAAACAGGATTGTTGCAACACGTCCCTGATAACAGCTTCTCTCAGCTTCTCTTACTCTAAAGGAACTGAAACTCTGTCTGTAGCTGAGTCCTGCTGAAAGACAGAGGACACTTTTGACAGAGATTTATTGACTGCACAGAGGACTACGATCACCTTCAGAAGAGGATCAACAATATTGATCATTTGTTTGAAATATTGAAATTATGTTTATATAAACTTACTGTTTAAAAAAAAAACAGTATTTGATAAATGTAATCTATCTATCTATCTACCTGCAGTTAGTTGTTCATCCCCAGCTGATGAACTTAATGATCTTCAGTTGTGTGGGAAAGTTAAACAGGAAGTGAGCGTGGAAACTGACAGTAAACCACAAGAAACATAGAAGATATGAAACATTTTTGTTACATCTTATCTTTCCCCTGCAAATGTCTCTACATGTTCGTTCAAGATGTTTTTTTAAAAGTTATAGACACAAAGATGAAGAATATCTATTATATTCTGTTCTTTTTTATTACTGGTGGTTTGTGTTAATTACCTATCTATCTATGAAATTGTGAATCTACATGAGGTTCTATCTCAGTTCAGTAACAGGGTGTGGATCAGACAGCTCCTCTGACTTTGGGCTCTTACTGTGTGCATGAGGCCCTAAAGTTGTGGCAGCAGAAACAGGCTGAGCTGCTAAAGGAGCTGTCGGTCCTTCACCACGGAGGTCTGACAGCTTCACCTCAGGAGGTAAGGTCAGGAAATTTGGGATTCAATGGATTATTTTTTTGAAGGCAGCTCTCTAAGTGAAAACTTCTCAGGGTGGAGAACAAAGCTTTGATGACCACACTGTGTGTTTATTTTACTTCTCAAGGCTCCAAAAATCTACAATTAAAGACAACAAAGACCATGTTCCACACAATCCCTGCAGCAACATTTATATGGTCAAAAAACTGTCTTCCTTTCTGGGCGGAGCACCATCCTCGATACAAAGGTTCCTAGAAAAATCCCACGTCCTCATGGGAAAACAGTGATACCACAACTTTGTTATTTCCCATTATCTGCTCTGACATAGTGTGTACCAAGAGGGGAAGAGGAAGAAGAGGCCAAGTACATCGACAGATTCCTGATGAAGTTAGGACTACAGTTGTGGACCATGTCGTCAATCCCAGCCTCATAATGACTGAAGCTGGTTGAAGGGTGCAGCTAAATGTTGAGAGAAACACTGTAAATTCAATTATTCAAACATTTGGTCAGGAGAACAGGTGTGTCTATTGGACAGTAAATCACCACTAAACAATCTACACTGTACGACTGTCATTGTGTTAAACATGAAACTCACAGTGAGACAAGAACTTTTTCACTTTTTCACATTGAGACTTACAGCTTTACTGCAGCACAGACTCATTGTGTTGTAGTGTACAGTAGTGTTACAGTAGAGATTTGTCATATTTACAGTACGGTACTTTCCTGCAGTGTTTTACAAGTGGGAAATATTGTTATTGTACACTACAGTAATAAGAGTTAACATATTATTCATGTTTACTGTACATTACTGTAGTTTTACTCTGCACCACAAAGTACAAGTATTCAGTGTCTTGTACTCAGTTAACTCACTAAATACAGTCATGTGTAACTTTACTGTAGTTTTCAAATGGCTGTGTAAATAGTGTATAGTGCTGTCCTGAGAATTTTCAGGTGGTTTCACCAAAATCTGACTTTGTTGCATTTGAAAACATTTACAGAGTAAACTGTCTTAATGAAAACATGACAAAGCCATTTGACTGTTGTGTTCATAAACAATGGAGTCAGGACTTTTCATTCTGATGACACTTTCATTGACATGAATACTTGCTTTTGAGGGACGAACCATCCATTTTAAGCAAATGTCATGCTTTTGCAGGATTTCAGCTAGGTTCTGCAGTTTGAACCAAATTGTTGTGAGAAATTTACTAACTGTTGTGCAACAGTTAATAGTGATGTGAGAAATGCACCAAAGCGACTGAGAAAAACTATCTCTGAACTGTCCTTGGTGCTGAACATGTTCAGTCATGTCTTTTGATCAATGCAGAGACTTCAGTAACCACCAGGGGACGCTGCAGACCCAACAGACCTCTACCTCTAAAATCATCAGAGGCATTTTTGTAAAAATTGTTTCTCTAGAGCAGTTTTGTTTACAATTTTGTAACAGTGCATTTTCAGCTCTTCTTAAAGTTATAAAATACTAAATCCTGTTCTCACCTCTCAGAAACAAGGTCTGTAAGTGAAGGAGAAGGAGGCTCACTTTAGTTTGTTTAAAGTTTGACCACAGAAACTAAAAACAGTCCCAGCAGCACACAGTTTGACAGTTTTGCTGTTTTATTCAAATGTTTGTTTAGAAACAATAAAGAATAAACAGACATGAACTTTCAGATATGGAGCACAATTCCAATTGTCCCAGTCAACAACAGTACAGAGTCAGAGTCCAGTTTCTACACCTGCTCCACCTGACTCAAAGTCATGCAGTCTAATCCAGCAGTCCTGTCATAAATCCTGAAGGTTGTAATGTTGACTTTGAACTCAGTCTCAGTGTAGAGCATTAAACAGAGAGCTGGTTCTGGTCTTTAGTCGGCCCTCATTGATAGAAATGTGCTGGACTAAAGACTCCAAACAGTCTGCAGTGTCAGTGATCCCTTTACTCACTCTGGAGACAATCTGAGGTTCAGACTGAAGCTGAAGGACACTGAAGGACACATGTTGGACAGAAGGAGTCAGGGATCGAAGCAGAGACCCTGTGATTAATGGATGATCTTTGCTAATATGAGCTGATTTGATGTCATGTTTTCTGGACTGGTACACTTCTCTTTATTCACACTGAAGTCCTCCAGATCATCAGACCTGCTGAAGTTTAGAGTTTTACTGTGAGTCACAATTTAGGAGAAGAAAATCACAAACATTTACTTCCATTCTTCACTCTCAGCCTGTCAGATTCAGACTCTTTCTTACATGCAGCACAAGTGTCCTCACTATTTTACACCCAATGCTCTCGTCAGTTTAAGGCCCAGCACCCACATTGTGTAAACAGCAAACAAACTTGTACCCATGAAATCTTCTTTAGGAGTCAGCTGTTCAACAAAGATGGACTGTTGCTCTCTCACAGCGAGTTCTTATCTCCAGACAACTTTCCAGTAACTCCTGAAGAGTTTGCTGTAGTATTTGACACTGTTCCCTCTGGTATTTTAGGAGTTTTTGGGGTGGAGCATTTGCAGTTTTATTTGCTGTTTCTTTGTTGTTGTTTTTAGATTGTCAATAAAGTATAAAGTTGATTTTGTTTGAGTCAGAATGGACTAATATTTTGTGTTATCTTTTTGTCAGAAAAAAGTTTGTGTCAAAAATCAATTTCTAAAAGAGACTTGGTTTACACTTGTAGGTGAAGGTGATGAATTCAGAAGTCACTGTGATATTCATATATAGTAGTAATATGCCAGTTAATGAAACAAATTAAAGTGTTTAAGTTGAACAATAACTAGGATAATTTCACAAATCTGTCAAGTTCAATTAAAAACTACAACTGTCTTGTTCAAACTTTTGTTTGGTCTGGATTTGACTCCTTACTTTCACACTTGACCTCTGGACTATTTCTGGACAAGTTCAGGACATTCAGGTCCTTTAGTTGACTTTAGAGATGCCTGCTCAGTCAATGTCGGGAAACAAGTTTCAGTTTATTAGAGGGAGTTCAGAAGATCCTGGAGGAGTCTGATCTAAATTCCTCCTTATACTCCAGAGTGAGTCTCTCCCTCTTCCTATGACAATGCCAGTAAAACTCAGCAATAGTTAGAAATATCTGAGTCAACTCTTCAAATGTGAATTTGTTATCTTAAATTTATTCTTATTGGTTCCCAGAACTTTTCTCATTCACTCACAGACTCTTCATCGTTACAGTCTGATCTCAACAGTTTTCCATCTTTTCATTTATTTGTTAACAAAAGTTTTTCATCATCACACAAAAGTATGTTTTCCTTTCAGCACATTTCGAACATGAAATCAGAGTATAGATGGTTTTGTTCACATGTTTTATTTTCACTTGCAGTCTTGCGTTTTTGCTCTTGAATATTTCTGTTACACATCAAAATAAAGACACTACAGTCACCTCACAGAAGCGCTCCATCTGTCTCCAGATCATCAAACCTGCAGCTGCTCAGACGTGAACTCTTTATAAGAGGAGAAAACACAAACTTCATTTCTTCACTCTCTGTCAGGTTTCTCCTCAAAGTTTCACATTTGGTTCTTTTCATTATCCTGAGCAGGTTCCTGTTGGTCCACTCCTCTCAGCTTTGAAATGTTGTTTTTTAAACTGTTTTTTATTGGAGGTTGAAATTGAATCAGGTACATTTAACTTGGTCCATTTTCATCCAAATACCATCCTCCTCCAGCTTTCATATCAACCATGAATACTTAAAAATCAACTCCATGGGTTTTTATCGACCTCTACTTTTAGCGGGCGCATATATTTCCCTGTCTCTACATTATGGGGGTCTCTGTTGAAGTTCATTCACAGTTTTCGCAGAGCCAAATTTAAAGTTTCAAGGAGCAAAAAAACTGAGAGAAAAATCCTGAACCAGAAACACAAATATTACAAATTATTATTTTCAGTTTTCAGCTGCTCACACTTCATAACAACAGGAAAAAAAAATAAAATTAAGACAAAAAATACAAAATATCAACAAAAATGAACAGAAATAAAAAAGCAGAATATAAGAGACATTCATAATTTGAGAATGCACATGAAGGTTTTGTATTCATTCACATCTACTGTGGATATCCACAAATATCTGTATATGACATCAGCTGTTTACAAAGGCCTGTAATAATTACATTAATGTAATAGAATCATATTTGGAGTATTGATCAGCAGTTAAAGCACATGCTCGCTCTCACACACACACACACACACACACACACACACACACACACACACACACACACACACACACACAGTTGTGAGTTTTTTTTCTCCATCCAGAGTCACATTATCAGCTGCTCTCTGGACTTGACTGAATAATTTGACAGATTCATGGTTCATGATTTTACACAAATCTGATGATGAGTTATAAAAAACAGTTTGATCTGAGTTTGAACACAAGTAAAGTTATCTTTGATGATCCACCTGCTAAGATTGAGGGATAAATCTTGGGTCCACTTTGACAAACTTATTTTTTTAATAGTTTACCCAGTAAGTGTCCAGATGGCTGAAATAATGAACAGAAATCAAACAGGAATCCTATTTTATTACAGACTTGTTAGAGTCTGATATGTAATAATGACCCCAAATGTAAAAAAAAAAAAAAAATGTAATAAAGCCTGAATTGTAACAACTTAGCAAACTTATTACGTTTTGGGATCAGCATGTTGTAACATTATGGACCAGTTTTCACATTTTGGGTTCTATTACATTTTGGGTCATTGTTACATATCAGGCTCTAACAAAGCTGTTTCTGCAGTTTATAATAATAACTTTGTACAAACCACATTTCCTACCGCAACCTAATCCTTGAAGTTTAACCTGAGAAGCTGATATGAACTCTCACTGTGGCTGAAATAATAGAGGAGCAGTTCACTCAAATCTAACACAAAGACACACTCTCCATCAGTCCACTTCACAGCTCATGTAAAACTGGATGAGTTTCCTGATCTCCTGGTTTCTGTTTATTTTAATGTTCTCCTTGGGGGACTGCTGTTCTTCCTGTAGGTTTAAAAGAATAAAAGTCAGTTACATTCAGGAAATTCACAGCTGAGCAGATCTGACTCTGAATCTAAATAATATTACATGACTCAGAAAATAAGACTACTGGATACTCTCAAAAAGAGATATTAGCAAAGACAGTTTTTCACATTATTCTTAGTGCCTTGATACAATAAATTATTTGAATTTACCTTCAAGTTTATTTTTGAAGTAACATACAGCAACAAATGATGCAAAAAGAGCAACAGCAAGAACTCCAACAGTAACAATCCATCCATAAGGGATTCCTGAAACAGAAAACAGAGGGTTAGTGTATCAGTTAGTGTACTGATTTGATAGAGAGCAGGTTGGAGGTGACACACGGAGAAGAACTGCAGGAGCGTGTGTGTGTGTGTGTGTGTGTGTGTGTGTGTGTGTGTGTGTGTGTGTGTGTGTGTGTGTGTGTGTGTGTGTGTGTGTGTGTGTGTGATCAGCAACAGTGATGTTCGCTCTGATCTAATGCTCAGTTTCTCAGTTTGCTCGGCTGCTCAGCTCACAGCTTGGTTTGGGTTTTGCTCTCAGCAGTGAGGAGGAGGATGTTGGACCTTCATCCTGTTTCTGAGACCAGCTGCTCTTCATGAAGTCTGAATTTGAGACAACTGCAGCAGAAGATCTGGATCTATGTGCTCATTTTATCTGAACTTGACTGAACTGGAGGAGGAAATACTTTGACTTTATAAAACTTTACAATCACTACATATAACCTGCTCTGATCTTTAAATGTAAAGATTTAATAAACATTTAAAACTTAAACTTTTAAAGCATGGTGAACTACTTTAGACAGATTTTGCTGACTTTGAGGTTTGGTTTTTATATTAGCTGCTGTAAATTCCAGCAACAACCAAAACACTCTCTTTATATATAATCAGACTTACTACTGAAGTGACCTCAATATAAGACAGTTTTTATTCATGTATTTAAATATATAAATATGATGTTAGGATGTAGGAAGTCTTCACTAAACCTCCATAAAGTTTGAAAACACACAGACGTTGGTGTGATTTACAGACGTGTGTCTCGTCTTCTCTGATCAGCTGTTTCAGAAACTCTGCCAGACTGGTCCTGAAACCTGACTTCAGGATCTGTGGTCCTATCAGGACAATGTTGGAGGACATGTCCACCCAGCAGCTCCTTTAAATATTCCCTCACATAGAAAGTCCATGTCAAAGCTCCTCTCTGCTCTTTGCTGACTCAGTATGTCTCTGAACGTTGATCCAAAGTGTTTTTGTGGTTGTGAAGGAAAGTCTGAGCTGTTTTCTCTTCCCAAAGATAAAAACTCCAGAAAACAGCCAGAAGATTTGATGTTTTCAGGACAACAATGAAGCTGTTTATGCTCACCACTTCACTGATGACTCCTTAGTAAACAAAGACCAGTACGAGCTGGATTTGAGGTTCAGCTGTTCCTGAAACCTGCTGGAGCTGTTCATCTATAAACACCTTCATGAAGAGACTAAACACAAACATTTACAACAGCAGATAACGGAGGACATGAAACACCGATAATCATCACAGCAGAGGATGGAGACACTCATCTGCAGAGCAAGTTTACCCCTCATGACTCAAACCAACCATCACAGCTACAACACCAGGGGGATGAAAGATGGAGAGACACAGAGATCAGAGCAAAGACGTCCCAAAGAAGGAAGACTTCTTCAACAGCTGAGGTGGAGTTATGATGCATTAGTGCAGAAAACGGTTATGAACGCAGCAGAGACACTAAACAACTGTCCGACAGTAACAAGATGTGGAGTAATCAAATGTAATGAGCACAAAGAGATCATCTTCAAAGACCTGTGAGCTGAAAAACTGAGCAAAGACACACTTTGACCAAACTGTCCACCATCCAACAGACTGTGGGTTATTATTTCAACTTTGAGAGTCTCTAAATATTATGACCACAGCAGCTCCATTTACACATGTGGACTTTCTGAATTTATTCAAATGTGACGATTTCATTTCAAAAGAAACTGAAAACATGATTTAATGTAAAAGGTGTTTAAAACAACCAGGGTTGATGTGCACTTTTTAAAATCAGATTTAGGACTTTTTAAGACCCTCACAGAGAAAAGGAGACCAGTTTACAGAGCAGAACAAACTTTGTATTCAAACTAAACTCTGAATCAAAGTTTTTAAGATCTTTTCTCACATGTTGTCTCACCATTGTTGTTTCCTCCTGACTTTTATTCTCTGTGTTTTTCATCCTTCAGACAAATTTCCTTGAACTGACATTTTCTCCTCTTCCTCTCTCTTCCTCTTTTTCTTTGATTTATGAATGTGAACATTAAACACTTCTGGATGTGCTGTGAACTGTCATGTGAATATTAATAAAGAAAGATTAATATATAAAATCATAAAACACTGACTAAAGGATTTCATGAGGTGTTCAGGCATGTTTCAAAGTGTCATCGAAAATTTAATACTTTTTACACATTTTTTTTTACAGCTTTAAATTTGTAAAATCTACTTTTTAATGAATTTTATGGGTCTGCAGAAACCCTGATCAGCCTCTCTTGTTTTATTTAATGAGTTTGTTTTATTATAATTATCAGTTAGATTTAGTTTCTTCACAAAAACAAGACTTGGTCCTGATGGAGTCTAAAAGTTAGTCTTGAGAAGGGGGTCTTCTTATATTCAGGTCCATATGAACATATCTACTGAACTCTCAGAGAACCTCAGTGTGTTTTAGAGACAAATATTGGATCATGTTTCTAACTTCATCCTGTTTTTCTCTCTAAGACTCCAGAAGTCGCTGCTCTGACGTCTTCAGTCTCTAAATTCACCTCAAAGGTTTTCACATGTGGGTCTTCAGGATCAGGATCACAACAGCTGATTATGAATGAAGCTCAGCAGAAGTTTAAGTAGCAGACTGGGTTATATTCATTCATTCACTGAGTCTTCATTTAGTCATCTCTCTCTCTGTCTCTTCCTGCTGCAGTGATCAGCTGATCATGGGTGTTTTCTCTTTAAGCACTTAACCAATCAGAGCGACCGTCTTCAACAACCATCTTGCTGCTGCTCTCTCTCTGTTTCTCTCTCTCTCTCTCTCTGTTTCTCTCTCTCTCTGTCATCGTTTCAGTTTGATCACTGAGTTACTCCTCAAATCGATTCCTCCTCCTCCTCAGTCTCAGTCCAGCTCCTCAGTTCATCCTGCATCCTCCCCTCAGCACCACCAGAGTCCAGACTCCATCAGTGGATCATTTTCAGCTTTCAGCCTCTCAGTCTCTCCAACCACATCAAGATGGAGTCAAATCACAAACACATTCAACACTTTTGATCCTTTTCTAAAAATGTGAAATCCTTTTTGTTCTCTTCTGATAAAATCTCTACAGATTAAATGATGATCCTGATTTTGTGTGTCTGATCAGATTAATTATCATAAACTACAAATCTCTCTGTTAGTTTCCTCTCGTCTATCAAACTCTTCCTCTTTTAATTCACAAAGTTCAGTCAGTTTGAAATTAAACTTTTACTGAGACTGAAAAATACTGAACAGCGTCTTCATCCCACTTTGTTTTGCTTCAGTCTGAACACACTTTAAATGTTAAATAAACAAAAACACACAGAACATGAATCACTTTGACAGGAAACAAAAGGAAGAGTCTTACCAGGTGTCTTTTCTGGCCCTGTAAACACAAAAGGAAGAACAAAAAAACATTAGACCTGTAAACGTGTGTTTAAAATTCAGTTTAACATTATCAAGATTAAGTATCATGTAAACATCAATTACGCATAGGAGCTATATTTGAGTTTAGGTCACATCTAACTTACAGTTCATAAAGATTTACAGCTGTACAGACTTTTCTGACTCATAAAATTAAGAAACACAGAAACCATGATGACGTTTGGACAACACCTGAATCTTTACACTTTCAATGTCAGAAAATATATTTACATAGAATCACATCAAACTTACTGATTCACTCATCACTTCAAGATCATCGATTTATGTGAGATTATTTGACAGCTAATTAAAGCTCCAGCTGACTTCATCAAAATGTTGTTATAAACACAGTCATAATACTCAGGTCTCCTCAAGTTTAATTTGATTTATTGAGTGGAAAACTTCCACTTTGTGTTCAATCGATTTATTCAGTTCATGGTTGTTTCTTTTTGGTTTCAGGTTTTTCTGCTGCTGCATTTTCTTTACATCATCTCAGATAGAAACTACACTTTCTCTCCTCTACAGTTAATAGATACATCAAGTGAATTAATAAACTCATCTTACACAAAAAAGCTTTATAAACTTTTAAAGTATAATGTAATCTCTCTACTTTGTGAACATACTTTGTGGTAACTTGTCTTTATTCAATTCAATTTAAGACTACATTGTTGTTATATTTTTCTCTTGTACCCAGTTTGAATAAAACTACAGAAATAAGTTGACAAGTAAAATACCATTAACAGTTCTGACACTGAGTCATGGAGAAGCAGGTGTTTTTCTTTTTAGATTAATGTCTGCAAGAATGTGTAAATTTGACCATTATGTGTATTCATGCTGTCTACACTGAGAGGACAACTGAAGACAGGACTGAACGATTCTGAGTAACAGCATTAATGCATTAGTGACACATTCCTCAACAAAAAGGATTCAATTATACTTTAGTCATTATGTTAACAATCCTCTATCTTTATTTTAATGTAACCAGGTCATATTTTGTGTTTTTGGTACTTGGTGTGAGGTAACTTTTCGTTAAGATCTTCTACCAGCAAAAAGATGTTTGGTGTAGCTCACATTAGTGCAGAAATTGTAACTCATTATCACGTAAACCTGGTATAGAAAAATAGAGGAGACTTGTATCAGGAATCACATCCAGAGGACAAGGCAGTGAAGAAACTGTGGAGTCACCTGAGGTTACATGTGCTTTTTATGGTTTAATATAAATGATTAAATAAGGTGTTGAGATGTTATTTAACACTGATCAACACTTCTCTGTTCATCATTTCTGTCTTCATACTTTTGAGAGAATTGTAAAAAACAAACCTTATTCTGGAAATGTCACTGCAGGTCATTAACAGCTCATTTAGTGTGAGTGTAAAATCACTGAGGTTCATCCAAACAGACATTAATGATGCTCATTACTCTTTAATGGGGACTTCCAGCTGAATGTGAACTAATCTATGTCTGTATTGGATTCTGAGAAGTTGAACATTTTTAA